>CP126894.1:33350833-34044166 GCA_030440675.1 Furcifer pardalis | reverse complement strand
CTGTGGCTGACCATTCATCTTCTTCACTGGCTTTGGCTGCCCTATGCCTAGAAGAAACAAGTCTGAAACACCCTATCCTTCCCTCCTTACGGACAACCTGTTTTCACTTGGATTAAAACTAGCAAGACAGGCACAAACACAGTCATGCTCTCTCACCTTGCTGTTGTTCAGGTTAGCATTGATACATTATATTAATATATCAGAATAGCACTAGTCAGTTCTGCATTTTAAAAAAAAGAGCCAAAGGGAAAAAAGGAGAGGAACAGAAGGTCAGGCTAGTTTAAACTTGTTAGCTACACAGTTTTTAAAAAACCTGCCTTTCCATCTGTTTCCTTTCCTTCTCTCTGCCTTGGCTCTTTTTTTCTCCCTTAATCCATAACTGGCTAGCACTATTCTAATATATTAATACAATTTATCAGCACCAGACTTGTTTATTCCAAAAAATAGAAAAGCTAAAAAACTTTAGGGAGACTGGGAAGATTGTGAGGGAGGCTGTCCCTGCAGTCTTTCAACATCATGCCCAATCAACTACAAAACCACACCACCACCACCCATCCTTTTACACATTAAAACGACAGCTTGCATGACAAAAAGTCTGATCCAGTCCTTCCAACTTGAAAAAGTAGAAGCCCTCAGTGAAAGGGTAGGGGGACACTTTGGGAGATAGAAAGCCAAGGTTAGACTTGATTCAGCCTTTGTGTCATGCCCTGTATAAGAGGAGCAAATCATGACTTACAGTATTTGGCTATGTAGTCAAACCCCAAGTTGGTGTGCATTTCCCAACATCCTTCCCATCTAGGTTTGCTGCCATGGACTGATGGGAGTTTCAGTTCAGTAACATCTAGGGAAGGTGTCACATGTTCCAAATCCAAGCTTTAAAAAAAATAGAGGGAAAATAAGATGAGAAGAGATTTGAATCTGTGGATTTATAAAAACAACCAACAGAGTTTTGTGTTTGTGTGGACAAGCTGATGTACATAAAGTTCATGCACATCTTGGTTTTGTTCCCAGGCTCATTTTCATACATTTAGCTCAAGAGTGAGGCTCGGTTGCCCATTCTCACTTTTGTCTGCCAACATATGGGGCCTTTCAAATACCACATGGCCTAAAATAAGTCACTTTTTTACTTCCCCCTGACTTTCCATGACCTTTGACCGACCTCCCGACCCCCCCCCCCAAATCATGTGGTTTCTGTGTTTTCCTTGATTTGAAGAGAAACAGCAGAAGCATGGCCAGCCCAGAGCCTGAGGATGCCTGCCACCCCCAGACTCCCACCTGGCCGTGTGTGTGTGTGTGTGTGTGTTTAAAAGCCATGCCGGCTTGAGCGGCAGAGAATGGTACCACCTGGAACCTGAGGATGCCTGCTGCCCCAACCTCAGATTTCTACCTGGCTGAGAGGGGGGTTAAATTTTGGTGTCACATGACTTCACGCCAAACCCCCTTCCCTGTGACTTTTGGTTGACTCCCCCCCCCCCAAAAAAAAATGGTCACGTGGTATTTGAAAGACTCCTAAGCGCCCTGTGGAGGTCAGACCATGTCTTATGAGCAGGAATAGAGAATTCACACTTCTTAGGGAATAAAGGTCTTCATTATCCAATGTCAGACACATCACATTCCCATGTGCTCTATCCCTGTGGAAGGACTCTACATTTGGGTAGCTTGCACTCCGTTTTTAAAAACAACAATAATGATACAAGAAGGCCAGAATGTTCACCAACATTTTATAAATTGTGTTTGAAAGAACAGCTGCATCATATTATTGCAAGCTTCTAATGAACACATTAAAAGTTTTGCTCTCTATGTTTACTTTTACATACTGTGTATATGTATTCTAGATACTTTAGATAAATAATTCTAAAGCTTTGCAAGGAAGGGGGAACCTATTGACTCATTTATCATTTTTGACTCCTCATTTATTTGAGAAAGTTTGTTATTTAGGTCAGTTATTTATCTCCTTGTCTACTCAAACTGCTGTTGGTGACTTTTAAAACAAATGTTAAAATCCATACAAGAAATAAAACTAAGAAAATTAAAGCAACATTTCAAACTGAGTAGCAGTGAAGACAACAAAAATAAGAACAGAGGACAATAGAATATTATAAGAACAGAACAAAACTAGCAGCATATGTCAGAGTTTAAGATTTGTCATTCATTACCAATACAAGTTCCCAGTTTTCATTAGCAATTTAAATATTTAGTTTTGGTTTTGGGGTTTTTTCCTTTCCAAGGACTACCATAAAGTATGCTACTGTATTAGTATTTCAGAGTAGGCTGAGCTGGAGAAAATCTATAGGGCAGGGTGAATAGCCTGTTCCTCACTTGTGTTCTGAAAGATCAGGTTTATAATTTGGAGAGTTGACAGAAAGGTACACTATATATATTTAATTAATAAATCTTTGTTACATGTCACATGCAACTTCTGTAACTTGAAGCATTTTTGTATCTTCTTACGCCAGTGCACCATCTGCAACCAAAGAGTTAGAGATAGTCTTACTTTTCTATCATTCATGCCTAATAACCTCCCAATTAACAGAAATCAAGAAGGGTGGAAGATGTACCCTAGAATATCTGGAAAGCACAAAGCTGTGGAAAGTTGATCTCCACCTTCACCTGTTTAATCATTAACTAAGTGTAGCAAGCCCTTAAAGAGATGGAAGTTCCAGACCACCTCACCTGTCTTCTGAGAAACCTGTATGTGGGTCAAGAAGCGATAGTTAGGACCAGGCACAGAACAAATGGTTGGTTTAGAATAGGAAAAAGAGTAGTTGATGAGGCGATCCTGCAAATAATGTGAAAATGAGTCTGAAAAATCAAAAAGTCATTTGTCCATGTGACTTTTTCATAGTAACCAGAACTTCAGTATGTACTCTGGAATACCACACAGTGTCTAATTAAAGGTCTAAGGAGCTAGGCATCCGTGCTTTAGGAACATAAAATTCTAGAATTGGGAGGGACCCAAAATGTTACCTATTTCAACTTTCTATCAATGCAGAAAATCCACACTTCTAAAGGATTCTTGGTGGATAGTCATCATTTTAAAAACCTGTAGCAAGAGAGTCCAATTTCTAAGGTAATAGGTTCTACTGCAAAACTTTTCTTATGTCAGGAAATTCTTAATGCATAGTTTGAATAACATTTCTTATAAATTGTATTTATTGGTTGAGTGTCTACCCTCTGGAGCTAGAGAAAACAAACTTGCTCCATCTTTCTCATGGCAGCCCTTCGCATATTCAAAGGTAGACTTCATATCACCCCTCAGGCTCAGTTTCCTCAACTGTTCCTTATATGACTTGCTTTCTAGAACTTCCACCATCATGGTTGCCCTTCTCTATGTCCATTCCACCTCATCAACCTCTTTCTTAAATTGTGGTGCCCAGAACTGGATACAGTTTTTGAGATGATCTCTGACCACAATAGCTTTCATAACTGCAACAGATTAAGCAGCAATGGAGAAATGTGTGTTTATTTACTCCAGGACAAACAACTTCTCTGCACCTAGAACACCAACTGGAGCCAAAATGCAGTTCCTCCTACCACATATGATGTGCTGGTGGTTCTGGAGAACATCTGAATTCTGAACCCACTGGTTTGATAATGCTGGAAAAGCCTTATCTGGAATGATCCAGAGATGCTGCTCAGTAACATTTCTGCCTTAAAAGGAACTGTTGAACAAATGTTCTCCATTAGAAGGCCAGTCTGCGTCATACATTAATAAGTGTTGCTAAGGCACTCTCAGGGTAAAAACCTCAAGCCTGTTGTATTCTGCTCTTGCTGTACTGCTGGGAAATGGTTGATGATGCTTAATAAGCCTAAGAACAAAGTATTCCTCTTGGAGCAGAAATGAAAATATTGCAAAGAAAACAATATGAACCTGTTTTTAGAGGAGAGCACTGCAGATGGCCAGAGGTGAGGGGGTTCAGAAGTACCAGTGGAGGGATACATACAAAAGACATTATTGCAAGAGATTTCTGTGGAAAGGTTGTACAGTAATACCTCATATAACATTAGTATCGAATAACACTAAAATCGCATAACATTAAGGAATCTGGGGGGAAGAATTGCATCAGATAACATTAAGATCCTATGGGATGCTTCAGATAACAACCGCTAAAGCCTGTGTGGTTATAATGTATCTCTATGGATCCCATAGGATTTTAACATGCATCAGATAACACTAAAAATCATATAACACCAAGACTTGTGGAACCAGGTTTTAGTGTTATATGAGGTTTTACTGTATTACCTTTGCAGTAACACAACACATAACATGCCTTTGAAAGGGAAAAATGGCTTCTGAATGGCAGAATATAGTTAAGTAGTAAGTCTGAGTCTATCATCGGTAGATCATGAGAACTTCCCTTTCTTTGTGTCTTT
Source organism: Furcifer pardalis (assembly GCA_030440675.1). Taxonomy (NCBI): domain Eukaryota; kingdom Metazoa; phylum Chordata; class Lepidosauria; order Squamata; family Chamaeleonidae; genus Furcifer; species Furcifer pardalis. The sequence continues at coordinate 34,039,792 of CP126894.1, read as the reverse complement.
TACCAGGACTCACACTGCGTTGTGGGTTCAGGATGGGATTGAGATGATAGTTTTTGAGTAGCTAAATATTACAGTTAACTGGGTAATTTTTCAAAAATTGTGTTCACCTCTTTTGGTTATCTAGTTGTTTCAGTGCTAAACTAAAAGGGGCTGAAAAACACTATGGAGGGGAGATGCCACAGACCAAGCAGAAGGGTCAGGCGGGGATTGAACTCCATTTCCCAGAATTTTACAGATTGCATGGTCAAAACCATTCTAGTTTAAAGTTCCCATAAAGATCATGCTTTCTCAAGCACTGGGTATTCATCTGCAATCACTGCCCTGATCCTACAAGACTTTGGCCTGTCACCTGGAGTGGGATCCATCTGTCAGGCAGATCTTTGTGTTTCATTTATGTGGAGGTACATTTCCCAATCTGTCTGATCAGCCGGTGTGCTGACTTGGGCTTCTTTTAGTCCAAGAACACCTAGAAGCCCAAGGGAAGCCCTGAGGTAGTATATGGGCTTCCTGGAGTTTTTTCTTCTTCTTCCTCCTCCTCTTCTTCTTCCATGTCTAGGCCAGATGTGAAACTGCCAAAATGAAGGCATTTTTGCTGAGTTCATTTTGCAGTTCCTTTTGCCTGAGAAAGATTAGCCAGCAACACAAGGTTGCTGGTACCATGTTATGCCCATTTGTGGTTCAAAAATACCACAATCTTCAAGGATGCTCTTTCTGTGTACCTCTCCTAACAGAAATAAGGCATCATTATGGCTATCCTAACTTTAGGTGTGGTACCTCAAAACAATGATGTGTTGTATCAAAACCAGATTTCCAGGTTCTCCAATAAATTCTTCCCCTCCTTGCCTTCCTTTTCCTGTTAATTTTGCCTTGAATGATGAGTTGTAACAGTCTGTACTTTTCATTTCTTATTATGTGAATGCAAGTGTTCTAGATTTCTACATTGAATGGATTTTATCAGTGCTTGATCTTTAGACATTTACTTTGGTTGTTACATTTTGATCACTCTCTCAGCCCAAGAAATTCTAAGCATCCTGTGAAAAATCCACATTTCATAACCTTCTATATTTTTTGCAGTGTTTGTATTATATTCTGTGACTCCATTTCATATATAAGAAGTAAGAATGCATGGCACCTTACAGTGTGAATTTTCAAAGTTAGCTTTTGTGGTTTTGCCATGTATTACATTCTTCATTTTATGGAAGCTGCTGTATTCTGACTTCCTTTACATGGCCATGATCTACTTTTCATCAGATGTAATCTTCTCTGAATGGCATCCAAAGGATTATGCTCTGATCAGGTTTACACAATGATGGAAAACCTAACACATTGCTTTAAGGAAGGCATTTAAGAGTATCAACCTCTCCCCTTCACCACCATCAGAAACAAAAACTGTCAATGTCTTGCATCTACTTAGTTGGTACTTAAGACAAAGAGCAGAACATCTGCTGTTGGCCGGATTATGTAGTAAATGTAGTATAGTATAGGGCAACAGGGAATCGTGGTATGCTTGAAAGGTGAGAACCCATGGATATAATAATACTAGAACTATGTGCCACAGTTGCAGGTGATGATCTGTCAGAAGCATTTTGGACCAAGTAATTTTGGTTTGGTTATAGACAGAGCTATTTCCTTATCATTGGAATGAGTTATATGTGCATAGTGGTTTATTGGCGTGGCTGCCATTATTTGACAGCCAATGTGGTATATCAATTAGAGCAGGGATTCCTAATCTTTTACACCATGGGCCTGACCATCCCCCCCAGACAGCTGAGTGGGCCGGACCATGCCCCCTGGAAGCAGAAGTAAATGTGCCTGCTTCCACATTTACAACAGCCATGAGCACATTTATGGTTGACATAACCGCTTTTATGCATGCACAGGTGAATTTTAAGGCTGTTGTAAACATGTCAGCTTCTACTTTCGAGTGCAGTGGTGGTGATGGGCTGGATGGAATGGTGATGCGGGCTGGTTCCGGCTCGCTGGCCATAAATTGGTAAACCCTAAATTAGAGTGTTGCAGTACAACTTGGTAGATTGGAGGGTCAAATATCTAATGAGCACAACACCGAGAACTCTTAAGGTACCTTGAATGATAACAAGTTGTCTTTACTATAAAGCTTTTGTGGACTGTAGTCTGCTTCTTCAGAGGCACCAAACCATGAAGCTCACTAGGTGGTCTTGAGTAACCACAACAACATCAGAGTAGGGAGGAAGAGGGTTGTAGATGCCATGTTGAGCTCTTTGGGGGAAGTTCAGTTTTCAAATACAGCACAGTATAATCAATAAATATAATACATTAAATTATAAATGAATTGCTTATGTGGTTTTCCAGCTGAATTGACTGGGCAATGTTTATATGAATTAAAATGACTGAGGGGTTATGAGAAGGATGAGCAACACACTTTTATCACAGATTTCCCCAAAACGGCATTCAAGAAACATTAGACAGCCATTCCCATCATCCCCACTAGTGGTTTTGTTGTTAGGAATAACATGGGCCATAGTCCAGTATGTCCTGAGGATACCAGGTTGAGATGCTAAAAATATTGGCTAGCCTTATTCATGCAGCAAAAGAAAAACATGGGGTCTCTGCATTGGCCAGAACTTAGTTACAAAACCATAGGTAGAACAATGCCAAGTAAAGGATCAAGTCATGGTGGGGAGCTTACCATCTAATTAGTTTACATTTGCTCAGTACTTTGCATATGGCTTGTACATTGTAAGTATTCCTAGTGCTGTGATGGTGAACCTTGGCACTCCAGATGTGCTTGGACTTCAATTCCCAGAAGCCCAAGTATCCTGTGAATCCACACAAATGGGTTTACTGCGATTCATCCAGCCCGCACTGCCCTCGTCACTCCCAGAAGCGGAAGTAAAACGCACCCATCCCAGGGGACTATTAACATACAAAACAAATAGGGAACAATGTTTTCTAGGGAGTTAGAAACTGAAGGATGTAGAATAGAACCTTGTGTGCTGTATAGAATGTAGGAACTAACTTGTACAGAATCAGACCATTGGCCATTTTCATTTGGTATTATTAACTCCGACTGGTATCCACTCTTCAGGGTTGCAGGCAAGATTCTTTCCTGGTCCTTCATGGAAATCCGGGGTTTTCAATCCCTGGTGGTCTCCCTGGAGTCTGGCCAGGTTATCCTGCTATGGTAATAGAGTAGACCATACTGCCAGCAACTCAGCGCCGAGCATCAGGTGGCAGTTAACTAACCTGACAACCCTGAGGACTAGCGGCCTTGGCAAAGTCCTCAGGGAAGGGTGAGGGTCCCCAAGTGGATTAAATCCCACTTGAATCCATATTGATGGAGGGCAGCAGCTTCATCAATACTGGCCTGGAGCTGAGGAGGACTGTGCATGCCAGAAGGACTCAGGACCAGAAAGTGACTTGCAGAGCTGGATCAGTGGTATGGGTGTCACCCTGCAATGTGGAAGCCAGATGAAAGGTCATGGCATTAAATTCTCAGGACATTCCTCATGGCTGATCGCCATGATGATCACAATATTCGGGCTCAGATATGGCAGAAGAAAAAAGAAGGTGGTGATCTCCCATTCAAGAACTAATCAGTCCTGATGCTGCTTAGCTTCAGACAAGATTGAACATTTTGAGGGTTGCACGCTAGAGCTAGCATAGTCCTGGATGTGACTCTGTTATCTATCCCTGCTCTTCATTTTTATTAGATCTGCTCACAGACACTGAGGGGAGGCAGAATAAGTAGGATCAAATACAATAATGAGACAGAATACAGAACTGATAGAATTGTTCTTTGTCCAGAAGTATCATGTGGATAATTTGGAACATTGGTCTGCTTAGTTTAGTGTTGACTGCACTGGTTGGTAGTACTTCTCTGCAATTTCCAGGGTGGGTGTTTCTAACAACCCTATCTGATAATGACGGGCACTGAATTGGGATTTTATGTACACAAATATTATGTGAATGCTAGAAGATGTTTTTTCTTATTTCTGTTGAAAAAGTTGCACGTTCAGTGTGGCATATTGGTGATTGTCTAGTTTAAATAGAATAGAAGAGATTGAAATGGAAATTCCCACTGAGCCAGAAGGTTTACAGAGTGACATTTAGCCCGTCACTACTCAGTGTAATCTACCCAACAGGGTTGTTGTGGGGAATCAAACTGATTGGGATGGGGAGGTAGGCTTGAGCTCCTTGGAAGAAAGGCAGAATATACAAAGAATAAAGAAACAGGAAATAAACAGCACTAGTAAAGGTAAAGGTTTCCCTTGCTCGAAAGCCAGTCATATCCGACTCTAGGGGTCAGTGCTCATCTCTGTTTCAAAGCCGAAGACCCAGCACTATCTGCTTTTGCAGACATTTCCATGGTCATGTGTCAGGCATGACTAGACACCAGAGCGCACGGAATGCTGTTACTTTCCCACTGAAGTGGTCCCTATTTATCTACTTGCAATTTCTTGCTTTCAAACTGCTAGGTTGGCAGGAGCTGGAACAAAGACGGAAGCTCATTCCATCCTGCACTACTCAGGAATTGAACTGCCGACCTTCCGCCTCCCAGTCAGCGTCTTAGCCACTTGAGCCACTGCAGAAATACAGTTGTTTCTACATATTTGTATCTCTTGTGTTCTGGACTAAGCATGATGGGAATACTCAACATTTTTTATTTTGGGACTAGTGGCCCTTTGGGGTGAATTTACTGTTCCAGGTCTAATTAATTCACATTTTATGGTGGCATACACATGCCATTTTTGCAACAATGTCCCTATTCAGGAACACACAGAACTGTGACAAGAAAATATGCCCATATACATATTTGTGTTGGAGAAACACGACATGTGGTTCCCTGGTGGATTGAAAGTGCTCAGCTCCTCTTTGTGCTTTTCATTTCCCTGGAGAGTAATATAAACTAGCATAAAAATTTGAGACTAACAAACTAACAAATTGATTGCCCTATCATAATAGCAAGGCTGAGAGCAAAGGACAGATAAATACAGATGTTTCATGCTTTCGGATCAAGGTGTTTTGTTGTTCTTGTTCTTATTGCTCTGCATGGCCTTGTAATCACTTGGAGTGTCTTCCGCTCTGGAGCCTGTGCTTTCCTGAAGTAAAGCAGTGACCTATGAATGACCCATAATACTCCACAAAGGTGTGAGGCGGCTATAACTTTATTTGTATAGTCATGGAGGAGACAGCCATAAAATGACTGTCTGATCCTGTGAATTCTTTTAGAGGAAAGCTGAAGGAACACTTATTCATCTTGCTACTTAACTCATGCTGCCCTGTCTCAGATTTAATCTCATGAGGCATGTTCGCTCCACAACTAAATAAAAAACTAACCAAATCTCATTCTAGGCTGTGTCAAAGCTAAATGTAAAGGTTGTCCTTCATCAAAAGTGAGTCATATCTGACTCTAGGGTATGGTGCTCATCTCCGTTTAAAGCCAAAGATCCAATTCTGTCTGCATCTGCAGATGTTTATGTGGTCATGTGGCAGGCATGACTAGACACCAGAGTGCATGGATTGCTGTTAGCTTTCCCTCAAATGGTAGCAATTTATCTACTTGCAATTTCTTGCTTTCGAACTGCTAGGTTGGCAGGAGCTGGAACAGAGATGGGAGCTCACTCCATCGTGCAGCACTCAGGTCTCAAATTGCTAACTTACCAACCTCCCAGTCCTCAAGTTCATTGTCTTAACCACTAAACCACTGTAGTCCCATTGTGTCAAGGATACTCTCTCATAAAAATGTGTCCTAATTTACAGACCTTTTCTGAAGAGGTTGCGTGGTGCTCACTGGGATAAAATGGCTCCTGAGTACAGTATTTGGTTCAACCATGATGCTTTGATTGTGACACTTAATGGTCCCCAACAGGGATGATGAGCCCTAGTTTTTCCTTTTCTCGGCTAGCTAAGGTCTTAGAGATTGTAACCTCAACCCTGGTCAGGGGTGTTTCTGCTACTGAAATAACTCAGTGGCAAGTGCTGAATCAGATGGAACTGATGAATTACTGCAGTAATAGGAGAATGGGGGTGGGTAAATTGTGTGCGTGTCTGCTTGATCTCTGTGCAAGATTTCTCCCACGCACACTCTGGCTGATGCAAAAGGCTGGGAATTGTGTTCCAGCTGAGCACAGTATAAAAGGCATAACCTGGAGAAAACTGTGAGTAGTTGATGATAACAAAAGCCCAGCTAACCTGGGTGAGGATGCTGATAATTCTTCAGTGGTTTTCTTTGGGGTCTACACTTCCTTGAGAGAGCAAGGTTACACTCAGCTGTAGTTAGAAAGGGACAAAGACCCTTTCAGAACACAGCTGGTCCATCCCACTCTTCTGCCAGCTGACTGGATTCTTCCCAGCATCCATAAACCTGAGGAGAGAAGAAGGCCAGCTCTTCATGCATCATCAGCTATATGCCTTCACAGCGTCTTCCCTCTTGCATCTCCAGAGGCACAACTGCTGTTGCTTCCCAGGGAGAGGAGGCCTCTGAAGCTGGTTCTGGAGACTTTATCAGGACCCACCAAGAAACAAAGATTCACAAAGCCTTTTGTTAACTGGGATCTAAGCATGATTTCTCTTCAGGTATGGCTAAACCCATTGGGGTCTATGTTTGGGGTTGTCCAGTTGTTCTCCTCAGGTACATGCCAATTAACAAGGCAAGTGGAATTCAGCTTGAAATGGGTGGGTGTTGATTTAGGACGTACTGTCCCTTATGTCCTTCTTCAGACTGGATTTGTTTAGTTAATCTATAAACAGCTCCTCCTGCATCTTTATTTATAACAAATCTCTGGAACAGAAACTTTTTGTTAAGGAAAGCCTTGTATTTTTGTACCAATTTTAATTCTGAATTCTTAATCTCATTTAAGACTGTGATGGCTTCTTTCTGCTGGAATTTCATATCTGAAACATTATTCTTTAATCCCGGATTTTGTTGCAACATTCAGATTCTTCTAAGAAGTGCCCATTTTTGATAAGGGAACAGGAGCAATGCTTCAAGATTTAGTAGCGGATGCACACTGCCCTGAGGATCATAATAAGTTACAGTAATACCTCAGATAACATTTACCTCGGATAATGCTAAAATCGCATAATGTTATGTAATCTGGGGAGGAGAATTGGATCGAATAACGTTAAGGTCCTATGGGATGGATCGGATAACAACCGCTAAAGCCTGTGCGGTTACAATGTATCTCTATGGAGCTTTAACGTTATCCGATCCATCCTATAGGATTTTAACATGCATCGGATAACACTAAAAATCAGATAACACCAAGACTTGTGGAACCAAGTCTTAACGTTATCTGAGGTATTACTGTATCTTACACTGAATCTAAATCATCAGACCATTTAGACCCATGGTTCCCAGCATAAGGCACACGCCTCACAGGGGGTCAGTTTGATTTTTTTAAGGGGAGCAATTCAAGAATGAGTTATTAACAGTGATTTTTTTTTTAAAAAAAAATTGGTTCTAGGGACCTCATATAAAGTATATAAATATATATTGTGACAAAAATATTTTTAAAATTAAACTCTGAATGTAGGGGGGGATGGCCAAAGAAAGGTTGGGAACGACTTATTTAAACCATTGTTTGTGGCACTGACTTGCAGTAAATCTCCAGATTCCAGACTGGAATTTTTCCAACTTTTTCTTAGGATTGGATTTGCAGTCTCTTGCAAGCAAAGCATAGACTTTGCCACGACTAGGAGTCCCCACCCCACCCCACCCCCACTATTATAGGTTTCTAAGGTGAGAGAGCACTCTCTTTGCTCAAGAATGCCAAAAAGCAATGGAGTGTGAGTCTCATGCCAATGGTCAACATTACCCTGCCCTCCTGCACCTCACACATAGGGCATTTGCATGCATGCAAAAGCAGACCTTAGATTGTTTTAAAAATACAAATAATTGCAATTATGTGTTCTAAGTGGTCATTAAGGCAAAAAGACAATGGCATTAATCCAGCAACATCCAATCTGTGTGTACAAACAATTTAACACAGAGCTTACCCTGCCTTCCTGTTGAAGAAGGGAAGTGCCAGTCCAAGTTTGTCCACCTAGTATCCTTAGCCAGAGACTGAGCCCTCGGTGTTGACCTTTGCCAATCCCTTTTTCTGTCTTGGAGAAAGAAGCTCCAAGCACCTACCATTTGGCTTCAGTTTGTTTTCCCCAAATGTTGTGTCATTTTGATTTCTTCCCAGGAGATGGGGAGTTGGATAAGGGCTAGAAACCACTACATACAAGATAGAGAACTTACATAAGCATTGTGGAGAAAATCAGAATGGTCAATGATGGCAGGCTATTGCTAGAGATTCTGTCCTTAGTCTTACCATTAAAAGGGGTGGGGAGGAGAGATCCTTCTATGTTCCCATTGCTTCTGCATACAGCAGGTGGCCATCAATATAAAACATTAATTGGATATATTTATCCAATATTTTTTAAAAAAATATTTAGAATATAAAACTATGAGCGTATGGGTCCAACTGGGGTTGAATACAGGAAGAAAGGGTGCATTCAAAAGCCTCTTCAAAAAGATGTTTCCATCACCTTTTTAAAGGCCAAAAGTGAGTGGGCTTGTTGCAGCTCAGCTGCTAAGCTATTCCACTGAGTGGGTGCCACCACCAAGAAGGCTTTTTTCCTGATCACAGCCTTCCTGGCTGTTCTTGGTGTTGCCACCAAGAGCTGAACATGCTGTGAGGACCTGGTGATAAGGACAGTCAATCTCAGGGGGAAATGATCTGTTAGGTAGTAAGATCCCAAACCGTTTAGTGCTTTATATGTCAGAACCTTGCTTTTGATACAGTGTGCCACTGACAGCCAGTGGGGTCCAGTTAGAGTTGAGGTAATATGATTTTCCAATCAAGAAATCAACCTGGGAGTAGCATTCTGGACATCCTGCAATTTCCATATCAGAAACAATGACAAGAAATGAATAATAAGTAAAGAAATGTGGGAAATAGCTTTGAATGACAAATTGACTTGTGATCTGAGGGTTAAAAAAGGAATGGCTGAAAGAAACGATTTATTTTGTATTGGGAGATTTTGTCTGATATATTGTTTAAGATTCAAAAGGAATCAAGCCTAATAAAGCATGAGCTTTTGGAAATAGGGAGATATATTGACATACAGTAAAACACCAATCTAACGATTGGATCGGATAATGCTAAAATCGCATAACATTAAGTAATCTGGGGAGGGGAATTGGATCGAATAACGTTAAGGTCCTATGGGATGGATCGGATAACAACCACTAAAGCCTGTGCAGTTACAATGTATCTCTATGGAGCTTTAACGTTATCCGATCCATCCCATAGGATTTTAACATGGATCGGATAACACTAAAAATCGGATAACACCAAGACTTGTGGAACCAAGTTTTAGCGTTATCCGAGGTTTTACTGTATTGGGAAACTAAAAAGTAAAATTGAATTATGGCAGCAATGTGTAGTACTGTATGACGCTCGCTCAAAAGAATTAATGCTAGCATCACCATGTGGCAGGTGGAAATACCATTTTGAAGAGGTGTGGTTGAAGTCAAAAACATTCTTCACACAAAGAGATCTAACATTTTTAACACTTAAACATCAAAGCAAACACTTAGTTTATTTCAAATAAAATGGAAACACAGAAACACTGTAAAATACAGAGGCAAATTAATTCCTAAACTTTGCTGTCTCTGCTTTCAAAACATCCCTGATTGGTAATACTGGATCATATAGATCAGGAGTTCTCAACCTTTTAAAGCCAGGGGCCCAAGTCATGCTCTCTCAGACAGCTTTGGGAGCTGGATGGCCATTTTGCCCTTCCTCCACCATATGGCACTTCTGAGTGTGGTGGAGGGGGGCACATGAAATGGTGTCATGGGCCACATCTGGCCCACGGACCGCAGGTTGAGAATCCCTGATATAGATCATACCCTCCTTTGGCAGAGTTCTTTAGGTGACATCATGAACAACAGTTTTCATCTTCTGAGCACATGAGATGTCCAAAGGCCTGCCACAGCTGGATTTGGCTGGTAGGAGCCTGACTTATATCACTCAAATGGGTGATGATGTATCCAAAATCCCCCTCCTATTTTTCTGGGGGACCATTAGACATGTTTCTGCAAAAAGAAACTGCCTTATATGGATTTTTTGAAATAGTAGCCGTGTTAGTCTCTGGTTCAGGCATCTCAGAAAACAAAACAAAACAAAAGCATCTGAGATGCCTTATATGGAGTTCCTTTTAAACACTTTTCCCTCTATAGTCAAGGCTTTGCCTTGAAGCCCCACTTTAAGCAATCAAACCTCATTTTAACAGACAATTAACTGCTAATGTATTTCTTTTCTGGAAATGGGTGAGACCAAGCTATTTGTGTCAATAATGGAATCATGACAGCATACCATTTTAAAAAATTCAGATTTAAAAAAGTTTCTTAGTCCTTATCATGGAAAGGAGATAACAGAGTAGAAGATGTTTGAAGGATAGCTGGAGATTTTCCATCTCTAATTTAGGTGAATCAGGGTTCTCCTTCGTGTTGTTTGGGGATGCACACTGATGGGTTCTGCGCCTGCGCTGAATCCGGAGCGGAGCTGGAAAGCTGATTGGATAAAGAGTTTTGAATGTGGGACCGCCCACCATGCCCAACCCCTTTAGGCGCCATTTCGCGCTCTCCCCTCAGTTTGCTTTTTTCCGCTGCGCAAGCAGGAGCCTGGAAAAAAAGCTGTGAGTACTTTGCTGAGATTGTCTCAGAATCTTCCAATTTTTCCTACCTTACAATTTTTCTCGGACTAGGGGACTTGTTCCCTTGGTCCTCGTGTGGCTGGGGCTCGCCCTCAGCCGCCGTAAAAAAAAAAAAAAAAAGAAAAGACCAACATCTCGTGTCGGGGCCTCCCGGCCGGGATAATTTTTTCTCTTCGGCCATCTACTTCGGTGGATGGCCTCAGCGGCAGCGTTCAAGCAGTGTCCGTCCTGCAAGAGAAAGTTCCCTAGCTCGGACGGGCACGTGCGTTGTCTTCGCTGCCTCGGGGAGAGTCACCAGGTCCAGACCTGCGAAGTCTGTCGCGGCTTCTCGAAGGCCGCCATCAAGAACCGCCAGTACCGCCTTCAAGCCTACCTCATGGAGGCCGCACTGGCACCACCGGCTCCCCCAGCTCCAGAGCAGGCCGCTTCCACGTCTGCTCCTTCAACCTCCGCTTCTTCTTCCAGGCCCTCGGCCTCTGAACTGTTCAGGCGGAAGAAGGAGCAGGAGAAGAAGAAGAAAGACAAAAAAGAGAAAAAGAAGCGCCGTAGCTCTTCGTCTTCTCTTCCTCCGACCCCGGCACCGGCTCACCTTTCGCCGCCACGCTCCCTAGCATCCGCCCCGGTCGCAGCTCCACCTACGCCGGGTAGGATGTCGACCGAGGCCCGGGACGCCACGCCGGAGAGGGCCCACAGCCCTCCACCGCCGCCGGAGACTCCTCCACCTGTACCACCGCACAGGTCTTCCTCCCTCCGCAGTCCTTCCGTGGTTCCTGGTCCGGCTACCGAGCCGCCGCCCCAGTTGAGCCTCATCGCCCCGTACATCGAGGCGATGGTGCGGAAACTGCACACCGAGCTCTACGGCCCGCAGACGACACCGTGGGAGCGCCCTCTGCCCTCACCACCAGCCACGGAGGCACCACCGCTCCGTGAGGAGGGCCCCGCACCGAAGCGGCAGAGGGTGGAACAGGCGCGGTCGGAGGCCTCTCTCCCTCCGTACCAGCTGCCTTTGCCGGGGAGCGATCCGAGATCCGCCAGGCCGTACTGGTCGGACTCGGACCCCGAGGTCTACCTGCCACCGCCCAGCGTCTCGGAGCGGTCAGGAGACTCCGACTCGTCGGATCAGGAGGAGGAGCAGCATCAGCCACCGCCGGTTGCGGTCGACAAGTCCCCGGACGACAACATCGGCGCCGTCCACGGATCCCAGCCGGAGGATTTGAAGACCTACACCGGACTGATCACTCGCCTCGGATCCACACTTGGGATTCGGGCGGAGGCTCCCCCGGACGACTGTGAGGATGTCGTCTGCGGCTTGGCCGACCGCAAGGAGTTGGTCCCCGTCCGCCTCGGACTGCTCCCTAAGATTGCTAAAGCGGCCAAGGAGGTGTGGAAGAAGCCGGTTTCTTCGCACTCCGTATCCAACAGAGTGGACTCTATGTACAGACTGCTGGACGATTCCAACTTTCTGCACATTCACCCGGCACCGAACTCCCGAGTGGTCAAGGGCTCCCAACACCGGACGCCGATCAGCAGCACTCCCATCCCGTCGACCCAAGAAGGGAAGAAGCTGGACGCACTGGGCAGGAGGTTCTACGCCAATGCCTCCTTGTCCTTCCGTGCGTCCAACTACGCGACGGCCATGGGAGGCTACCAGTGTCGACTCTGGGAGCAAGCGGAGTCGTTCAAGTCCCTGCTGCCACCTGATCGACAAGCGGACTTTGAAAAACTCTGCATGGAGGGCAACCACCTCGCCCTCCAGCAAATCCGCACCGGCCGCCACGTCACCGAGTCGGAGGCAAAAAACTTGGCCTCCGCCATCCAGCTCCGTCGCCACGCCTGGCTCCGTTCGGCTAACCTGCAGGACGATGTCAAGCGGCTCGTGGAGGAGCTTCCCTTCGATGGCGAGGGCCTCTTCGCCAAGGAGACCGACACCTCCTTGGGAGAGCTGAAAGGGGACTACGCCACGATAAAACAGCTCCGCCCTCCACACCGTGGGTCCGGCCGTTACCATCAGGACCAGCCGTCGACGTCTCAGGCGGGCCCATCCTACCAACCTCGCCCGCCACAGAGACAAGGGGACTACTCCCGGTACCAGCCCTACCGGCAGCGCCAACAACCCAACCGTCCACGCTACCAGCAACGGCCTCAGACTGGCAAGCGTACGGAACGGAAGGGCAAACAACGTGTTTGACTCTTCCGTGACCGAGACTCTACCCTACCGCCCCCTTTCCGACTACCTATCGGCGTGGTCTGCCATCACCACAGACCGATGGGTTTTAACCATCTTAGACTCTGGCTACGCGATCGAGTTCGAGAGATGCCCTACTGTCGGACGGATCCGCATCACCGATCCATCCCCACCGCTCCAGGAGGAACTAACAGCTCTCCTAGAGAAGGGCGCCATAGAGCCGGTCGCAGCGTCGGAGTCTCACGAAGGGTTCTTCTCCCGATACTTCCTTGTGGACAAAAAAGACGGGGGGGCACGTCCCATCCTGGACCTCCGTCTTCTCAACAAGCATATCGACGCGAGGAAGTTCCGGATGGTAACCCTTCACTCCATCCTCCCGCTGATCAACCACGGGGACTGGTTCACCGTCATCGACCTGAAGGACGCCTACTTTCACGTGTCCATCAGGAGGGAACATCGTCGTTTCCTCCGATTCCAGGTGGGCGGCAACATCTACCAGTACACATGCCTACCCTTCGGCCTCTCCACCGCTCCGAGGGTATTCACGAAGTGCATGGCACCGGTGGCTGCTCATCTGCGACTGCAAGGCGTCCAAGTGTTCCCGTACATAGACGATTGGTTGATCTGCTCCCCGACCCAACAAAAAGCCAAGGACGACGTTGCACATTGCCTCGCCCTTATGCAGAGCCTCGGTCTACGGGTCAACTTCAAGAAATCCCAGTTGACCCCCACTCAACGAATAGAATACATCGGAGCCGTTCTAGACTCTCTGGCTCTAAGAGCCTACGCCCCAACCAAACGTCTGCTCGACATCCGCACAGTGGTGGCACGGATCCAGGGCAGACGTCGGGTCCGTGCGAGGGACGCCCTCCGTTTGCTAGGACTCATGGCGTCAACCACGGCGGTGGTCTCGCACGCCAAACTCAAGATGCGCTCCCTCCAGTCGTGGTTCCTCTCCTCCTTCAACGGCACCCACGACAACCTCGGGAAGTGGCTCACACCGACTCCCAAACTCCGAGACCAGTTAAACTGGTGGACAATGGACCAGAATGTGACCGCGGGGAGACTCTTCACCCTCCCCGCACCGTCCATCCAAGTCACCACCGACGCGAGCACCCACGGATGGGGTGCGTGCTGCCGCGGACTACGGATTCACGGCATATGGACGCCCGAGGAAGCCGACCACCATATCAACTTCCTCGAGCTGCTAGCGGTGTGGAAGGCGATGAGGTCCTTCAGACCGTCGATCGCGGGCAGTGTGGTGCAGATCGCCTCGGACAACACCACGACACTAGCCTATCTCAACCGGCAAGGAGGGACCAAGTCTCTCTCCCTCCTCTACCTGACCGTCCAGATGTGGGAGTGGTGCCTGAAGGTACATGTGTTCCCCATAGGTGTCCACATCCAGGGCACCCTGAACTCCGATGCAGACTCCCTGAGCCGCAAAGGGACGGCGATGCACGAGTGGGAACTGGACGAATCGGTGTTCGACCGCCTGTGCCGACGGTGGGGCACACCGACCCTAGACGTCTTCGCGTCACAGACCAACTCCAAGTGCCGCCGTTACTGCTCCCGAGCAGGGATCGGCCACGGATCGGAGGGCGATGCCTTCATGGTACCGTGGCACCACGAACTGCTGTACATGTTTCCACCGATCCCTCTCATCCAACGGGTCCTGATACGGATCCGTGCGGAGAACGCCTGGACGATCCTGGTTGCCCCGTCCTGGCCGCGCCAGCCGTGGTTCCCACTACTCCAAACCCTGGCTTGCGATCGTCTCCGCCTACCCACCGATCCGAATCTCCTCCGCATGGAAGACGGTCGGATCCTTCACTCGGATCTGCCGAGCCTACACCTGACGGCCTGGCTTATCCGCCCAACATAGCACGGATCCTTGATCTGTCCAGGAAACCTTCCACACGGAAGTCCTACGATGCCAAGTACCGTCGCTTCACTGACTTCCTAGCATCCAGCGACCGCACCGTGGACTCCGCATCCCTGCAGGATGTCATGTCCTACCTCCTGCACCTAGCCGAGTTGGGATCCGCACATTCATCATTGAAGGTCCACCTAGCTGCTGTGGTCGCCAAGGCCCCACCTTCTTCAGTATTGTCCTCCGCCTTCAGAGACAAAACTGTTAAAAGGTTCCTTCAAGGGCTACGCAACGCCTATCCTCCAGTGAAGATACCACCCCCTCAGTGGTCCCTCACTACAGTGCTCACCGCACTCACGAAGGCACCCTTTGAACCCATGGCTTCGGTGGACATTAAGTTTGTCTCCTACAAGACTGCTTTCCTTGTAGCTATCACTTCTGCCCGACGGGCAGGGGAGCTGGCAGCCCTTCGGTCTGACCCTCCTTTTCTCAAGTTCTACCCTGACAGGGCAGTGTTGCACCCAGATCTGACATTCCTGCCCAAGGTCCTGACTGAATTTCACCTGGCCCAAGCCATCACGCTTCCAGCATTCTTCCTGAATCCCTCGTCTCCACAAGAGAGAGTGTGGCACTCGTTGGATGTCAGGAGGGCTTTGCTGTTTTACACCCAGAGGACTGCGTCCTTCAGGAGAGCAAAACAACTGTTTGTGGCTTATGGTGGCAAGACTAAGGGACAGCCTCTGTCTGCCCAGAGACTATCTAAATGGATCTCAGGTACCATTTACCTGGCCTATCAGATGTCATCCCTGCCACCTCCGCCTCATGTCCGGGCTCACTCCACCAGGACACTGGCTTCCTCCACTGCATTCCTAGAGGGCATCCCGATGGAGGATATCTGCAAGGCTGCCACTTGGTCCAGGTCCTCCACCTTCATCACCCACTACCGGGTTGATACAAGGTCCGCCCCTGATGTCAGACGGGGCAGGTCCATCCTGACGGCTGGTCTCCGATCCTCTTCGCTGATGACCGCCCATCCATGATGCCATCGCGCTCTCCTACATCTCAGGACGCCGGCTGCCCACCATCCAAGTAAGTGAGCTTGTTAGTCACCCATCAGTGTGCATCCCCAAACAACACGAAGGAGAAGGACAGGTTTCACTTACCAGTAACTGTCGTTCTCCGAGTATGTTGTTTGGGGATTCACACAACCCAACCCTGCCTCCCCTCAGGGCTGCCGGCCTGAGATGGCCTTAGGCTTAGCGGGCAGCTTTAATATCAAACTGAGGGGAGAGCGCGAAATGGCGCCTAAAGGGGTTGGGCATGGTGGGCGGTCCCACATTCAAAACTCTTTATCCAATCAGCTTTCCAGCTCCGCTCCGGATTCAGCGCAGGCGCAGAACCCATCAGTGTGAATCCCCAAACAACATACTCGGAGAACGACAGTTACTGGTAAGTGAAACCTGTCCTTCCCCAGCCTATTTACACAACCTGGTTGATTATTTAAAATAGGAAATGAACGTTTCCAGCTTCCAAAAGCTGTGCTTGGGTTGGGACAGTATATTGAAGGTTCGTGGCTGCTCTGTTCCCATAATATGAAGCAAGGGTGTATTTTTACATATCACTTGGGTCTAACTCCTATTTGGCCTCCTCTTACTGGAAATCTAACAGAGTCCTAGCACAGGAAAGTTATGGTCTCCGTACAGAGTTGGGAAAAGTTTCTTCTTTTGTTTTGGACTACAGTTACCACCCCCACCCAGCCAGCATAGATGTTCTACTGGGTGTGTGTGTGTCTGGGAGTTGTAGTCCAAAAAGTTGCTTCCCCAAACTTACTTTGTTCTTCCTCTAGCAAGATGAGCCAATACCCCTCTCCTGACAAATCCCCACTGTGTGTTTTTGTGTCAGAGATTACTCTGGGTTGAAAGGGTTTTTGCAGGGGATGCCCAAATGAGGTTCCTTTCATGTCCACTATTGTGCAACTCTCACTGCCAGGACCTAATGCAGTGGTGGCAAACCTTGGCACTCCAAGTGTTCTTGAACATCAATTCCCAGAAGAAGGAGCACTGACTAGGGCTTCTGGAAATTGAAGTCCAAGAACACCTGGAGTGCGAAGGTTCACCATCATGGACCTAATGTTTCTGCTGAGCTCCACTGTGAAGCAAATGTATTGCTGCATCTTTCTCAGGGTAGTTATTGATTTATCTGTGATGCTGAGTCAGTGTGACCAGCTATGGTTTCTCTTTCTCTGGGAACTCCAGTGACCTTGCATGCTCAGCAACCAAAGTCACAGATGGATCTTGGTTGGGCGTCTTTCGTTTGCTAAGGAAAGGATAATTAATCAGAGATGCTTCCACTGATGAACATACTGTGTTACTATAAAATGGCTCAACCAATTCCAGGATGTAATGGTTGGAGCAGTGAATCCATATAAAGAATCAGAACAGCAATGAGCCAGCTGAATATGTAGCTAAATATTTCATCCCCTCTAAAATCCAGGAGCAATTGTGTTCTTTTTCTTTGAATGTTTCTGGCCATACGTTGTGTCTCCTTTATGCCTCATTATGTCTCCCATCAACATTACATAAATCAATTCCATCTTGTTGCACCAGGCAAGGTTGTGAATGAAGGTAATGCGTCTCCAGACAGAGTTGCTGGCCTTTAGAAAGGGTGTGAAGACCTGGCTGGCGGGGCAGGTGGGGGGTTTGGGCCAGTTGGTCATCTCAGCCGGCTGGCTAATCTGACTGTTCCCCCCTCTCCCCTGTAATATTAACTGGTGAATTTTAACTTTTAATCTTTTTAATTTTAATCTTTAAATTTTAACTTTCTGAGTTGATGGGTATTTTATCATGGGTTTTATTGTTGATTGTGTTTTTAACTGTTGTTCGTCGCCCTGAGTCATTTGTGAGGAGGGCGGCATAGAAGCATGACTAAATAAATAAATAAATAAGGTAAGAAAATAAGGCAATGGAACTTCTACATGTGAACATAGAACTAGAGTACAATTTGGCTTTGTTGCACATACAGTAATACCTTGGATAACGCTAAGACTTGGTTCCACAAGTCTTGGTGTTATCCGATTTTTAGTGTTATCCGATGCATGTTAAAATCTTATGGGATGGATCGGATAACGTTAAAGCTCCATAGAGATACATTGTAATCGCACAGGCTTTAGCAGTTGTTATCTGATCCATCCCATAGGACCGTAACGTTATTCGATCAAATTCTCCTCCCCAGATTACTTAACATTATGTGATTTTAGCATTATCCAAGGTAAACGTTATCCGAGGCATTACTGTATGTCCTTTTTCCTTTCTGCCTTGACAATTATCTGTTGAGTGATGATTCCTAGGAAACCTCTTAGCCCAAACAGGCTTTGGAGAGTCTTTTGGAAAATGCACATCAACTACAAGTACAGTAATACCTCGGATAACGTTTACCTCGGATAATGCTAAAATCGCATAACGTTAAGTGATCTGGGGAGGAGAATTGGATCGAATAACGTTATGGTCCTATAGGATGGATCGGATAACAACCGCTAAAGCCTGTGCGGTTACAATGTATCTCTATGGAGCTTTAACGTTATCCGATCCATCCCATAGGATTTTAACATGGATCGGATAACACTAAAAATCGGATAACACCAAGAGTTGTGGAACCAAGTCTTAGTGTTATCCGAGGTATTACTGTATTGTGTTAATAATTGCATTTTGAACTCTGGATATAGGGTGTTTATATCCTTGGAGTTTGGCAATCAGAAATATATTTGTGTCCAATCTGAATAGTTCACATTTTCATTGACAGCTCTGCTAGTCTGTAGTTGTTTATTTTAAAAAGGTAGTCTAATAGCATGTTATTGAGAAATATCACCATACTGGGAAAGAATATCTGTCAGCCACTGAATTTCTTTTCAATGAAATTCTTAGGAACAGAAATTTAGATGACAGGAGGCTATTTGAAGACAATCCAGGTTGTTTCCCCCTGTAGTCTAGAATTGTCCAGAGCCCCTCCTGGCATATTAGACTAAAACCTCATATCATTCCCAGACATACCACATTCTTCTGTATATATTTTATTTATTTATTTATGCATGCATGCATTCATTCACTCACTCACTCATTCATTCATCTATTACTGTATTTCTATCCCGCCAATCTGGGATATTCTCCCACTCTGGGCAGTTTACAACACATTGCAATTAAAATAACAGGAAGAAATTAAACATAAAGAACAAACAAGCCAAATAAAATTATAAGTAACAACAAAAAGCCAAATAAAATTTCATTGTGGCTAGCGAGATTATTCTAATTTTTTCTTTCTGGAATATAATTTAGATTAGAAGAAGGAAATGGAGTCACTTTGTTGCTGCTTTGCTGCTTTTAAATTTTTTGGAGCTGGGAGTCCTTCAAAATGTGCCTCAGATACCCAAATATTTTTCCAGTAGATCCAGATCCATCCTCTAGTCTACACAATGCTGCTGTAAAATGAGAGGGGAGGTAAGAAAGGATGGCCTTGAAAAAGTCCAGTCAAAACAGAAAGTATTAATAGAAACTGTTTGAGTAAATTGTTGAATGGAGCTTAAAGCAGTAGTATGCTGTTCCTCTGTTAGTGTCTGTATGTTTGGCATTTCAGTTGAGTGTTTATAGCTACCATAAAATCCTTTTTGCACTGTTGAGGTAACCAAGGTTTTTGTTTAGGAAGATCTTGCCTAAGTGATACCTCTGAATTTGTTTAGATATGGGTGAGTACATAAGAAGTAAATCATATTGAACTCATGACGGTAAGACTCATGTGCAGTAATGCTGTTTGGAAAACGTCTTCTGAGTTTTGCAATAAGCAGTGCTTTTTGTAATCCTTCAAAAGCATTCTGAATACACACAGAACATTGCACGAGTTACAGTTTCCCCATGGCTCTCCTTTAAAGGTAAAGGTCGCCCTTGCTCGAAAGCTAGTCATATCCGACTCTAGGGTTCAGTGCTCATCTTTGTTTACAGCCAAAGAGCTAACACTTTCTGTGTCTGTAGACTTTCCTTTTGACTGCCCTTAAAACAATGGGTCCCTAGAAGGACTATGTTTAAAAGATATTTTTAATTTTAATTGGTTGGAAGGAGTGGGTAAGAACTAGGTATAGTGGAGAAACTGGTATTCAGGAGGCTTGGATTTGAGACGTTGTTTGGCCAGGAAAACCCACTGAAGTAGGGGTGACATGGCACTGATAAACCAATCCTTAAATAACCCCCATAACCTGAACACCTCTTAGGCAGAGGTGCTCAGACTACGGACCATGGGCTGGATCAGGCCCACGAGCCATAGTTTGGGGCTTGGGCACTCCTGGTTTAAGCAGAGAAAATGGCAGCTTAAAATCTATCTCATCTTCTTGCAAAATTGATTGAAAGGCACATTTTACTTCTGTTTCCGGTGGAAGGAACCATGTGACTGGACTCCTGAGCCTTGTGACTGGCCCACGACCCAAAATGTTTGGGCACTTCTGCTCTTAGGGCTGATTTAAGTTTCATGCAGCTTGGCAGCACAGGGAAAAACAAAATATTCTTGAAAATTCTCTCGAATTTGCCCATCCCTTCATACTGAGGAGGAAAAGAACATTAAGTATCAAGAATGTGGGAGAAAGCAGAACCAACTGCTCCAGCTATCCATCTCCAGGGCTTTTGTGCTTTAACTCTGAAAGCTCTGAGTTTGCATTCTAGTGTGTTCAATATTTTAAAGTGCTGAATTAGTGTTGCCATCTCTTCTCTTCCCAAGGGCTCCTCATCTTGGATTCTGTATAGCGAGCAAATATAATATGGACTTCTTCAGACTGGGAATAGCTAGGTCAAGGGTGCCCAAACTATGGCCCATGGGCCGGATCCGACGCGCGCCACCCTCATCACTCCCAGAAGCGGAAGTAAAATGTGCTGTACAGGCATGTTTTACTTCCACTTCTGGGAGCAACAAGGGCAGTGTGGGTCGGATGGATTGGTGTCAGGGGCAGGATCCAGCCCGCAGGCCATAGTTTGGGCATCCCTGCCCTAACAGAGAAAATGGCAGCTTAAAATCTATCTCATCCTATTGCAAAATAGATTGCAAGGCATGTTTTACTTCTGCTTCCAGTGGGAGGAACCATGTAACCGTCCCACTGAACCATGTGACCAGCCCATGCCCAAAAACGTTTGGGCACCCCTGAGCGAAGGTTTTGAAAAGGATATACCAACAATTGCATGTTTTGTCATATTTGGGTCACAAGATGTTGAATTTTTTTTAAAAAATTGAAATGAAGGAAACTACAAAGCTGTCAGATTTCCTCATCCCTATGATTCCAGTGCCACTAGCCCAATATTATTATTACTCTCTTGGGAGAAGAGCCAGCCTGTGTAGTCATGAGATTTTAAGTATACATTATGAAAACAATGCTTAATGCTTGGGGGATCAGTATGTATAAGTAGTGTCACATAGCAATTACACTTATATACTGCCCCGGAGTGCTTGGTCCACTCTCTGGGTGATTTACAGGTAATAGCATTTTGCCCACAACATGCTGGATGCTCATTTTACCGACCTCAGAAGGATGAAGACATAGTGGTTAGTGACAGATTAGAACTGGGAAGATTCACATAAGAGAACAAAAATGAGGATGGGAAGATAACCATCATTGCTGTGTTTTGCTCTGTGGAGGAAAGTCAACAGATTAGTGCACTAAAGTTGATGTGTTAGAAAACTGCTATATCACTTTTCATTCTACTACTATTATTCACATTCACTCTGGAAACAGTCTTACTAGACCCAACAGGGACATACACAACATTAAAGGCAGTTTTACTTGTTCTTCTGCCAAATGATTTAGGCCATTTCTTGCCAAAAAAATGCCCTTCTGCACTCTATATAGGACAAACAGGACAATCTTTGCACAAAAGAGTTAATGGACATAAATCAGACATCCAGAATGGCAACACAGAGAAACCTGTGTTAAACCATTTCAATCTGCCTGGACACTCAATCCAAGACTTGAAAGTTGCGAATCTGGAACAGTGAAATTATAAGAGTAGGATCCAGATTGAGACAGCAGAAATAAAATACATCCATCTGTTGGGCATCCATCACAAAGGTTTGAATATTAGCCAAGGGTTTCTGGCACATTATCAGATTTTGATACACAGGTTGTTATATGCTGCTATATATGTTGCATATTATATTTTGTTAATTTATACCACCTTCACAAACTTTCCTGCAAAATCCTTTTTCACAACATAGGCTGTCTCAGAGAACAAAGGATGTGCTCACACAACAACACAAAGGTTAAACTCATTAGCAAAGGTTCAGTGCCAGGTGTTTGTTTTGTATCATCCAAATATTTGCAATGGAAAAGGGGACATTCACAGCTAATCTGAACTACAGCCAGAGATCATCCGACATTACCAATTGTATGAAGCCACATTGATTTGTATGCTAACCAATCACCCTGTACACATGTGTATAAATTGATGCAATGAAGCCTCACTCCCATGTCTGATGAAGTGGACTTGATCCATGAAAACTCACATTGAAATATAACAGTTAATCATTAAAGTACTACAGTGTTTTTGTTTATTCTCTGATATGCCTGAAACACAAACTAACACGGCTACTATTCCTGTAAAATGAGAATGCACTGTGGCCATGTATAAAAATGTATACTCCGATACGAGTAGCAGACGACGATGACTATGGTCAGATGGTAGGCAGATGAAACAAAGGAAGTAGTTTGAACTGGGTGGAGTTAAAGCAGAAATAATAGGCAAACAGGAAAAGAAATAAGAATTGGGAGCAAAATGATGGGAGCAATTCAAGATGGGTGTTAACAGGGTGTACAATTGTATCCAGTGCCAGTTTCTATCACATTCTGGACATACTAGAATGATCAAAACAGTTCAAACCAGCAGTGTGAAAAAGTAAGAATGACCAGGAAATATACCATTTTGTGGACAACCTCACAGCATTAGCACATGTAGGCAAGGTGGAAGAATTATACTGGTGAAACATGTCTGTTCCTCAGTTTTCTTGAAGGGCGCCTGACTTCCTTAAACAGTGAATGAATGATATAGACAACCTGGAACATCCGAAGCCTGGTCCTGTGTAGAGAAGAATAAAAAATGTGTAATCCATGAGACTTTCCAACAAGTTTTCAGTGGCTTGGAAAAGAGTGTTGTAACTATAAGAACATTTCCAATTCTGATGGAATGGCACAATAAGGAGAATAGGCATCCCAGATTCATCCTTGTTTCCACTATACAGTAATACCTCATATAACATTAGTATCAAATAACACTAAAATCGCATAACATCAAGGAATCTGGGGGGAAGAATTGCATCAGATAACATTAAGATCCTATGGGATGCTTCAGATAACAACCGCGAAAGCCTGTGTGGTTACAATGTATCTCTATGGATCCCATAGAGGATCAGATAACACTAAAAATCATATAACACGAAGACTTGTGGAACCAGGTTTTAGTGTTATATGAGGTTTTACTGTATTTGTATATAGGGCATGTGTGGTGTGGGAACATTCAACCAAGGAAAAGCAATTGTTGTACCTAATAGGAAGGTCACACTCTTCTCAGGAAATTTCACAAGATGCCTCATTTGTTCCTCTATCCATAGTTAGTGACAGAAATCACAATCCTTCTTCTGAAATGTTAGGTAGAGGTTGCCCTTACTCAAAAGCCAGTCGTTTCTGACTTTAGGGTTCAGTGCTCATCTCTGTTTATAACCAAAGAGCCAACACTGTCTGCGTCTGCAGACGTTTCTGTGGACCTGTGGCAGGCATGACTAGACATCAAAGTACATGGAATGCTGTTTACCTTCCCACCGAAGTGGTCCCTATTTTTCTACAGTACTTCCAATTTCTTGCTCTCAAACTGCTAGGTTGGCAGGAGCTGGGCCAGAGATGGGGGCTCACTCTGTCATGCAGTACGTGGTCTCGAACCACTGACCTACTGACCTTCCACTTGTCAAGTTCAGCATTTCAACCACTAAGCCACCACAATCCATGTCATGTCTGAAATGTTAGCCTCTTTAAAATGAGTTTATTTCCAAGACGGATGTTTGGAACAAAAGACCTTTTCCAAGATAAAATAAACCTCTTTCAACTTGCAAAAGATATCATACTGAATCTGCTAGTTTAAGGAAAGTTATTATTATAGCCAGGATCGATCAATGTACATCCTTCTGACAAAAATACAAGGGAAGAGTGATGTCCCATTCCTTATTCTGCCCCAATAACCATTGGGACCTTTTAGGTGTTTCAGATGGCATGGAGGCCTGGGGGAATGAGAAATGGGGAAAGTATTTTTGGAATGTGTGGGAAAGGGGAATCATCCTCTCTTTTGTTCCATATGTGGAGCTGCTTCTGTAAGCAGCTCTTCGCCATGGTGTCACCATGGGATCACAGTGTTTCTCACTGTCAGTTGTGTCTGGATTGGCTGAAGTGCCATTTGAAACAAAGGTCAGCATTGGATGGCAATTGGAACGGATGTTGCCATTGGGGAATAATAGTGAATGATGTAATTGTGACATTCTGCTGGCAAAAAAGTCTTAAGATCTGAACCGGACACTGTTGCCAACAGTGTTGTTTTTAAAGGGATGGTGAAAAGTTTGACACTATATGTTCCGCTAGATTCTTGCAAAGAATGAGGTTAAAAATTCTGATGAAGTGCACGATTCAATCACCAGATGTTTTAATTCTCCTTTTATTTTTTATTCTATGCAGTGACTCCGTGACTGAGTCTAAGTTGGGAAATGATACTTCTCAGGTATGGATGAAAGAGAAATCGACATATTCCTTGATTGACCAGACTATTAAGGGATAAGTTCCTGCTGGTCGCAACTCATTTTCCATTTGTTTCACCAAAAGATTGGTGCATAAGGCTTAGTTGTAGAGCAGTGGAAACCAATTTTGACAGGTGCAGTAGCCAGTCTTGTAGTGTTAGGATCAGTGGTGGGTTGTCGGAATTGCTGCTACCCCACCGTGACATCATGGACGTCATGGGCGTAGCTGACGTCATGACGTTGTGGGCAGAGCAATTAAAAAACCATTAAAAATGTCTGCGCATGCATCAAACCTCCGTTTGATGCATGCACAGTTCTTTTTTTTTTGTGCGCATGCATCAAACCTCTATTTGACACATGCACACTAAAAAATAGAAACAGAGGTTGGACGTATGCGCAGTTCCGGCCAGCCATTTTGGTTGCCTGGAAATACATTTTTGGAGGGGGCCGGCGAAGCGACCAAACCGGTCGCCCAGGGTTTTACCACACACACACCGGCGACCCCTCCTGATGGGGTGCTACCATTTCAGGTGAACCGGTCTGAACTGGTAACATCCCATCACTGGTTAGTAGGCATGTAGACCATCCAAAATACAAAAATAAAAAAAAATAAACTAGAGGTGGCTAGAATTCCATATGTGGTTTTGAAAAAATAAGTGTTATTGGGACTGTTGAAATGGCATTGGAAATGTGATATTTGAGAGGCATCCATTTTTGGGAATTGATGTGATCAAGAGGAATGCAGGCAGGTAACCAAGTCAGCCTTACAGGTACATATCTCTTGTTTCTTATTCCTTGTTTCTTATTGATTGTTGGCACTTCTTGCTTGCTGTGGTATAAGCAGGGGTTCTACTATTGCAGATAGTCAGTTCAGAATTAAAAATTCATATATCTTCATATATCTTATATTGGTGGCTAAGAAGAGATATGGACCTGTAGCTTTCTGGGTCTTCTGGTGGCTTTCCTGGTTTTAGTATAGCTATCACCCAAGCCTTCCTCCATATCTTTGGTGTCTGAACTACATTCATGCAGTTATTGTACAGGCTAAGTAACCATTTTTTCATTATTGGCCCAAAATGTTTGATCTGCTTAACCGAATCTCATCCATGCCAGCTGCTTTACTGTTCTTACACCTTCTTATTCCCTCTTCCAGCTCCCCTGTGGTAAAGGGTGGTAGTCAGATT
The DNA here is from genome assembly GCA_030440675.1 of Furcifer pardalis. NCBI lineage: Eukaryota > Metazoa > Chordata > Lepidosauria > Squamata > Chamaeleonidae > Furcifer > Furcifer pardalis. Next base: position 34,014,063 of record CP126894.1, on the reverse strand, counting down.
GCTTGTCTTCCATTCATCATTCCTTCTTATCCTCTGTTTGTTTTTCTGTGGGTTGTTTTTCCGTTGGTTGGAATCTGGTTTCCCGTTAAGGAATAGTTGGTGGGCAATTTGGTTAGCTGAGACATTGACATGCACCAATTGTTTGGTTACATCATTATTAAGATGATTAAGTAATCTCCATGTTTTTTGACTGCTGCAACTTGTGTCAATTTCTTTTATGAGCTTAATCCATTTTTCCCTTTTGTGCTCTGAGATCGTTAACACTACCTGTTGTCCTACTTTAATGGTATCTTTGCTGAGTGGGATTGTAACCATGTAGAGGAAATGTGGAAAAGATGTTTTTTTTTTAACATTAATTAAATATTAAAATTTGACATGTGTCCCAGAATAGCATTATTAATGGATTTTGGAAATAAACAGATAGAAAGGAATAAGAAAACAATTATCATTATGGTAACAGCTTTGAGATTGGCTGTTGTGAAAATGGGGCTGTGGTGGCTCAGTGGTTAAGAAGCTCACCTTGTTAGCTGGAAGGCTGGAAAGTCAGCAGTTTGAGACCCAGATACTGCATGATGGATTGATCGTCCATCTCTGTCCCAGCACTTGGGGACATGAAAGGAGCCTCATTTGGGATTTCCATGAGTTGAGTTTCTTCCACAAAAATCCTTTCAACCCAGAATAATTTCTGACATGAAATTATTATTATTATTATTATTATTATTATTATTATTATTATTATTATTATTATTATTATTATTATTATTATTATTATTATTATTATTATTATTATTATTATTATTATTATTATTATTATTACAGTACTTGTGAAAAAAATGGAAAATAGATTGTGAATTGGAGTTGGAATATTGGTTTAAAAAGCTATGGAATGTGGCAATAAATGATGGGTTGACATATGACCTAAATTTGTAAAAGGTCTATTTTAAAAGTCTGATTTTAGAGAGAGATGAGGAAAATTTATTGAATATGTTTTAGTGAAAGGGAAAGGAGTAAGTCCAGAGCAAAAAATAGCTATTCTTTTTGAAAGAGGAGACAAATATGTAAACAAAATGTTAATAAAGAATAATTAGAAGACGGTATACAACGTCCCACTATGGTGGTGGGTGCATGTACAGTACTAGTTTATACAGTATTTTTCTTTTTATATTATTATTGCTGTTTTATTTTTATTAAGATTTTGTGGGGGAGGGGTGTTCTTTTATTTTTTTTATTTGTATGTTATTTTTTCTCTTTATTAAAATTAAAAAAATATACTTGAATTTTTTGGAATAGTAACCGTGTTAGGCTGTGGTTCAGGCATATCAGAAAACAAAACAAAATAAACAAAATAAAAACACTATAACACTTTAAAAAAACACTGTAGCACTTTAAAGACTAACTGCTATATTTTTTTAGCTTTAGTGGATCAAGTCCATGGTGTATAAAAACCATGTCTGTAAGTTTCACTCCTTGTCTGAAGAAGTGGACTTGATCCACGAAAGCTAACAATAAAAATATAGCAGTTAATCTTTAAAGTGCTACAATGTTGTTTTGTTTTGTTTTGTTTTGTTTTCTGATATGCCATAAAAATTATAATAAACCTCATTCTACCTTGTCCCTCCCTCTTGTTTTCCTTCTAACTCTGCCCAGGTGTTTTACAAAGTAGGACTCCCTAGAACTCCATCAGCTTCACAAATGGACAGCTTGTTTGTGGATGAAGATTCATCTGGCGATGGGAGCCTTGTCTTCCTGAATGCCCTTGGATTTGACAATGCCCACATTAACAGCACAGAAGAGCTTTGCTTCAGGTTCCGTTCCCGTAGCACTGTCTTGCAAGGGTTGCCTTTTGGTGGTGTGCTCACAGTGCTTGCCCTCAACTTTATCCTCTGGTTGGTGAGTGCATTTTGAAGAAAATAATACCTCATTGTTATTGATTCCTTATCTCAAAATGTTGGCAATTTGCGTATAGTTGAAAACCTTAGAATTAAAAAATAAGACATTACAGCTGGAGTGGAAATCAGGGCTAAACTTGATGTTCTCTTGATTTGTAATGTTTCTTTGCTAATTATATCTATAATCTGCCTTTCTAATAATGGGTTCCCAGTGGGGTGCATGGTTCTTCAGTTTCTCCACTTTATTCTTACAATAGACTTGTGTGGTAGAATTAGACTAATTCAGAAGATGATTGGTCAAAGATCCTCCCTCCCTTCCCCCCCCCCTCTCTCACACACACATGCTCATGCACATTTGAGTGTGTGAGAGAGAGAGAGAGAGAGATGAATGAGTGATATATATATATATTTCTAATCTATCTCATTAGACTTCCCTGCTGGGGTTTTCTCCGAAAAACAATTGAAATTGACTCTGATCACATGGGGAGGGGGGGAGGAATAAGCCTCAACCCTGTTGTGTGGGCTGCATGCTACATATCAGAAGGTTTGGTCCTGAGTGAACAGAGAAATTACATCATATCCATACAGATATCATAGGCCAAAGGAGAATGGTTGTCCTAACTGTGAAGTTTGTTCTGCATGCAGCCATTTCCATCTTTATATGCTTGAAGGGTTGACACCATCCTTGACACCTAGCTTGAACTACATCTTGTAAAAGCCCAGCGAATGGGAGATGAGAGTTACAGTTACAGTACCAAATATCTGGTGGACACTCCATAGGGAATGTCGATAATAGATGCTGGTTGTTGTGTTTAAAGATTTGAAGAATTATTCTTGTTCCTTTTTAAACTGGATGAGGGATCCCGATTCCTGTGTTTCTAAAAATGTGGAGAAAGGAAAAGTGTTGGGGAAACTCATATACAGAAAATATTTATTCTTCTGTAGCTGCCTGTCTCTTTCTCTTCTCCATTCTCCTTCCGGGGGGGGGGGGGAGTCTGCAACTTGGCTCAAGGTGGAGAAATAATGTTAACTGGAAATTTGTCTCTGGCTATTTTGTCCTCTGTGCTGTGCAAGAGAAAAGCGGCAGATGTGAGCTAGATTAAGCACATCAGCTATATACAGTTGTACCTTGCTTAAAGAGCATAATGCGTTCCACAGGATTGCTCTTTAAACGAGTTTGCTCTTTAAGCAAAACACCATTGTAAATGACCAAGGGGGGGGATTGCGAACCCCAATTTATTTGTTAAGCAAGTTTTTGGTTGGTTTTATTTGTTAAGCGAAGTGAACATTCAGAGAAAAATAGCCATCTGCCCACACATTTTGTGACTTGCAATATATATATTTATATCCTTCCCATCTGGGATATTTTCCCACTCTGGGCAGTTTAGGTAAAGGTAAAGGTCACCCTTGCTCGAAAGCCAGTCATATCCAACTCTAGAGTTCAATGCTCATCTCTGTTTTATAGCCAAAGAACCAGCATTCTCTGTGTTTGCATTTACAGACATTTCTGTGGACTTACAAAATGCATTTCTCTAACTACAATACCCATCCAATATGGTTAAAGAACAAATCAACCGGGCTAGACGAATACCCAGGAGTGATCTACTACAAGACAGGCCCAGAAGGGAAAGCAATCGCACACCACTGGTTGTCACCTTCAGCTCTCAACTCAAACCCCTCACATGCATAATGAGGGATCTCCAACCCATCTTAGACAAGAGTGCTTCACTTTCCAAAGCCCTTGGTGACAGACCCCTACTCGCTTATAGACAACCCCCCAATCTCAAACAACTATTGACACACAACAGACTACACAGAAGTGGAGCAGATATGGGAACTAGACCCTGCTGCAAATCCAGATGTCAACTATGCCCCCACATTCGCTCTGGAAACAGTATTACTGGACCCAATGGCACCACACACAACATTAAAGGCAGTTTTACTTGTGCTTCTGCCAATGTGATTTATGCCATCTCTTGCCAGAAATGTCCATCCGTGCTTTATGTAGGACAAGCAGGACAATCTTTACGCAAAAGGATTAATGGACACAAATCAGATATCCAGAATGGCAACACGGAGAAACCCGTCTCAAGCCACTTCAATCTAACTGGACACTCTATCCAAGACCTGAAAGTTGCAATTCTGGAACAGAGAAAGTACAAAACTAGGATTGAAAGGGAGACAGCAGAAATCAAATACATCCATCTGTTAGATACCCATCACAGGGGGCTAAATATTAGTGAAGGGTTTCTGGGATATTATCAAATTTGATGCAGAGATTGCTATATGATTTTATATTACAACTTTCCTGCCAATTCTCTTTAGTAAAACAGAAAGAAACCAGGTACAGGTGTTTGTTTCCCCCTCCACACACACACACATGCAGGTCACAAGTTGATCAGATACCATAGTGGGCTTACTCAGCAACCTTGAGATTGAAAGGGAGTCTTTTAGAGTTTATCTGAATAATCTATTGTTGCAAATGGCTGTGTGAAACTGCATTCTTGTGCTTGCTTGTCTGTCATCTTGGTTGACACCAACCCTTCTCCCATCGACCTCCTGAATTTGGTATATAAGAACATGCCTGTAAGTTTCATTCTTTGTCTGATGAACTGGACTTGATCCACGAAAGCTAACAGTGAAAAGTCTTTAAAGTGCTACTGTGTTTTTTATTTTTATTTTACTTTATTTTGTTTATTTTGTTTCGTTTTGTTTTCTGAGATGCTGTGGACTAGTGTCAGGCATGACTAAACACTAGAGTGCATGAAATGTTGTTTACCTTCCCACCAAAGTGGTCCCTATTTATCTTCATCAAATGTCTTCCTTTTGAACTGCTAGGTTGGCAGGAGCTGGGACAGAGATGGGGGCTCACTCCTTCATGCAGCACTCAGGTCTCAAACTGCTGACCTGCCAACCTTCCAGTCATCAAGTACAGTGTCTTAACCACTAAGCCACCACAGTTCCTACAACTGTCATGCTTACTGTGTGTTAGCTAACAAGACTGGATTGTTGTTGCTTAGGTATGAAGCCACAGAAAGGGCAGAATGGTTTCCTAATTGATTTAAATACCATGAAGAGTGTCCACAAAAATATGACTTTCTTTTCTCTTGCAGTTAACTCTTCTGATCTTCTCCTGTCTTCGGAAAGCAGCATGGGACTATGGGCGCCTGGCATTGCTAATGGATAATGACAGGTAAGACCTAAAGTATCTAAATGGGCCATGGAGGCCAAGAGAATAGGGCAGCGATGGCCAACCTTGACCCTCCAGGTGTTCTTGAACTTCTATTCCCAGAAGCCCCGTTCAGCAAGAGTGCTGACTTGGGCTTCTGGTACTTGAAGTCCAAGAAAACCTGGAATGCCAAGGCTCACCATCACTGGAATAGGGATTCAGTTATCAGTACCTGATTTGGAACAAGAGGCTCAGCAGTGTGGACAGATAATAGGCCAACAGCTGAAGGCACAAAGTCTGTTTCAGGAATGGCTCCAATTCAAGGCAACAGCGGCTCTGGGGTGTTTTGGGATTTGTCAGTTTGGCAAACGATGAAAAATAGTTATGAAAGAGCCTCTAAGGACCCACCTCAAAAGCACATATGGGATCCTGCTAAATGGAGGTTTCAAGCTGATAAAGCAGTGATAGCGAACCTTTTAGAGACTGAGTACTCAAACTGCAACCCCAAACCCACTTATTTATTGCAAAGTGCAAACATGGCAACAGAGGAGGGAGGAAGTGTTTCCATTGGGCCCCTGGGCAGAGGGGTGGGGTGAAATCTGTGCTGGAGGGAGGGAGGAAGCGCTCTCATTGGACTGCTGTGCAGACCAAACTCTGCTGGGGGAGGAAGGAAGCACTCCCATTGGACTGCTGGGCAGAGAGGTGAGGCAAACTGTTGGGGTGACCACACAGGTGTCCACAGAGAGGGCTTTGAGTGCCATCTCTGGCACACGTGCCATAGGTTCGCCACCACTGTGATAAAGTCACTAAAGGCAATTGCTGCCACGCTTTGCTGCCAGACAAACCTTACTTAAGAGTTACAGCCAAACCAAAGCTAAGGCATGAAAGTACTGTGGTTTTCACTCAATTAATATTTACATTAATATTTACATTCTATACATTCAGTAACAATATTTTCCCCTTGAACCAGTATGGTAAAACTACACAACAATAAATCAGTAGTGTTCTCAAAATAAAACACTGACAGTATGGTAAGACAGGTATTAACTGGCTGCTGTTCTAAAAGGCCTACAGTACCCATTAGAAAACCTGATTCTCACCCATTAGAAAACCTGATTCTCACCCATTAGAAAACCTGATTCTATTTAGTCTGAAACAGCGGACTTTCCAGAGTTCCATATGGTGTGGAGAACCTCTTTGTCCGGGACTTTCCAGAGTTCCATATGGTGTGGAGAACCTCTTTGTCCGGGACTTTCCAGAGTTCCATATGGTGTGGAGAACCTCTTTGTCCGGAGACCTATGGACTATTCACAGAGCTGGGGAAAGTTACTTTGTTTGCCGCAAGTCTCAAAATCCCTCAACCAGCATCAACCTAGAACCTTTGTTCCCAAAATGTTATTTACTTAAGTACTGTCTTTTGAGAAGGCCACTCTTTCTATGCAGAAGGTAACAGCTTGTGATGGAAGGGATAGGACTTTTTACACAGACCTTTTCCTGGCATGTTTACTCCAATAGAATAAATAGGCCTTCTGCACTGTTATGGTCATCAATGTGTGTTCTCTTTCCTTAAAAAGAATGCCTTACCACACCACACATTTTAGATATTTTCCCATTAGTGTCTTGTCATTAGTGGTTAGGGCAGGGGCGCCTAAAATTTTTGGGCCGTGGGCCGGTCATGTGGTTGAGCATGCCTGTCAGGTCTCCCACCGGAAGTGGAAATAAAACACACATGCTCATAACACTGCCATAAATGACCCCCAGCTGTTGTAAACACATTTATGACAGCCACACATGTTTTAGTTCTACTTCCAGGAGCAGTGAAGGTGCCCTGGGATGGATGATTTGGCGCTGTAGTCCAGATCCAACTCAAGGACCGTAGTTTGGGCACCCCGGGTTAGGGGTTTCAGTCTTACAGGTGCTATGAATCTATTCTGAAGTTTAGTCAGAACTTTTACAAGAGATATCTAGTCTACCAGACCCAGTCTTCCAAATAGGCTCAATGGCTTGCACATCTGTAAAATATAGGCTAAAATCCAGAGTGTATTCACAGTACAGTAGAACCCTGCATAACGAAAAAACTCCATTCCACAGAGCTCTTTACTATGCATATTTTTTCGTTATGCGAAGCACTGTTGGTGGTACCCCGTATAATGAAAAAAAAGTTCATTAACCAGGGTTCCCATTGAGCGGGTATACCTAGCTACCGAAACCCCCATATAATGAACTTTTTTTCCCATTATGTGGGGTATTGCCCTAGCATATCGAATGCTTCGTTATGTGAATTTTTCGTTATGCGATGAGTTCGTTATACAAGGTACCACTGAACTTCCAGAATTAGAGTCATGAGCAACTACTGGATCAGGGCTTCAGAAACAAAGTCCTGTGAATATGTTTACAGATCCAGGGACATACTCTGTGTTCAGTAGTCTTCTTCTCTACAATGAGGCCCCAAATGCATAAAAAGTACAGGAGTCGCACAATGGCACAGGAGTTGGGCAGGTAGCAATGGACTCAATATTGGGAACAAGGTGGGGCAGGAGGTGATTAATTTATAACTATAGTGGTTCTCATGAAAGTCTGTTGGGCTTAAAGATAGAAAACACAGATGCACGGTAGATTTGGGCAATAACTACATAAAATATGAAATATACTTCAACCAATTTAGGTCCACTTTCTTCTTCTTTTGCTCAAGTATGAATATGGGTGCTGTGGTGGCTTAATTGTTAAGACGCTGAGCCTGACAAACAGAAAGTCAGCAGGTCAGCAGGTTAAGACCCAAGCACTGTCACCAGTATAAGGCACCGAGTGAGTGCCCATAATCTATCCCAGTTCCTTGCAACCTAGTAGTTCAAAAGCAAGAAATTACAAGTAGATAAATAGGTGCTGCTTCAGCTGGAAAGGTAACAGCGTTCTGTGCACTCCAGCATCTAGTCATGCCTGCCATATATCCATAGGAATATCTGCAGATACAGACAGTGCTGGCTCTTTGTCTGCAAATGGAGATGAGCACCACCCTCTAGAGTCGGGATACGACTGGCTTTTGAGCAAGGGAGAGCTTTACCTTAAACATATGATCCAACTTAATATCTTTTCACCCAGTTGTTCCTGCCCTTCCCTCCCAATTTGTCCCTTGAAGTTCATTTATTTTTATAATTAGTATTTTTAGCCCATGGATGGGGGGGTGGGGGAACTGGATTAGAGGGCAGGTTTAAACCTCCCCATCTGTTCAGAACTGCCCTGATCCAGTTTGAAATGCTGCATATTGAACAGGGGGGAAAGGGCAAATGAAACTGAACTGCACAATTTGCATAGATCATGGTATGTAATATGGTCCTCAGCTGATATCATACGGGGGAAAGAACATTCAGGTAAATCTCTTGTTCCTATTACATCACCACATTTCAAAAAGTATTTTTATTTTTGGATCCCTGATAATAAACCGCCCTGATTGTAAACCGTCCTGAGTCGCCACGGTGAGTGGGCGGTGATATAAATTTAAATAAATAAATAAATAAATAAATAAAATAATGTTACAGTTTAAAATGCATTTATCCATGTCTATGTCAAGTTATAATTGTAATTGTTAATTTACTCTAATGATCTCTCTGTACATGGGAGTACATGGGACTCCTACGAGTAATGATGCTAGGGTGACAAGGGGAAACTGAGGCTTGGGATGGTCCAAATTCTTGTGAAAGGAAAAAACCGACCACTGCTGTCAGAGGAGTGTTTGAGGCACAATCCCTTCCCCACAGGAGGATTTGACTTCTCCAAATGGCCAAAATGTGAAAGAGATCTCCTTTCTCTTTCTTCCTTCTTACCTGTAATTGTTGAGGGATTCTTAGCCTTGAAATTTCCTCAAGAAAGGACCCAAGGGATAAAAGTATTGTTTTTTGTATAGACGACACCTTCGATCTGAATGTGTGTAGGAAGAAGTGAATTCCATAGACTCTTTACAGATCAGGGATCTGATCATCACACTTCCTTTCTGTACTTATTATGTCTGAAGGAATGTTAAAAGGGAGCCATGCTTTCTCCTTTCACTCCCACCCTTCTATGCAGTGGTCTTCCTTTCCTTTACCAGATATCATCTTGTGGGTGAATGCTTGAATACCATGGAATAGCTTTTGGAAATGCCTTTGTAGAACATTCTCTTGATTGGTACTCTAAGGCAGGGTTCCCAACCTTTTCAAGCTGGGGGCCGGGTCACACACTCTCAGTCAGCTTTGAGGGCCGGACGGCCATTTTGCCCTGCCTGAATGATGGGGGTGGTCATTTTGTCCCAACAGCTTCAAAGGCATTGCCATTTTGTTTCTTGAATGTCCTTGGAGGGATGGGGGGGGCACATGAAATCGTGCTGAAGGCTGGATCCAGCCCATGGGCCTTAGGTTGGGAACCCCTGCTCTAATATGTTGGCTGTCTGACAAAACTGGGTTGATTTGGTTTTGGGACTGTCCAATCAGGAAAGAAAATTATACTGCTGGTGTTTACACATACAGTATCTGGGAAAAGAGCAGGTGATAAACGGTATCTAGTACTGTTTCTGTCATGTCACAAGCTTTCCAGATGTCCTCGGTTTTGTTTCAGAATATCACACTTATATAATGAGCATCTCTTCTCAGCACACTTCTAAAATAACTCTTCCTGAAAATTGGATTCAGCAATCTTATTCTCATGTTGCTTGAGTTTCTTACTGTCGGATATTTGTAAATGGGCTGGTGCTTTTCACTGGTGATATAGTTTAGTTTGGGGAGCAATTTACCCTTTCTCCTGTTCAGGAGACATCTTTCACGGGCATTAATATTGAATAATATTAATGCCCAGAGTCACTTGCAGAGTGGCAATACAAATGTGAATAATAATAATAATAATAATAATAATAATAATAATAATAATAATAATAATAATAATAATAATAATAATAATAAATTGAGGTAGATGTTTCTGTCCAAATCAAATTTCACAATTGCTCAGCCAGTGTCAGTCTTGAATCATGGGTCTTGCTAAAGGTGTTCCAAAATGTTAGTCTACTTTGCAACCTGCACTTTGTACCTGCAAATTGCTGGAAGACATCTAGAGGTAAGGTAAAGATTTCAGAGGTGCCAGTAAGCTCTTGAGAATACGGTTGACATAGTTCAGAGGCTTCAAGCTCATCTCGAAGCCTCTGAACTATTTCAACAGTATTCTCAAGAGCGTACTGCCACCTCTGAGGCTTGGAACACCTTTTGCAATGCCCATGATTCCAGACTGACACTGACTGAATACTAATTGTGAAATTTGATTTGGATTGAAACATCTACCTCAATTATTTATTTATCATCATCATCATCATCATCATCATCATCATCATCATCATCATCATCATCATCATCATCATCTGTTTTCCACACCTTTCTTTCTGTAGGGTGGTTGCTTTCATGGGGACCTGAGTAAATGCAAAGATGATCTGTCTGTTTAAAGTTGGTGAGATCAAAATAATGATTATTCTCTTTTATTCCCCCTTCCCTCCTTTTCCAAATCAAAATGGTACTGTCCATCTCTTTTCTTTGTCTTCCATGCTCCATTTCATTCTTCTCCATCTTACTCACTTTCTCATTCTATCTCTTCCACTAAATGGGAAGCTTGACATCACTCTTCTATGGTGAACAAAGTGAAAAGGAGAAATCGCCATCAGAGACTAGTCCGATAGATGCTAATGACAGAGATTTGGTAAGTTTCAAGGGTGGGGGGATGGAAGGATGCTTCTTTGAATGCACACCTGTCTGTTGCCCTCATTTTGTATCCACCTTACTAATAATCTATAATTGCAGATAAAATTGGAGTCAGATAAATAGGATATGTTCTTGGTAATCCTGCTGATCTTTACTGATTTTCATTGTCCATTGTTAGTCCAAGCTAGAGTAGACCTGTTTAATCAACATGGATGTTGAGTTAACACAGGATATGGAAAGAGAAGCCCTCCAATTGCTGCTGAACTCTAACTCCCATCATTCCTCACTGTTGACTATGCTGGCTGTGGCTGATGGGAATTATTGTCATACAAATCATGGAGGGTTACATTTTTCCTCCCTCTGACTTAGCAGTTTCCTTTGCTTGAATAAGGTCTGCTCTAGTTTGGAGAAGAATGATTCAGCTCAAAGTTTAAGACTGAGCTTTTTACTTTATTCTGCACTGCCTCATCCCAGCACAGATGAGAGTACAAATGCTGTTTCGGTTTGAGAATGAAATCAATATTAATTGATTGAAGGTTCCATGCTGTCCCCCAAGCCTTTTTATTTTTATTTTTTTTAAAGTCACAATTTATTGCCATAAAATACAGAGAGATACTCAGTAAGGCAGTGGAGAAGCATTTTTGTAAGTGTAAATTTAATCAGGAAAGACTCAGCTCCCCCCCTCCCAGATGTTTCCTTAGTATTTCTCTTCCTTAAACTTTAATTGTGGATTGCAAGGATTAAGCCTTGTTATTTGCAAGATCAAGTATTAATGTTTAATAAAGAGGCTTAAGACTGGGACAGGCTTAACTATCAAGAGAATCACAGATTGTTTATTTTCTAATGGTGATGCTGATGTCTTATTCAAGTGAGTATAAAGAAACACTTCTAAAAGGTTGATATCTAGATTTGATGAATTAGCCTGGAGGGATAAATCTGAGTTTTGCAAACTTAATGATACTCTATGAAGGAAAGATGAAAAAAATTGTTTTAAATAATAGCTGTGTTAGTCTGTGTTTCAAGCATATAGAGAATAAACAAAACACGTTGTAGCACCTTGAAGACTAACCAGTGATGGGATGTAACAGGTTCGCACCAGTTCGCCAGAACCGGTAGCAACTTTCCCCAGTGCCCCGGAGAGCCGGTAGCAGCTTTGGGGGGGGGGGGGAACCACCTTCGGGACTTACCTTTTCACTGGTTTCCCCACTGCGCATGCACGCCAAGCATTTGGTGTGCATGCACGCCAAGAGTGCTTGGCACGTATGCACAGCCTCCTTGCTGTCCTCCCAAACGGGGAGGAGGAAGAGAAGCTGCTAGCCTGAAGCTCCCTATAGCCTGCTCCCCAGGGTAAGTGACTCACCTTTGGATGTGGTGTGTCTGTGTGTATTTTAATGTGTATTTAATACCTTTACCTATATTGATGTACTACCACAGTTCCTAAAAAGGCCTGGCGGCCAGCAGGCCTGGCTTGGGGTTTTTTAAGCAAAGTCTTGGGTATGTGGGTAGGTGTGCGCTTATTTTTATTTACTTTATTTATTTTATTTTTATTTTTTATTTGGCCCTGTCCACAATGTCATGATGTCATGACATTGGCTCCGCCTATGACATCACGACATCATGATGTTAGCTCCACCCACACTGTAATGACATCACGGTGGGGTAGTAAAAATTTTGACATCCCACCACTGAGACTAACTGTTACATTTTAATGTGAGCTTTCGTGGACCAAGTTCACTTCATCAGACATGGGAGTGGGACTTCATGGCATCAATCCTAGTCTTGTAATTTCTCTGTTCCAGAATTGCAACTTTCAAATCTTAGATGTCCAGGCAGATTGAAATAGTTTAAAACGGGTTTCTTTGTGCTGCCATTCCAGATGTCTGATTTATGCCCATTAACCTTTTTCTGCAGAGGTTGTCCTGATTCACGAAAGCTCACATTAAAATTTAACTTTTAATCTTCTAGATGCTACAACATGTTTTGTTTTCTTTATTATCTGATATGCTTGAAAATGTTTTGTTTATCATGTGATAAAATACTGTAATTTAAAAATATAAACAAAGAAAGAAATTAAATAGTGCAGCATTTTTACCATTCCTCTTTCCACTTCAGCCATGATTGTTTGGGAATGTACACCATAAATATAAAATGTGACCTTCAGTACCACTGAAGTTCCCTACCAGGGGTGTAGGTGTTTCTCGTCTAATTGATCTTAGCCAGCTTAATTTTCCCTATTTCCCTTTTAGGGCTTCTGCTCATGGCTTCTTTCTATCTACCATATGAAGTGAGTACATGTTGTGGGTAATAGTGATCATCCTTGTCTCCCTTTAAAAATAACAATGTCCATGAGAGTTGGGTAGTAATATCTTGCACTAAAACAAGAATTAATCATCATCATAGGCTACAATGCTGATTATCATTCTTCACCTGAGACTGATTACATTTGAAGAGCCACAAATTCAAAACACTGATTTTTTTTCCTCTGGGAACAAGCTCCAAGGAGACTTACTTTTAAATACAGGGTGAGGAAACAATAGATAAAGTTAAGAGAACCCTGAAAAGACTAGAATCCTACTGGGTTTTGTATCAGGTTTGCATAATTTGTTGCAGCTAATTCTGACTAGCTTTGCAAGCATTAGAAACCTTTTGGTTCCCCTCAGCATTGTCGGTTTTCTTCTGGCTACTTTTCTTGTCCCTACATTTTTATTTCTGATTGGTTATTGCTCTGCTTAACCTGCAATCTCCCCCACCTTTCCTTTGCTTGCTCTTCTTTCCCAAATATTTGAAGTTTTTGTTTTCCACACATGAAGAAATCCGATTTGCAGCTTTGTCTTTAGAGAAGGGAAGGAAGACTGCAATTCAGTGTGTAAGAATGGTATTGTAGCTGCAGACAAATATTGTTTAAGTATAAGTAATTATTTCATTTTAAAAACAAAATAATTCTGAGTCACACATCCTTAAGAATTTTTTAATCCCTGCCAAGTTTCAAACATTTAGGTTTTGTAGTTTCGGAGCTATGGCACAATAGACATACACTTTTTTCTACTATTAAATAAGTTTGTTTAATTTTGTTTGGTCAAAGGACCACTAAAATTGATTTCAAGAACCAGCTAGGAATTTATTTATTTATTACATTTCTATACTGCCCATTTGCATGGTATCCCAGTCTGGGTGGTATACAAGCAAAGACAGAACACACAACAAATCAAAGCAGACAACCGACAAGTATGTCTCAAAATAAAATAAAATAACTGGCATCTGAGGGCATAGGGCCATGATCAGTGGTGGGATTCAGCAAGTTCGCCCCAGTCTGCCAGAACTGGTAGCAGAAATTCTGGCTGGCCCCGCCCATCCAAATTTTTAAATAAAGTAGTCCTAATCTAGGTGCAACACAAGGCTTTCCCCCTGGCTATGCCCACCATACCACACCCACAGAGTAGGTAGTAAAAAAAAATTGAATCCCACCACTGGCCGTGATGGTGAATCTTGGCACTCCAGATGGTTTTGCGCTTCAGTTAGCAGAAGGCCAACTCCGCACTCCTGCTGACCAGGGCTTCTGGGAATTAAAGTGCAAGAACACCTGGAGTGCCATGGTTTGCCATTACTGGCATAGGAGATCAACCTGACCGACTAATTTACAGCTAAAAGGACAACACCCTGAAAGGCCTCCTTGAACAAGAGAGTTTTTAACTGGTTTTTAAATATAGCCAGTGATGTAGCTCCTTGGAGTTTGCACCTGGGGCTGTGCAGATTGTGACAAACTGGTGATGCAAGGAGTTGTTCTGAGGGAGAGAGTGATTACTTGGCTGGTTGTCCTTTCTTACAATAGTCAAACTTGGCTTTATAGAACAACAACACAACAGCAATTTCGGCACCAGTTAATTATGTTAATCATGTGAAGTTACAGATATGATAGAAGAGGGGTGCCCAAACTTTTTGGGCCATGACCAGAAGGGTAGCTTACCTTGGCGGGGCCCCGTATAAAAATTGTTTGGGGGCCCTTTATATGCGGGGCGGAGCTAACGTCATGACATCATGACGTCGTGGGGGGAGCCAACGTCATGACGTCATGACGTCGTGGGCGGGGCCAAAAATAAAAATAAATAAATAAATAAATAAAATAGAATAAAATTAAAACAAACAAACAAACACACACACACCTCAACCCACCCACCCACCCAAACAACCACAACACAAACCCGTAAATAACTTAAATAATTAAAATAAATAAAGAAATAAAATAAAAATTTAATAAAAATCCACCCACCCACCCAACACACACATAAACCACCCACCCACCCGAAACACAAAACCCTCACTTACCCTCCTGGGGCCGCATGGCAAGGCGCGCTGCCCCCGACTGCAGCCTCCTCCTCCTCCTCCTCTTCCGGAGCCGCTTGCCGCTGCTGCTGTCCCCGCCGCTGTCACCACCGCCGAACCCGGATGGTGGAGCAAGGTGAGGGGAAGGGAAAGGAGCCAAGGCTTTGCCGCCCCATTTGGAAAGCGCCGCTGGGGGCGACCGGCGGCCCCCGTGGACCCCGCCTTCCTACGCTGCTGGACCGTGGCGCACTCTGCCAGGCGTCCCCAGGCCATGGGGTTTCGGCAGCAGCGGACAGCCCGGGCAGGCCTCTACCTGCCCGTGGGAGCTGGGCGGCCGCAGGGGAGGTGCCCTCCTCTGAGGGCCACCATCGGAGCCGCTCCGAAAAGCTGCAGCTCCGACTCTGAATTTTTATTTTTTAAAATTGGAGCCAAAAATGGCTCCAATAAAGTGCGCATGCGCAGAAACTCAATCTGACGCATGTGCAATGCGTCAGATTGAGTTTCTGCGCATGCGCAGTAAATTTTTGCTTCAATTTTTATTTTTATTTTTTGCCGTTGGGGGCCCCCGTAGCCCGGAGTCCCCGTATAATTGATACGGCTGATACGGCGGTAGCTACACCTCTGGCCATGACTATGCTGGCCCTGACACCAATTCATCTGCCCCACGAAGCCCTTATCTCTCCCGGAGGCAAAGTAAAACGCGCCCATATGGGCATGTTTTAATTCTGCTTCTGGGAGCGACAAGGGCTTTGTAGGTCAGATGAATTGGCAACAGGGACCAGATATGGCCCCTGGGTCATAGTTTTCTGTGATAGAAGTTGACAAACGGCAGATGATACAATATCCTGCCTTCAGAGGGCAGGAAAATTCTGCTTCATATTTTGTTTTTTTTTCATCAAAATGGGAAAGGAGTCATTCCCCTCTGTCCTTTATCTCTTTCCACGTACCCAGGTATCTTCTGCAGAGGGTCTGGGAACCATCCAGTTCAATTTTGGTGTGGTATAGTGGTCCACAGGAGGAAGGTAGAGGAACTCCTATCATGGGGAAGCCCGCTTCTGTGACAGACCTAGATTTTGCTGGAAATTTTCTCTGCTGTTGGGAGAACCCCTGAGCAGATTTGCAAAAGTGCCTGCTGAGAGTATGCTAAAACACTTTTGTTCTTTTAAAAGCTAAGCTGGGTGTTTAAAAAGAGAGAGAGAGAGATGACAAAAGGTTCAATAAACAATGCATTAACCCAGTGGCGTAGCGTGGGGGGGCGGGGGGGGGCGGATGCCCCGGGCAGCGGCTTTCAGGGGGCGGCAAAATGTCCCCTCCCCACCCTTTTGCTGGCGAGCGCCCCGCGTGCGCTTCGCCGCTTGCAGGCGAGGAGGAGAAAAAGGATTTTTTTTTAGGCGGACAATTCAAGGAGGGGGCCCGGCTAGCCGTCAGGGGCTCTCCTGGAGGGCGGCCCGCGTGCGCGCGCACGCTGCTCACCTCCGCCCGCCCAGCCACCCACCCAACTTGCCGTGAGACGGGGCGCTCGTCTGGGGTGGGTGGCGCCGTGGCGGGGAGCCCCTGGCAGCTGGCTGGGCAGGAGGAGGTGGGCAGCGCGCGCGCGCACGCGGGCCGCCCTCCAGGAGAGCCTCCGACGGCCAGCCGGGCGGGGCGGGTCCCTCCTTGAATTGTCTGCCTTTAAAAAAACCCCTTTTTCTCCTCCTCGCCTGCAAGCGGCGAAGCGCACGCAGGACGCTCGCCAGCAAAAGGGTGGGGAGGGGACATTATTTGCCGCCCCCTGAAAGCCGCTGCCAGCGGCAGGCGGCGCGCGGAGAGCCCCCGACGGCCAGCCGGACGAGCGATCTGCCGGAGGTGCGCTCGTCGGGGGTGGGTGGTGGCGGACGGCCCCTGGCGGGCGAGCGGACGGAGGTGCGCTCGTCGGGGGTGGGTGGCGGATGGCCCTGTCTGGCGGGCGAGCGGACGGAGGTGTGTGTGGCGCGCACGCAATCGCGCGCGCGCCGCTAGTCAGCAGGGGGGCGCCTTCTGCCTTGGGAGGGGGGAGGGGTGGCGGCAGCGGCGAGCTGGGGGGGGGGCGGCGAGTTTGCTTTTTGCCCCAGGCGGCTGAAGACTGCGCGACGCCACTGCATTAACCTTTTTTCCACTCAGACACATCACAGTGAATTCATGCTCAGTATTTAAAATTTTATTAGTTATGCATGCTGGTGTAAGTGCAGGGGCAGCAAATTATTATATTTTACAGGGTCAGCACTTCATAACATGCCAGGTGATTCAACTGGCATGTGACAAAACTACAAAGATCCACTCCTTAACTAGCAGCCACTTTTCTTGCTGCTGCAATTTAAGCTGGCTGCAATGATACCAATGCACATAAACAACAGGATTTTGGCCAAGGAGACCGTGAAGATGAGCGTTTCAATTCCAGTTTTAGCTGTGTTCTCATATGATTTGAAACCTTTGTTGGTGTTCTCTGCCAACCATGCATACCTTACTTTATTCCACTAGAAATATGGATGTAAATCTATATAAAACATGTCGCCTATTCTCTTGTTGGTTGGATCAAAGAATATATTTTGCCTTGGGGGGGGCACTTGTTTTCTTTTTCTCTGAGAAGGGGGAAGGATGGTAATTTGTAGTTCTACACTGATATTTCTTCACATTTTTTTCAGAGATGAGGAAATCCAAAGCAAATGTGGAATTGATGCCACCACCTACCTTTCCTTCCAGAAACACCTGATGGTGCTGCTTCTAATCATCTGTGTGCTCTCCCTGGCCGTCATCCTCCCTGTCAACTTCTCTGGTGACCTTCTAGGTATGTAGCACTCTGAAGACCATGGGTAGCCCAGGTGACACAGTAGTTAAATTACTGTACTGCAGCCAAAACATTGTGAGTTTGTTCCTGATGGGGAATAAGGTTGGTTCAGCCTTCCATCCATTGGTAAAATGAGTACCAACTTCTGAACCACCCAGGGAGTGCTCTTGCTCTTGATTATTGTAATGCGCTCTACATGGAGCTGCCCTTGATGACCATTCAGAGGCTTCAACTGGTCCAGAATGCAGATGCTCAGGTGGTGATGGGTTGCGGGTGTTATGCATGCACCTCACCACTGCTTTGGGAGCTGCACTGGTTGCCAGTGTGCCTTCGGGTGCAATTCAAGGTGCTGGTCATTACCTTTAAAACCCTACATGGTAGTAGGCCAGGATACTTAAGAGACCGCATCACCCCAAGAACATCTGTCCATCCCACCAGAGTGGACCAGAGAGGCTCTCTGGTTGTGCCATTGGCTAGAGAGGTGTATCTCTCTAGCACCAGAAAGAGGGCCTTCTCTGTGTCCATCCTGGCCCTATGGTACCTCCTGCCAACTGAGTTGCGCCTCCAGACAGAACTGCTGACCTTTAGGAAGGGTGTAAAGACATGGCTGGCAGGGCAGGTATGGGGTACTGGCCATACGGGCACCCCAGCCTCCTGGCTTATTTGATTACTTTTAATCTTTTAATTTTAAAATTTTTAATCTTTTAAATTTTATGTATGGGTTGGACTTTATTGACGAATTTTATTGGGATCATTGTGTTTTTACTGCTATGTTAGCCATGCCTGGAATAAGACAGCATATAAATATGACTTATATATATAGCTTACTAATAGCTTACTAATAGCTTACTAATAGCTAAGTGCATGGGTAGCACTAACAGCAGGCCCAGAGTCAGGCCTCAGGGGTAGCAAGTGAAGAATTTTGATGGTCTTGATCAGAAGTTGTCAAACTATGGCCTCCCAGCTGGATCTGGCCCACAGCATCAAATAATCTGGTTCACATCCTTGCTGCAGCTGTGGGTGGCTTTACGGGCACCACCTCAATTCTTGTCCCTGGGTGAGCGAGGTTGGCGTGTGTGTTGGCAGCGGCGGCTCCTAAACAGTCTGAGGGACTGTGAACTGCCCTACTATGGAGTGCTGGCAAGGACATGCCAAGCCAAGTGAAAGAGGGAGGCGGTGGCAGTGGCAGCCCCTCAACAATCTGAGGGTCCGAGAACTGAACCCCGCTGATCCTGCCTCCATCCTCTACTTGGCTTGGTGTGTCCCTGCCTGCGCTCTGTAGCAGGGCAGTTCACGTTTCTGCCACCGCTGATCCCTCAACAGTCTGAGGTATTGTGAACCGGCCCCCAGCTTTAAAAGTTTGAGGACCCTTGGTCTTGAGGAACCAGATGGTAGGGAGATCCCCAAAGAGAACCAGAGAGAAATAGCTCTACTATGAGTAGTGATATTTAAAATTCATTTCAGTACTGAGAAAACCATTCAGTTCAGTCCCAGACAAGTGGAACTGACAACACAGTCTATGCTTCTCCCTGAGGGTGGCTAGAAAGTAGAAATAGAACCTTCTCAGTGTTGGCACCAACACTGTGGAACATTCAAGGAAACCTTTCAGAATGTTATCCCCTTAGGAATAAATTAGCCAGTCAGTTGATCCTCTGTGCCCACAGACTCCAGTTATTTTATTTTAGGATTTATTTATTTGGTTGATTTATTTTTAATTTGTTGTGTGTTTTATTATGCTATTTTGATATTCGTATGTACACTGCCCAGAGTTTGAAATTTCCCAAATGGGCGGTATAAAAAATGCAACAAATAAATAAAACTGACTTGCTAACGGCACCAGCAGGCTGAAGCTTTAGAACGTGCAAAGAAGAATGGAAAAAACTGGATGTCATGGAGCCAAACTGAACAGATGGGACTTGCACAACTCTTTCCCCACCCCCAACCCATGTTCTCTGGAGGTTTTTTATTTTTTGTTTTGTTTTGTTTTTTTGTTAAGATGTTAGCTGTGAGATGCCCTAAACTGGATTAGACCAATGGAGAAGGGAAATAGGTATCCCTCCACAGCCTTCACCGTTTCCCTCACAGATCCTCTTAGCTCTCACCTCAAAGCTGCAGGTTTTCCCTCAGAAAAAACCTATCGGGAAGAAAATGATGCCTCTGCCACTTTTTTTGTACTTGTTTCTGATTTTTAAGTAAACAAAAGAAAGAAATCCTTCTTTCATGACCAGATCAAACTTTGGACTGCCAAAATGAAGTCACTTTATTGACTTTGTTGTTGGCCAAAATTAAATCTTCATCTGTACATGCTTCCGGCAATAATTGGCAGACCAGTAAATTAGCCAGATTCTGTATCTCTCCGTATTTACACAGCATACTGTTGTCTGCCAATAGGCCCCACTGAGTATGTTAAGAAAGAACATGTGCTTGTTCTTTTGTCTGTTCTGGGTCAGCATTAGAAACTAAGACAGATAAATTGATTTAGGAACTGAATGTGAATCTGTTAATTAGCTGCTCTATTAATTCAGTTGTTGTTTTTCCTGGTTGGAGTTCACCATTTTGACTGTCTTTAATCCTAGTTAAGATTGTTGGATCAATATTTAGGAGATGCTGTAAATAAATCAAAATTATTGGTGCACAATGGATGTAGTGCTGCTATAGAAACATGTTCATGTCCTTCAAGACAGCTTTATTATTTTTAAATTTTTGCTCTATGTTTGCAATCTCCTCACTTGTTTCTTACACATTAAGAACCTCTGTGCCAGCTTTATGTTACTCTGTAGGAGAGTATGCTAGTCCAGTGTGGCACAGATCAAAACATGCAAAACAAGTGGATGTGGCCTTAAATGAAACTGAGACTGGTCACAGGATGTTTAAAACCAACTGCAGTACAAAAAGTGCAATTACCGTACTTAGCTCGCACCCCTCTGCCAAAATTCCTTCGAGAAAGTGCTGCTCAGAAAAAGTGGGTCAAAGCAAGATCCTCGGAAACACACCTGTTATTTGATCACCAACCATCAAAACAGAGACTAAAATCGAGGCATAATTTCCTCAAAACTTCTGTCCCTTATCCTGAACAACCAGTCCCTACAGACTGCCTTAGAACTATGGAAGGCAAGCAAGGAGCTACCCAGCTAAATGGGCAGAACCACACAACTCTCTACCGTCTGGCCAGGAACAACCATGGCTTGTGTGGAAAGCTTTAAACAGACTGCATGCTGGGGTAGGAAGATCAAGGGCTAATCTGACAAAGTGGGATTTCCCTGTAGATGACAGCCTGTATGAATGTGAAGAACAAACTATCTCCCATATGGTACAATGAATGATGCCCCTCAACGTGCACTGAGGAGGACTTTATGTTGGCAAGAGGAAGGGCTGTTGATGTGGCCTGATATTGAGCAGATGTCATCCAGCCCTTTTTAATTCTATTTTGTTTTAGATGTGTTAATTTTAGCTTGTATGTTGTTATATGCTGGCGGTGCATCTGACATGAATAAAGAAAGTACTTGTTTCTTCTCTTGTTCCTTCCCTCTTTTCTTTTCAGGAAAAAATCCAACTAACTTTGGCCGAACCACCATTGCAAACGTCCCCAAAGAGTAAGTGTTCACAGTTCTTTGGAGATGAATTCTTTTTTGTTTGGAGTAATGGCTTTTGGAGAAACATGCTGTATTTCCACGGAGATGGCCTGCCATCTGTTAAGTTTTTTTATATACACAGCAGTAGGCAGGGCAGCTTTACAAATAGTTTTATAGTTTGCAAGTTCTCCAAGTATTATATTCCCCACTCTATCCCAGCAATTAAACTCTCCACACTTGTTTTGAAATGTAAGAAAATAGTTCTTTACTTTCCGTTGCTTTAGAAAGATTAGTAAACAGTTGCGTTGCTTGATAAAATAATCCTTTATGATAGGTTTATAGTAGACAAACACACTTTGCTTGTAAGATATGTCAGGAAAGGAGTTTACTCACAAGTAAGTCTTCTTGCCCACCAACGGTTGCTTCCCTGCTTCTGAGTTGCCGCCTCCTAGCTAAGCAACCCAGGATTCTAGATTAGTGTAGCTAAGGTAGCATAGAGCCAGTAAATACTCCAGGCTTCTTCAGGTATTTTAAAAGTATATTGTAATCAAAGTAAGTTACATAAGAAACTTCATTAAAAGTTCAGAAAGCATATCAAAATAAAGAAAACTGCTGTATGGGGAAAGCCCAGTGGCCCCCCTTCTGGCTTAAGCAACTACATGTTTGCAGTTCACCCTTAACTCAGAGTCTTCAATTGAGAGAGACGCTTGCCCCCCACGTTCTGGGTTTTATCTCCTTATACATGACCCACCCCTTGCCATTTCCCTAAAGGAATCCAGCCAATGACCATACAGCATAACTTGTCCATCATACATTAAGCTCCATCTCTTCCAACCCACAAGGCCAGCATGTTTACACATTCCAATTACTTTGGTATGTG
This sequence comes from Furcifer pardalis, assembly GCA_030440675.1. Lineage (NCBI taxonomy): Eukaryota > Metazoa > Chordata > Lepidosauria > Squamata > Chamaeleonidae > Furcifer > Furcifer pardalis. The sequence goes on along the minus strand of CP126894.1, from coordinate 33,991,719 downwards.
AGAAAGGGGTCTCCCACGGATTGAAATCTCCATCTTGGATAAAGCTAAAACCAAGGCATAAATTATCTCCTGACATACCCTTCATTCCCTGTTGAAACTAGATTTTTGTGATAAAATCAGCTTTCAACACAGCACATAGGCTTCATTTAACACAATTAAACTATGCATTTCTATCACATAGCAAGCAATAAAGCATCCCCGCCCCATTTACATGAGTTAAAGCATCACATTTCTTTCCTCTCCACATAGGAGTATAGAGGCTTAGCTTCTGAGTTCCCTGACAAGGCAATCATTTCAATTAAAGGATAGAGCGAGAACAGAATAGTAGAATAATAACTGGAAGAACACACATGATGATTGGAAAAAACAAACAACAAGCAGCCTAATCATGTCAGGTGACCCTAGAGGTGGGAAACTAGAAAACTCTTCTTATTGGTTGGTTATAAACATAATTTACATTAACAACTCATTGCATGGTGGGGTTGCTCTAATATACTCAACACCGTCAACATGCCAACATCAGAACCTTGGCTGCCTTTTGCTAGAGATAACAGTCTCTATATGAGCACACAAGTGTTTATATGTCTCTGTATGCCTTTGTGCTGCTTAATTGACAATTACCAATCTTCAAATGAAAGCCACAAATCATAAATGCATCTTCCCTTTCTCGAAAGAAAAGAAAGGGAAGGAGGAAGAGAGGGTGGGAGAGAGCTGAATGGGATGGGAAAGAGAGGATAAGACAAGGAGATTTTCTCACTTAAATTCTTGTGAAAACACCTATACTTTCCCCTCTCCAACCACCACCATCTTGATTATATTACTGTGAAAGAAAGTTCTTGAAGGGACTGCAATGGCTTAGTGGTTAAGACACTGAACTTGACGATTGTAAGGTCGGCAGGTCATCAGTTTGAGCCCTGAGTGCTGCATGACAGAGTGAGCTCCCATCTCTGTCCCAGCTCCTGCCAACCTAGCAGTTCGAAAGCAAAAATTGCAAGTAAATAAATAGGTACTGCTTCAGCAAGAAAGGTAACAGTATTCTGTGCACTCTGGCATCTAGTCACGCCTACCACCAAGACCATGGAAGCATCTACAGAGGCAGACAGCACTGGCTCTTTGGCTGAAAATGGAGATGAGCACCACCCCTAAAGCAGATATGACTGTCTTTCATGCAAGACTGCCTTTTCCTTTACCCTAAGAAAGTTCTTGGAACTAGTTTCAGCAGGCATGTCTTCTTGACTGCCCATCTTGCAAGCATGGGGAGAGCTGCTTTTGCTTCAAAATACGATAATAATGTTAAATTAGGCTAACACGAGATCCTCCTGAGCGAGTCATACCTCTACTGCTCTGTGATGTGAGGGATGGAGCCAGTGGTGTGATTCAGCAGGTTCGCCCCAGTTCGCCAGAACCAGTAGCAGACATTCCAGCTGGCCCCACCCATCCAAGTTTTGAAATAAAGTACTGAAGTCCTAATTCCGGTGCAACACAGGGCTTTCCCCCTGACCACACTCACCATACCATCCCCACAGAGTAGGTAGTAAAAATTTTTTGAATCCCACCACTCGATGGAGCCTATTGTCTGGATCGCCAGTGGGTAGGTCTACCAGTGAGTCCATTGACCCAAATGAGAGACAGTTGGAATGTGTCAGGAAACAGATGTTGTTCTTATTGTTCTTTGGCCAAGGTTCTTTTAGTTTTCTGTTCGAAACTTATAGAATTTAATATTTCCTTTTTGGTCTTTTGTAGTGACCGCCTATTGTGGCTACATAGTATCTTTGCCCTCCTCTATTTTATCATTACTGTCCTTTGCATGGCTCACCACTCCATCCAACTTGATTTCAAGGAATGCAGAAAGGTAAGAAATAGCTTCTCTTTCTTGACCAATGACTGCATCTTAAGACAGCAGGGCTGAAGACAAAACCTACCTTCTCAGGCAATTAATCATCCGCTACTGAACAATGCTGGAGTCAGATCTGTCTTCGATATACTATAGTGTGGCCTCAGTAAGAGTTATAATCCCAAGGAGAAATCTTCCTGAGAATTGTGCTACCCATTCATTTTAGATAAGGCTGTCACTCTTTTGCAGAATGTCTTATCAATATGTCAAATGTCCACATTCTATATATCATATGTATGTGATTTGTTGTTGCTAGGTGCCTTCATTTCTCTCTCCTCCTACCCCAGGTGGCCCGGACTCTGATGGTTTCTGGGATTCCCAAAGAGATCAGGGATTCCTCCCTTGTCATGAAACATTTCCAGTAAGTGCAACTGCATGGAAGATTTCTCTCTCTGTAATCCCATCCCATCCTATTGATTTCCTCTTCCTGACTCCAGTTAATAATACTGTATATAGAGCCAGTGAGGACAGAGACTAAGGAAGTCTCTTGGAATTTAGAAGACAGTCTCTTCCTTTTATTTATTTATTTATTTCTGTTTCTATCACCGCCCCCTCGCCGAAGCAACCTCGTGGGGGCTCACAATCAACCAATAAAAAACCACTGAAATATAAAAACATCCTGATAGCAATTAAAATAATAAAAACATTAAAAAGCCATTGAAATACCCCCCCCCCCAACATTCACCATAGGTTAAAACTAGAACCCAGACAGCCGTTCATATGAACCAGCCGGGGGGGGGGGTTGATCCCACAGCAAACACCCCACATCTGCTGGGCCAGCCAAGTTTTAAGACCTTTTCTAAAGGCCAATAGCTCTGACTGGAGGCGTAGTTCAGTCAGTAGGAGGTTCCACAGGGCCACAGCAGATTCCAAAAAGGCCCTCCCTCGCCTCTCTAGCTGTTGGTACCATTAGGGAGCCCCTCCGGTCTGCTCTGGTGGGACAGGCGGATGTCCTTAGGGTAACGTGGTCTCTTAAGTTACCTGGTCCACTACCATGCAGGGCTTTAAAGGTAATAACCAACACCTTGAATTGCACTGGCATCCAATGCAGCTCCGACAACAAGGGTGAGGCATGGGCATAATGGCCACACACCACCACCGGGTGGGCCGCCACATTTTGCACCAGTTGCAGTCTCCAAATGGTCATCAAGGGCAGCCCCATGTAGAGCACATTGCAATACTCTAGTTTGGAGGTGACCAGAGCATGAGTGAGACCATAAGCAAGGAGTCCGGATCTAAGAATGGGCGTAATTGGCAAATCATTCAAAGTTGAGCAAAAGCCCTCCTGGCCACAACTGCCACCTGCTCTTCGATCAGGAGTCATGAGTCCAGGAGGACCCCCAAATTATGCACCAGGTCTGTCTGAGGCAAAAGAGCCCCATCCAGTACCAAAGGTGGTAACTGCTGGGATAATGAAGGGCCCCTTACCCACTCAGTCTTGCCATGATTCAGTTGTAGCCCGTTGTCCCCCATCCAGACCCCCACAGCCTCCAGGCACCTGGATAGGACTTCAACTGCATTGTTTGAATCACCACAGGCTGAGATGTACAATTGAGTATCATCAACATACTGATGGTACTTCACCCTGTGGGAACAGATGATCTTCCCCAGAAGCTTCATGTAAATATTAAATATGAGAGGAGAGAGCACCAAGCCCTGTGGCACCCCATATTGGAGGGGCCTAGGGCTGGACCTCTGGTCTCCCAACAACACCGACTGGGTTCAGCCCCTAAGAAATTAGGAAAAACCAGGACCACATCGTACCCTGGATCCACAGCCCTTGGAGCCGTTTCAGAAGGATATCGTGGTTGACGGTATCAAATGCCACTGAGAGGTCAAGAAGAGCCAAGACGGACAGATTCCTTCCATCCTGCTCACGCCAGAGATCATCCATCAGCACAACCAATGCAGTTTTGGTGCCATATTCAGGCCTGAATCCTGACTGAAAGGGGTCCAGATAATCCGCTTCATCCAGAACACCCTGTAGCTGCCGTGCCACTGCCTTCTCCAGCACCTTGCCTAAAAAGGGAAGGTTGAACACAGGTCAAAAGTTAGCCAATATTGTTGGGTCAAGCAATGGTCTCGTCAGCACCTGTGTCAATGGTGCAGGAAAAGCACCCTCCCACAGAGAAGCATTAATCATCACTCCAACCCAACCGCCTGTCACCCCCCTGGTCTCTTTAACCAGCCAGGCAGGACAGGAATCTAACAAGCAGGCAGTAGTGCAAACAGATCCAAGGAGCTTGTCCACTTCCTCAGGAACAACTGGATTAAACTGATCCAAAGGAAAAAAAACCCAGTTCCTTCTGGAATCCCTCAGGATCTATCAGTCATCAGGAGTGGGCCATTTTAACTGGCCCTGCCTCCCTATGGTGAGATACCACCCCCAGAAAGTCCAGAGTCACCAGGTAGTGATCTGACCATGGCACCAGTGTTATATGTGATAGCTGTAATTTCAGATCACTCAGCCACTGCTGAGTCCTGTGTGTGTTTGCTACTCCTAGTTGGGCCCTGAATTACCTGAGTCAGGCCCACAGCTGCCATGGTAGCCATGAACTCTCAAGCTGTCTCGTATCCAGCCCCCAATGAAGGTAAGTTGAAGTCCCCCAGTACTATGAGTCTGGGGAGCTCCAGCGCCAACATTGTGAAGGCTTCGAGGAGTTCAGGCAGGGAATCTGCCACACTACAAGGGGGCAGGTACAGAAGCAAGATTCCCAACTGTCCCTTAAGGCCCAACCGAAGAAGCAGGGTCTCACAACCCGACACCTGTGGAGCCGTGGCCCTCGTGACTCCAATGACTTTGGCTACAATGGCGACACCACTGCCCCTCCCCTTACCCCTAGGCTGGTGCCAAACACCAACACCTGCTGGACACATTTCTGATAAAGGGACACCATCCTCAGGTGTCAGCCAGGTTTTGGTGATGCATGGCAGGTCGGACCTCTCCTCCAAGATTGTGTCTGCGAGTAAGAGCGCCTTGTTGCAGACTGACCTGGCATTTACCAGCAGCAGCCTAAAGGATGGGTCACTACTGGTCAGCTGTCCAGGAACCAGAGACTTAGCCAGGGGGGCTGCAATAAGGGACAGATATTAAACATTGGTCCTGCGTTTCCCGAGTGCAGCCCACCCCTCAGCTCCTGCAATATCAACTCATCCCTGTTACCACTGCAATTTTGAACCCAGGAACCTCACTACCACCTCTAGATAGCACATTGTACTTTCCTCCATTCTGTCCAGGCCATCCATCACCCCCCATACCCATCCAAACCCCCCCAATAGCCCCCCGACTCCCCCGACTCCCTCTTCCCTCATGAAGCTCGGAGTGGTTGATTGGCTCTGGCATCCAGGGCCCCTGCCACTGCCCCTAGGAACTGCTAGCTTGCCTCTGCCACCAGCCCCGCCACCAAGCAGCAAACCCCGGCTCCCCAGCCCACCACTCACCACCAACACTGCCCCAAGATGGAGGAGGGTCCCTGGAATGGGTGAGAGTTCATCCTCTCACGGTGCCTCCTCCTCCCTGGGTCTGCAGGCGATGGCAAGGGCAGTTCCAAGTTCCCAAAGGGATGGCAGGAATGGTAGGGCCACAGGCTAGAGAAGGACCCATCCTCCCATGGCGTTTCCCTCCCAACCACAGCATGGCCTCCAGCCTCTCCACCTCTGTCCCCTGCAGAGGGAACAGACCAGCCAGGGGCCCAATGACCCAAATCTCCCATTCAATTCAGAGCAGACACATATGTCCAGGCTGGGCGAGGAGAGGCAGAGGAAAGGGGGAGAGAAAGACCTCCCACCCACCCACCTTCCGTGGTTTCCTCTCTTTCCCCCCTGGTTGGTGGAGCCATGCCGGAGGTCTCACAGCAGCAGCAGCCTGATCTTTGGGCTGCCAGCCCTCTGTGTCTGCCTCTCCTTCCCCTCTGGCCAATAGGGCCAGGCCGGAGGTCTTGCAGCTGCAGCAGTGGTGTGGTCTCCCAGTCTCCTGCCCTCCACGGCTCTCCTTCCCCTCCAGCTACTGAGGCTAGGCCAGAGGTCTCGCTGCCGCTGCCGCTGCAGCATGGTCTTCAGGCCGCCCACCCTCTGCATTTGCCTCTCCTTCCCCTCCTTCTCCTCCAACTGATGGAGCCAGGCCAGTCATTCCTCTAAAACTTACTTTAAAAGAGAATCTGAAACCTTTTTCCATATGGCACATTCCAGCCTCTCTTCCTTTGTGACACCCCCCCCCCCCATGAATACATTCCTTTTTATTTTAATTGTCTCTCCTCACAGTGAGGCTTATCCAAGCTGCACAGTGACTGGGGTCAATTTCTGCTCCGATGTCCGCATGCTAGTGAAGCTGGATTCAAAAAGGTAAGTTTCATAATTTTTATTTTTCTCCCACCTGGTTTGTTCGGAAGGCAGAACCAGACATCATAGATGGCTCATAATTAGTTGTGAAAGTATATGCATAATTAAGGTAATCTTTCAGGTTTGATAAATCAGACTTCAGACGATTTTCATGTTTATGTTTTCAAGACCAATCACAATTTTAAAAAAACTAATTTGCAAATTCTAAGAGGTGAGAGACTCTCCTGCTGTGAAACACAGTAATTGGCTTTTAAGGATTTTCCTCTCCTAATCATGGGCTATATATAATGACAGGGACTTATACAAATGTGTGTGTGATGTTTAAAATGCAATATTTAAACATTGCAGTGTGAAAAGGAACTAAAGAGGACTGAAACAAGACATTTTTCAGTAAGATGATTTCAAAGTATATTCTTCTGGAAATGATGAACCCAGAAAACACAGCATGGCTCTAATAATAAAATTACATGTGGCACAGGTAGTTACAGAATATAATGCAAAGTTGACTGGATAATATCAGTAGGAGTTAGTAGAAAACCTATTGAAGTAGCCATTCAAGCCTAAGCTGCAACTGTAGAAGCTGAAGAAGAAATTGAAAATGTTTGTAGATAGATAGATAGATAGATAGATAGATAGATAGATAGATAGATAGATAGATAGATAGAGTGGTGGGCTGCTACTGGTTCGGACCGGTTCGGCTGAACTGGTAGCAGAAATCTTGATGGGTTCGCCGGGGGGGGGTAGCTTCTCCCAAAGCTGCCTGAAGATCTTCGGATTTTCTCCCACGGAGCAGAGTGGAGAGGAGACTGGCGAGAGGAATCAAAGCGGAAAATGCTGAGGTGGTGTTTCCCTTTAAGGTATGGACTTTGAGCAGCAGCGTGCTCCCCTCCATCCTGGTAAATTCTCTCCCCACCACAGGCCTGGTTAAAGTTAACAGTATTCCACAATAACAAGGCAATATAGTCTCAATATTGTATCAAGAGGCCTTTCTAAACCTTTATGACATGTGTGATCCTAAATATATTTAGAAAGAGTATTCTGATGTAGTAATTAGACAGGAGGTTTAAAGAGATCCAGCCTCTTCCATAGTGGAAGGACTCCCTTTATACCCATGATGCTGAACCTTGGCACTCCATGTGTTCTTGGACTACAATTACCAGAAGCCCAAGTAATCACTCATGTTGATCAGCACTTCTGGGAATTGAAGTTCAAGAACACCTGGAGTGCCAAGGTTAACCATCACTGCTTTGTACAATCTTGTCAGTTGTTGTCTCCAGTGATTTTAGGGCACAACACACAAATGATATAATAGCTATTTTCTTCATAATGATCAGTGCTAAAATCACTTTTCTAAGATTTTTTTCTTCAGATTTTAAAAAAGAAATATAGTATTTTCTGAATGCTAGATTTTGGGGTCCAAATGTCATACATTAGGCAACATGACTGTCATAGCACATGTGTGGGTGTTGCCTAAGTCTGAATCTAATAAAGAGATGGAGGACCTCAGTAATCTCAAATTCTGTTTCTGTAGAAGAAATCGATGGATTTTTAACTGCCCTTTCTTTCTAATTATTTTCCTGACAGACGCAAGGCAATGAAGGGGAGACTTTACTTCACTACCAAGGCTCAAAAAGAGGGGAAAATCATGATTAAGATCCACCCATGCTCCCGCATCTTCTGTTGCCGTATTTGTGGGTTTGAAGAGGTACAAAGTGGAAATCAGAGCAAACATGTTCTAAGCACTTAACGTTGTATTTTGGGTGGTCTGTTATACAATCGCTGTACAATAGAACCCCGAACAACGTGATGACATGGTTCCACAAGTCATGACATTGTTCGGTTTTTCACGTTGTTCGATACATTGATCGAACAATGCTAAAAAAAGCCCTGACGTCAGGGACAAACCACGCCAAGGCAAGGCTCGGCATTCCCCCCCCCCGGGTAGGCACGCGATCGCGTGTCGTTCGGGGTTAGGGCAAGGTACGGGAAAGACCCCCGTCCCCTGCCCTAACCCCGAACGACACGCAGTGACGGGAGGATGCGGGAAGGTCCCTCGCATCCTCCTCTCACTGGCGCCGTGCCGCGCGCCCACGCCCGAAGTTCCAAAAGTGTAAGGATCTTTACCCTTTTGCAACCTTGGGCGGCTTGGAGGGTTGCGCGGCGCGGCGGCAGTGACGGGAGGATGCGAGGGACCCAATACACTTCACCTCGCAATCTCTGTTTCATCCCAACATAAGATTATCAAATGGAGTGGGGAGAATGGTTGTCTCCCCCCCCCCTCCACTTCACGAACCTATGTTGGGATCAAGCAGTGATTGTGAGGTGAAATGCAATGGGTGATAGCATCCAATACACTTCACCTCGCAATCTCTGTTTGATCCCAACATAAGATTGTCAAATGGAGTGGGGAGAATGGTTGTGTCCCTCCCTCTCCATTTGACGAACTAATGTTGGGATCAAGCAATGATTGCGAGGTGAAATGCAATGGGTGATAGCACCCAATACACTTCACCTCACAATCTCCGTTTGATCCCAACATAAGATTGTCAAATGGAGTGGGGAGAATGGTTGTCCCCCCCCCCTCCATTTGACAAACTAATGTTGGGATCAAGCAATGATTGCGAGGTGAAATGCAATGGGTGATAGCACCCAATACACTTCACCTCGCAATCTCTGCTTGATCCCAACATAAGATTGTCAAATGAAGTAGGGAGAATGGTTCCCCCCCCCCTCCATTTGACGAACTTATGTTGGGATCAAACAGAGCTTGCGAGGTGAAGTGGAATGGGTTCTATCACCCTTGACGTGCGATCCTCCTTGCTATAGCGAGCCCAGGAAAGAGACGGCTTGGTCGAAATCCTGACCCCCGTGGAGTGGGAGGGAATTTCGGCCAAGCCGCCTCTTTCCCAAGCCTGGGAGACCCCGCGGAAAGGCGCCTCTCGTCGCCCGTATCCTGCGCTAACCCCCACCAACACGCTCCGCTCGCCCAAGGTTTTGAAAGGGTAAGGATCCCCGTACCCTTTCCAAACATCGTGGGGGCGGGCGCTGGGGGGTGGGTTGGTTTGAGTAGATGTTCTACCCAATCCAACTGCCCCTCCCCCGAGCATACGCTTGTATCGGATAACGTGAAAATCGCGTTCTTCGATACAAGATTTTCCCGAAAATCTTGTCGCGTTATTCGGTATTCACGCTATTGGGTACTCACGTTACACGGGGTATTATTGTATTTATATGTTAGCTACCAAGCTGTTCTAAAGAGTCTTCCTCATTTGTGTCATACCTCCAGCAACACCCCTGATGGTGTCTTTAAGAGAATTGGGAAAGGGCTTTGTACATATCAAAATGAAAACAAAACAAAAAAACCCTAAAAGTCTGAATGACCAAGTTTCCTCTTTTTATGGAGGAGGCCTATAGTCATACCTTTATATGTGTGGGGTTCTCCTTCAGCCAACAGGGAGCTGTTGGTAGGCAGAGTAAGATGGCAGAGTAAGAGGATAGTGGTGCCTGGCGTGTGATGGTCCATGGGGTCACAAAGGGTCAGAACCGACTGTGTGACTGAACAACCAAAAAAGATGGCTACCTCAGATAGGGGTTCTTGGCTGTCACGAAAGGACAGACAAACAGTCATTTAATTTGATGTTATTCTAGGAACATAGAGATGGGAAGATGTATGTATGAGAATTTTTGCCGTATGTGTCTGGCTTTAGCTATTGTACTCCTTGACTTCTGAATAATGGTAGTGGTGGGTTGAGGTACATTGTATTCAGATACTGTGCACCTTAACTTGGGGGTTGGATTTGCTTCTCCACCTCAGACAGCAGAATGTTTTTGACATTTCCTGCCTGGAGAGTGGGGACTACAGTGTCTTAGCGGTTAAGACACTGAGCTTGAAGACTGGAAGGTTAGCAGGTCAGCAGCTCAAGACCCGAGTGCTGCACAACAGAATGAGCTCTTGTCTCAGCTCCTGCCAACCTAGCAGTTTGAAACAAAGAAATTGCAAGTACTGTATATTTTGTTGTTGTTCAGTCGCACAGTCAATTCCGACCCTTTGCGACCCTATGGACCACTGTCTGCCAGGTACTTCTGTCCTCCACCATCCTCCTCAACTCGCTCAGCTCTGTGCCTATTGTGTCTACAATACCATCTAGCCATCTCATTTTTGGTTGCCCCCTTCTTCTTTTGCCCTGCACACTTATACTGAAGTATAAGTCTAGTTTTTTAGCGCCCCCCCCCCCCGAAGTTCAAAAATGGGACTCAACTTATACTCGGGTCAATGTAAACATTAAAAAAAAATAACCACATAAATGTCTAAATTAATTAATTTTACTGTAATTTCATGTATTTTAATTACTGAAACTCACTAACAGCTGCTGCATTTTCCACCCCCAAGTTATACCCAAGTTATATTCTATTTTCCTAGTTTTAGAGGTCCAAATTAGGTACCTTGATTTATATTCAGGATGACTTATAGTCGAGTATATACGGTAGATAAATAGTTACCACATCAGTGGGAAGGTAACAACATTCGATGTGTTCCGGTGTCTAATCATGCCTACCACATGACCATGGATGTGTTTGTAGTCACAGACAGTGCTGGCTCTTTGGCTGTAAATGGAGATTAGGATCACATCCTAGAGATGCATATGACTGGCTTTCAAGCAAGGAAGACCTTTAGCTGGAGAGGGCATTCATATTCCTCCCCCCCTCCAACCATACATGTATGAGGAAAGCCATTTAAGTTCAAAGAGGTAAAAGAGTATTAGAGAAGCATGTGGGTTTTTTAAAAAAACATTTAAATCAGGAGTGCCCAAACTTTTCAGGCCATGGGCCGGTCATGTGGTTCCTCCCACCGGAAGCAGCATTCTGTGCATGTGCAGGCACGTTCTACTTCCGTTTCCAGGAGCAGCATGGGCAGCGTGGGCCAGGTGAATTGGCATCGGACCAGATCCAGCCCACAGGCCGTAGTTTTGAGGTCCTGATCTAAATGGACTCAATAACTTGGACTGAGAGGGAAGAATTGAACTTAAATATTTAGTTGTTAATTTGAAAGATTTTTGTAACCTCAACGTTCACCAAAAAGGGGATAAAGGCCGCCAGGGTGACTTGCAGATTAATAAAATGTCAGCATCTAGTATAAACTCTCAATCTGCTCTGAAAACCTGAGTCAGCTGCCACCTTCTGGAGGCCTTGTTGGAAACTGCAAGGTGTCTTCTTCCAAACATTGCCTTCCGCTGAGACAGAAATCTCCTTGACTGTCTAAGAAGACAGGTATGACTCAGTTAATCTCTTTTGCCTGAATACACACACGCCCTTGTGTGACAAGTGACTCCCTTCGGTGGCCTAGAGTTTGACAGCTGATGAATATTTGTTCAAGAGGGAGCCTAGATTTTGACTTTTACTTAATCCCTTTAGGAAAAGTCTAATCTGTTTATTCATATGATAGAAATGCTGAGATTAGTGCCAAGCATATGTCATGTTGTGCCATTTGCAAAAGAACTGTGAAGTGCTGCAGCTTTAGGGAAATAGCCAATAATGCAATTTTTGCAAAAGTTTGAGATTACGTTGACTTTGGCCAACATTTATTCCTGCAGCTTTTCAAAACGAGTAAAGCAAGGGTGCCCAAACTACCGCCCATGGGCCTGATCCGGTCCTCAATGCCAATTCATCCTGCCCACATATGCGTTTTACTTCCACTTCTGGGAGCAACGAGGGCTTCGCAGGCCAGATGGATTGGTGTCAGGGGCCAGATCCGGCCTATGGGCCATAATGACTGACCCATGGCCCAAAAAGTTTGGTCTCCCCTGGAGTAAAGGATATTTCTCCTCCTCCCCCTCTTTCTCTCATTAGGTGGATGCTGAACAATACTATGGGGAACTGGAGGAGAAACTGACAGATGAGTTTAACGCTGAACGTAACCGCATTACACTCAAACCCCTTTGCATCGCTTTTGTGACATTCCAGGATGAAAGGATGGCAGCAACGTAAGTGTTTCCTTCTTTTAACTGTTTCTCTGAGTCAGTCTTAGGAAGTCTTTTCTTCCTTTTCAGGCCGACCTTCCCTCTGGAGCCATTGGCGTGTGGAGCCACCTCTTTGGTCTACCTCTGCTGTCTGCTTGCCCTCCTCTCTGGCACTCTCTTTCCTCTATTTCTGCAAACTGTTTTTCTCTCTCCTCCACCCCATTTCATCTTTGTTCAGTGGAGTGCTGGGAAAGAGACAGGTTGTTCATTGATAGTTCACAGAGAATGTTAAAAATTAGACCAAGAGATGCCTTGAAAGAAGCCAAGCAGCTTGCCTAAAACAGGCTATTTATTGTTGTGCCATCTTAATGCATTAAATTGTTCCTGAGGTCATGATCATCTGTCCATCATAAGCTATCAGGTGTTTAATCTCTTGTAGTTAAAATGTTTGGAAGGTTAGCTGTGTTAGTCTGTCTTTCAAGCATATCAGGGAGTAAACAAATAAAAAGACAAAAAAAGACATGGCACTTTAAAGACTAACTGGTGTATTTTAAGGTTAGCAACACAACTAATCTGAATAATAACCAGAGATCATCTGCTATTAGCAGTTGTAAAAAACACATTGACTTGTATACTTATCTGTTATGCTAACCAAGCATTCTGTGCCTCTGTACCTGACATGTGTAAATGATTGCCATAAAGTCTCACTCTTATGTCTGACGAAGTGGATTTGATCCACAAAAGCTGACATTAAAATACAGGAGTTAGTTTTTAAAGTGCCGCATCTTTTTTTCTTGTTTTGTTTACTGTCTGATATGCTTTATATCTCTGACACATCCAAATCTATAAGTGTGTCTTAATGCGCTAGTTATGTGTGGATTACTATGTGGGCAACCCTTTAGCATAAGTGGGACTAGATCTGCAAATTCCTCTTCCAACACAGGGGTTCTGTGTCACAGGGGTACTAAAAACTGTTGCCACTTCTTCTCTTTCCTAGTATTTTCAAAGATTACAGCTTCATCCACTTCCGTCATCATCCACAGCAGTCATCAGTGACCACAGCGGTGAACTCCCATTGCTGGAGGATCAGCTATGCCCCTGCACCCAGTGACATCATCTGGTAAATTCTTACAATGTTCTAGGTCAGTGGTCTGCAATTGTGGCTCTCCAGATGTTCTTGGACTTCAATTCCCAGAAGCCCCAATCAGCAGGAGTGCTGACTTGGGCTCCTGGTAATTCAAGTCCAAGAACATCTGGAGAGCCACATTTGCAGACCACTGTTCTAGGTCAATTTTCAGATAGTGTCAATTGTTAAAAGGGTCTATACCCAAATACATAGGTATTTCAGGGACTGGAAATCAACCACATCAGACTCTCAAGGGCCATGCTAATCTCTAGCAAGAAAATCAATGAATCTTGAGTTACCCTAAAAACTAGCAAGTTCTTGCTTTATGCACTGTAGTCCATTCTTCACATGCATCTGTAGAAGTGGACTGCAGTTCACAAAAGCCTAGCTAGACATTGGCATAAAACCAGGGAACAAGAAGTGTAGTGTGAAGACTGGAGGGTCTGGAGAACTGTCTGGTCATAATTGACGGGAGTTAGTTTGTGTTCTGGTTTGGTTGTTTTATGTGGTTTCATTTTATAATTTTTATTGTACTGTTGTTGTTTTGACTATAAGCCGCCCTGAGTCACCTCGGCGAGTGGGCAGCAATATAAATAAATAAATAAATAAATAAATAATGCCTTATAGAAGTGGTGGCAAACCTATGGCACATGTGCCAAACATGGCACTCCCAGGCCTCTCTGTTGGCATGTGCGCTCTCAGAATTTGTCCCTCTGCAGCCCAATGGGAGTGCTTCTTCCCTCCCCCAGCACAGAGTTCTCCCTGCCCCTCTGCCCAGCACCCCAATAGGAGTGCTCCCCCCTCCCCCAGCACAGAGTTCACTCTTCCCAGCAGCCCAATGGGAGTGCTTCCTTCCTCCCCCAGCACAGAGTTCACCCTACCCCTCTGCCCAGCAGCCCAATGGGAGTGATTCTTCCCTCCCCCAGCATAGAGTTCGCCCTGCCCCTCTGTTTGGGTGCTCAGTCTCTAAAAGGTTCTCCATCACTGCCTTATAGAGGCAGTATCTCTATGGCTGCATGGCTAATCTCACAAAATGCTTCTGTTGTGCCTACCATTGTTATGCTTAGTTGATATATTCTGAGGTTAATTAATTTAGATTTTATGCTGAACTGCAAATATAAACATTGTTGCTTCCTGCTGAAATGGCATCAGAGTTGATGCTAGGTGATCCTCTGTGGCGCAAGTGGATAACATGAGGCCATGTCCAGCCGCCCTGGAATCCCAGTCCTGACCTATAGCCCTGTGGGGAAATCATCATTTGGTGGCTTCTTGGTCCCCCCCCCCCAATTCCAAAAAGTTCAAATGCCTCTCCCTACCACTTAATTATCAGCAATTAAAGCATTAAGCTAAAATAGACAGATCATTTTACTCCTGTCAATTTGTCTCCTTCCTTGAAAAGTGGCCCACCAAGGCTTCTCTGAAATTGAATTCTGCTCCTAGGATGGAAGATCTGCCCCACACTTCCTCTACAGGAGGAAACCTACAACTGGGATGCTAAAACCAAAATCCCCCTCTATGAGTCACCACCAGCTTAACCTCACATGATAGAGATTCTCAACTTGTGGCCCATGGGCCAGACGTGGCCTGCAGCACCATTTCATGTGGTCTCCCACCACCTTCCACCACACCAGGAAGTGTCCTGTCGTGGAGGAAGGGCAAAATGGCCATCCAGCTCCCGAAGCTGACTGAGGGAGTGGTACCCAGCTTTAAAAAGTTGAGAACTCCTGTGATAGAGAGATACAAAGGAGACCTCAGAATATGACAGTTGAATTTGGGACACACTTGGGTGGAAAGGGTCAGTCTTTAGATTGCTGGGTATTGTTTTGAGGAGAGATCTTTCCAGCCAACTAGTGAGGTATGCTTAGGCCTTCCCAGCTCACCGTATCATATACATTCTTTCTTTCTTATAGGCAGAATTTATCTATCTGTGGTATTTTGTGGTGGGTGCGATTTATCCTACTCAACATCGGCTACTTCGTCCTCCTCTTCTTCCTCACCACACCTGCTATGATTGTCAACACCATGACTCTTTACAATGTTTCACACCCTGCAGCGAACCTCAAGGTGCCACCTCCGCCATCCCTTGGTGGGATTCTGCCTCATTGGTACCAAGACCCTGCTTTAGAGAGGACAACATGCCACTCCCTGCCTTTCTGGTCCTGCCCATTCCATACTTTTCCTCCCTACCCAAGGGAAGCCCATATGTTAATGCAGAAAGCCAGGGATAAGAGCTCTGGCTAAACTTCTCATTGATGGAACTTGGGCAGTTCTGTGCCCACAAGAGTCGGGACTACTGATTCTTCTCAGCTTTGATCTATGACTCTGTCCTGGTACTGAAAGGGTAGAGGCAGTGAAGGAGGAAGGATGTGGATGATCCTCTAAGGTACAGACAGAAAGAAATCTATGGCCTAAACCTTTCAGTGCAGATTTGCCAATTTCATCCTTTGTCTTTGAAGCCTTTAACAAGCCACAATTTTTCAAGACACAGTTTTACCCAATGATAGAGCTGGGAACAGGGAGTGCAGTGGCTTAGTGGTTAAAGACACTGAACTTGACGACCGGAAGGTCAGCAGGTCATCAGTTCTCAACCTGAATGCTGCACAACAGAGTGAGCTACCATCTCTGTCCCAGCTCCTGCCAACCTAGCAGTTCGAAAGCAAGAAATTGCAAGTAGATAATTAGGTGCCACTTTGGTAGGAAAATTGACAGCATTCCATTTGTTCCCACATCTAGTCATGCCTGCCACATGACCATGGAGTCATGTGCAGATGCAGACAGCGCTGGTTCTTTGGCTGTAAACAGATGAGCACAACACCTTTTCACTAGAGTTGGGAACCAATAGATAGGTGAATCTAGGGCAGTGATGGTGAACCTTGGCACTCCACGTGTTCTTGGGCTTCAATTACCAGAAGCCCAAGTCAGAACTCCTGCTGATCAGGGCTTCTGGGAATTGAAGTTCAAAACATATGGAGTGCCAAGGTTCACCATCACTGATATAGGGCATATACTCCTAAGCAGAAAAAGTTGAGGGGAGGGCAGAGTTTTCAGATAAAAGAAGTACATTTATCCTGGCTTATGGTTTCTCTTTCCCCACTCAGAATCCGATTGTCACCCAGTTCTTCCCTACACTGCTGCTCTGGGCTGTTTCTGTCTTCCTGCCTTTCATTGTGTTCTACTCGTCTTTCTTTGAATCCCACTGGACCAGGTAAGTGTTGTAAGCTAGTGCCACAACCCTTTAAATAGCTTTCATCTGGAAAAAGCACTATGTTTCTTCTTGCTGGCCTTATATGTAGTTGCACTGATGCATTTTTGGGGTTTCCTAAGGGACCTACCGAGCCCCTTGGGTCCTGGTTTTTTGTAAACCCATCAATAAACCTCCCAAAAAACTTAGTGAGTTTGATGTTTGTAAAGCAAAGTTTGAGCCTGAAAATGTTCTCACCACATCTTTCATTGCTCAGGAGTCAGTATTTTTTACTTCCTTGTTGGATTTCTAAGTGTAAATGTGTGCTATGTGCCTTCAAGTCAAAAACCAACTTACAGTGACCCTAAGAGAGCTTTCAAAGTAAGTGAGATATTTAAGGAGTGGTGTTATCAGTGAATTACCAGAAGTGCAGGCAGGGTTCCAGAGAGGCAGGAAAACTAGAGACCACATTGCCAACATATGTTGGATCATGGAGAAAACAGAGGAATATCAGAAACAAGTCTATTTCTGTTTCAGTGACTACACGAAGGCCTTTGACTGTGTGGACCACAACAAAATGTGACAAGTAATTAAATAGATGGGAATACCAGAACACCTTATATGTCTCATGAGAAATATGTACATGAGTCAAGAAGCAACAGTTAGGACAAAATACAGAATGGCAGAGTGGTTTGGAATAGGAAAAGGAGTAAGACAAGGCTGCATTTTGTTACTCTGCTTATTAAACTTATACACAGAGCACATAATGCGCAATGCAGGGCTGGACGAATCACAGGTTAGAATGAATATTGCTGGGGGAAAGTGGCAGAAAGTAATAATGGCAGAAAGCGAGGAAGACCTAAAGAAGCTCAGGATTAGATTGAAAGAAGAGAGTGCAAAAGCTGGCTTGAGACTCAATATCAAAAAAAAACCAAGATAATGGCAACAGGCCCTATGAGTCCCTGGAAAATAGTTGGAGAAGAAGTAGAAGCAGTGACAAATTTTACTTTCTTAGGATCTAAGATCACTGCAGATGATGATTGCAGCCATGAAATAAAAAGGTGACTGATTCTTGGGAAACAAGCTATGAGAAACCTGGGAAACATAGTTAAAAGTAGAGACATCACCTAGCAAACAAATCCACATAGTCAAGGCAATGGCATTCCCAGTGGTAATGTATGGTTGTGAGAGCTGGACCTTTAGGAAAGTTGAGTGCAGAAGAATAGATGCCTTTGAAATGTGGTGTTGGAGGAGAGTTTTGAGAGTCCCCTGGACAGCAAGGAGAACAAATAGGTCAATCTTAGAAGATATCAAACCTGACTGCTCCAACACAGTGGTTTTCCTAGTCTGTAAGTACACACACACACTCTCTCCCTCACACACACACACACACACAAACACACACACAGAGACACACACACAGAGACACACAAATGCAATTGTCCCTCTACAACAAAGAATAATAAAAGTCCTGTAACACTCTTGCTAACTCCAAGGTGATTTATAGTAAACTACAAAAAACGTGCTAGTCTTTAAGGTGTCACAGGACTCTTAGTTGTTTTTACTGCAGCAGACTTAACATAGTTGTCACATTTTAATTGATTTAAATCTGCACAAATGTGTTTATATTGTTTACTATTTTCTGGTTATCTTAGCTGTCATCAAGTCTGCAGATGTTGTTTGTGTTGCTGCATAATTGTTACAGTAGAATTCAAGGCTAGCTTCCCTCACTTTCTGTTGTGTTTTTGACTTCCACCCTACTTATTTACCTCTGCTTTCTCTAAAAGGCATACAAATGAATTTCTTCCTTTCAGATCTACTAAGAATCAGGTCACAATGCACAAATGTTATATCTTCCTGGTATTTATGGTCATCATCTTGCCTTCCCTTGGACTGAGCAGGTACAGAGCAACTTGTATGTAGCATAAGACATTAAGTTAGCACAGTCTGGTTTGTTTCACCAGTTAGGACCAACTGAATACTCTTGGCTGGAAGTGGAAGGAGGGAACATTGACGTATTGTATTACTGTTGCTAAATAAGGAATAAATAAGGATAAAGCAGTGCATTCTACAGTGCAAAACGCTCTGCATTTGGTTTCAGACTAGATATTATATTTACAGAATAGCTCTGCATAGCATAAATAAATAAATAAATAGTATACTGTTGCTCTGAAATAAAGAACAAGGTTCCTCTGCATCCATGCTCTGCCTAGCAATTTGTTTCCAGGACCAGAACTGAATTCAGAGTCCTTTCTTAAAAACCACACCCATTTTTCACCCCCAACTTCCTCAATTTTTGACATTTGAGGAGTCTCAAGAGGGAAGCCTTTCATTGTTGGCTTTGTTAGTCAGTGGGTAGCCAAAATGATTTGAGGATCTACTGCCAGTTATGGAGAGGCCAACTAGGTACGGTAGGTTGCAGTCTGTCTTTCTGACCAGCACTGCCATAAGCAGGCCATATTCTATTGAACAGGCCTGCCTGTTGTGGTGTCAGTTGCCAAAGCAGCCTTCTTTATTATGCACAGTGTTCACTGTGTACCAGGGCCCTCATGTGACCATGTCCTTTGACATACCGCAGGCACTGTGCTGGGTGGGTGGGGGAATATTTGCATGATTGTTTGTGCTGCATGTAGTAAATTCAGCAGGATACAGGTACTGGCTATAAGCTTTTTTGCTCTAAATGCAAAACGTCTTGATTTGCACAGCATGTTGAAATCCACAGAATAAAAGATGATGGCATTTTCACCCCCAAAAAAAGTCACCAAAAATGAATTGACAACCACTGGAATTTTAGGGAGGCTTGCGCACAAGAATGCCTTACGTGTTGTGGTTGCAAATGTAAAAGCTAGTTTTAAAGGTACCTTTGAAATGATCTGACAGTGGTGACCCATGAAAGGAGCAACTTGCTCACTATCAGCTTATCACATGAAAGGACGATAGATTCAAACTACTCAAGGTCTAGATCTGGCCCATGGCACCATTTCATGTGGCCCTGGCCCTTCCATGGGCTTTTGAGAAATAAAATAGCTGCCCCTTTGAAGCTGTTGAGACATAATGGCTTCCCCCATTGTGCAGGTAGGGCAAAATGGCCTTCAAAGCTGACTGATAGAGCATGATCCTCCCCCAGCTTGAAAAGGTTGGGAATGCCTGCTTTAAAAGAGTAAGATCCAATTCACGTACAACTGAGATACTGCTCGGCACTCTGTTTTGCTTTTCAAAATGCCAAAGGAAGCCTTTGCAGGTCTGTTGATTTCCTTGAGGAGGTGAAGGCATTTCATTGCAGGGGACAATTGCATACTTACTTAAAGATGCCTACATACAGTAGAGAAGTTCAGCTGATCATGGGACCCCTTGTGTGTATCTTTTTGTGATAATGTAATTAGTAGAAATGTAACAGTGGTTCAATTCACTAAGACGCTGACTGGGAGGCGGAAGGTCAGCAGTTCGATTCCCAAGTACTGCAGGACGGAATGAGCTCCCGTCTCTATCCCAGCTCCTGCCAACCTAGCAGTTCGAAAGCAAGAAATTGCAAGTAGATAAATAGGGACCACTTTGGTGGGAAGGTAACAGCGTTCCATGCACTCCGGTGTCTAGTCATGCCTGCCACATGACCATGGAAACGTCTGCAGAAGCAAACAGCGCTGGCTCTTCGGCTTAGAAACAGAGATGAGCACTGACCCCTAGAGTCGGATACGACTGGCTTTCGAGCAAGGGAAACCTTTACCTTTACCTAACAGACAAAGCAGCACTTAGCTGTACAATGCAGTTAGCTACCCCTAAGACCCCCAAGAGAAAAGGCTGGATATAGTTATACATTTGGCTTAGCTTTCAACTTCTTCATGATCTCTCAAAAGACTAACATTAAGGAAATGTATTTGCCACATAATTGTTCTCATAAAGGAGCAGGAAACAGGATAGCAGCTAAGTAAATTTGGAGATGAAAACTTCTCTATGAAGCATGAGAGGGACAGGGGTAATCCTTCTGTCCTTGCTCTTCTTGACCTCTCAGCAGCCTTCAGTACCATCGACCATGGTATCCTTCTGGAACGGCTCAGAGGATTGGGGGCCCCGGGCACTGTGTGGTCCTGGTTTTCCTCATTTCTGAGGGGCCGGATGTAGGATTAGTTGTCCAGCAGTAGACCTCTCCAGTACGGGGTGCCACAGGGTTCAGTACTCTCACCTCTTTTATTTAACGTCTACATGAAGCCACTGGGTGAGATCACCCGTTCCCACAGGGTGAAGTATTCATCAATACGCTGATGATACCCAGCTGTATATCTCAGCCTGTGGGAACCCGAGTGATGCAGTTGAAGTCCTATCCAGGTGACTGGAGGCTGTAAGGATTTGGATGGGGGACAATGGGCTTCAGCTGGCAAGACTGAGTGGCTGTGGGTTCAAAGCCCTGCAATATCCTGGGAGCTACCATCATTGTTGCTGGATGGGGCTTCTTCACCCCAGACAGACCCGGCGCGTAATTTGGCAATCCTCCTGGACTCACGACTATTGCTCGAAGAGCAGGTGGGAGTCGTGGCCAGGAGGGCTTTTGTGCAACTTCGTGTCATCCACCAATTACACCTACTCCTGGACCAGGACTCCTTACTTTCGGTCACCCATGCACTGGTCACCTCCAGACTGGATTATCGTAATGCGCTCTATATGGGGCTGCCCTTGATGACCATCCGGAAGCTACAGCTGGTTCAGAATGTGGCTGCCTGGGTGGTGACGGGATGTGGGCATTATGCCCATGCCTCGCTGCTGCTACAGGAGCTGCATTGGTTGCCAGTATGCCTCCGGGTGCAATTCCAAGGTGCTGGTTTTGACCTTTAAAGCCCTTCATGGTAGTGGGCCAGGATACTTAAGAGACTGCATCACCCCAAGGTTTTTGACCCGTCCTACGAGAGCAGACCGTAGGGTCCCATCAGCCAGAGAGGCACATCTCACTGGTACCAGGAGGAGAGCCTTCTCAGTATCTGCTCCGGCCCTCCAGGCAGAGTTGCTTCCCTTCAGGAAGGCCTTAAAAACATGGTTATGCCAGCAGGTGTCGGGTACAACTGGGACCACAACCCAGCCCTTCTGGCTTATTTAGCCCTGCCTGGGGTTGTTATTTACTCCTGCCTGGGTGTCCTTCTTATTTAAGGGATTTGGGGAGGTTTTGTGGATGTTTTTAGATAGTTTTATAGTATTTGGTTTTAATTGGTATTGGGCATGGTTTTTGGCTGATATTACGAGCCACCTTGGGTTGCTTAGGCGAAAAAGGTGGTTATATAAATCCAACAAATACGGTAAATAAATAAACTAGTCATAAAATGATAGCCAGCTACAGACATCAGGCTGGAGTCAGATTTACTGATACTTCTAAAGTATACCCATTGAACCTAATGAGGTGTGAGTGTTAGCAGTGAGTAACATAGGACCCACTGATCTCAGGGAATCCATCATTAATAACTCTGGATCCAACGTTTCTTACTCATATTGTTACATGACAGCCTAAAAAGAAACACAAATGTGCTTCAGACTCATGAATGCCTATAGAAAGGACAGAGCCAAGTCTTAGTCAACTGTTAAGCAACCTCAACCCCATAATGTACCACCTGTTCTTTTCCTAACCACCCTGCTTTATGATTCATCTTCATTTAAAGTGGTCGAGAGGCAGATAGTGAGGAACCAGTATGGTTGTTCTGATCACACAACGTTAATTCTAAACAGTATGTCTTACAATTAGGATTAATACGGTTTCCTCATGGGCAGCTTTTCTGATCAGGCACTGATGTTACTCTCAGTAGTATGTCAGGCATTCACCAGTACAATTTTCCTAAATTTGAAAAATTCAGAATTGAGGGGTTGGGAACACGTGGCCTTCTAGATTTTGGGTTGTGGCTCCCATAAACTCTAGCCAACATGGCCAGTGGTGAGGGATGAACCAAAATTATCTATTGGATCATATGTTCCCCAGCCTTGAATTTCACCTGTGCTCTAGAGCAGTGTTACCCAACCTTTGGTTTTGGGACTTCAATTCCCAGAAGCCTAAGTCATTTCTCCAAAGCACTGATCAGCCAATGTACAGTAAAACCTCATATAACACTAAAACCTGGTTCCACAAGTCTTCGTGTTATATGATTTTTAGTGTTATCTGATCCTCTATGGGATCCATAGAGATACATTGTAACCACACAGGCTTTCGCGGTTGTTATCTGAAGCATCCCATAGGATCTTAATGTTATCTGATGCAATTCTTCCCCCCAGATTCCTTGATGTTATGCGATTTTCATGTTATTCGATACTAATGTTATATGAGGTATTACTGTACTGCCTTGAGCTTCTGGGAATTGAAGTCCCAAACCCAAAGGTTGGGGAACCCTTTCCTAGAAGAAAGACGTTCCTTCCCATGCATGGATCTAGACTTATTTTTTTTTTCCTTGCAGAAATAATGTTTTCCTCTTTTCTGTTCTTCCACCTCTAGCATGGATCTTTTCTTCCAATGGCTTTTAGACAGCCATTTTGTGGATCATGCATACATAAAGTTTCAGTGAGTATTCTTGAACTTGGGATGTGTGCAAGTAAGATGAATGACCAGTTTTATCATTGGGAGACACTTTCTTTTTTACTTATACATACAGTATAGCACATCCACGCATATGAGACATGTTTATATGGTCTTGACCAGAGGTTCTCAACCTATGGCTCACAGACTGGCCATGGCCCATGGCACCATTTTATATGGCCCGTGTCACCACCACCACTGGAAGTGGAAATGGACATGTTTATAAAACCACCAGCCTGGCTCGCTCAGCTGTCCGAGGGGGCATGGTCCAGCCCATAGCATGAAAAGGTTGAGAACCTCTGACCCTGACTCCCTGCAAAAATCTCTGGAAATGTCCAAGTACTATCAAGTGTTCTCAAATCAACTTTTCTCTGTTTGTTTTGTTTTCTTATTATGCACTGATCCTTTTCTTGATAGGTGTGTCTTCCTCCCCAATAATGGGGCCTTCTTTGTCAACTATGTCATCACCGCCAGCCTGATTGGCACAGCCATGGAGCTTCTGCGCATCCCTGGTCTTATTGTCTATGCCACTCGGTTGTGTTTTGCCAAGTCTGAACCTGAGAGGCTGTACATCAAGCGGGTTTGTGGTTTTGTTATTTTCTCACCCCAAATCAGATGTATGAAATCCTGTTCTTTGGACTACAAGGCTGAACTCCTGTTATCTCTGCAATCTTTTGAATCTTTCTTCTCTCCCCCCCATGCAATGATACCATAAACCAGGGGTGCCCAAAATATGGCCTGTGGGCCAGATCCAGCCCTCCAACACCAATGCATCCAGCCTGCACTGCTGGAAGTGTTTCACTTCTGCTTCCGAGAGCAATGAGGGTGGCGTAGGCCGGATGAAATGGCATTGGGGGCCGGATCTGGCCCACGAGCTGTAGTTTGGGCACTCCTTCTTTAAGCAGAGAAAATTGCAGCCTAAAACTCTAGCGCATCCTGTTGCAAAACATATATGTTGCAAAACAGATTTCAAGGCGCATTTTGCTTCCACTTCCTTTTATTACTTCAGTCTAGCTTAGGATGTGTGCTTATGCTTTTGTGTTCTTGTTATGCTGGTCATGGACTGTAAAGAAAATTGATTGATTGATTGCTTCCACTTCCAGAGGGAGGAACCACATGACCGGCCCACTAAACCACATAACCGGCCCGTGGTCTGAAAAGTTTGGGCACCCCTGCCATAAACTTTTCTTAATCCAGGGGGCGATCACCCATTTCCCCACTTCTGCTGCTTGAAATCACAATTGGCTAAGCTTGAGCTTCTTGAGAAGATGGAAAAGGTCGCTACTTAGGGCAATGTTTAATAATAGAATTACAATCAGTGTACATCAGATGGATTGAAAGATGCCTGTAGAAAGCACCGTGGAACTAAATTTCACATATTGAGAAGATTAACTTCTTTTTTGTTAAAGATAATTTCTCGTTGGTTGCATTTGCAGAGAAAAATCAGAAGACATTGTAAATCTTGAAAACAGTTGAATGTACTGTATTAGAAAGCAGCATTCTTGTGAAACATAATGAAAACGTGACATAGTTGGCTAGGGGACTAGAACAGTTTGATATTTTTCAATCAGAAATGGCAGGGAGGATTCCTTAACTGTGTTTGGATCAATGCAGAAATTAGACTTCATGTAGTTAATGTGGTTTGCAACCTCCTCCTGCTCCTGCTCCTCCTCCTTCGTCTTCTTGCATTTTGGAATCTTAACCACAATTAAGGTAAAGGTCTCCCTAGCTTGAAAGCAAGTAATATCTGACTCTTGGAGATGATGTTAATCTCCATTTACAGCCAAAGATCCATGCTGTCTGCATTTGCAGAGGTTTCTGTGGTCATGTAGCAGTTAGGATTAGACGCTGGAGCACACAAAATGCTGTTACCTTCCCACCGAAGCAGTATCTATCTACTTGCAATTTCTTCCTTTCAAACTGCTAGGTTGGCAGGAGCTGGGAAAGACTGCAGGAGCTCACTCTGTCATGCAGCACTTGGGTCTCAAACTACTGACCTGCCGATCTTCCAGTCATCAAGTTCAGCATCCTAACCACTAAGCCACTGCAGTCCTATGATTAGGATACTCATCTGTAAAAGATCAATTAAAGAAAACAAGACATTATTTTGTGGTGTTTGCAGAGATCTCATTGATTATGGCGTCAAGTTCCCCTCAAAGCTCCTTTTACTGTCACTATGAAGTTGAAAATAGTTGGATAATTAGCTGTTGTCTTTTCTGCAGAATCAAGCTTATGAATTCCAGTTTGGACTGGAGTATGCATGGACCAGCTGCATATTTAGTGTTGTCATGACCTACAGCATCACCTGCCCTATTATTGTCCCCTTTGGTAAGTGTATATGCCAGTACCCCCAAATCATCTGCCCTTGTCTTTAGCTATCTGTATGGAGCTTGGCTACAATGGACAACATTCCCCTATCATCTTTCAGTCTCTCCAGTACTCCCACACACAATCAGTTCAATATACAGTAATACCTCGGATAACGACTGCATTGGATAATGCTAAAATCAGATAACGATGCAAAATTTCCAAAGAAATTTTGCATCAGATAACGACCTGTTAGCGTTATCCGATGCAGTCATTTCGTAGCGGCAAGGTGGCTGCAAAGCTAAACGGGGTTCTCCGTTCAGCTTCCCAGCCACCCTGCAGCTTCGGAGGCAGGGGTGGGGTGGCTGGAAAGCTGACAGGGGGCTCCCCCATTGGCTTCCCCAGCCACCCCACAGCTGCAAAGGCATGGGCAGGTGACTAGGGAAGCCAACAGGGAGTCACCGTCAGCTTCCCCAGCCACCCTGCAGCTGTAGATCGGGTCCTCTGATCTCCCTGGAGCAGAGAGGGGGATCAGAGAGCTCGTAATGGGATCTCCCTGCTCCAGGGAGATCAGAGGACCCTATCCAAGCTGTTTCTGGGCTATCCCGACATCCCCGGCCAGTGGAGCAAGCCAAAACGTCAGGGTTCAAACCCTGATGTTTTGGCTTGTTGCACTGGTCAGGGAGGTGGGAAAAGCCCATAAACAGCTTGAATCAGGTCCTCTAATCTCCCCGGAGCCAGCAGGGAGGTCAGAGAGCCCAAAATGGGTTAAAAAATGGACTTCCCCCCACCTCCCTGGCGGCTGTAACAAGCCAAAACGTCAGGATTCGAATCCTGACGTTTTGGCTTGTTGCAGCCTCCAGGAGGGTGGGGGAACTTCAAAATTAGCGCGCATCGGGTCTCGCGACCTCCCTGAAGGCTGCAATAAGCCAAAGCGTCAGGATTTGAATCTTGACATTTTTGCTTGTTACAGCCTCCAGGAGGGTGGGGGAATTTTGGAAACAGCTTGGATCGGGTCTTCCGACCTCCCTGGAGCTGGCAGGTGGGTCAGGGAGCCCGAAATGGGTAAAAAAATGACGTTTCTTTTACCCATTTCGGGCTCCCTGACTCCCCTGCCAGCTCCAGGGAGGTCGGAAGACCCGATCCGCACTATTTTTGAAGTTCCCCACCTCCCTAGAGGCTGCAGCAAGCCAAAACGTCAGGGCTTTTTTTAACATTGTGCGATCAATGCATCACACAACGTTAAAAACCAGATAACAACGAGACTTGTGGAACCAAGTCTCATCGTTATCCGAGGTACTAGTGTATATACGTCTATGAAATATTGTCCCAAAGAGTCCCCATGTTCCCCCCAGAGTGCATAGGAGGCAATTTTGCTGTGTTTGAAGGGCCACCATTACCTTTGTGTGCTTCTTCCACAACCCACATTTAATGTTTAAAAAGCAGATTTTGGGCCACTAAAGGGTCTGTTCAGGTTATCCTACTATGGTAATAGATTGGACCATAAAGCCAGTGATTCAACACTGATAATCAGGCAGCGGTTAACTAACCTGACAAACCTGAGGACTAACGGCCTTGGGTGCTGAAGTCCACAGGGAAGGGGGATGGTCCCCAAGTAGGTTAAATCCCACTTGAATCCATCTTGGTGGAGGGTAGCAGCTTCATCAATACTGGCCTGGTGCTGAGGAGGACTTTGTGTGCCAAAGGGGCTCAGGAACAGAAAGTTACTCATGGGACTGGATCAATGGTTGGCAGGAGCTGGGACAGACAACAGGCACTCACTCCATCACACAGCACTCAGGTCTCAAACTGCTGACCTTCCTGGTTGTCAAGCTCAGTGTCTTAACCACTAAGCCACCACAGCCGCATTAGTGGCCACAATTTTGCAAGGTTATTTTCTGGGTTGCATTTCCTGAGCTGGCTGGGTGATACCCTTTTATTTTCCAAGTTTGAAAAGGAGCCCTCCCACCACTCTGTCTCTCCATCCCTTCATCAACAAATAATATCTCTTGCTAGTAGCCATGATCTTGCCTTATCCTCTCCAATCTCTTTCCACACAGGTTTGCTGTATATGCTGCTAAAACACATGGTGGACCGGTACAACATTTACTATGTATATATACCTACCAAGCTGAGCCAACGCATCCATTCTGCAGCTGTCAGCCAGGTGGTGACAGCTCCCATTCTCTGCATGTTCTGGCTTCTCTTCTTCTCCATTGTCCGTCTAGGTAAGTGAGGAGCTCAATTTGCCTTAGGAGTTCACTCGCCCATGTGTGATTTGTACCCATGGTTTTTTTCTGTACTACACAGTTATCTTCTTATTCGTGTGCCATATCTGATTCCAAATATTGGCTATCCTCATGGCAATCATCCATGAAGATTGTCCTGGAAGCAGTATAATGCCATGGCCTTCCATTTGCCTTCCGCATTGCAGTATGGCATCCTAGTTCCATCACTTTCTGGTCCTGAGCCCTTTTGCACACAAAGGCCTCATCGGCTCCAGGCCAGTATAGATGAAGTCGCTGCCTTCTGTCAAGATGGATTCAAGTGGGATTTAATCCATTTAGGGACCATCATTCTTCCCTGTGGACATCTTCACCAAGACCATTAGTCCTCAGAATTGTCAGGTTAGTTAACTGCCGCCTAATGAACAGCATTGAGACACTGCCAGTATGGTCTACTCTAGTATCATAGCAAGATAACCTGACCAGAGAAAAACACACTTATAGGTGGTTGATTCCACTTTAGCTGCCTTGGCTATATCCTATAAAATCCTGAAATATGTTGCTTCTGGAGGTACTTTGAATTTTCTACCAGAGAGTTCTGGGACCTTCCTTCTTCTTTGTGGTCCCTATGCTTCTCATGATTAGGATTTTGAAAAAACCTATTCCCCATCAGTGGAACTCTTTACATCCCAGCACAATGCGAAGCTGCCCCTATTTTGCTTCAGGGCAGGACACGATCGCAGCTCTCGAGGGACGCATTCTTTACCGACTGGACACAAAGCCTGATTTATGCCTTTCCACCTCTAGATCACAACGAGGCAGCTCCAAACTGGAATGTGGGTTGGTTAAAGTGGACTCTGTTCACATGGGTATTCCCTGAAGGTTAGGTTTGATGGGTATGACCAGTAGTACATACAAAGTGCTCTGCAAAGTGCTATAGCTCTTGTGCTTGGTGTAAGGAGCATTTTGGCTCTCAATTGTCAAGCTACAGTGAGCGGCAAGGAGAAAAGTTGAAGAAGCCGAATGTGATTTGTCTTTTTCACCCCAACCTTTTCTACATTTTGTTGGTGTTGTTACATGCCATCAAGTTGCTCCTGACTTATTGCAATTCTATGAATGAGAGATCTCCAAAATGCCCTGTCCTCAGCAGCCAATGCTCAGCTCTTGCAAACTCAAGGCAATTTTTTCCTTTAAGGATTCATTCCATCTCACATTTGGTCTTCCTCATATCTTGCATATCTTTCCCAGCATTCATCTCTTTCGCAAAGGATCTTGTTTTCTCACAATGTTCTCCCAAAGTATGACCGCCTTATTTTCATCAAATGAAAATGAAATTTTTTAGGTTTGCCTTTGAGTCCAAGCCAACTTTATCTATACTCCTTGCTCTACTGTTGTCATGGTATTATTATACAATGAACGTACCTGTATTAAGAAGATGGAGTGTCTTAGGTTAAGAAATGTGTTAAGTTTCTAAATATGCTAGAATGCCATACGGACGTGTTTTACTTCCGCTTCCGGGAGCGATGAAGACAGTGCGGGCCGGATGAATTAGAGTAAACCCATTTGTGTGGATTCACAGGGTGCTTGGGCTTCTGGGAATTGAAGTCCAAGAACATCTGGAGTGCCAAAGTTCACAATCACTGGTCTAGGCTTACTTCTCCTGGAGTCTTAGGAGACCCAGAACTGAGCCTGATAACTTGGGCAGGTATGATTCAGTTGGGTCATGAGAGGCAAGGGCAAGGGGTCCTGTCTAGCAGACAAGGCTTTGTTAGATAAGGCTGAAGAGATCTGATAAAACCTTGCTGATAACTGTGTTAACTGGAACTGTAATTGCTTTTCTGTTTTTGCACTGATCCTAGTTTTGTCCAGACAAAAATGTGTAGGTTGTGAGAAATTATGTACAAAAAGACACTTATTGTGGGGGAAGCATTTGCTCACCAAGGCATTTTCGGAGAAGAGTGCATACAAAAATGCATGCAGATTTCTGTGCATATGAAAATGCATATGCTTTTGTGCAGCTGTAGATGACGCATTCACAAACTTGCTTGCAGACACATCAAAAAACAAATTATACTATAAAGAAGTTATGTTTGCATCTTATAGAAAGCAAAATAAACTAGCCAATGATGCTATTAATTTCTTCTTCAATACTCTAGGCGCCAACCACCCTGTCACTGTCTTCACCTGTATAATCCTTTTCTTCTGCATCCTTTCTTCACTTCTTGGCCTCTGTCTCAAGAAGCTGCAACCTCAGAAGCCCTCCAGTTACCAGGTAAGAAAAAGAAACAGCCATACCAAGTTTCCTGTCTTTTTTTTTTTTTAATTTTTATTTATACTTTTCAATACACAAAAATCAAAAATAATAATATGAAAACAGACATGAAAACAGACATGAAAGTATAAGTACATCTATATAAATATATATATATATATATAAAAGAAGAAAAGAAAAGAAAAAAAAAGGGAAAAAAAAGAAATCACCCTGTGTTATTTACAGTATCCGGAGAAACTACGGTTATCCTTATTCATTTGTTTTTCCAAAAACTCAGTTGATCTGGTTCTGGTTGATTCCCTTTACCCTTATACAATGAATGTTCTATCAGGGGATGCCATATCTTCCAAAATCTATTCTCACGAATTGCACCTTTCCTGACCATCACCTCCCATGTTAGTTTGTCATTCAACGCTAATTCCCATATCTCTCTGTACCAATCTTCCATGTTTAGCTGAACATCATTCTTCCAATTTCTCGCAATAATATGCCTTGCTGATGACAACATTATTGATATCAACTCTTTCTTATCATTATTCACATTCATTTTTTCAACATTTGTTAGTAGCACAGTATCTGGCCCCAGTTTTGGTCGCATTCCCATAATATTTCCTATTTCTTTTTCAATTTTCCCCCAAAATGCATTGACCACCTTACATGACCACCACATATGCTCGTATGAGCCCAGTGCTTGATTGCACCTCCAACATTTGTTACTTTTTTTATCGTCAATCTGGTGCAACTTCACTGGGGTCAGATACCATTTCCATAATAGTTTGTAATTGTGCTCTTTCACTCTTATTGACATATTTTTCATGATTCTTCTCTTCCATTTTTCCCTCCATTCTTGATTTGAAATTTCCACCTTCAACTCCTCTTCCCATATATTTTTTAATATTTCTTGGGCTCTGGTCCCTTTACTTAATATTTTGTAAATTTTACTAACCAGTCCTTTAATTACTATCTCTCCTTTTCTTAATTTACTTATTATTTCCTCCATTTCTGTTTTTGGTCTTTCTAAGGATTTCTCTTGTATATATTTCTTGTTCCAGTTCTCTATCGCAATACGTTGGAACCAATTTAGACCTAACTGTGTAAATATCTCTTCTTTTTTTGTCTTATCTTTACATTTCTGTATCCAATCCTTGACTAATGTTACTCCATTTTCCTCTAAAATATCCATTTTTGTGTCGATCTTTATAGGAAAATTTTTAATGTCTTGAAGTTCGATAATAGGGGAGATATCCGGTACTAATTCTTGCTTTACTTTTTTCCATTCTTCCAGTAATGTTCTTAGCATTTTGTTTTTAATTCCTTTTATATTAATTTCTTTGTCTAAAAACAACAAATTTCCTAGTTGTCTTATTTCCTTTAGCTCTATATTTTCCCAAATTGTTTCTTCTCTCATTAAGATCTTAATCACGTTTTTAATCTGGAACGCTCTATAGTAATTCTTAAGATTCGGCAATCCTAATCCCCCCTCTTGTTGTGACACGTACCATAAACTTTGCGACACCCTCACTCTTCGTTTCCCGTTACAATAACTATTTAATTTATTCTGAATCTCTTTCATCTCTTTATCTGTTATTCTAATGGGTAGCGTTTCAAACAAAAAATTTATCTTCGGTACTAGCATCATCTTGCATAAGGCGATTCTCCCAAACCACGATAAGTTTAATTTTTGGTATTGCTTTATCTTTTCTTCTATTATCTTCCTTTGTTTGTCATAATTTAATCTCTTTAATTCCTCCCATTTGTTTGAGATGGTTATACCTAAATACTTCAAATTATTTTTAACCTGTATTTTATATTTTGTTTTTATTTTATCTTGGTCTTCTTTATCACTGTTAATTAATATCATTTCCGATTTGTCCCAATTAATTCTAAGTCCAGTGGTGTCTTCTAACATGCTTAGGTGTAATTTTATTCTATCTAAGGTTTTTATTGGGTGTTTCATTATAATCAGAGTGTCGTCCGCATATAAGTTAATTTTGTTTCCCTCTATTCCTTCAATATCCCTATCATTTCTTATTGTATTTGCTAATAATTCAATGGCCATTATAAATAATGTCGGAGATAGTGGGCATCCCTGCCGTGTTCCCGCCTCCAAAGATATGTCTGGTGTGTAATTATCGTTGATTCTAACCCTTGCTATTCCCTTGTAATACAGTTTGTCAATAATTTTTTGAAATTTGGGTCCGAATCCGTATAATTTAATAAGTTCTTTAATTGAATCCCATTGCAGCGAATCGAACGCCTTAAATATGTCGACTGCTAAAAAACCCACTTTTTCCTTTTTTTGTCCTACAATATCTATCAAATTTAATACTCTTCTTGTCAGGTCCGCCATATACCTCCCTCTTAGAAATCCTACTTGATCCTTATTTATGTATTGATCCATGAAGCTATTTAACCTGTTATTCAATATATTCGTAAAGATTTTGGCGTCTTGGTTTATTAAAGAGATTGGTCTGTAGGACTCTATTCTCTCTGGATCTTTTCCCGGTTTGGGGATTAATACAATTATAGATCTATACCACGAATTGGGAATATCCCCTCCTTCAAGAATATAATTGTATAATTTCACCAATTTTGGAACCACCGCATTCTGAAATTCTTTATAAAATTCTGCGGGTAGCCCGTCTTCTCCTGGAGATTTTTCCATCTTTAATTTACTAATTGTTTCTCTAATTTCTTTTTCTAATATTTCTTCCTCCATTTTGTTCTTATAGTCTTCTTTTATTCTAATTTTGTTTTGTTCTTGGAATCTCTCCTTTAACTTTCTTATATCTATTTCCTTCTTAGAGTATAATTGTTGATAAAATTCCTCCGCGATCTTTAATTTCTCCCCAGACTTATTACATCTCTTTCCTTGACTATCAATCAATATAGTAATTTCTCTTTTACATTTTTTCTCTTTTGCCGCCCTTGCCAGCAATTTTGAGTTTTTATTACTATATTGAAAAAATTCTCTTTTCAGGTAGATTAGATCTCTTTTCACTTTTTCTATGTCATTTCCCACTAACTCGCATTTCAATTTTTGCATTTTGTCAAATGTTTCTTGTTTTTTGTTCTTTGCGTGTTCAGTTTGAAGGAGCTTAATTTCTTTCTCCAGTTTTTCACTTCTATTTTCCCTCTGTTTGTTCATTATACTTGCCATTTTAATACTCTCCCCTCTGAATATTCCTTTCATTGTATCCCAAACAGTGTTATACCCCACTTCTCCATTGTCATTCCAAGACCAGTTCTCTTCCCATTTTTTAATTATTTTGTCCTTGTAATCCTTTTCTTTATATAGTCTTGGATCATACCTCCAACTATTAGATAGTCTCTTTGTTTCCCCTATTTTTAATTCTGCTATCACTTTTGCATGGTCGGACTCTTTAAAGATATCAATTTCTATCTCTTCCACTGTTCTCATCAAATTATCAGTCACTAATATGTAGTCGATTCTCGAATATGAATTGTGTACTTGCAAATAATACGTGTATCCCCTTTCTGATCCTTTATATTCCCTCCATATGTCCTTCAGACCAACCTGTTTTATCCAATTATTCATTACTTGCATCTCTTGTTTTCTGTTTTGTTCTTTATTGGTACTATCTATATTTGCTCTTATTAAATTAAAATCTCCTGCCACCACCATATTTGTTGTTTTTTCTACTACTAAAGTTTGAACTAATTTATCTAGAAATTCTTTTTGATTTTTGTTAGGGGCATATATGTTTACTAATGTTATTTCTTCTTCCTCTATGTTGCCTTTGATGATCAAATACCTCCCTTCTATATCAGAAATCTTTTTTGTTACATTGAATCCCAATCTTTTTGATATAAGTGTTGCGACCCCCCTCGCTTTTGAGGATCCAAATGATTTCTCATAAGTCTGTATCCAACCTAGTCTTAATTTATTAGTGTCTTCTGATTTTTGATGAGTTTCTTGCAGGAATATTATGTCTGGTTTGCTTTTTTTCAATGCTAGTTCTAAACGCTTCCTTTTCACTGTATTTCCAGAACCTCTTATATTCCATGATACAACTTTAACCTCCTTCATTATTTTGATTTATTTTATTTTGGATATCGTAACCTTCTCCGGAAGTGCTATATCCCCTGCCAGTTATAACAAAGTAATAAACAGTTACCCTACCCCCGATTAACATCTTACTACCTAAAAAGAAAAACAAAAATGACTTACCTATAACTACAGTTACCCTCCCCACTCTTCTTACCGAAAAGCCGCCTCTATCCTCCAAAGAGGGGAGGGGGGGGATTATCGTTACCGAGCATAGAGTGTTCTTATCTTCTCTTTTTAACCTCCTGCCACTTCTTCTCTGCTCACCAATTATATTTTTATTCCGATAAAACTAGACTCCCCAATGTATCCGACCCCCCTGCCGCTCCCTCCATCTCCTCCCCCAGTATTGAATCTTTCTCCAAAGCTCCCGATGTTTGCAGTGCTTTTCTCAGATCCATCCATTCTCTGGAAGCAATTTTAAACAAATCAATTTGACAAAGATAATCTAATACATCAGTTTTTTCATCGATAACATGCATTTTCTTTTTGTAAAAAAATCTCAACTGCTGCGGAAATCTCCAGTTGTATAATATACCCTTAGTTAAGAGGAGTCTTGCCACTGGCTTCATCTTGTATCGCCACACTCTCTCCATTGGAGAGATGTCATTGTATACTTCCACATCTGTGCCATCCATCTTCAAAACCTCAGAACCGGCCTTTTTAATGAACGCCATGACTTTCAGTTTATCAGCCCAGCTTGCAAATTTCACCAACACATTTCTACTTGATTTTTCCCCCTTCTGCTTCCTAACCTGAAAGCACTTACAATATCTTCCAATACATAATCTTTACCCATTTGTAAAGATTTTAACCATTCGACAACCCGTTCTTTAAGTTTATCGGGTGTTCTCTCTTCCATCCGTCTAATCACTATATTTTGTTTTCGGTTCTCCTCTTCCAATAAATCCAATCTCTTATCTTGGGCTATTATTTTAACATTCGTGGCTTGATCTGCTATGTATAGTCCATTCAATTCAATTTTGATAGTGTCCATCTGTTTGTATACGTCCGACATCATGGTGTTGATCTTTGTGGTATTTTCTGTGACTTCCTTTGAAACATCTGTTACCGCTATCATCAGGGACTGGTAATTTTGTTTGGCATTTTCCCTATCTTTTTTCATCTCCTCCCTGCTTTTCCTCATCTCTTCGCAACTTAATTTGAATTCTTTTCTCATCTGTTCACTGCTGGCCTGTATTTCTTTCCTGATTTCTTGCATGCTATCTACCAGTGTCCTGTCTAAAAGATCGACTTTCTTAATAAACTTGCCAAATTCAACAAACATCTGGACATTTTCCATTGCTGAGATTTCCACGACAGGTGGTGGTGTTGGTGTATCTTGTCTATCCTTCTGCTCTTTCTGCTCTTTCTTCTCTCTTCTCGTCTTAGGCTTCACCACTTCCTCCTCCTCTCTGTTCCTCCCTCCCTCCATTTCTGTTCTCTTTAGGTCAACTGAACTGTGGGATCAGACACTTTGAATTTAGTTTCAATACAATTGTTTTGTCAAATTCAATTAAATTTGATCTCAAAAAAATTATTTTTACCAAGTTCAGTTCAGTTCGATTCCTTGTTTTTATTATTTTCTATTTTATTATTATTATTATTACTATTATTATTGTTTCCAATTATTCAAATTTTATACCTCTCGTTAATCCCAAAGTTCAATTGGCCTAACTGTATCTTGTAATATTACAGTATACAATTGTCCAGTAAATATTATATTAATTTTATATCTCCTTTTCTCGGAAATCCCAATGCCCAAATGTAACTCAAATCGATTGGTCAAGCTAATCTAATACCAATTGGGCAATGTATAGTGAAACAATTACCTTATTTTCTTATTCAGTTAGAAATAAATGTAAATCCAATTAACAATTAGGCAGGTTAAACAATTTGTAATGGTTGTAACAATCGACTTAAATAATCACCTTATTAAAATATCTAACTAATATATAAGGAGGTAGAGAAATGTTCTTGAAAACCCTTGATTGCTTCAAAAATAGCCTTGTTGCCCCCCCTTTTTTTTTGGGCCAAGGTGAGAGAAAAAGGAGAAGAGGAGAGAAAAACAAACAAAAAAACAAAAAAAAAGAACCACAATCTTCCTTAGTAAAATATGCTTTTAGGGAGAAAATATGTTCAGTACTCAGTGTCCGTAATAAAAGCTGGTCATCTACAAAATTAGTCTTTTTATTCCCTCCCTTTGGCTATTAATTAACTCAAGCAGAAGAAATGAACGTCGTGTTTGATATATGTCTTTTGAGTTGGTTTAAAGCTGACGTGTAACCATGGGGGCAATCTATAGTTTCTAATTGGAGTTGAGATAACCAAAATACAAAATTCAATATAACATGTATTACAACATAAATCCCCCCCTTTTTCTTTCTCCTCTCCTTCCTCCTCCCTCCCTCCCGTTACCTCCC
Source organism: Furcifer pardalis (assembly GCA_030440675.1). Taxonomy (NCBI): domain Eukaryota; kingdom Metazoa; phylum Chordata; class Lepidosauria; order Squamata; family Chamaeleonidae; genus Furcifer; species Furcifer pardalis. The sequence continues at coordinate 33,955,386 of CP126894.1, read as the reverse complement.
CCTCCCCTCTAGTTGCCAATCAATCACAGTCTAACCAAATTAACTACTCTATAACAATTATAACAATCAATTTAAAAATAGCCTTATTAGTATATCTATAATATCTCTATATTATAATGTTCAAGGTAAGATAAGATGGGGGATGGGGGAAAGAAGGAGGGGGAAGGAGAAAAGAAAAAAAGAGAGAAAGATATATTTCCTCAGATAATCACTATATATATCCAATTTTAATCTTTTTACTCCCTTACTTCCACTCACTTCCACTACTAATTAATTCTAATAGTTAACTCAAGCTGTAACAATTACAACAATCTACTTACCAATAGCCTTATCGATATCTCTATACAATATATAATATATAAGAAAGTAGAAAAATAATGCTAAGAACTCTTATTTGCTTCAATAACAACCTTATTAACTTATTCAAATTGAGAGAGAGTGAAGGAAAGGGAAAAGAAAAGAAAAAAAAGAAAAAAAACTATATTCAATATCTCAGGTGATATCTATATATAATTGCTAATGGTAATAACTAATAGTAATTAACCACTAATAACGAATTAATCTCTTTTTTTTTTAATTACTCTCCCTTCTCCCTCCTGTCTGTGCTCTTCCTCACAGCTCATGGTCCATGTAGACTCAAGACTGAAATTGAGAGATAGTTCCCATTTCCTTCTTTTTTTCTGGATGATACACGTATCTGTAGATCACACAATTCTGTTCCCAAACCCTTTCAGCATGTTGTCCTAGGTTTCCTTGCATGGATGGATGTATACACATACCTTTTACTCATCTAGCACCAACAAAAAGAATGAAGAAGCAGAGGAATATGTCAGTTTAATCAATCGCATCATAAATCACATCATAAATTTAAAAGATGGCTTCTCAAAGTCCTTTTGGCCAGAATCCTGCTAATTAAGTTGTGCTCACCTAACAGGAGAGGTTGCGAATAGCTAAAAACTTCCTACATCATGTTCAGGAGTCACAGACATGTCCACTGTACATCTGCAATCAGTCTCATTCAGGTGAGTCAAAAGAACCTGAGATCAAAACATGAACTCTTTAATTACCAGCAATCTCAGCTTTCCAGATGACATCACCAGCATTCAAAAGACTGCTAGTAATGAAAGAGTTGCTGCCACTGTTTTGGGGCTCACCTACATTGAGACTGAACACAGGTGAGTTATGGGCAAGTTGGGTGAGTCAGTGAATAACATAAGTGTAAGAACTGCAGTTATGACAGATATAAGAAGTGGAATTGTCATTCATTATTAAAAATTACTTTTAACAATGTAAATGTCAGGAGGACTTATATAACACTCTGGTTCTATGGAGCAGTCTGTCTTGATTAAGTAGGTAGGTAGATTATTGCAAACATAAACTTAACAAAAGAATTTATATATACATATATAAGAAACAAAAACAATATAGATATAACAAAACTGGATACTACAACTTGTGCACCCTGAGTTCTTTTCACTAGCACCAGAGCGAGAGTTGCTTTAAAAATTAAAGAAGAATTCAAAGGTTTCTTTGAAACCAAATGAGAACAAAGTCCAAGATAAATTTATCAACCGGAGTAGAACATCCACAACATTGAGAAATCAGCTCTACAAATACAAACACCATATTTAAAACCATAAAATAAAATGCAGATACCTAAGACCACTATGTGGAGCCACCTTTCCAGTTTCCCTCCCGCACAAACATATTGAACCTCTCCTACCTAAACCAAGGTGAAAAGGGCCTTCTCTTCCTTCATGGGAACAGCAGCTCCTACTTCTACTCTTTCTACCTCATATCCTGAATTACTGAATTTCCTAGGAATTCCCCACCCACTGGGCTGAAGCAAATAGCCCATGCGTTGCACTGACATTTTCTTTCTACATTGTTTTCCCCTTCTTGAGGGCTTGTCCTTCTTGTCCCACAAATCTTTTCTGAGCTGTTATTTACACAAATCAGCACAAAATTGGGTTAATTGAGCTGTCTGAGCCACAACCATATCCCAGGAAAAACCCTTGCAAACATCAGAGTTTTAAAAAGTGACCTGCCAGGTCTAGGATTCTGGGAGCTTTAGGCCTGTGGGAATGTAATCCAAAATCCATGGTCCTTTAGGATAGGAATGGGATTCAAATATTGTTGAACTCCAATTCCCATTAGCCTCAACCAGTATGGACAATGAACAGGTAGGAAGAGAGCTTTAAACTGAAGATACCTGGAGGACCACAGGTTCTCCATCTTTGATTTAGAGGTTTATATGATTTATGGACAGGGAATTCATCTGTGTTTTTCTGTCTCTCACCCTACATTGATATCCTCCTCCACCTACAAGCAGATGTCTGAGCAAACTGAAGGAGGTTTCCATGATATGGAAAGGAGCAGCATTTCCTCTACCCACAATTCAATTGTAAGTGTCACCTCCCTTTGTCTTAGGACTCTATTGCTTGCCTTATAGGTTTCCTTCTCTTAGTCTGGAGCTTTTAAATAATATAAATAGGCCAGTGCTTTCTGGAAGTCCCAGAAAAAAACCTTGCAAACATCAGAGTTTTAAAATGTTACCTGCCTGTTCTGGGATTCTGGGAGCTTTAGACCTGTGGGAAAAGTTCACATTTCTAAGCTCCAATTTTTATGGCACTTCTGCTTTCGTGTCCCAATCAAACCCCGGACTGCCAAAATGAAGCCACTTTCTTGGCTTTGTCATTGGCCAAATTTAAATGCATGTTTCTGACAGTAATTGGCAGACCAATAAATGAGTAGGATTCTGTATCTCGACAGTGTGTTGTTGTCTGCCAGCACCCTCCACTTCAGCATGTTGGTCTTACATTTAGGGACTCCAACCCTCACCCTATTCAGGGTTCTCCAAGTGATGTAGGGGAGGTTGAGTTCCTCAGCTATATCTTCCTTTAATGATGTTCCTTGTCCAGTGAGCAACTTCCTCCATCTTTTAATTTGGCTTTGCTCTTGTGTACCCTCAAGAATGTTTGTTCTTGCCATACAGCACTACCTGAGCCTGACTCAGAAAGTAAGGAGGTCTTGATGCAAAGAAAGAACAGGCTTGTCAGTAAAAAAAAAAGATGCAGCAAACAGGCCTCCAACTGTAACTTTCGTGCTTCTCTCTCTCTTTATTCTCTCAGTACTTACCTGCAGTGCTTCAGGAGCCAGAACTCACGCCGACAGCTTCTCCAGCACATCTGTCCTACGGCACGATGGGCAGCCGTCTGGAGCAAGTAGAGACTCTGGAGGAGGCTGGTCTGCAGAGCTTTGAAACTGAGCTCGAAAGCACCGAAGGAGAATACAGAACTGGGCCTGTGCTGGACACCCAAACCCGCTACCACTGACTCAGGCCCTGCTAGAGCAATGATGGAAAGAGGGGAAGCATTTCGAGTCTTGAAGGTGCCAGAGGGAAGCTTCCCATCCCAAGGCCTAGATTGGTCAGTTCTGTGCTGCCGTATTGAGTTCCACCGGAAGCTAGTCTTGATCAAAGATCTCGTCTCGCTCAATTGGCCAGAACCAGCCCAGGAGATGCGCAACAGGCTTTTCAGTGCTTTACGTTTTTGAACCATGTTCTCCAAACGGTAACTCGACTCTGGTGGACTCAGAACTAACGTAGACGTCCTGAAGAGGCAACGCTGGACTCCCCTCCTTGCGGCTCAGCAGTGTGTTTTTACGTCTCGCCTCAAAAGTCTCTTTTTGCTCCTGAGCTACAAACTGCCATTTCCTGGCTGTTGCTTTGTCTTTGGACAAATCTTCCCAGACTTTAGTTACTCCATGTTTTTCTCCCTTTTTTTTTTTTTTTTTGCTTTACACTTGTGTGTGTGTTTGGGTTGGTGGTAAAGAATATCTGCTTGATATTCAGCAAGAAGGAAAGAATTTGACCAGGACAATGGCTGTGAAAGATAGGAAATTGTTTAATAAAGCTTTTAGGGGTGGGTGGAAGACTAGAAGGATAGAGGCTACCTGAGAGGTGTTTGAAGAGGACTGTGCAGCTCTGTGGGCTGCATTGGTTGCAAGAGCAAAAGCCCGTGCGATTCCCGTGAAACCCAAGGGCTCTTAAGAAGCTTTGTTGGCGAGCAAGAAATTGCATAACCCCTTTTCTTACTGGTTTTTAAATTGCCCATTCGCTATTGCTGCAGTTGCTGCATTTACCCAAAATTGACTGCCTCTGAGAAAGACTTGCCTTGCCAGTTTGGCCCAAGTGACAAACCTGACTTGCCTCCGTTTTTTCTATTCCTGGTAGAATGCTTGCTGAAAGAATTACACTGTTCATGTGTTGCTGCCTTTGGGTGTAAATGAAGTGAAAAGCCCTGCTTTCTTGGGAAGGGGGAGCAGGAGGAGATTGTCTGGAAGCTGAGGATGAGCTGGACTTGGGAATAGTAGATCCATATATGTAAATCTGAGCTTGCAAATAGAAGTTTTTGTAACTACAACTTACAAAATTATACAGCCTGTAGCCATGATGGTGAACCTTGGCACTCAAGAAGTTCTTGGACTTCAATTCCAAGAAGCTCAAGTCTCTGTGAATCCAAATAAATGGGTTTACTGTGTGTACATGCAGTAAACCCATTTATGTAGATTCACAGAGACTTGGACTTCTGGGAATTGAAGTCCAAGAACAGCTCAAGAGCCAAATTCACCATTACTGGCCTATAGGGACAGTTTTGCTCTGGTGTAAACCTAGATCTCCTGTAATGCCATAGAAACTGAGGGAAGACTTTTAGGTGTTGAAGGGAATATGGTATGAAAGGATCCAAATATTCCCCACAGCCTATTACTATGGTTAGGCCTAGAACTGTGGACAGCCAAGCTGTGGATGAAGAGTATATTTTATTTATGTTTTTACTCCAGGAACTCAAGCTGTTTCTGCTGGGAATGGGGAGTTTGTAGGCCTCAACCCCTATCAATCCCAGCTAGCCTGTCCGATGATCAGGGATCGGAGTTGTAGCATCACACAGGAAGTGCCACACATTTCTCTACTCTGCATACCTATGGCGGAGTCCAAGTTACAACATATGGCTGTAGCACTGTTTGGAACTAGATTGACAAATGAAGGGTTGCATGAGGAGGGGGAAACGGAAGGCAAAAGTGAGGTCTCTGTCTTTCATTGATGTTAACCTTCTGTACACCAGCATGTTCAAGATAGCCAGCTTTCAAGCTGTGTGAAGCCACAGGCTCTAAGCTGGCCCAACCCCTCACCTCCAAGAGAATCATTAAAATGGTATGTGCAGTTATCCAGATAGCTTTCTCTTTAAGCTTATTTACGTCAGTGACTCTTTCTCGCCACTTTAAAAAAGGGGTTTCTCTCTCTCTCTCTCTCTCTCTCTCTCTCTCTCTCTCTCTCTCTCTCTCTCTCTCTCTCTCTCTCTCTCTCTCGCTGAAGTGCATGATACATGGTCTCATTAGGTCAGCATGTCTCTCATTCACCATTGCTGAGCATTTTCTGAAAAGTTTGTGGGACTGCAACTGAAGTTTTGCTTTCATGCTATTGTTACAAAGCCAGTCACAGGCCATCTGAAAAACATGGGACATGGCCTGTGCTGTGGAAGAATGAAGAGGAGAATAGTCTGCATACAAGTGCCCTGGTGGCGCAGGGTTTAAACTGTTGTACTGCAGCCAAAATGGCTGGTGTGAGTTCGATCCTGACAGGGATCAAGGTTGACTCAGCCTTCCATCCTTCTGAGGTTGGTAAAATGAGTGCCCAGCATGTTGGGGGCAAAATGCTAATTACCCTGTGAACTGCCCAGAAAGAGCAGTTCTATGGGGCCGTAATTGCTGTTGCTACAAGTTGAGTGGTGCCCACCCCCTCTTTCTGACAGCCCCTTCTCTGCTTTGAACTACTGCCTCTTGTATATTTGTGGAGAGGCAACATTCTTTGAGCCTGTAGATGCTACAACTGGAAAAGCTGCTGGGTTCTTATAGCAAAATCATTTGCCTTTCAGATTTTTTGTTTCTCATGCAACTGTTAAAAGGCACAGAAGATCTGCTTGGCTGAGAAATACATGAATAAATAAATAAAAACAGTGGAAACCAATCAATGCCTGTTTTGCATAGGAGAGATTTAACAAGTTTTCCTGCTTGGTATATAAGGGCAATGGTGGAGTTAATGCAAGATTACATTCCATGAAGTTATATGCTGCTTAAAGCAGTTTCATTTAGTCAAAAGCAAACATATTTGTACATTTCAGAGGATTGTATTAAATGTGTAATCATGACCCTAAATCCGTTTGCTGGTCATAGCAAGAGTTAATCCATTGGATCAGAGGAATTTACATAAGTGTTTACTTACTGTTCAGCTGTTGATTCAGTGGGTCTGCTCTGGTTTAGACTAATAAATGGAGATAAGCCTTGAAATGGTACTGCCTGGAAATAATCTAATATGCTGGCCAAAGTGTGAAGCCACTTTCAAATTGGGAGTACTGTATTACAAACAGTCCAAAGGAAGTGCTTAAACACACAGCTAACAGCTTGGATGAATTTAAAATGTAGTTAGACAAATTCAAGAAAGCGCTGTGGCTTCTAGTCTTTGTGATAGCTATTGTGCCATCTTCAGGATGGAAGGCCATGTTGCCTCTGAATACCACATTCTAGGAGCCACAAGTAGGAAGGTGCTATTTAAGGATAGATGAGAATGAACAGCTTTGAATCCTTGTGCTTTCAAAGCCATGTTTGTGATGCTGAATTAAGGTTGCCATCTCCCCACAGCTTCCTCATCTGTAACATGTATGTAGCAGTTATGTATTACTTAGTCCTTTCACTGCTGAGAATCATATCCATTGAATTTGGTCAAGCCAGAGGATTGTTTCCTCTATTTGGTTTGTTGTTTTCCCAAAACTGATTTTTTTTTATTTTATTTTTTTTAGATTTGAGGGGAAAGACCTTGAGACAGTCCAGTCCTGACCAGGGCTCAAAGTTCACTCAGCCTTCCATCCTTCTGATGTTGGTAAAATGAGTACCCATGATGTTGGGGCAAAATGCTAATTAACTTGTGAACTGTCTAGAGAGTGCACTAAACACTACGGGATACTATATAAGTGGCTTTGCTTTGACATGTCTTTGCCTTTTTTGGAAACTAAGTGGAGCTGTTGAGAACATTGTGCTCATCCGCCCTTCAAAAGCAAAGACTTGTGTCTTTAAACCTGTTGGCTGAGAGAGAGAAACTTAGATTTCTCTTTTGTTCTCTGGGTTTTTCTTTTCTTAGCTAAAAGTAATTTAAGCACCTTGCCTTATAAAAATGCCTAACAAAACAGTCAGAATCCTATTATTTTTGCCTGCTGACATATCTTTCAGCAGAAAATTGCCAAAAGTTAAGAAGTTGTCATAGGCATTAATGTCCTATTAGTGTACAGTACACACTAGAGGAAATGGCAATGCCACATAACTTCCTAATTTGAAACAATTCACCATTCAGAGTTATGCTGATGGAGATTGACATTGTGCTGGCAATAGGATTTTGAATCCGTGTTGTAACCTCATCTGCAGGTACAGATGACTAAATTGGCATTGCTTCCTCTCAGTTCCTGTTGATTCTTCAGAAAATAGTTGCTTCATTCTCATTTTTTTTGCTTGGTGATCTTGTCCTAAGGGCAGGATCACCTACCTCAGAGCTGTTCCTCCTCGTAGGAAAGCAGTTCCTGGCATTGTCTTCAATTTTTACCTCAGGGTTGCTTCTTCCTTGCAGGGGAAGCAGCCATTTTCCTTTGGGAACAACCTAAATTCTTTACCAGTTGCTCATCCCTTGCAGGTTGGGCGGTGTCTATCTACAATTTTTCTTGCTTGTCAGTCTTTTCTCCAGGAAGGACCGGCACCTCAGCCATTTGTTTGCTTCGCGGTGGGCATTTGGGCTGTTTCTCCTTTACCGTGAGGTAATTTTTGATGGCATCAGCTGCCTATAACTGTTGCACTGTCTGCAACAAGAAGTTTTCCTCATCAGACGGCCACAGTAAGTGTTTGCTGTGTCTTGGAGAATCCCTTCAAACCTTGACATGTGTTCACTGCAAGAAATTCACTTGTCTTGTGGTTCAAAATAGAAATAATCGTCTCAGGGATTATCTAATGGAGATGACACTTTACCCGGCCGTGACCTCTCAGACCTCTCAGTTTCCCACAAAAACTCTGGCACTCAAGATGGCCGCTGTAGAGGGAGAGGGCTCAAAGATGGCCAAGGTGAGACAGAAGTCAAAGATGGCAGGGCACCATTCTCTTTCACCTCCTCCACCACCGCCTTGAGGGATGTCTCTGCTCTACCAGGTGTCCATCTTGCCACCAGCTCAACACACCCCAGGTACTGTTTCGGTGTCCATTTTGCCACCTATTGGACCAGCTATGGCTACCGTTTCGTCTCTGCCGTCTCCATCTCAGGCAGTTCAGCTGGACTTCTTCCAACCACTTCTTGAGACAATAGTCAAGAAGATAGGTGACCAACTTTTGGCTCAGCAACCTGGTCCCGTGAGTACTATTCCTCTTCCTCCTTCACAGGACCCTGAATGGACTGTCACTCCAAGCCAAGGAATGGACATTGTTCCATCACCTTCGGGGTCGTCAAGCACCTGCTCCGTCGAACAGCCCAAGCCGTACTGGTGCAGTTCCAATGTGGAAGTGAGGATCCGTCCACCATCTATGAACAAGTCCAAGTCCTCTTCAGAGGAGGAGGATGTGGAGGTTGAGACACTCGATCCTATTATCGGAGCTGCTGATCCACGCCGTGGTGATGATCAGAAGTCATTTACGGCCATGCTGACTCATCTTGGTACTGCCGTAAGCCTCCCATATCGCCATGTTGCAATTTCTTCTCAGCTCTGCTAAGGCCATGTGGAAGAAGCCCATTTCGTCCCACAGTTTTGATGAGAGTCGACTGTTTGTACAGACTCCTGGATGACAACGTGGAGTTTCTGCAGGCCCATCCCCTGCCGAACTCCATGGTTGTCCAGACTTCGCAGAGTAAGACAGCAGTCAGCAGTTTCTCCATGCCGTCTTCATCCGAGGGCAAGAAGCTTGACCCATTGGGGTGGAAGCTTTAGGCGATCACATCATTATCACTCCGTGCAGTAAACTGCTCTACAACAATGGGGCTTTACAATTCCCATCTCTGGGAATGGGCAAAGTCCTTCACGGTCAAGTTGCCCGCTGACTTGCACACGGAGTTTAACTCCCCCCTGTGACGAGGGTGATTGCCTCTCTGAGCAACAGATGAGGATAGCCCAACACATGAATGACACAGCAGCAAAGGACATGTCCACGTCCATTCTGTTGTGTCGGCATGCCTGGCTTCGCTCCACCGAGCTCAAGGAGCCTACCAAGAAGCTAATTGAAGATCTGCCTTCTGACAGCCAAGGTCTGTTCGCCCAAGACATGGACAAGGCCCTGAACAAACTGTGGCAAACCAAGACCACAGCAAAGTTCTTTGTTTTGGCCTCACCTGGACAGTCCACCTCCAGACTACGGTACGGGTTCCTTGAGTCATCAAGCTCCGTCACAGGCTTCCATCCTCTCACCTGCAGGAGGAAGTGGCAGTGCTACTGTCGAAAGGAGCCATACAAACCGTACCACCATCGAAATGCAGCAATGGTTTCTACTTGAGATACTTTGTGGTAGAAAAGAAAACCATTCAGGACATCACTTACATGGTACAACTCATGGAGAGTCTCGGTCTACGGATCAACTTTGACGAGTTGAAACTGGATCCATCTCAGCGCATCGAGCACATTGGAGCCTGGTTGGCAGGGCCTCAGCCGATCCCTGCCACCTCCAGTGCCTTTCTGGAGGGCACACCAATTGAAGACATTTGTAAGGCTGCCACCTGGTCCAGACCTTCTACATTTGTCAAACATTACCAGATGGTTACAAGAGCCACTGCAGCCATCAGACTTGGTCATGCAGTCTTTGTCAGAGGGCTCCAGGCTCCATGTCCATGAGGGTCCATCCTGTCTACCTGACATGACAGTGCATGTGTGTGGCCATGGTTTCCTCTCATCCGGCTGCTCACCTACCACTTAAGTGTGAGCTTGCTAATCTCCCAAAAGTGGGGATTCACAGAATACACAAAGGAGAAAGTTAAGTTGTACTTACCAGTACTAACTTTCATTCTTCGAGTATGTATTCTGTGAATTCACACTTTCCCACCCTTCCTCCCCGCTTGAGCTGCACGGATAACTTATTTTATCTTGTGCTTGGCTTAAGTATTAACTAAGGAAAGAGCGTGAAATGGCGCCAAAGGGTGGGTGGTACAGTGGGTGGCCCTAACATTCAAACTTTTATCCAGTCAGCTTGAAAGCTCCGGTAATGGCTCCACACAGGCACAGAACCCAAAAGTCTGAATTCACAGAATACATACTCGAAGAATGAAAGTACTGGTAAGTACAACTTAACATTTTGGAATGTGTTCCACACTTTCCCCCTGCCATTTGTACCCCAATTATATCTGCAATACATCATGCTTTTTCATTGTTCCGATCCCCTCCATGGATATCATGGAAGAGTCTGCAGGGCAATTCTTTCCTGCCCCCGTCAAACTCTGGACTGCCGAAATGAAGCCACTTTCTTGGCTTTGTCGTTGGCCAAACATAAGTCTGCATGTTTCTGGCAGTAATTGGCAGACCAGTAAATGAGCTAGATTCTGCAGGGCAATGTTTCAAGCTTATTGTAAAAACACACAAGTGAACAGCGCTGCCTGAATTAGGAAGCCCAAAGAGCAAATTCCAAAACAAACCTGCAGCTTTGTACCACGTCCAGTCACCTGGGGCCCTTATAGGAAAGGGTGTCATGAATAAGCAGCATGCTGAAAATTAAACAAGTACTGATGCATAAAACAGAGGGAACCGTGACATTTTTTAAAACAATAGATTAAAAACAAAGCGCCTGGTTCAAATTAATCACTGGGCCAGGGATTGTAGCACACACACACACAAACTGTCCAGTACATTTTTCTGGGAAAAGACGGGAAACATGACTAGGAAAGAAATGTTCTTACTATAAGGTTTCATTGATACAGTGCAGCTTTTAAAGCAAACTATGTTTGCTGCCCTAGTCTACTGATAACACTTGTAAATATGAGTCCGCACGTACAAGTGGCAGAGAATGGAATAAGGAGTTCCACTAGCACCGTAATGGCGAATCTTGGCACTCCAGATGTTCTTAGAGTTCACTTCCCAGAAGCCCAAACACCCTGTGAATCCACACGAATGGGTTTACTCTGATTCATCCAACCCGTGCTGCCCTCATCGCTCCTGGAAGCGGAAGTAAAACACGACCGTCCAGGGACATTTTACTTCCGCTTCAGGCCAGATGAATTGCAGTAAACCCATTCATGTGGATTCACAGGGTGCTTGGGCTTCTGGGAATTGAACTCCAAGAACATCTGGAGTGCCAAGGTTCACCATCACAGCACTAGCAGAATACAAAAGGGAGTGGGAGAAGAGAAAGAGGTTTCTTGTCACAAATGTAGTAAGAAAAGACTGGCACAAATAAGGGCTATTTTGAAATAGGATTGGTGAGCTGGCTTGTTTGATTGATTGTAGCATTTGTAAGGTAGCTTTCTCCTGTAAGGAAAAGCAGAAGTAAAACAGGAAAATTTTGGTTTTTCAATGATGGGAGCTGCCATTCACGCAGTCCACTACCAGTGGCCATATGAAGTAAGACATCTGTATATTGCTGATCAACAACTGGAAAACCAAAGATTATTCTTGTTCTAGAACCTGGTATAATTCCAAGGCTCTATATTTGTATATCACTTACATCCCTTGTCACTTGTTGCCTGTGGCAATGTTGTTTTTAGTAAAATGATTTCTTTCTGTAAAATACTTCTTCAGACACACCTGTTTGCTGCATGAATTGTTACAGTACTGACCCTAACAAAAGCCTTTTGCAAGTTTGGAATAGGTGGCAGAAAGGAAAACCCTATCAGAACTGATCCATGCTAGACCAAGGACAAATAGGTGAACCTTCTGTCTCAACAAAGTTATGTTATTTATACCAGGAAAGTGAATCAATCCACACAGCCTTTAGAGCTGGAATGTTAATCTAGGCCTCCAGACATACACATTGAGCTGGTGAGGAAGTCTTATGAACAGCAAAATAACTTCCATGTGAGTAAGCATTTGACAACGCCATTATGCTATTGGCATCTCCCTCAATCACAACCAGAGACCATCTTGAGTTGTGTCATTAGCCAGCTGTGTTGGCCTTCATGTCACAGGTCAGAATGGTACCCATTGTATTCTTCTTTCAGGGGAGCAACATATAAGCTTCCTAAATTGGTCACAATGAGAATTCAAACTGCCCTTTCAGTAACATGGCTGGCTTGAGCAAGGAGGGAGGGTGCTTAACTCCCTGTCTTCATGATTCCTAAGAAAGAGTAGCATGCATACTCACATACATGTGGGTTGTTGAGTCTTTCAGAATTTTAACTTCCTGGGTGTGGTAAGTGATTCTGGGAGCTATATGTTAAAAAGTATATTCTCCAAAGCATCAAGCCACCAACAGAAATGTATTCCATGACTTTGTTGGCTGTTTTCTAAGGCAAGTCCCAGGTTAATCGCTGAAGAATGAGCCAATGATTCCTACTCGTTGCCTACTCACATGCTCATGTAGCACACCTCAAACCCTTCTTTTGTAGCTGCATCTGTATTTCAAGGGCAGGTATGTTTTCTCTTGGCTGTGTTGCCCTACAGGAATGTACCAGAGTTCTGTATCTTCTTCATCTATTTATTGCTATGATTGTGCCTTGAATAAAGTTATTTTACCCAGCTGGCGCGGCTGGGATTGAGCTGCCCCTGTTTACACAGAGGGATGCTAACTGAGAACCAGAGATGGCAGCCTCTCACAAGAGCTTCTCAGGATACATCTGGTCTTCTCCCTTGACTCTTAGTGGTTGAAATATTAAGCTCTTAGTTACAGAACCTAAATGCTAGTTTGGGTTACTTACTACATTAAGTAACAGGATTTCATCCACTATATGTGATCAGAACACTTGTCTATTTAGCATATCATCCTGCCTATGAGAAGGAAATATCAGGGAAATGGAGTGCAATAAAACACCCCATGTTCACAGTTTCTTTAGGGACACCATCTATCCCTATCATTTGTATTCAGGAGATTCTCTGGTAAAACAATTTACATCCAAGACAAGGCTTTGTCACCCCCAGAATCTTCTAGACTACCTAATAATTGGCATTTTTCTCCTCTGCTATTTTGCATCTATGCAGTCTAGTCTTTATCGCTCCCTGACAAGGAAGATGGACTACCTGCTGCTGCTGTTGTAGTCAACCATCTGCCTTGGCAAACTCCTGCTTCTGTTACCATGGAGATCAGAGCTCCCACAAAGCCAACTCACTTCTAACCGAATTGTTACTCTAATGAAGTATGACCACAGGGATAGGAAGATAACAACACCTCTGGAAGAAAGACTTTTAGAAGAACCAAGCTTTTGGAGGAGTAAAAGAAGGGATTAAAAATGACAGACACTCAGAACAGATTTCAATTTATTTATTTATTCATTTTTGAGGACTTAACAAAATATGGCACACACAGAAACAGGACAGAGAGAACCACAACCAAATGTTTTATGTTGAGGTTCATTTGATTGCACAAGCCATCACTTTGCAGCATGAATCAGTACAACCTAGCAAAGGCTGGGTTGTCTTCTTCTCTACTGCTTCAATCACAGTGGTTAGGAGCCACTAGATTAGGTACTGTATATAAAGTCACGACATACACACCAAGTAAATACAAGTACAACTCGAGACCTGAAAGTAATTCTGGTGAGGGTTTAATAAGGAGTTATCTCCCCCCCCCCCAGCTAACAGTCAGTCAGCGTACCTAACACATTTGGCTTGCTTATGTAGAGAAGAAATGTTTCTGTTGACTAGTGAACTCCACCAGATGAGGTTGTGGATGTGCTAAATACGTCACACAACTAATGCAGTCTTAAATTTTGAGAAAATCCAGTTCTTTTATCCTACAAAGAGGTTCAACTTCTGCTTCTCAATTAAAGAAAATCATCTTCATCTTCATCTTCACCACCGCCATCAGCATCACAGTGCATCGACATTGCCATAGATGCAGATGTGAGAGACACTACATTTCAACATATTTTTTTCAGATCCAAAAAACTTTTTAACAGCAAAACTCACATCCATTCTTTTTAAAAATAAAAGGACAATCCTGCAAATGGGACAAAATCAGCAAACCTTTGCCCCCCTTTTTTAAAAAAAGGAAGGTATCATGGTGTGCATAATTGGTATCATGAATCCAATTTAAAACTTCAGACATCAACTCAAGACCAGTAAATAAGTTTCCCAACTTGCATTGTACTTTTCATTCAGTTTTTGACATGTTTCAAAATATCCGTGGTTCCCTAGGCTGTTTTGGAGTTATAAAAATAAATGATAGTGGCTCAGCAACTAACACTTGCGGGGTGGGGGGAGCACAAATCTTCCTCCATAAAGACAGTACTTAATACAACTCTAAATTAACCCAAACATCAAAAGATTGCTAAATTACAAGTTTCCATGACACACGAAAGCAATAAACAGTTGAGAATAGATGGTTGTTTCCATTGTCTCTCATACAAAATCCATAAAATTATGCAGTTGCACACATCAAATATAATGACAATATATCACCTCACATCAGCACTGACAAATGGGTCTATTATTCATACATAAAACAAAGACAAAAAGGTCACTTGTGAGCAGCCCAAGAAAGAGTTTGGTCACTCACTCTTACTAATGGTGATTGTGGAGCCATCAGCCATCTGGTATGCTTTCCGAGACCACCGAACATAAGGCAACAGATTTGGTAAAGAGACTATAAAAACCTCCTATCTTCCAGCAAGCATGGCTTACTTTCTCTTCAACTACAAAGACAAGGCAATACAGACCTTCTGTAACCTCCCACAATCAATACCTACACTCAGTGTTTCCCAAATGCTGGTGTTTGGACTTCAGTTCCCAGAAGCCTAAGCCAGTATATTGACTGATCAGTGCTTTGGGGAATTGACTTAAGCTTCTGGGAATTGAAGTCCAAACACCAGCATTTGGGAAACACTGCCTACCCTTGATACCCCAGGATTTTTTCCTACTAGGGTGATTTGTTCTTGAAGAAAAAAGAAGCTCAACAGGAAAGATGAAATCAACCACTCCGCTGGGTCAATGACTTCTAGACATGTTGAACATGATATACGGTCATGCTGGCTGTAGTTGATAGGAGTCACAGTCCAACGTATCTGAATTCCCCCTAGGTGTGGAAGTTTGATTTAATCCATTTATTTATTACACCAAAACATAACATAACTGTCCGAGTATCTTAATAATCCAAGGTGATTTCAACAATAGAAACAACAAGAGCTGGAAAGTTGCTTTTAATTAAAACTTAGGGAGGAAAAATCTTCCCTAAGAGGATTCTGTGAAGTACCCAGAAGATGGTTATTAAATATCTCAGGAGGAACAGGATAAAATGGTGACTGCCAAGAAATGGATGTTATGCTACAAAATGCACTTTCTTTGGCCAGAAACCAGGACAAATTCTGGAAGCTTTTCCCAGGACCAAAAACAGCATCTGTCACTGTTTTCAATACAAAATTTTACTTTTACATCCATGGAACTGGCAGCTGCTGTTTTTCCATTGGCTTTTAAGTTATCACTTGTAGCCAAAGCATTTCAAATACCCAGCCATCCCACAACTTTGAAGTCACTAAGAAGAGCTTTTCAGCCAAACAAGCCACTTTAAAAATGAGGACTAAAGCTATACTGCTTAAATCAGTGGTGGCGAACCTTTTAGAAACCGAGTGCCCAAATTGCAACCCCAAGCCCATTTGTTTATCGCAAAGTGCCAACACAGCAACAGGGGAGGAATTAAACACTACCATTGGGCTGCTGGGCAGAGGGTGGGGTGAACTCTGTGCTGGGGGAGGGAGAAAGCACTCCCATTGTGCTGCTGTGCAGAGGGCCGGGTGAATTCTATGCTGGGGGAGGGAGGAAGCATTCCCATTGGCTGCTGCACAAAGGGGAGGCGAACTCTGTGCTGGGGTGACTATATGGGTGCCCACATAGAGGGCTCCAAGTGCCACCTCTGGCATATGTGCCATAGGTTCGCCATCACTGACTTAAATAATCCCAAACAAATCTTGTTCATTTATTTCATTGAAACTACCTCAGGCTGTTCCCGCAAATAGAATGGCTGGTGTATGAGCCTTTCTGTGCTAAAAGATTTGTATAATTATTCTTTGTAAGGAGGTGGGGAATCAACACATAGAGCATTTCTTTCTGGAGGGAAGGCAGCCATAATTTTTACATCACAATAGCGTGCCCTCTCCAAACCAGTTGGTGAAACTTCTACACCAAAATTTGGGAGCATCATCATGTTACCACAAGAGAGCTGAGAAATGCTGTAGTAAACAAGAGACAGAGAGAAAGAGAGAGCTGTTGAGATTACTCTGAAAGACATGGAGCTAGAAAGGTGGGCTTTCTCCTCGGAACTGTACAGGATTAAGAATAGCAGAACAGCTCCTGCAAGGATCCAGATTGCTGATTTATTCCACCTTTTTGGAAACTTCCCAGCCATAGCTCATGGCTTTCACCACAGTACTATACAGTTTGATCCATGCTTCTCGAACATTCAGGTTGAAAGAAGGCCCAAGGCATTTTTCCAGCATATACAACAAGGATTCCCCCACAGTCTGAAAAATGAAAGAAGAGACAGGCATGTCAACACTGAGGAAAGCAAATGTTTCCTAGCAAATGTAATTGATTGATCTCCCTTTTTAGCCTAAAACTGGAGGAAAGTTATTTTCTGCCTCCTCACAATAAAAATTTTGCTTTCAGAACAGGGATGGAGTTGGGCCAGGTTTACATATCCTCCAACTACTAATTCATGCTACCCAGTTTGGCCCATTTACCAAGTTGAACATAAAAAATTAATCTTCAGTGTTGCTAATAGAAACCACCTTCTTTCTTTTTAGTTCTCTGCCTTGCAGACCAGCCTGGCTAATTTGCTAAGAAATGGAAACTGATCTGGGCAATAGGTATATTGTACTTCTTTTTTCCTTCATTAATGGGGATCCTGTTTTGATTGTTTTTGCCTCCTCCCACGTTTTTGGTATAGCCTAAATTTTTGGAGGACCAATCCTAGTAAGAATGCATGTCCCATCAAGGACTTCGTCACAGATTACTACAATGTCATGGTTTGTGGCTCTAACATCATGCCAGCTCTAAGTCTGTCCCTCCTCTTCACTAAACACCCAATCTAAAAAACCCTGAAAGCTTAGTCATTGCTTTGTGAACTTTCAGCTGGCCCTAAAACAGAAACTACCTTACTGCAGGCTCTGATTTTCTACCACCACCACCACCACCACTGCTGATCTACAAAGCATTACATGGGTTTCCCCCCATTCTAACTTGATTTCTCCATTCATCTGGCTAGTTTATAGGCACCTTTTTAATCCTCCCATCACAACACAGAGCCAGATACAGAATATCAAATTTTAATGTGTTCAGTCCAAAAGTGGCAGAAAGTCCACACTGGGTTGGCCATCTAATTAGAAGATGCTCCTACTTAAACCCACCCACCACCATATATTATGTAATTGCATGAAACACATGTGAACATCAAAACACTGCATCTGGCATATTATTGTTAAGAAAAACATTGCTATAGTCCAGTAGAATAATAATCCAATAGGCAACACTTCCTAGATGCAGTGTGGGGAAAAGAGATGGTGTAAAGCAGGCTTTGTTGGTTGAGCTATAGCCATTCAGCAAGTTTGCTATGTCGCTGTGGGAACACCTCCCAGATGTGCATTATAAAAATGTATTTCGGCAGCTGTTACTCATGTCCAAGTAAACATTTTTTCCCTGAAAATCATTTTCAGGGGTAATGCCATTGGCATGAATTTGTTTAAGGTGGATCCCAGTTTGCCATGAAGTAACCCACACACTATGATCTCAGAGCCATCTCCTGCATCATATATGAAATGAGACATGCAAGATTTGACACCAGGACTGCAATGGACTGCCACAGCATTGAGGATATTGACAAGTGCACCTTCACAGCCAGTCCATCTGGCATGGCCTCTTCTCCCTTCATGACTGTTCGGAATCTGCTCACTTTGCCATTGAGGCCAATATGTTGGTTTCCAGTGGCATTTTCTCCACTGAGGGGGACCACCACCCCACCTAAAGGGGCTCATCCACCCATAACCATTGGCTCCTTTAGGGAGTCAGGTTATTTACCACCGCCCAACACTCAGCATTGAGTCACTGGCTGTACAGTCTGCTCCATTACTGTAGCAGGATGTCCGCCCAGACAAGGAAAAATGTATTTAATAAATCAATAAATACATCTTCTGAAGACAACAATTGAAAAGCAGTTTTCTTCCCCTAAGAAACAGGACTTTTCCAACATATGCTTTCAATATGCTATTGACTCCTTTTTTACACTAGTGCCAGGCTGCATGACCCATGCATGGTTGGAGATAAATAGGGTCATCTTCAGTTGCATGTGCTATTGTGTGACGTGAACATATGGTGCTGTGGTGAACATTGACATTTGCCTATAAAAGCCAACAATCCTTGATGAATTACAAGAATATACTGTACCAACATTTCCCTAGTTTTTAAGTATACAGTAGTAAATGCTGACAATCAGCATTTAAAAGAATGTCAAAAGTCCCTATTCATTGGCTTGAGGTTTCAAATGTTTATACATATCTTGCATGACTGGTGTGAGCTCCCTCCATCTTCAGAAATGCACTGTTGACATATAGACCACACACTTTGTAGGTACCATCATCCATTGTAAACCTCCACTTCCACACCATCAAAAATGGTCATGAAAATTGAAGAGCTGAAAGGGCAATTAAGTCAGGGTGAGAATATGACAGATGTGTCTCAAACTGGAAAGGCACCTTACCGAAAAAGACTCCACTTTCACACCAACGGCCTGGTGTTTCTTACCCAGGTTGGCAAGGTATTCCTCTAAGCAGTGTAAGTCCTCCAAATGGGTTACAGCTGCATCGATTACCAGCATTACCTACCAGGCAAAGAGAACAATAAAACAACAGGAAGAATTTGGAATTTTTCTAAAGAAGGAGATACAGACTCTTCTGAAAAGCATCCTACGAATAGCAGACTCTAAAAGGCTTGTGTTTTGGTTTTCCATAGCTTTGTACAGCTCAGTAAGAACAAAACTATGTTTGAAAGAACCTGTTTTACAGTGCCTGTAATTCTGATCACAATGATTTTAGGACTGTGATTCCCAACCTTGGTTCCACAGATGTTCTTGGACTACAGCTCTCAGAAATCTTGGCCAGCACTGGCAATGGAGGCTTCTGGGAGTTTTAGTCCAAAAAACATCTGGGGAACAAAGGTTATGAACCACTGTTCTAGGACCAATTCTTCATTTCTGAAGAATTCCTGAGTAGAAAATATCAGTATGACAGACAAAATATAGGCACTTCAGGCATGTTACTATACACATGATCTCACACACACCTCTTTGTAACATGCATATTTGGGGCAAACCTGCTGTGGCTTGCTAATGTACACACCTAATATTGCTCATGCATGTGCAGGTTATTGCACTAGACTGTTTATGTACAATTCCTGTGCACAGCATGGACATGCTGCTTTTCTGAACTACAAACGTCAGAACCTCCTCCACTTTCTCTTTCAGGCTGTGCTTCCATGTGTTAGCCACATTTTACTCAATAGATGGAGACTACTGGAAATATTGCCACAAGTCATCTCCCATACCCATGGGTTCAGTATCTATAGTTTTAGTTATTCACTGGTCTAAAAATATTCAATAAAAAATTCCTTAAATATATATGTACTTATTTGGCACATTGCTAGAGCTAGCCACTAGAGGCGACTGTCTGCAGTGTAAGGTTCCCTCACTTCTATGACTCAGCCAAATATAGGGGTTGCTGTTATCACAGTTTCTAGTAGGAATTTTTTTTTTTTGGGGGGGGGGGGATTTCTAGTTTCTAGTAGGTCTCAGAATATATCCCTCGTGCATGTGGAGTGGGCAACCTGTAGTTACATCTAAATGCTGTAGTCCTCACTCCTCCTTCATTCCTCCCATTTTTATTAGCTCGTATCTCCCTTCAATTTAAAAAATGTAGATAAAACCACTTACATCTCAGTCCTAGGCTAATTTACATGAGAAAGTATTCCCTTGATTGTATTGGGATTTGAAACCATGCAAGATGACATGGTCACATTAGAGGGTTTTGTAGACCAGTTCAATAGCCAATGGTCTTTTACGAACTATAAGCCATGGCAGTTTAAAAGGGAACAAACAAGAACAGAATAGCTTTAACATGTCCTGCTATAAATTCCCCCAAAGCAACAGTGGCCCTGCCAGGAAGAACAGCCATTGACCTTCAGACAGCATGCCATAGCTTTTCCAAAATGTCTGGGGCTATTGTATCTGGAAACTGGTTCCAAGATACATTTAGGATTGCTCTCTATAGGGCTCATTCACTAGAACAGGGGTGTCCAAACTACTGTCCACAGGCCGGATCTGGCCTACAGTGGCAATTAATCCAACCCTCACCTCTCCCAGAAGCAGAAGTAAAATGTGCATGCGTACACGCATTTATGACAACCATGGGTCATTTATGGCAGTGTTATGCATGTGCATGGATGCATTATGTGTGCACACATGCACGTTTTAAATCTGCTTCCAATGGGAGGAACCATGTGACCAGCATGCTCAAACATGTGACCAGCCTGTGGCCTGAAAGGTTTGGGCACCCCTGCGCTAGAAAAATAAAGAACTATAAACAAAACACAAATCATATCTATATATTATAAACCATATAAAATTAAAACTAGCGAATTGAGAAACTAAAAGCTGGGTGGGGGGGGGGGAGTTTCCAATCTCCCTAAAAGTTCCCTAATATCAATCCTTTCCTAACTGAGCCACAGTATTAGCCTCTATTTGTCCTTCCTGCTTGCTTCTATCAAGCTGCAAAGGAGATTTAATTATTTAAATGAGATTAAATTTCTTTCTAGTGCAACACAGTTAATAGATTTATACTGTTTTCTAAAATGTATTATCTGTAGACTGAAAGAACTGGGATAAATCCACATATACAAATTTCTAACTTCAAAGATTGTTTTTCCAGAGCCTGAATTGACAAAAGTGGTTGAGAGAGGTCACAAATGATCATAATCAGTATTGGATGATTGACTAATGTATCTCCAATTCTCATCATTTAAAGGGGGGGAAATAACCCAACATTATAGTTTTGCCATGGATTGACTGAAATTCCTTGATGAATGAAATACAAAGGAGAGGACAAGAGGGACTTAGGTTAAAGTGTACATTTTAAATGCCAACTATCCTTTATTAAATTTTAAATGGCAAACATCCTTCAAGCAGCTATGTCATATATCAGAGGTGTAAAGACTTTAGGATTGTATGGCCGACTTTATTTTTTACTATTGCATACAGCCAAATAACACAATTTGAGGTTTTAAAAAAATTATGTCAAAGAATTTGTTGTTAGTAGGAAAAGCCGTAAAACACACACACACACACACACACACACACACACACACACACACACACACACACCAGATATCAATAAGGTAAGATATCATGTAGCAACAAAAGCAACAGCAGTGGCAGAGGAGAACATGAGCATTCCTCGATAAATTCTGAGTGGCTTGACAGGTGAGCAATTAAGAGAAATTTCCTATGTGCACTATTTTAATATGCTTTCAGTTTTAAAAAGCCATGCTATTTTATATAACCTTACTTTTAAAAACATTAATAATTTTAAAATGTGTTCTCTGTTTTCTCAATGTACCCTTTTGGCTTTAAGTTCTTGTATTTTAGAAAGTAATTAAAACTTCCTTTTGATATATTATTGTACTTTAATGCTTCTAGAATTTTGACATTAGTATTAAGCCTGCAATTTGTTTAGCCTTTATATGCTTTTAAGCATTTGTGCCTACAGTTTTGCATTGCTATACAGTAATACTTTTTGATGTTTCCACAACTTTGAACTATTTTTGTGCATATGGAACATAGAAGCAATGGAAATGAATAAAGCAGGGGGGGTCCCAACCTACATTTCATGTGGCCCACCACCACTCCAAGGGCATTTGGGGGGAAATGGCCACTCCTTTGAAGCTGTTTGGATAAAATGGCCACCTCCATTGTGCAGACAGGGCAAAATGACCATCTGGCCCTCAAAGCTGACTGAGAGAGCATGACCTGGCCCCGAGCTTGAAAAGGTTGGGAACCCCTGTAATAAAACTTATCGAAATAGACAAACTGGTGTTGCCTAAAATTATTGCAACAATGAAAATACTTTTGCCTTGATACCCAGATGAATTTAGATATGACTGTCTGATTTCATTCTGCTATTAATATTTTATTGGAATAAATGTCAGCTGTGATGTACATAAACTTGACTTTTTTCTAGAGATCTATAAAGTGCTATAGAGCTCTTGGGGCAGTGATCAGACATCAGACTCTCTGACTGACAGAGGTCACAGAATCATAAAACTGTAGAGCTGAAAAGACCTCTGAGGACCTGTCCTCCGGAGCAACACAAAAGCAACTTATCCCATCTTCCATGCAACAGCCTTTCAAATACCCATATGTGGCCTGTCTCATCATGTTTCAGCCTTCTCCAGGCCAAAAATACTCAATCTCCTTAACCATTCCTCATAAAACTTGGTTCCTAGATCATTTTCCTGAAATCCTGGAGGATGGCTGAAGTGCCAGACAATTGGAGGAGGGCTAATGTTTTCCCTATCTTCAAAAAGTACAAAAAGGAAGAACTGGGGAACCACAGACCAGTCAGTGTGACATCAATCCCAGGCAAAAGTCTGGAGTAGATTATAAAGCAGTCACTCTGCAAGCAACTTGAGAACAATGCAATAATAACTAGAAGCCAACATGGATTTGTCAAAAACAAATCCTGCCAGACAAATCTGATTTCATTTTTCAATCAAGTAACTCGAATGATAGACAACAGGAATGCTGTTGATGTAATATATCTTGACATCAACCCATTTAGCAGCCTGGGAAGGGATAACAAGTGGAGTACCACAAGATTCAGTCCTAGGTCCTGTGCTCTTCAACATTTTCATAAATGACTTGGATAAGGGAGTGCAGGGAATACTTATCAAATTTCAGATGACACAAAACTGGGTGGAATAGCTAATACCTTAGAAGACAGGAACAACATCCAAAAAGATCTTGATAGGCTTGAACAGTGAGTGAAACCAACAGAATGAAATTTAACAGGGATAAGTGCAAAGTTTTACATCTAGTGGGGAAAATGATGCACAATTGCAAGATGGGGAATGCTTGGCTCAGTAATACTAAGAGTGAGAAGGATTTTGGAACTGTAGATCACAAGCTAAGTACGAGTCAACAGTGTGATTTGGCTGCAAAAAAGGCCAACAATATTTTAGGTTGAATTAACAGAAGAATAGTCTCCAAAGTCCATGAGGTACTAGTCCCTCTCCATTCAGCACTAGTTAGACCATATCTAGAGTACTATGTCCAATTTCTTAAGAAAGATGCAAACCAACTAGTGCAGAGAAGGGCAACAAGGATGAACAGATGACTGGAAACGAAGCCATATGAGGAAAGACTGAAGGAACTAGGCATGTTTAGCCTTGAGAAAAGGAGACTGAGAGGGGATATGATGCCATTTCAAATACCTGAAAGGTAATCATAAAGAGGAAGAGAAGGATCTGTTCTCAAGCATCCCAGAGTCCAGGACTCATAATAGCAGGCTCAAACTACAGGAAGCCAGGGGTAGGCTGAATATCAAGGGAAACATCTTAATGGTTAGAGGAGTACAACCATAGGACCAACTACCTCTTGAGGTGGTGAGCGCTCCAACACTGGAAGCATTCAAGAGAGAATTGGACAACCATCCATCAGATCTGCTTTGATTTGGATTCCTGCATTGAGCAGAGGGTTGGACTTGTAGGCTTAAAAGGTCCCTTCCAATTTAGTGATTCTATTATTTAATTGCTTATTTTCTTTAACAGCCAAAACACACAGTCAAATAAATCATTCCTGATTTTATAATGTTTGCTCACAGCAACATCATCTGTTTAGTTATGTATGACTCCAAAATCAGTCACATAAAGAAAATTGTTTACATTCCAGAGATAATCCAGATGACATATGGGTTGCTTCTCTTACTGTGTTTTCACAATTCCAGTTTTTTTCACCACTTGAGGGAGCATTCCTTTCAGAAAGAGATTTTTCTGAACATTGCTTTTGCTAGTCTAAGGCAATGATGGCAAACCTTTTAGAGACCGAGTGCCCAAACTGCAACACAAAAAACATGTGTTTATTGCAAAGTGCCAACACAGCAACAGGAGAGGAAGTAAATGCTCCCATTGGGCTGCTGGGGAGAGGGGCAGGGTGAACTCTGTGCTGGGGTGACTGCATGGGTGCCCACAGAGAGGGCTTTGAGTGCCAACTCTGGCACACGTGCCATAGGTTCGCCACCACTGCTCTAAGGTGAGATGGGTGGAGCAAAGACAGGGTCATGAGATGGCTATTCTTCCAATACTACCACACTTTGCTATTTTAAAAACCGTGAACAAGTTCTAAGCAAGTAACTCCCTAAGCCACTGATGGTGAACCTTTTAGAGACCAAGTACCCAAACTCAACATGCTGCCATCTGTGCCACAGAGGGGCGGGGCAAATTCTGTGCTGTGGGGAGGGAGTAAGCTCTCCCATTGGGCTGCTGGGCAGAAGGGCAGGGTGAACTCTGTGGTGGGGTGACAGTGCACATATCCACAGATCGGGTTCTGAGTGCCCCCTCTGGCACATGTGTCATAAGTTCACCGCCACTGCCCTAGGCTATCATTCCAAAACATATAGCTTTTGTATCTGCAGAGACCATTAACAACTTGTATTATTTTCATATAAATTGCCTCTCAAAACACAGGAACAATAGTCCACACCCTTTGGAACACTCTTTCCATAGAAACTCCTCCACCTTTCATTCTGAAACTTTAAAGGTTTGTTAGTGCTACAGTCTCATTTTCAGAAGGGTTACAATAAGCAACACAATGGAATATACAAGTTTTTTTCAATCCAAATTAAATAAAAAGGCTATTCTTAAACAAAACTTAGTTAACTTCACGTCTCTGGTTTCCTAAGAACAAGCTGAATTGCTCAGTTAGACTAAGAAATTAGAAAGTTGTTGGCAATTTCATTTTTAAAAATCCAAACTTCAAATGGCATTTCGCTTACGTCACTAACCACTATTATCTGCTAAATAGGACCCCTCGTGGCACAGTGGTTAAACTATAGTACTGCAGCCAAAATGTTATGAGTTTAATCCTGATGGGATCTAGGTTGACTCAGCCGAGGTTGGTAAAATGAGTACCAAGCATGTTGGGGGGGCTACTAATTACTTTGTAAACTGCCCAGAAAGTTCAAATAAACACTGGGGTGGTATATAAGTGTAATTGCTATTGCTAAATAAACCTGCATAACAGGGCCAACCTGCACTGTACTTTAATTCAACTTATTAGACAAGATCTTTACATCTCTCACCTTTCTAATGTGCTCCAGAAACTCAGGAGATGAGAGACATTCTTGAGGAGTTGAGAATGTCTTGCAGTTGTACTGGAAAAGAGGTAAGAGATCAGGGTCCAAATCAAACAACCTGAAACAAAAGATGTGAACTTGTCACTCATTTGGCCTCCCAACAATTCAAACAGTAAAATTCCTGAATCGTCATCTCACCCCAAGAACTGCTCTACTTCCATCCTATACATCAGCTCAGCTCCTTTAGGAGATGACGACGATGGGACAACGACGACAAATGAAAAGACGATGGGGCTCCCAGGGGTGCCTTTGTATTCTGGGTCTTTGAATATTGCCGCTATTGTTTATTTTTGTATGTTTGCATTTTTATTGTACAGTGTATTATGAAGTTTTTTGTGGTGCATGTAAGCCACCCTGAGTCCCACGATAGATTGGGCGGCATATAAATATGATAAATTAAATTAAACTACTACTACTAATTGTTGTTGTTGTTGCTGTTGTTGCCAGAAGTTTGGATTTGAATGCAGTAAAAATCACTGGGAACATCTAGTAGAGAAAGTTTTAGAGAATAAGAGAGTCAAGATCCTGTGGGACTTTAAAAATTCAAACAGATAAACATCTGCCTCATAACACGCCTGATATAACTGTTGTGGAGAAGAAGAAAGTCTGGTTTATTGACACTGCTATACCAGGAGATGCATGAATTAAAGACAAACAACTGGAGAAAATCACAAAATACATGTATAGTGATTTGCAAATTCAAATTGAAGTCGAACATCTATGGCAGAAGAAATCTGTTGTTCCCATAGTGATAGAAGCCCTTGGAGCAGTACCTAAAGGACTCCCTAGATATTTGAAAATTTTCGACTTATCTGATTTGAACATCATAACTCTCCAAAAAGCAACTCTACTGGGGACTGCATATATACTGACGTTACCTTAACAGCTGTTAGGTCTTATAGGAACCCCTTCTCAGAGTCACTTCCAAATCTGGAGGTGCCTTTGAATCAGATGTTTCAAGCAGAGCCACTTCTTTGATACTCCTTCCATTTGTTTACCCCAGAGGTTCCCAACCTTTTCGCACCATGGCTGGCCCACGCCTCCAGACAGCTAAGTGGGCTGGTCACATGGTTCCTCCAGCTGTAAATGCTGCAGTAAAATGCGTCCATGGCTGTCGTAAACACATTTATGATGGCCACGGGTCCATTTACGGCAGGTGTGGGTGGACCATTTTACGGCTGTCATAAATGTGTCCACTTCCACTAGTGACGAGAGCAGCTGTGGGCCACATGAAATGGTGCTACAGGCCAGATCTGGCCCATAGGCCATAGGTTGGCCACCCCTAGTTTACCCTCTTAGCCCAGTCTGACCTGAAAAGGAATGAAAGACAAGTGAAATCTTTTTCCTTTGGTTTCATCACTACTCACATGTTCAAGGTGGAAGAATGCTGTTGCACTTATACCCTGCTCGTGTACCTTCCACACACCTCTGGATGACTATGGTACAAACACAATGCTGTATGAGATAGATCTTTGGTCTCAGCTACCAGCATGGCTCTTATGTCCTTATAAGGCAGCAACCAAGCAAGGAAGAGTGATGGGGCAGAGGA
Organism: Furcifer pardalis; assembly: GCA_030440675.1. Lineage (NCBI taxonomy): Eukaryota > Metazoa > Chordata > Lepidosauria > Squamata > Chamaeleonidae > Furcifer > Furcifer pardalis. Next base: position 33,928,240 of record CP126894.1, on the reverse strand, counting down.
TGCTGACATTCAGCAGTTGAGCATTGGGCCTCTTCAACCGCTCATTCTCCTCCAAACCCAACAAACATCTTCCGCAAAGAGGGAAAACAATGAATTCCTGATAGACCACATCCTTTCTGCTACCAGAACTAATGTTCTTGGCACAGTTTACCATAATCTAGCATTGCACTTCTACAGCACAACAAGGAAAGGATGTTGAAAATTGACTATTTCAGAATGACAAAGAGAAAGAGAAACAATGAATTCATACCATCAAGGAATAAAGACCTGGAAAGAAGAAAGAACTGTGGTTATCACAACATTTTGCGAGATAAGGCTTCTGCTAACAAAACTTTTCCAAGAAAAGAGCTCAGAGCACAGTTTAACACACTTAATTTACTTCACCATGAGTGCTATTTTATCCTCCATGGGTTCTTTATTCAGACCAGTGAGTGGGGAATTCCTAGGAATGGGCTGTGATTCCGGATTGAGTTAGAAAGAGCAGAACAAGAGAGGCATGAGGTGCTGTTCCCACAGAAGACTTTTCCCACCTTGGTTTAGGGCAGTAGTTCTCAACCTTTTAAAGTTGGGGGCTGAGTCACGCTCCCTCAGACAGTTGAAGAGCCAGCCTGGTGGTTTCCTCCACTGTAAATGCTGCCATAAAAGACATCCATGGCTGTCATAAACAGTTGGGGACCAGATGATTTGGTGCCGTGGGCCAGACCCAGCCATAGGTTGAGAACCCCTTGTTTAGGGTTTCAGAGACTATAAATGGGGAGCCAATTCCTCTATGTTGTGGGTGTCCCCAGCAGTCTATAACTGTATCTTGGACTTTGTTCACATTTGGTTTCAAAGGGACATCCAATTTCTGCTTTAATTCTTCAAACAACTTTCACTGTAGTGCTGATGACAAGAACTCAGACAGTACAAGTTTTAGCATCCAGTTTTATTATAGTAGTATGGTTGTTGTACCAGTCAGTACAGGGTGTCCCAAAAGTTGCCGTACACAACAACAGATATCTTTTTTGCCAGAAGGAGTGAGAGAGTGATCACTGCAAACACAAACATCATAAAAATGTTTTTTATATGCTGTATATATAAAATCATTTTTGAAGTGTGTTTGCAAGAGCCATTTATCTACATAGCATCATGGAATTAGAGAGTGCTACACTATACTATTGCTCACAGCCACTAGCAATAGTATTAAAAGCCTCTGTTTCCTTCATAGCCACACTTTGTTGTGTTGTTCTTTCAGAGGGTTGCATCCAGCCTTTTCTTTCCAGCAGCAAAGCAGAAACCCTGGGCAGAATTTATTATTTATTTATTTATTTAACTTTGTTTATCACCCTCCTCCCCGAAGGGACCCAGGGCGATTCCCAACACAACAGCATATTGACAACAATTTAAAACCAGTCCAGAAATTAAAAGTTTTAAAAGTTTTAAAAGAAGCTTAAAAACTTAGCATTAAAAACTAGGCATTATAGCTAGGCATTGTAGCTAGGAGGCACTGGGTGTCAAACCATCCAGCCAGCTGGGGAAATTGATCCATCCATTCCCCAGACCTGACCTGCCAGCCAGGTTTTCAATCCTCTCCTCAAGGACAGCAGCTCCATTTGCAGGCACAGTTCTATTGGGAGGAGGTTCCATAGGGCCGGAGCGGACACAGAGAAGGCCCTCCTTCTAGTGCCAGATAGGTGTGCCTCTCTGGCCGATGGCACAACCAGAGAGCCTCTCCGGTCCACTCTGGTGGGACAGACAGATGTCCTTGGGACAATGCGGTCTCTTAAGTATCCTGGTCCACTATCATATAGGGCTTTAAAGGTAATAACCAGCACCTTGAATTGCAAACTGGAAGCCAGTGCAGCTCCCTCAGCAGCAGTGAGGCACAGGCATAACGCCCACACCCCCAACACTACTCGTGCAGCCGCATTTTGGACCAGCTGTAGCCTCCGAATGGTCACCAAGGGCAGCCCCATGTAGAGCGCATTACAATAATCAAGTCTGGAGGTGACTAAGGCATGTGTGACCATGAGCAAGGAGTCCCGGTCTAGGAACGGCCGTAACTGGTGAATCACACGAAGTTGTGCAATGGATTTCCCGACAGTCCTGTGTGCCTTAGAGGGTGTGGGATCCCAGTGGAGCAGTTTAAAAAATGAGTGCAGGATGGAAAAGAACAAGGAACTGATATTCAATGGAATTCTACATTCCATCCAACCAGGTTTATGTCTCTCCTCTCACAATCAAAATACCCACTATCCAATATAACACTTAAAGGATAGTCTCCTTTAGAGAGCACTGAAACTAATTTGCCCTTCTTCATTTGCTGACACAGCCCCAAATCCACATTAGCTTTTCACTGCCAAACTGCATTTCACCCATGCATGTTAAATATCACACCCACTTAACCTTATCATCTAGCTATCACCCTTGCTGGATAGCTGACATTGTCCTCCAAATCCTTTTCTATTTATGCTGCACACATTTGAACTGGCTCTCAGCAGTGGCCGAGAGTCTATTACATACCTCACATTAGTGCTGTGATTTCTGCTCTCAGGTAGATATGGTACAATCCCACTTGGATTCATGGATGCAGTAGGACAGAACATTTGTTCACAAATATAGAAGAATGGTTTTGTCCAACCAGGAGATCTAAGCCTACATTCTAAGGTACAATTACATTAATAAATAATGTGGGAAATGCGCTGGTTCCCATTATTTTCTGTTGACTATATGACAAACAAGTTAATGTGAATCAGTCTACCATTGCGGGTTCCACCTTTTTAAAAAGAAACAATGCATTTGCATCAGTTCAGGTAGTGTGACTGCTTGAGCCAATGCAATGATTTATCAAAAGTTGCTCTCCCCGCTTCCTAGTTCAAGGTAATAAATAAAGTTCATGTCAGAAATTACTCTGCGTTGAAAGGATTTTTGCTGGAGAAACTCAGTTCAGGGGACCCCTGAATGAGGTTCCTTTCATGTCCTCAAGATCTGTCATGCAGCACTCGGGTATCAAAACCCGACCTTCCATTCTCCAAGCTCAGTGTCTTAACCACTAAGTGCTGCAGTTCAAGGTGCGGAGAGAGAAGAAGCAAAGGAGCAATTGTGAGAATGCTATTTACCATTTTAAAAAACCTTTATTGCCACATTTTTCTCTCTCAAAGGCTTGGTGTACCAGAGCAACTGGAGACCAATTGGGGGAGGGGAAGCAAGGGGGAAACTGGTAGAGAGGAGAACATCAGCAGTCAGCTCTTCTTTGCAACTTAAGGTAACTGTATCATAGCTATACTTCCTGCAAATCTGGAGGGCTGTAGTAAAACCACCTTAATACGGAACTAGTAAATTCATATTTCCAATTTCCTCTGCTCTCCTGTGATCTGCTAAAGCAAATTCACTCAAGGAAACCCTACTTCCCAGATTCAACTTCACCTGGAAGGAGCCCCTGGTGGTGCAGTGGTTAAACTGCTCTACTGCAGCCAAAACTTTGTGAGTTCGATCTGGACAGGAATCAAGGTTGACTCAGCCTTCCACCCTTCCAAAGTCGATAAAATGAGTACCCAGCATGTTTGGGGCAAAATGCTGTTTACTTCTAAACTGCCCAGAGTGCACTAAGCACTATGGGGCAGTATAGATGTGTGGTTGCTATTACTATGCAATTATATCTCACATTTGTCTTGCTGTCGAGTCATACACTATGTCAGAATGCAACAACTGAAGTCACTTGGCAGATGAAGACTAAAAACCACACAATATTTTTTTCACAAAAAGATAAACCAAACAGCATGTCCAGGAGATGGCAATTGAGACAGATACCTAAATCCATTTGCCATCTAGCATTCTGTACCAGGTAACCTAAAGGGTGCCTGTTTCATAAGAATTATTATGCAGGACGAGACTAATGTTCTATCTGGCTCATTACAAGATGAATTACCCATCCCCGTCTGTGTGTCTCTTTGTTCTTCACAAGTTTTTAATACATTAATGGGCAGATCTTTGACTGCTATTCTTTCTTAGGAAGGGTAAGTTTGGCAAAGATGTTTATGAAAATAAACATAAAATCCTTATATACAATGTTCACCAGATATTACATGTGATGATGCTGGCATTAAAAATAAAATGTTCTTTAAATAGAAAAAATGACTTATCCTTCACAATGAATCCTTTATCTTAGGTCACTGATGACGAACCTTTTAGAGACTGAGTGCCCAAGGGGGGGGAGATGGGCAACAGGCATCACGTGTGACTGTGACTTCACGTGGGTGCGTGTGCACCCATATGACATCACCAACACACTTCAAGCTGTGCACGCACATGAGCACCATCGCTGCACCACCCAACATTGTGCGCCCCCGGCAAACCACCCCCACCCCCGGACAAGGTGCCATGCCAGGGCCTGCCCGCGTCCCCCCCCCCCAGCACTACGCAGCCAGGGCAGGTGCCGCAAAATCCTTCTGGGCTCCAGAGAAGCCCGTACGGCTGCCGGAAAGGCTTCCTGGGCTCCAGAAACCCTGCATGGCCTTCGCAGTCCGTGAGGTCTTCCTACCCCCCCGCTCGGACCTCCCCCCCCCCACAAGTGATTCCCACTTTACCTCTCCCAGCTGCAGCCTCTTGGTTGGGATTTCAACTTCCCCCTTGGCAGAGAGAGAGAGGGATGGTCGGAAAGTGGTGCTAGCTGAGCTGCACAGGGCAGGGCTTTCCCTCGATGGCACGAGTGCCAGGAGAAAGGCTTCTACATGCCACTTCTGGCACTCATGCCATAGGTTTGTCACCACTGTCTTAGGTAAATTTTACAAAAATGTAATTAGATTTCAAATTATGTTACCTTAATGGCAAGAAGTTGACAAGTTTTCATTATTTATTTCATTTATATGCTGCCCATCTGCAAGTGTACCACTCTGGGCAATTGACAGTCAAAAAACAACAACACTAGATTAAGTCACAATAATACAACTAAAAATCAATAAAGATGACAACTGGCAGCAATATTTTAAAAACAATGAATCAATTAACCAAAAACACAATAAAAACCATATGTACCACATTCAGTTAAGATCCGGCTTAGTCTTTATGTTTTCCATTAATTTACACAACATGGAACCCTTTCAGGGTTACAGTTTCCTGGATATTAAACTATGAATCTTTCTGGATGAATTACGATGAACCTGCGCTCGAGCATTTAGTCATACCTACCACATGAACATGGAAGTGTCTGCAGATGCAGAAAGCATTGGCTCTTTGGCTATAAACAGAGATGAGCACTGAACCCTAGAGTCGAATACGACTGGCTTTCAAGCAAGGGAAACTTTTACCTTACACTATACAAACTTGAGAGCCGACTCTGTTTTTCTGAATCCATGCTGGGCAAACCATTCTAATTTTCTTTGTTGTCCTCCCACCCCCCTTTATATACACACAAATGTTCAACATTGTTTCAAGGGTGTATAACTAACTGTAACTTAAAACAACAGCTGAAAATCATCCTTGCTTGCTTAAAACTTCCTAAATGGAGAAATGAAGTTTGCTGTTTTAAAAAAAACATTTGGAGCTTTCCTGAGGCTCTCAAGGGGGGGCGGGGGTAGGGGGGTCTTTGCCCATCTGCATCCTTCAGCTGTCTCCTCCTTAGCTCTGGGGGTTAATGGCAAGCACCAAGCGGGCACTCAGCTGTTCTCTCGCATGCACCATTTCCTCTGCCCTGGGACTGATCCCGGAATTAATTGAGCCTCTCCCAAGGGCTAGGCCTGGCCCCAGCTCCGGCAATAGCTATGTCACAAGCAATTAGGAAGCTGCTCTGATATCCTTTGCAGAACTGAGTACATACGGAGCCCTGTGGAGCTGTTCAGAGAAGGAAAGAAAATAAGTGTCTTTGCAACAGGAAAAGTCAGAGGGAGGATGGAAGCTGCATAACTACCCTTTTTTTAAATATCAGATTCCTAAAGGCAGAATTTCATATGAGATGTTGATCAAATCTTACAAGCCCCTGGCTGTCTACTGAGAAATAACTGTCTGCTCCCAGGGGCTCACTCCTGGCAAAGTAGATAAGGAGCACAACCTTACTGCCTGCTGTCAAGACCCATCTAATCAGTAAAATTTCTAAAATGGACAGCTTGGAAAAATTAGAGGAAGGTTTTGTGCCACAATTCCAACAATCCAAGAGATAATGCAGAGCTGTAGTTGGGAGACTGGGATAGATATTCCAATCCACACCACCAGAGATGAAATCAGACACCTCTGTCCTGATTTGGCAGTCCCCATTTTAAATCTTGCTTCAAACAGAGAAGCCTGCCCCGCACATCTGTCCATGATTTTTAGAGACTTTTGTGTTTGTTCCACACACCATCTGGACACTGGTGCCCAACTTGATATGGGCTTGTATGGAGTCCAAAGGTAGCTTTTTTGTGATCTTTTAAATTTAAATGGTTTAATAAAGGTATAACCCTCCCTTGCCTTCAGATTATGTACAAAGACAAAGGCACTTTGTTTCTTTTTTGTTAACATACATAATCAAAAGCTGTAGGTAGCCTAACCATATCATGCTTTAAAGACTTGAGCTAGCAGTTATGCCCCTGTCATTCTTTTTCTAGACCAGGGGTTCCAAAACTTTTTGTGCCATGGGCTGAACCACAGCCCCTGGACATGGTTCCTCCTGCCATAAATGCTGCCATAAAACACATCCGTAGCGGTCATAAATGCATTTACACGTGCATGGGTGCGTTTTACGGCTGTCGTAAATGTGTCTGCTTCTGCTTCCAGTAGTGAGGGTGATGGTGGGCCACAAGAAATGGTTCCACGGGCCAGGGTAGGCCCACGAGCTGTAGGGTGGCCACCCTGTTCTAAAGGAAGCACATGGGACTTGATTTTGATTAGGATCTTAACCTAAGGCAGTGATGGCTAACCTTGGCACTCCAGGTGTTCTTGGACTTCAATTACCAGAAGCCTGAGTCAGCACTCCTGCTGATCAGGGCTTCTGGGAATTGAAGTTCAAGAACATCTGAAGTGCCAAGGTCCGCCATCACTGACCTAAGGCAATGGATAACTTTGTTCTACATAATAATTCCAATCCATATTGGAGGCCCTGTGCTTGCATCTATAATTAACTGTCCCCTTTCAAGGCTTCACCACCCAGCTCAGAACTACCAGGGTTACTCACGGTTACTTAATGTTAATTAAATGACATTCTGCATATATGCCTAGTGTTACTCATGTTACTCTGAATATTCCAAGCACATTTTTGGAAAATGAAAACAAATGCAAATCCATTTCAATGCACAGTATTTTATTTTGGGGTGGCTAACTGTGGCCTTCCAGATGTAGCTGGCTGTGAATCCTATAACAATTGACCACAAGATCCTATGGTTAAGGTTGATGGGTAACACAGTTCCATGACAACTGGAGGACCAAAAGGGTACTTTTCCCTAGACAAATAGACACCTTTTCAAAAGTGCAGCTTACGTAATAATGCAATGTAGTGAGAAATGTCTTTTAAAGAAAATATTGGTTAGGCAGACTGGGATAAAGTATGGAAACAAAGAATTATGAAAAATGTATCAGTGAAAATAGAGGAGCATTGTCATAAAATATTGTGGAGATGGTATATGACACCATTTTGGTTAAAACAATATGACAAGAATGTTGGAGATGTAAACAACATGATGGGACATTCTTCAACATGTGGTGGAAATGTGAAGAAATTTATACAATTTGAGTACAAATCTTCAAAGAAATCAACCAAATACTAAACCTAAAATTAATCCTGAGTCCCAGGGCTACTTTGCTAATGGACCTGGGAAGTAAAATAATAGATAGAAATAAAAAGAGTATAATCAGCATTTTGGTAATAATGGTGGGTTTGTTGGTAACCAAAAATTGAAAAACATAGAAAAAAACTAGGTTTGAAGTTTGGTACAAAGAACTATGGGACATGGCTATAAATGATAACTTTACATGCGAGTTAAAAATAAAAAAGGTTTGATAAATGTAAAGCATACAGCCCATGCCACCTTGCCAAATCATCCGGCCTGTGCTGCTCTCACCACTCCCAGAAGCGGAAGTAAAACACACATGCATGTGCACATAATGCTCCCATGCATGCGCATTTTACTTCCGCTTCCAGTGGGAGAAACCACATGACCGGCATGCAGCCTGAAAAGTTTGAGCACCCCTGTATTAGAATCTGTATATGGTACTGTATTATATATTGTATTTTCTTTTCTTATTGTTTTAGTAATAAAAAATAAAAATAAAAAAGAAGTGTCTTGTAACATCAAGTTTGTTTTAGAGAACGTAAGACTTTAACATCTAAAGTAAAAATATTCAGATTTATGAAAGAATTATTGTGTACATCACCCAAAGTTATCAGAATTTGATCTTTTCTGCAATCAATGCTTTCAGAATTTTCCAGCCATGGATGCTTGTAGCTACCTCCTCCTTCAACTCCATTCTCTCCTGAATTTTCATGAAATGCATTTTTGAACTATCTTTTTTGTCATCTTTTATACTACCTCTGAAAACTGTCTCATCATTTTCCTTATTTATTCTGTATACAGTATTCTGAAAGTTTAAAAGCAGCATGCATACTCTTCAGTTCCAAATTTTTTCAGCTTCGAATCATTCCAGTTCTGGAATTTTAAAAAATAAACCCTCAGATATGACATTAAGTCTTATACAGTATTTTGTTAACAAATGGTAATTCTTCATGGGCTGCCATTTTTGTGCAATATTGCTATCCCATTCTTGGTAAGTCATAATGGTTCTAATTTGTACTGGCGTAGCAGCATTATCTCTGCACTTTGATCATGTATTCTCTAATTTGCTTGAAGTGGATTTGGATTTTATATCCCAAGTGTCTTTCACTAAGACAATGGTGGTAACAATGGCCTTAGCTGAAAAATCTTGCTAAAAAGACTTCTTCTTGTTGTAGTTTGATAACAGTGGGCTGCATTTTTTAAACTTTTTTTTCCATTTCTTGTAGCATTTTGGTGTTATATGTGCATTACGCCTAAGTCTCCTTAAAATTGTTGCAGGGTATAGAACAACACAGTGATGGGATGTAACAGGTTCGCACCAGTTTGCCAGAACCAGTATTATTTATTTATTTATTGTTTATTTATTTACTCACTCTTGCTATCCCACCCCAATCGGGTAAACCCGACTCTGGGCGGCTTACATCACAGGTTAAAATTATAGGTTAAACCAATATCAATAGTAATAATACTTAAAACTTAATACTTAAAACTTTAAAAATCATAAAAGAATTAAAACAGCGCAAACAGATAATATAATTCGAGAATGAAAGGGTAGCTGTCCCTTAAATCAGTCACTCCACATGAGTAGTAACTTTTCCCAGTGTTGGTAGCGGCTTTTGGGGGAAACCACCTCGGGGGCTTACCCAGTGATGGGCTGCTCTTGGTTCGGACCGGTTTAGCCGAACCAGTAGCAGCCCTCTGGAGGGGATCGCGGGGGGGGGGGACCCCGGGCGACCGGTTCGGTCGCCTCTTCGGCCGCCCTCTGGATCTGTCTTCCAAGCAGCCCAAAATGGCTGCTCAGAAGTGCGCATGTGTCAAAACTCCATTTGACGCATGCCCACTGAAACATAGAAGTGTGCATGCGTCAAATGGTGTTTTGACTCATGCACATTTCCGAGCAGCCATTTTGGGCTGTCCGGAAACGGTGCAGGCAGCGCCTAGAGGAGCGGCAGCAGCAGCGGTGGCCTTTCCCCGGTGCACCGCTGGGCCGGGCTAGGCCACGCTGCCAGGCTAGCCTGCGCTCCACTGCCAGGGCCAGCCAAGCCGGGCTAGGCCACGCTGTCAGGCCACCATGCTGCCGCTGTGCCTGGCTGCCTGCTGCTCCCCAACCCCAGGGTAAGTGATGGGTTTGTGTTTGGGGTGGGTGGGTGTGTGTGTTTTATGTAGTTTGTTTTTATGTGTATTTTATGTATTATGTGTAAATGCATTTATTTTAATTTACATGTATTTGTATGTATTCATTTTAATTTGTATTTTAATGTGTATTTTTATTTAATTTTTTATTTTTATTTTTATTTTGGCTCCACCCACAACATCATGACATCATGATGTTGGCTCTGCCCACAATGTCATGACATTGTGATGCTGGCTCCACCCACGGTGTGGTAGTAAAAATTTTGACATCCCACCACTGGAACATGATATAAGCTAGAGAATTAACACAAGACTAACTTAACAAGTATTAACACTATCTTGATGAATGCTGTTGAATTGCTCCCATTTCAGTGAAAGCTGTTTTCTTGTGGATGTTCTGATTTGCAGAGGTGATTACTTTCTTTGCCACTTTTCCCTCTTAAATTATACGCAGTCTTCACTTTAGCTAGAAGAATATGAATTCTTTTGAGCAATGTTGGACTGGACAGCCTCACAGGCCCCTTCCAATTCAATTATTCTACAATTTCAGCTACAATATTTTTGTAAACTACTGCCACTACTATGAAAAATATGTAAGGTGGGTTGACCTTGAATAGGCACGTAAGAACTATTGGTTTTACCAAAACAACTGTTCTAGCATGGAGATAAGAAACAATAAAAATGGTTTGTTGATATGGGTGAATTCAGGTACCCAAATATTTGAACTCTCCTTGTGACTGTGGCAGTGAGAAATCTAACGATAAGAGCTTGTGCTTCCACTGTGTGGCTGGCTGTTCAGCTGGCTTTGGGCTTAACCCTAGCCCCCCCTCTCTCTTTTCATGTCCTTTCATGCCCCCAAGTGCAGTTCTCGGGTATTGAAACCAGACCTTCCAGTCTCCAGCTCAGCATCTTAACCACTAAGCCACTGGGGGAGCTGTACCTCTGCCTCCCACATACAAGAAAGGTGGGTTGAGAACTGATTTCCTGAATTGTTTGACTGTCACATTCTAGTAAACTTTGTAACAAGCCCAAGGAATCTATGGCCTTCCAGATACAGTATTGTGGAACTCCAGTTCCCATTACCAGCAGCCACACAACTATGTTCAGGAATGATGGGGCTTGCAATCCAATACCTAGACGGCCCAGGTTCCCAAGCCTCACTATAAATTTATTTATTTATTTATTTATTTATTATTTTATTTGTATTTGTTTATCGCCCTCCTCCCCGAAGGGACCCAGGGCGATATCCAACAATTTTAAAAACACTTAAAAAATTAAAAACTTTAAAAAGCTCAAAAACTTAATTAAAAGCTAGGCATTATAACTTGGACGTACTGGGGGTCAAACCATCCAACTGGCTGGGGAAATTGAACCATCCACTCCCCAGACCAGACCTACCAGCCAGGTTTTCACTCCTTTCCTAAATCCTTCTTAGTTGGCTTTTGGAGCTGCTGTTTCAATATTAAAAGGGTAGAGTAAGACTAACTCAAAGAGGACTAGAGAGTTACATCTTCTTATTATTACTAATTAAATAAATCTTATAACTTTCCCTTTCTCCACAGAATAGTATGTATAGTTCTGCTGCTTCCTATTTTACTAACAAAACAATCCCATAATCTGTAGACTAAGAAAAATTGGGGGGTGGGGTGGTTGAGGAATGAAACATACAATAAGCTCCCATAAATCATGGAATTCTGCCTCATTCCTTGGTTTTTGAAGATATTTTCTCATTTGTTATGGCCAGAATCCTACCGGTAGTCCCAACCAGAGAAGATCCATTGAATCAATAGGATTTACAAAACAATTGACTTACCGTTCAACAGTTGATTTACTGGACCTGCTCAGATGGGGACTACCAGTAGAATTATGGCCAGTATCTTCAGCAAAGTAGAATCTGCCTTTTCCTTTCATATGCAGCCTCGCCACTACCTCCAGCATTAAGAGGCAGAACCACAAAAAGCATGGATGTCTGAGGTAAGCCTGTGATGGCGAACCTTGACACTCCAGCTGTTCTTGAACTTCAATTCCCAGAAGCCCAAGTCTATGTGAATCCACATAAATGGGTTTACTGTGCATCTGTGGTACAGAGGTATAATAATAATTTCATGTCAGAAATGATTCTGGGTTGAAAGGATTTTTGCAGAAGAAACTCCACTCAGGGAATGCCCAAATGAGGCACCTTTCATGTACCCCAGAGATGGGACAGAGATGGACACTCAATCCATCATACAGTTCCTGGGTCTCAAACTGCCAATTTGCCAACCTTCCAGCTAACAAGGAAAGCTTCTTAACCACTGAACCACCACAGCCCCTTACAGAGGTAAGCCAAGAACACTTCAGCCATCTCCCCAAGATGTTGTTGTTGTTGTTGCATGCCATTAAGTCATTTTCCATTTAGAGCATTCCTAAGAACGTTTGCAAAGTATGTGAGATGTTCAGGAAGGTTAAGCACTGCCACCTCTTAGTGAGCTTCAATATTTGAGCAGGGATTTGAACCCAGATCTCTTGATCTCTAATTGATTGACTGCACTGGCTCTAACTGTTCTACCATGGAAATTTATTAAAATGGGCAAATAATACCACATCAGGTTTGTAGAACGGTATTTGATACTCAAGAATTAAGATAGGCAGAAGCTGAATGAGAAAGGATGCTCCTGTTTCCCTGAATTTTTTGGAATAGTAGCCGTGTTAGTCTGTGGTTCAGGCATATCAGAAAACAAAATAAAATAAACAAAAAATAAAAAATACTGCAGCACTTTAAAGACTATGTTTTTATTGTTCGCTTTCGTGGATCCTGTTTAGCTGTTTCACAATAATACCATCCCAAACTGTGCAGGGCTTGGAATCCAACTAGTATTCTGGCAGGACCCAGGCAGAAGGCTCTGAGAGCCCATGTGGCATTAGGACTCAAGGAGACCTGGGTTTCAATCCTTGCTCAGTCATGCTAACTCTAACTGGGGGGGGCAATGTGAGAGCACCTATCACAACTAGAGTGGAGGACTCTTTTTAAGAGGAGGGGTGTATAGCCTTCGCAGGAGAAGGCACAGGATAGACAGCAGGAAACAAATGGATCAGAGCTTGATGACAGGCAAGTCAGGACCCAAGTAGTGTGTGATGGAGTGCGTAGTAGTGTGCGATGGAGTGCGTAGTAGTGTGCGATGGAGTGCCATCTGTCCCGGCTCCTGCCAACCTAGCAGTTCGAAAGCAAGAAATTGCAAGTAAATAAACAGGGACGGCTTCGGCAGGAAAGGTAACAGCATTCCATGCGCTCCGGCATCTTGTCATGTCTGCCACATGACTGCAGATGCAGTCACGCAGACAGTGCTGGCTCGTTGGCTATAAACGGAGATGAGCACCGAACCCTTGAGTCAGACAAGACTGGCTTTCGAACCAGGGAGACCTTTACCTTCGTAGGTTCAACACAGAACCCGGACGTGCTACTTTTTTGGACTACAAGTCCCAGAACCCCCCCGCCTTGATTCTGGGACTTGTATATATATAAAAAAGAAAAGAATAGCGCTCCCTCAGACTCCCCTCTGGGCCCGGCTCCCCACCTTCTCTCCTCCGCGTTCACACGTACGCTGCCCGAGCACTCGGGACCCCCGCCGGCTGCCGGGACAGCCTTCCTCTCTCCCCGCCCACCCCGGGGCTCCCGCGCGGGCTACCTGGCGAAGAGGACGGCGCCGTGCTCCAAAGGGCTGCCGCTCACTTTCTGCCAGCTCTCTCGGATGAGCTGCTGGTCGGTGCCCGAAAGCCCGCCGGGGCTCTCCATGCCCGCCAAGCCTCTGGGCGCGGATGCGCAATCTCGTCCCCTTCCGCCGCTCAGCCTGCGCTCACATGGCCAGCCCGCCTTCTTCGCCTTCTCCTCCTCCTCCGCCTGACTTCGCTTCAGGGCTCCGCTCCGCTGGGCAGCCAGCGACGGGCGCTCGCTCTCCTGCTTTGGGAAGGGGCCCCAGGGAGCGCCATGCTGCTGCCAGGGAAGGCGGGCGGGAGCCCTGCCCTCGCCGCTCTCTCTCTGAGGGGCAACCTGGAGTGCGCCCTAGTTAGTCTCCCTTCAAGCAGCCGCGCGGCTCTTGCTTGCTCTCCTCCACCTTCCCGGCGGGCCGAGACCAGGACCTTCCTTGCCCGCTCTTAAAGAGACAGAGCCGCCCTCGGAACGGCAAGCCCTCCTCGCCCCATTCACACGACCCGAGGAGTCGCCCAACGCGTAGCGGTTCTCTCGAACTCCTCCCCCTCCACTTAGCCCGAGCGCGCCAAATTGTCCCGGACAGCAATGTACTTTAGAGAAAAAAACAATTTGCCCTGCTTCAGTGCGTTAGGTTTTTAATTAGGCGAACGTCATATAAAGTTTACTAAAGTGTGACAGTCAAACAGTCCTACTATTATATAGATAGATAGATAGATAGATAGATAGATAGATAGATAGATAGATAGATAGATAGATAGATAGATAATATATATATATATATATAGAGAGAGAGAGAGAGAGTTTATCCATATATACACGCAGTGGCTGTGAAGTTCTCGTCTGCTGCAGGAGCAATAGAAATTACAGTATACTTTACCGCCCCAGTGGCTCAAACAGTTAAGACGCTCACGCTGACTGGGAGGCGGAAGGTCAGCAGTTCAAAACCCGAGTACTGCATGGCGGTATGAGCGCCCATCTCTGTCCCAGTTCCTGCCAACCTAGCAGTTCGAAAGCAAACAGTGTTCAGTGCACTTCGGTGTCGAGGCATGCCTGCCACGCGTCCACGGAAAGCACTGGCTGTTCGGTTATAAATAGATGAGCACTGAACCCTAGAGTTGGATACAAGCAAGGGTGGCCTTTAACGCCCCATATTGCTTAGTAGTGCACTTTCTGGATGGAAGGCAGAATCAAGTTCACAACAGCAGTACAGTATAACCATTGCTTAAGAAAAGGATTCTGAGGAGCTTGAAAGAAGGCCAAACAATTTGGCTTGGCATCAACTTTAGTAGGCTCCAGCTCACTTCTTCAGGTGTATCTGAAGCTGCCATAAGATATGTTTGTTTCATATCCAATGTCACTGGCATTTAATATTACACACATGTGCCTGGAAGTATTCATCTCTAAACTGTGGATTTATTTCTGAATAAATAAGATCAGGCTCTACATTTCTTTTTCTTCTTCTCAAGATTTATCAATTTTTGCAGCAAAATGAAACAAAATGTTCAGTAGCAAAACTCTGAAGTATATCTTACACCAAAGGTTCTCATCCTACAGCCCATGGGTCGGACCCAGCCAATGTCGCCATTTCATGTGGCATACATCACTGCCACCACTAGAAGCAAAAGCAGAAGTGGACACATTTATGACAGCCATGGACATGTTTTATGGCAGCGCTTACAGCTAGGGGAACCACCAGTCCGGCCTGCTCAGCCCATGGCTTTAAAAGGTTGAGAACCCCTGCTTTACATGTATGTTCTCACAAATGACCTAGTCAGTATCTTTAATGCTGCTCTTGTGAGGGATATCTCAAAATGTTTGCATTGCATAAGTACATCTTCCAGAATCTGAGTAGACTAGCATTTGAGTTGTAGGTTCAGACTTCAGGTGCTAAATCTCATTTGGTCAAACTTAAAGACTGAATTCATTCCAAAACCCTGAACATTCATAAGTATTATGTTTGGTTTCTGATTTATTTCCATACTGATGCCACATGTGCAAAAGAAGAAATTAAGTACTGTACTGTACTGTATATTAGACCATAAGGACATTACAAAGGCCAGCCAGATGGCTATAGGAGACCCACAGGCAAAAAAACAAAGCCATAGCTATCTCATCAATTAACCATGAAAGCTCAAAAAGCAATTGATCACTTCCCCTTAAAATTAATTCCACATTCAAGATGGTCATTGCATCTTTTCTTTTAAATCATTATTTTTTCTTCACTAACCTATAAATAATTTTAAAGATGCTTAACCCACAAAATGCTGTGAGCTGAAAGTGTAAACATGCAGATAATATTTCTTTGAATATAAATGTAACTATTGAGAACACTGATGAAATGTATGAGTACACATGTATTTTCTTTGAGTTTTGGCTACATATTTGTTGCTTTCTGGAATATAGAGGCTTTACCCCAGGGATTCTCAACTTGCTGGATGTGGCCTGCGGCACCATTTCATGTGGCCCACCACCACCTCCACCACACCAGAAAGTGCCATGTGGTGGAAGAAGGGCTGTCTAAGAGAGTGTGACCCGGCCCCTGGCTTTCAAAGGTTAAGAATTCTTGCTTCACCCTTTACTTTTCACTTACTTTCTGACTGACTGACTGACTTACTATGCCACATTTCTCCCAATAAAATAATCTAATGTTTTTAAAGGTAATGGGAAGATTGGGGGAGGGGTGTTTCTAAACTCACGAACTTTCTTATTCTCTGGATTTGTTTTGTATTGTATCTCATTGATTATTCTTTCGTGTCTAGGTCAGATTTTAAATTGCCAAAATGAAGCCACCTTTTGGTGAATTTATTCTGCAATTCCTTTTACCTGACCTAGTGTGAAAAAGATTAGCTGGCACAGGGTTGCCCTTGCCTGGTGTATGAAAATACCAATCTTCGAGGAGGCTCTTTCTGTGTACCCCATCTCATTGATTAAAATTACAATCAATAAAGGATGTGTATTACATTGTTGTTGTTTTTTCTTCTATATTATAAATTGGTAATTAAATGTAGTTTCTGTTAGGCAAAGGTAGCTTTTTGGGGTTTTAGGTTCTGTGGCTTTGCAGCCATTGCCATTTTGGGGTTAATATGGTCAATGATGTTTTCCAGATAGAATGAGGGATTAGGACCCCATCAACCTGGACTTGAGTTGCTTTGTGGCCAGGAAAGCTCACTGGGGGGTGGCAATGATAAAACCACTCCTTACACTCTTTATAGAGCTGTTATAAATCAAATGTAACTGGATGGTACATTATATAGTCAACTTATACGTTTGTTTGTTTGCTTGCTTGCTTGCTCGCTCACTACCTAGTCAATCTTTATATTTTAAAGTCAGCACTGAAGTCTTAAGTCTTCTTTCCTCCAAAGGATATGAACTTTTTGTAAAAAAAGTGCTCTGAAATTATCAACTGCGAAGAAAAATTAGAAACACACCACCATATATGGAGATGGCTAGGCATTTATGTTTTCTCTAGCTATCTGTTTACGGAAACCAACAGTAAAACACAAGTAGCACTATCTCAAACAAGCCTTCATTTGGAGCCCAGACATTTCTTTGTTGTTGACCACAGGGGGGTGGAAATCCAAATATTTCTTGCAGGAGAAAACAACAACAACACAAAAATGAATTGCTTAGCAACAGAACAAATGCTTGAAACCGGTTTTCTAGAAATCAGATTACCTTTATAAATATTAGACCAGGAATTCTCAACCTTTTTAAGCCAGAGGCCAGGTCACATTCCCTCAGACAACTTCGGGGGCCAGACGGCCATTTTGCCCTCCCTCCACGCCACATGGCACTTTCTGGTGTGGCAGAGACGGTGGGATCCACATGAAATGGCCCTCTGGGCTGCATCCGGCCTGTGGGCAGCAGATTGAGAATCCCTGTATTAGACAATGCCTTTCAGTGTTGTCCACTCCCTCTGATATTTTCAACTGTTGCTTTTAAGGCTACAGTGTTCTCTTGCTGGGCATAAAAAGTAAGAAAAAGACTTTTCTAACCTTGTGTGTGCTCGAGACCACTGCCTTAAACTTCATAGTATCTTAGCCCAGAGAAGAGCCACTAATAGGATTCCATACATCTCAAGGATATTTAGCCAGTCATGGCAGACACAAACTGTTTAATGAAGTCAATCCTTGAAATATTCAATACAATATATGTTATTATGCATGGTATCTTTTAGAACACATTTTGAGAAAAGCCAAAAACACCAAATAGTGCCCTGGCCCTTTGTGTACAAAATATTCCACACTCATCCAAATTCCACTGTTCCAGAGGTGGGAATGATGTGGCCTGCCAGATGTTCATAGACTACAACTCCCATGAGAGTTCCAAAAGACATTATCTACTACCTTGCATCCTCTGATTCTGCCCCGAGTCTTTGGTTTTATGCTTTGCCTGGAGTCCTTTTTGCTCTGAAAGTCAAACAAAAAATTACAGGGCTTTCCTGTTAACTTCCTGGTTGGTTGGTTGACTGGCTTATTTGCTTGTTTGGAGCATTGAGGTTTCCTCAGAGCTGCCTGCCTGATCAGTAAGCAATCAGCAGATGAAACCCCTAGAGACTAGTGAGATAGGAAAAAAAAACACCCTGGAATGTAAGATAATCAGGTGAGGAAACACAGGGACTAAGACAAGGAGATCAGTTAAGGCAGGGGTTCCCAAACTATGGCCCACAGGCCAGATCCAGCCCACAGAACCAGATAGTCCAGCCCTCGCCACTCCCAGAAGCAAAAGGTAAACACACCTGCGCACGTGCAAAACACTGCCATAAATATACCCATAGCTGTCATAAACGCATTTATGACAGCTTGGGAGGAACCACATGACCGGCCCATGGCTTGAAAAGTTTGGGAACCCCTGAGTTAAGGGATCCTCATGTCTAAATACAAGCTAGAAATATTCTAGTTTGATCCTAAGAAGGAGAAGAAGGGATTCCTATATACTGTATAGGGTGCCAGAAGTTGTTGTAAAAGAGATCTTCTTTTACAAGCAAATGGTTTTGTTCTCTGGCTGAGAAGAGCAACTCACACTGTCAATGTAGTCATACATTTTTTGAAAATGAGGATTAATTTCCTTACCATGACCATGTTTTCTTTCCACTGTGGTTAAACTACCATGCTATTTTTGAACTTTATTTTTATATCTCTGATTTTACATTTTCTTTGCTCCCTTACATAAATCTTTTCTTCATTGTTTAGGATTACTGTGTTGCCCCACTTATTAAAAAGGCTGTGCCAGTGAACTTCATTTATGCTATAACTTACAGGCAGAACAATAATGCATTCCTAAGAAGGATAGCTTATTTTTATTTATTATTAAATGGAGTCACATCCATCAAGCCCATTCTGACACCTGAAGTGAAATAGCAAATGGCATCCCCACCCATCCTGAAGTTAACTACCCAAAGCCAGCCAAATTATGTTTACCAATAAGATAGAAAATCCTACAAGCACCTCCTTCCATAAATTAACAATACAGTACCACAATAGCAACCAAAGTAAATAATAGTTTACAATTTGCTGCCATTACTCTACTATCCATATCTACTGCCCAAGGCAACTGTTTCTCTCTAATTAACTTTAGGAAGGGGGAAAGGTCTCCCTTGCTCAAAAGCCAGTTGTTTCTGACTGTAGGGGGCAGTGCTGATGTATGTTTACAGCCAAAGAACCAGTGCTGTCTGCATGTAGTGCCTGCAGAACTTTCCATGCTTTTGTGGCAGGCATGACTAGCTGTCGAAGCGAACAAAACACTGTTACCTTTCCCGTCAAAGCGGTACCTATTCAGCTACTTGCAATTTCTTGCTTTTGAACTGCTAGGTTGGCAGGAGCTGTCTGCTCATGTATATCATTCTTGGTCATTTGGTCATTTTAGAGACAGGACTCTATCAACCCAAAAGGTGCACATTTTGGCTTGGCAGACTCCTGTGAATTTTCTCTAGTTAGTATGGTCCTTTGTTCACTTCCACCAGAGAAGATTCCACGTCTGTGGCATGAGGTGCCATGTTTTTCAGCTAACAGAAGCTCACTCCATTGTGTAGCAATCAGGTCTTGAACTGTTGACCTGTCAGTCTTCTGGTTGTCAAGCTCAGCATCTTAACCACTAAGCCACTGTGGCCCTTAATTAACTTCAGACCACTGTAATTCACAATCGTAAATCAGAAACCAGAAGTATGAGATTAAGCTGCAACAGGATATTCAGCTTGTTTGTCTTTGTGTAGTGAAAGCTACTTGGTCTGTGTAAGAGAAGCATTAGCTTAGCTGGCTTAGGCTCTTGTTCTGTAATAAGCTAAATTAGTATCATGGATGCAAAGATCCTTTTCCAGTGGCATGACAGAGCTATTTCCAGACTTAATAAAATTCAGAAATGGTCACAACTTGGTTGAGACACTAGGAAGCAATACATGTTTCTGGACATAGAACCATTATCTGGAGAACATTGCGTTTCCTGGGAGAATAAATGTTGACCATCCCTGACTAAGACATAGTGATAGTTATACAGCCAGATAAACACATCTGCTAGCAAAGAGAGAATACAATATGACCTTCATTGTCCTCACTCTTTGACCTCCTTGTAGAAACCAAAGCAATAAGGACACAACATTGCAAAGCAGGATATGCTTCTGAAAAACTGCCACGCTCCTATTGGATATTAGGGATATCAACAGAGCAATCCTCTATTCATCTCCTGAGAATAAGACTTATGGAGTTCACAAATACTTGATTCCAGTTAATCAAATAGAACAACAGCTTGAAATAATTTTCCTATGAATCAGATCATATAGAATGGGTTGTCCAAGAAATCAACCCTCCTTTTTAACTTGCCTATAAGCCAGTACCTGAATAAAAGTACCTGAAAGTCTAGGTTATAGGAGGTTTTGTTGGTCAGTCACACAGTCGATTCCGACCCATTGCGACCCTATGGACCATTGCCCTCCAGGCACCTCTGTCCTCCACCATCTTCCTCAGCCTGCCCAGCTCTGTGCACATTGCATCTACAATACCATCTAGCCATCTCATTTTTGGCCACCCCTTTCTTCTATCCGTTTTTACTGTTTAACGTTTTAAATTTTTTATGAATTCTTATGAATTTTATGAATTTTAAGGCCATATATATTATGAGCTATGCTGTAAGCCGCCCAGAGTCGGGTCCGCCCGATTGGGGCGGGATATTAAATGCAAATAAATAATAAAAAAATAATAAAATAATAATAAATAATTTTGCCCTCCACCTTTCCCAGCATCAAAGCTTTCTCAAATGAATCCTCTCTTCTCATTTCGTGTCCAAAGTACTTTAGCTGCATATTTACTATTTGACATTCTAAGGAGCAGCCAGGGTTAATTTCTTTTAGGATCGACTTAATTGTTCTCACTGTCCAGGGTACTCTCAAAACTCTCCTCCAACACCACATTTCAAAGTCGTCTATTCTTCTGCACTCAGCTTTCCTAATGGTCCAGCTCTCACAACCATACATTACCACCAGGAATACCATTGCTTTGACTATGCGAATTTTTGTTTGCAAGGTGATGTCTCTACTTTTAACTATGTTCCCCAGGTTTCTCATAGCTTGTCTCCCAAGCATCAGTCACCTTTTTATTTCATGGCTGCAATCCCCATCTGCAGTGATATTTGATCCTAGGAAAGTAAAGTCTGTGACTCCTTCTACTTCTTCCCCATCTATTTTCCAGGTACTGTACTGATAGGACATGTTGCCATTATCTTGGTTTACTTGATGTTGAGTCTCAAGCCAGCTTTTGCACTCTCTTCTTTCAACCTAAGCAGCAGATTCTTTAGGTCTTCCTCACTTTCTGCCATTAGGGTAGTATCATCTGTGTATCTCAAGTTGTTGATGCTTCTCCCAGCAATTTTGATCCCAAATTGTGATTCCTCCATCCCTGCATTGCACATTATGTGCTCTGTGTATAAGTTGAATAAGCAGGGTGACAAAATGCAGCCTTGTCTTACTCCTTTTCCTATTCCAAACCACTCCGCCATTCCATATTCTGTCCTAACTGTTGCTTCTTGACTCTTGTCTGGTATTCCCATCTCTTTAATTACTTGCCACATTTTGTTGTGGTCCACACAGTCAAAGGCCTTAATGTAATCAATGAAACAAAAGTAGACTTGTTTCTGATATTCCCTTGTTTTCTCCATGATCCAACGTATGTTGGCAATGTGGTCTCTAGTCCCCCTGCCTCTTCTGAACCAAGCCTGCACTTCTGGTAATTCTCTCTCCACGTGCTGCTGAAGTCTATCCTGTCTTATCTTGAGCATCACTTTGGTAGCTTGCGGGATGAGCGCAATTTTTCTATAATTTGAACATTCTTTGGCATTACCCTTTTTGGGGATTGGAACATATACTGATCTTTTCTAATCCTATGGCCGTTGTTCTGTTTTCCAAATCTGCTGGCATATAGAATGCAATACTTTGATTCCATCATCTTTTAGGGCTTTGAAAAATTCAGCTGGGATACCATCATCTCCACTGGCTTTGTTGTTTGCAGTGCTTTTTTTGTAGCAGAAACAGCATGAAATTTATTTTGCTGTTCCTTTCTAAAAACAGCCCTGCACTCCAATCAATAAGTGCCATGTGGGCTATAGAAGGGAGAGGCCAGTGGTTCTGTGCTTCAGCACTAGCCAGAAGGACAAGGCTCAGGGATAATTATTATACCACTTCTGACCCAGCCAGGTGGGAAAGGGCTGTCACTCAGTGGCTGAGGAGATGTTCCATCTCCACAAGGTTCCAAAGTCAATCCTCAGCATCTCTAGGGATTCAGGACAGAAAAGACAACATTTGTCTCAATCCTACCTCACAGCTAGTAGTCAGTGTAGTCCAGGAGGAGGAATGTGTGGCCATCCAAAAGCTGTTGAACTTCAACTCTCACATCATCTTCCATCACTGACATGGTGGCTATTGGTAATGAGACCCATAGGGTGGCAGCAATGAGGAGGGAACACATTTCCCAATCCTGGTGCACATAATGCTGAATTTGATGGATCCACGTGGCATAAAAGATGCTTCTAATAATTATATATTGCCTTTAGTATCAGGACAACTTGGCCTCTGTTATACCAGTTGTTGGGGAAACCAGTAGGTTACTATTGCATTTGTATCTTGCTTGGTAACAAATGCTTGTCCCACTGCCCCCACAGTGAATGCTGGACCAGGTAAGGCTTTGGTTGGATACTTAATGGCTTTTCTTTGAGTCTGTAACTCTGTTTTGTTCCTTTCCTTTCTAACTAGAATAAAACAATCTGACCCAAACTGGAGATAAATGCCCATTTTCAAACCTAGCACTTTATTTTTGCAGTCAAACTGACCTCTGTTCTCTATCCTTTCCATCTCTCCTTACTTGTGCGGTGTCTATATTCTCATTCCTGCAAAACTCATAGTGTTCTGCTTTTATTTTAATTGCTTTAGGGGACTGGAAAATGGGACAAAATAAAATAAATAAATTTGACTGCACTCACTGTATGGCTTCTCAAAATGCCTGGGAGATATAAGTGAGAACATTACTACACATTTAATTTAAGGCAAACAGAACCCATTGTACAAGGCATAGCAAGCATTTAATAATGGCTTTTAAAGTACATCAAATCTATTCAAAGACCTCAGTTCCTATCATCATGATTAAATGTAAGCTCTTATTCTAAGATGTTCTCTTGCTTCAGGCACTAATGTTGCAGCTTCAGAAAGAAGAGGTAATCAGGCATGAATTTGTAACGGAAAAGAAAAAAGACAGGGGGGAAAATCCAGAGGGAAAAAAATCATAACTAGGAAACTATCTAAATGGCCTGCTAATTTCTAAGAAGGACTGGGTTTTTATTTTATGATGGAAAGGAGGCTTCAATGAAAAATTAATCTGTCTTGCTTTTTAAATAGTATAGGTCAATGTTAAAACAAACCAACTGCTCCTTGGAAGGTTAAATATTGAAGATGAAGTTAAAGTACTTTGGATATCAAATTAGAAGAGAGGATTCACTTGAGAAAGCCTTGATGCTGGGAAAGGTTGGGGGCAAAAGAAGAAGGGGGCAGCTGAAAATGAGATGGTTAAGTGGCATTGTTGGGTACAAAGCTGGGCAGGTTGAGGATGATGGTGGTGGATAGTCCATGAGGTTGCGAAGGATCACAGTTGACTGTGCGACTGAACAACAACAAAAACAACAACTGGTGCACACTTAAAAACTCTATTCTTCTTAAGCGTGTTTATACCCAGTGTGCTAACGATACGTTTATAGACAGTAAACAGAATATATTAGAACCTCATTCATAATTGCTGTTTTCTTTCATTCTTTTGTCTACAGTATCAAATTTTGACTGCCTCTTAAGCCAATAACTGACAATCAAGGCAGTCAAACTTTATCAATGTTTTTTCAGTCACACCCAGATTCTCTTTATATTCAGCGGTATACATTTTTCCTGGCTTACAAACAGGAAATATGCCACTGGTGGGAACTTGTTTAAGGTCAGTTGTGGGCAGCAACAGGTTTGCACACATCTGGGGGGGGGGGTTTAGGAAAATTGGGTGGCCTCTGTGCAAGGGGGTAGTGAAACTGGGTGGCCATGCCCACCTCTTTGCCCTGCCCCATCAGCTTTTGTCCCTGCAAGTGGTTCAAGGTCTCCCTTGCTCAAAAGCCAGTCATATCCAACTCCTAGGGTGCAGTGTTCATCTCCATTTACAGCCAAAGAGCCAGTGCTGCCGGTTTGCAGATGTATACATGGCCATATGGAAGGCATGACTAGATCATCCATGATGTAGGCTCTGCCCATGGTATAGGCTCCACCCATGACATAGGCTCCGTCCACAATGCGGTAGCAAATTTTTTTGCTGCCCACCACGGTTTAAGGTGGATCCCAGCTTGCCATGAAGTGACCCACCCTCAGTGATCACAGAACCATCTCCTGTGGCACATATGAAATGAGACACGCAGGATTTAACACCGGGACTGCAATAGACTGCTGCAGCCTTGATGATATGGACAAGGTGCACCTTCAAAGCCAGTCCATCTGAAATGGCCTCTTCCGCCTCCATGACTATTGGGAACTAGGATAGTGAAGTGGTTCCTCTTCCACTCAATTTGCCATTGGGCCCAATTGGATGGTTTCCGGTGGCATTTCACTGAGGGGGACCATTACCATCTTATATTAGAGCAGAGGTATCCTTACAGCTACTGTACAACTCCCATGAGCTCTGGCTGTACAGACCAAAGGTAAAGTGTTATAAGGAGCACAGCCCTGCAATGTCAAAAATTGCTTGCTACCTGCTTACAATTGTTTA
Source organism: Furcifer pardalis (assembly GCA_030440675.1). Lineage (NCBI taxonomy): Eukaryota > Metazoa > Chordata > Lepidosauria > Squamata > Chamaeleonidae > Furcifer > Furcifer pardalis. The sequence continues at coordinate 33,903,431 of CP126894.1, read as the reverse complement.
GTTAATCGAATTTATCTATTTATTTATTTATATTTGTTTATCGCCCTCCTCTCCAAAGGGACCCAGGGCGATTTCCAACAATTTTAAAAACACTTAAAAAAATTAAAAACTTTAAAAAGCTTAAAAACTTAATTAAAAGCTAGGTATTATAACTTGGATGTACTGGGGGTCAAACTATCCAACTGGCTGGGGAAATTGAACCATCCACTCCCCAGATCAGACCTGCTAGCCAGGTTTTCACTCCTTTCCTAAAGGACACCACTCCGTCTGCAGGCGTAGCTCTATCAGGAGGAGGTTCCACAGGGCCGGAGCAGACACCGAGAAGGCCCTCCTTCTAGTGCCAGAGAGATGCACCTCTCTGGCTGATGGCACAACCAGAGAGCCTCTCCGGTCCGCTCTGGTGGGCCGGGTAGATGTCCTTGGGATGATGTGGTCTCTCAAGTAACCTGGACCACTACCATGAAGGGCTTTAAAGGTAATAACTAGCACCTTGAATTGCACCCAGAGGCAAACTGGGAGCCAGTGCAGCTCCCTCAGCAGCGGTGAGGCACAGGCATAACACCCGCATCCCAACACCACTCGTGCAGCTGCATTCTGGACCAGCTGAAGCCTCCAAATGGTCACCAAGGGCAGCCCCATGTAGAGCGCATTACAATAATCAAGTCTGGAGGTGACCAAGGCATGTGTGACCATGAGCAAGGAGTCCTGGTCTAGGAACGGCCGTAACTGGCGAATCACATGAAGTTGTGCAAAGGCCCTCCCTGCCACGACTGCCACCTGCTCTTTGAGCAGTAGTCGCGAGTCCAGGAGGACCCCCAAGTTACGTACTGGGTCTGTTTGGGGCAGGACTGCCCCATGCAGAACCAAAGGTGTTAGTTCCCGAGATAAAACAGGACCCCCAACCAGGGTAACACAGGACCCTCAGTCTTGCCAGGATTCAGTTGTAGCCCGTTGTCCCCCATCCAGACCTTGACAGCCTCCAGGCACCTGGAAAGGACTTCCACTGCATCGCTAGGGTTCCCACGGGCTGAGATATACAGTTGGGTATCATCTGCATACTGATGATACTTCACCCCATGAGAACGGATGATCTCACCCAGCAGTTTCATGTAGATATTAAATAGGAGAGGTGAGATCACCGAGCCCTGAGGCACCCTGTATTGGAGCCGCCTAGGACTGGACATCTCACCCTCCAACCACACTGACTGGGTTCAGCCCCTCAGAAATGAGGAAAACCAAGCCAACACCGTGCCTTGGATCCCCAGTCCTTGGAGCCTTCCCAGAAGGATACCGTGGTCGACGGTATTGAACACCACTGAGAGGTCAAGAAGAGCCAGGACAGTTGGATGTCCGCCATCCTGCTCCCTCCAGAGATCATCCACCAGTGTGACAAATGCAGTTTCCGTACCGTATCTGGGCCTGAATCCTGACTGAAAAGGATCCAGATAATCCGCTTCATTCAGGAACTCCTGTAACCGCCATGCCACTGCCTTTTCCAATACTTTAACCAAAAAGGGTAGGTTGGATACCGGTCGAAAGTTGGCCATTATGGTTGGGTCGAGGGAAGGCTTTTTCAGGAGGGGGTGCACCAATGCATGTTTGAAAGATGCCGGAAAAGCCTCCTCCCGGAGCGAGGAATTAATAATTGCCTCGACCCAGCCACCAGTCACCATCCGGGCAGACTTAATAAGCCAGGTGGGACAAGAATCTAATGTACAGGCAGTAGCACGGACAGCTCCCAGGAGCCTGGCCACTTCCTCAGGGACAACTGAATCGAACCGATTCCAGATAACATGGCAAGACTGTACCTCAGACAACCCCAGCTCTATGTTTTCCATGCCAGGATTCAACTTCAGGCGAATTTGAGCGATTTTCTCTGTCAGATAATCCGCAAAAACCTCAGCTGATCCCTGCCACCCGCCCCGCCCCCCGCCCCCCTACCGAGGAGGGACCTTGTCACCCAGAACAGTGTAGCTGGGCGGTTATCTGCGGAGGCAATGAGTGAGGTGAAATACTGATGTTTCACCCCCTCCATCGCCACTAAGTAGGCTTTAATTAATAGTAGTTCTAGCTAGTGTTCGGTCAGAATTTCTGCAACACACATCTTCTCAGGACAAAAGGGAGAACTTGGGAGGGATGAGATGATAGCCAATGAGTGCATTTGATACAGATACATTTGATGCAGTCTTTCACTATTGGCTGCTACTTCTCTCTGTATGTCAATGGCAGAATGCCTGCTAAACAACTGGTTCTTTCAATGGCGCTTTAGGTATCCAGTAAGGAATCTATAGCTTTCATTAAGTGCTACATCTACTTGTTTTGCATGAGCTGAATTGGATCACACTGCATTGACAAATTCAACTGCAAATTCACCCCTATCCTCCTCAACCCACCCAGCTCTGTGCTCATTGCATCCATAATACCATCTAGCCATCTCATTTTTGGTTGTCCCCTTCTTCTTTTGCCCTCCACCCTTCCCAGCATCAAGGCCTTCTCAAGTGAATCTTCTCTTCTCATTTGATGTCCAAAGTACTTTAGCTTCATCTTTAGAATTTGACCTTCTAAGGAGCAGTCAGGGTTGATTTCTTCCAAGACTGACCTGTTTGTTCTCCTCACTGTCCAGGGGACTCTCAAGACTCTCCTCCAACACTACATTTCAAAGGCATCTATTCTTCTGCACTCAGCTTTCCTTATGGTCCAGCTCTCACAACCATACATTACCACCAGGAATACCATTGCTTTGACTATGGGAATTTTTGTTTGCAAGGTGATGGCTCTACTTTTAACTATGTTCCCCAGGTTTCTCATAGCTTGTCTCCCAATAATTAGTCACCTTTTTATTTCTGAGATACCTACTTGTTTCTAGAAGCACCAACATTAGGCAACTCAGAATACAAACACTGCTTTGTTGATTACAGTCCATCTCCAAACAATCCAGACCTGTTATGCAATTCAACCTCAGCACAACCAGTTGATTGTTTATGACAGGATGTTTGTGTGACCAGAACTTTGATGCTACTAAGCTGTTGTCATTCTAAAAGTCCACCAACAAAGAGCTTTGTGGCACTTTTAAGACTTAAAAACAGTGATGGGATGTTACCAGTTTGGACCGATTCACCTGAACCGGTAGAGCCCCATCAGGAGGGGTCACCTGGGGGGGGGGGGAAAACCCCGGGTGACCGGTTTGGTCGGCATCCTCCAAAAATGTTTTTCCAGGCAGCTGCACATGCGTCAAACCTCCGTTTGATGCATGTGCAGTTCTATTTTTTAGTGTGCATGTGTCAAATAGCGGTTTGATGCATGCACACTAAAAAGAACTGTGCATGCTTCAAATGGAGGTTTGATGCATGCGCAGACATTTTTATTTTATTTTTTAAAAAAATTGCTCTGCCCACTACGTCATGACGTTGGCTACGCCCACGACGTCAATGACATCACGGTGGGGTAGCGAAGATTTTAACAACCCACCACTGCTTTAAAATATATATAAATAAAAAAGCCTATTCAAGTTGGACTATGGCTGAACATTACTGTCTTTGACTGAAGCAACTGTGTTGTTGAACCATGGGTATCACTTACCACAAATGAATGAGAAACCTTCTCCTGTAAAATGAAGAGTAGAGTTTTATTTTTCATAGAACAGACTGTAGTGCAATAGGAAATAAAGTAAAGAAATATAGTTGATGCTGTAGGCATGGATATAAAAAATCACAGCCATAGACAAACATATCTATCAATAGGCAACATGCCTGTCCTTTGAATTACAAGCATGCAACAAAGGCTTCTTCCCTTTCAGTGTAAAAAGAGGTTTTAATTACAGTATTTCATAAAAGGCTTGAGGGAGTGGAGAAAAGATACATCCATAATCTTCCTGACAAAAATGCTGGTTTTTATATGATCTTTGATGTCCATGTTTTTTTTACTTACTTACTTACTTACTTACTTACTTACTTACTTACTTACTTACTTACTTACTTACTTACTTACTTACTTACTTACTTACTTACTTACTTACTTACTTACTTACTTACTTACTTACTTACTTACTTACTTACTTACTTACTTACTTACTTACTTACTTACTTACTTACTTACTTACTTACTTACTTACTTACTTACTTACTTACTTACTTACTTACTTACTTACTTACTTACTTACTTACTTACTTACTTACTTACTTACTTACTTACTTACTTACTTACTTACTTACTTACTTACTTACTTACTTACTTACTTACTTACTTACTTACTTACTTACTTACTTACTTACTTACTTACTTACTTACTTACTTACTTACTTACTTACTTACTTACTTACTTACTTACTTACTTACTTACTTACTTACTTACTTACTTACTTACTTACTTACTTACTTACTTACTTACTTACTTACTTACTTACTTACTTACTTACTTACTTACTTACTTACTTACTTACTTACTTACTTACTTACTTACTTACTTACTTACTTACTTACTTACTTACTTACTTACTTACTTACTTACTTACTTACTTACTTACTTACTTACTTACTTACTTACTTACTTACTTACTTACTTACTTACTTACTTATATCCCACCCCTCTAGGGAAAAAATCATCCCTACTCAGGGTGGCTAATATCATAATACCAATCATAAAATTAAAAATTGCACACAATAAAACTCCCAATAAAATTGTCTAATGACCAGAAATAGGCAGCACATTGCCAAAGGCCTCCTCAAAGAGCAGTGTTTTTAGTTGCTTTTTAAAAGACTGCAGGGATGTAACCCTCAGCAGGAATGGTGGTCCACAGCATTGGTGCCACCACTGAGAAGGTCTTTCTCCTCATCACGGCCTTTCTAGCCAGTCTCGGTTGGCACTTGAAATTGTGCTGACATTGAGGAGAGAGTGGTGTGGGTTACTGTCCTGAGGGGAAGATGTTCCACAAGGTAAGAAGGTCCCAAACTGTTTAGGGCTTTAAAAGTTAGCACTAACACCTTGTACCTGATATGGAAGGGATGGGAAGCCAGTTCGGGCTTGCCAGGCTTGGAAGATTTGCTCAAATGTTTTCACTCCCATAATCAGCCTGGCTGCTACATTCTGGACTCACTGAAGTCTCTGTAGCAGGGACAAGGGAAACCACACGTAGAGAGCATTACAGTAGTCAATATGAGAGACTACCAGTGAGATAACTACTGTTGTGAAGGACCACCTGTCCAAAAAGGGATGCAACTGAGCAATTCGGTGTAGCTGGGGAAAAGGGGCTTTACACGACACTGCAATCTGAGCCTCAAGGCTCAGATGTTGGTCTAATATAACCCCTAAGTTGCGTACCTAGTCCCTCGGGGAGAGAGTCATCCTGCCCATCACAGGGACCAGATCTCCCAGTCAAGCAGATGAGCCCCCCAACACCAGAATTCCGTCTGGTCCAGGTTCAGCCTCAGCTTCTTAGCTCTGGTCCAAGCCATTACAGCAGCCAGGCAATCGGCCAGGCACCAGATGATATTGCCTCCCTGCTCAGGCTGTGTTTAGTATAGATACTGCATAGTCCAGGAGTTCTCAACTTTTTAAAGCCAGGGGCCAGGTCATGCTCCCTCAGACAGCTTCAGGGGCAGGATGGCCATTTTGCCCTTCCTCCACCACATGACACTTCCTGGTGTGGTGGAGGGCACGTGAAATGGAGGCAGTAGGGGGCCACATGAAATGGCACCATGGGCCACATCCAGCCCACCGGCCGCAGGTTGAGAATCCCTGGTATAGCCCAACCCATATTAGGGGAAGGAACTCCTTGACAGCATCTTGAGCAGACCTTCTAAATCTTATGACCTATAATGAAACCATGCCTCATTCAGGGCATTCAGGGGTAAAAAACAACCTTGGTATTCTCTTTGTATTAAGGCTCAGTGTTGCTCAGTATTCTCTTTGATAGTCACTTCAAGGCAGAGGAGTACAAAAATTGAAGGGGGGGGGGCTTCTGGAACTACAACAAAAATTCAGATTTGGGGAGAGGGGTAGCAGTCTGCTGTTAGACTTTTGCACTAAACAAACCCACAAAAATCTTGTGATCCATTAAACTGTAGTTAGTTTAATTTGGGAAGCACTTTTGTGTACTGCAGCACACTTCATTAGATGAAATAATTATCTTATTTAAGAGGCTTAAGTTGCAGCTTTGAAGCAATTAGGGGCAAAATACTTTGCCACTATCTTGGACTCTACTAACTTTCTTCTATTTCCTTCTCAGTTACAACCAGTTTTTAAGAAGATTTCCATTGGCTAATTGCCTTGCAGAGAGAAAAGAAGAGAGGAAGATAATGAATGGGGTCTAGACAGTGACATCCAACCCACTTGAAGAAAGCCCAGTTCAGTTTTGAGGGAAGTGAACCAGCACATGGCTAGCAGGTATCCCCTCATGTGATTGTTCAGAACCACTTCGGCTCTTGGTCTGAAAAAAGATCTTCACTCCCATGTTGCATGAATAAGTGCAGCTGCTCAAGTTGTGATGGGGTGTGGGTGTTATGCTCATTCCTCACCACTTCTCCGAGAGCTGCACTGGATCCCAGTATGCCTCCGGGTGCAATTCAAGGTGCTGATTATTACTTTTAAAGCCCTACATGGTAGTGGGCCAGGATACTTAAGAGACCGCCTCTCCCCAAGAATATCTGCCCGTCCCACCAGAGTGGACCGGAGAGGCTCTCTGGTTGTACCATCAGCTAGAGAGGCTCATCTCTCTAGCACGAGAAGAAGGGCCTTTTCTGTGTCCGCTCCGGCCCTGTGTAATCTCCTGCCAACTGAGTTGCATCTCCAGACAGAGTTGCTGCCATTTAGGAAAGGAGTGAAGACCTGGCTGGCGGGGCATGCGTGGGGTGTGGGCCAGACAGTCAGCTCAGCCGCCAGGCTCTTTTGAATACCCCACCTCTCTCCCTGTTGTTTTTTACTTTTTAATGTTTTAACTTAAGTTTAACTTTGTTGTAAGTAATGTGTTTTAATTGTTTTTAATTGTAAGCCGCCCTGAGTCTTTGGATGAGGGTGGGGTATAAATGAAATATAAATAAATAAATAAATAAATAAATAAATAAATAAATAAATAAATAAATAAATAAAGGAAAGTTCATTATGCTCAATACACCCCTTGTAGCTCCGGGCCATTGACAAAAATACATGAGCATCACAGCTTTCCACAACAGATTATGATACAGTTTGTAATTACAAATTACTGAGGTATTAAATTAAAACTCTTCATGGAGAACAGCAGCCTTACAAATCTGATTAAGCTTCCTTTGTAAATTTATCAAGGGCTTTGTTTCCCTTCTCACTCTATTTTGTGCTCATTTTTTGGGTTACTAAGGAAGCATAGCTTGAAGTAGAAACTCAGAGGGAGGGAGAGAAAAGCTCTTATTGCCTTTAGGAGAAAACAAAGAAGCCTTCCCGCTCATGCATTTCATTTCCTATACATTAGGCATACAAAATCTTAACCAAGCCCCTATTGCTTAGCATAGCAAAGTGAAGCAAAAACGAGAAAATTATGGTGCTGAACTTGTCAACACCACCATTCTGCCTGCTTTATTATATGGCAGTGAAATATGGGCACACAAAAAAATTGATGCAACACAAAGAGCAATCAAGCGAAGAATGCTATGCATACAATGGGTTGATTGAATATCAAATGAAGAACTGCGCATAAAAGCAGGTGCAAAACAAGCATCAATGTTGTTTGAGTTTCCAAGGTGTCGGTGGGCTAAGCATGTGTGCCTCTTCAAAGACAGCAGGTGGATGAAAACTATCACACTTGACATAAAGCAACCACTATGAAGGCCAACAACCAGATGGGAAGACCTGTTCAGGGCAAAATTCCCAAGGCACTGGATGAGACTAGCATGGGATTGGAAACAATGGGAAACAATGCTTTGATTCGCCACGTCAAACTATGTATATATACAGTAAAACCCCAGCATACGAATGCCCTGGGTGACATTTGCCGCAGGTTATGAGCACAATTTTTTTTAAAAAAATTGCACGGTTTTAAAATCTAATATGGCAACTGCTGCCATGTTAGAAATCAAAATGGTGCCCACCCCCTCCGCAGAAAGTTGTTTACTGCTGCAGAGGTGCTGGCAGCAGCAGAAGCATTTCTGCCAGTATATTTGGACTGTCTGCCACCTCTGCCTGTTTCAGGAGGGTTGGGGGACTGTATTGGCATTGTTCTGACCTTGCTCCAAAGTCCCGGGGTTGTGCTGGCGCCAAAAATGCAGACCCAACTATGGCGTTTCTGCCGCTTTTTTTGGAGTCCACTGCCCCTGCCGGCTCTGGGAGGGTCTGGGAACATTTTTCCTTCGGTTCCCACATTTTTATGACCTCAATGGGTCGCGCTACAGCTGAAAATACACACTGCTTCCATTTTGGTTTTTTCCTCTCAAAATGACGGACATGTGCATTTTCAGCTGTAGTGTGGGTCAGGGAGGTCTTAGGAAGGCAGGAATTGAGGGGAAAAGGTTCCCAGACCCTCCCAGAGCCAGCGGGGGGGAAGAGACCCTCCAAAAATAGCAACAGAACCACTGTTTTCGGCTCCAGCACTGCCCAGGGACCTCGGAACAAGGTCAGAACTGAGTGGATAAGGTCCCAAAACAGCATGGAAATGTAGGGAGATCCCTTTGTCGTTTTTGGGGTGTGTGGGGAATGATCGTGTCTGACATTGTCTGGATGTTTTGGTGGGTTTTTGTATTTTTTAATGATTATTTTTACTCTGGTCGGGACTTTTTTTAAAATTTTCAATGCATCCCTATGGGAAAATATGCTTTGGGTTACAAGAGAGGCAGTTGGAATGGACCTTGCTCATAACCCAAGGTTTTACTTCATTGACGTGTGAAATATGGATCAACCAAGAAACCAAGTAAGAAAATACAGAAGGCAAGGTTTTCTGTCCTGTTTTGGCTATCCTGACACCAGTTTCAGCCCTGCATTATGTGAATAACTGGGATGTAGTACCAGTTAAATAAGTGCAAGGAAAACTGAAGCAATCCTTAAAGCAGATAGGTTCAGAAGGCACTTTCCCATTGGCAAAGATGCTCCTTGACGACCTTGTTTCATATTTATTTGCTAGATGAGTACAAAACCAGAAAGACTCCACTTAAATGTTCTTTGCAGTAACATGAAGGATGATGTCCATTTCATATAGAAAAGGGTGAAGGAATACAGTTTTACCATTTATCAAACAGGTAACTCAAACAAAAACAAATGGCCAGGAACAAACCCTTGCAGAAGGAGAGTCAAGGCTGAATGCTGATTAGATCTTCAGGGCAGTGCAGAGCATGACCCAGGGAATGACAGATGGATGTGTTGCCAGGTGCAAAAGCTTGACAGCCATTGCCTCCCTCTCTCTGGCATATGCAGCAGCCTTGCTCCCTGTTAGCCTAATGTCAGAAGAGTTTCTATGGCTGCCATTGTGCTGACAAGATGAAAATGATCTAAAGGGAACAGTTATAAACAAAGCAAAACATCTCTCTTGGCCTTTCTTTCAGCAAGCTTCTCAGCAAGCTGTACAGCAGGCATTCACAACCTATGGCCTGCAGGCCAGACTTGGCCCCCGATGCCATTCCATCTGGCCCATGGCAGCAACCCCGGAAGCAGAAGCAGATGTGCCAGTGCATGCGCAAACACGCCCACCACCATTTTGCCCAGCCCGCAGTGTAGTCTGAGGGGGAGTCATCCAGCCTGTGGAGTAGTAAAGTTGAGAATCCCTTCTGTATCGCTTGAAGAAATACTGTAATGGGAAACCTCCTGCATAATCTGAAGTTTCCCATTGGTTTGGGATTCTGTATTGGGAAAGGGCAAACACACTAGACTCCCAGACTCAAAAGATGATGTGAGCTCTTGGATTGGGTATTCTCTACAGCTTTGTTGTTCTTCAGTCGCTCAGTCGATTCCGACCCTCCGCGACCCCATGGACCACCGCCCTCCAGGCACCTCTGTCCTCCACCATCCTCCTCAGCCCACCCAGCTCTATACAGTAGTTCTGTCCAATCCCTGCCCAATATCTCCAGGATGCTGGCTGAAAATAAGTATGCCTAAGATTTATAGATCACTGTATATTCTCAGTCCCAGCCAATCCACCATCACCACCACCATCATCATCATCATCAGTAGTAGTAGTAGTAGTAAAATGCCAATGCTATGGACAAAGAAAATACACTGAACAAGGAGACGTTTGAAAGAAACCCTATTTATTAAAAAAAAAGTAAAATGTAAATTCCATCTGATTTTCAGATAATACCTTTACAAAACACAGTGTCAGTCTAAAGGCAGCTTTCTTTTATCTAGTATCATCTACATTGTAGATCAATTAAATATATTCACTTAAAAATACAGATGGCAGTCGAGTACAAAAAGACACACAAGTTCACTGAGACTCAATATTAGCAGCATTAGTAAGAACTATTCATGATGCAAAATGTTGCCTACTGATTAGTAGACAACCGTCACACTTTTTGCAAACATACTGCCTAAAATCCTGTTGCTTAGTGTGGCCATTTTGAATCAATAGAACATATGGAGGAATTGACTCACCAAATTCCCTGGGATTGAATAGGTTTATACTAATTGCATCTTGCTACATTAAGCAACAGAATTTCAGCCACTGTTGCCCAAGATAGAGTCTACATTGTTCCCTTTGAAGCCACCAGGTTACAGATCCAGAAATACAGTACATACTGTACTATAAACTGGTATTGTTGGAAGTATGGTGAGTATACGGCTCTGTGGGCAAAATGGTCTGTATTTTACTGCAGCAATATGTAGCTTAAATTTACTGGAAATTGCTCCACTGAGGGCAATGGAGATCTCCACTTGTGCAAGGTGTTACTCAAGTCCCCCTTGTGAACTACTGTACACCCAGAACAGAACCTTTTGCAGCACATTTGCCCCCCAAAAGACACCAGTTACTGCTCTCATTTCAGAACAGGTGGTAATTGCATCAACATTCCTCCCCATTACAAATTCTATGCTTGTGAAAAGCTACCATGTCAGGGAGAAAGGGTCAAGTCAAGCCAACCTGCCATGCTAGCTTTATCTGGTGGTTTTTATGTGGAGAGAATTAAAATTAAAATCTTCCACTTGTAGCTTGAAAGGATCCTGCCTAGGAAAGACTGGACCACATGAGCTTTTGAAATGAATAATTTCGTTCTGCTTACCTACTAGTCAAGGAACTAATAAAAGCACAGATTTGACCAAAAGTCTCTCATACTGGGCATGGATTTCTAGAATGTAACATGCAGACTGAGAAGCCTATTTAGGACGGAGCATGATCGAAAGCAAGAAATTGCAAGTAGATAAATAGGGACTACTTTGGTGGGAAGGTAAACAGCGTTCCATCTAGTCATGCCTGCCACATAACCACGGAAATGCCTGCAGTAGACAGCACTGGCTCTTTGGCTGTGAAATGGAGATGAGCACTGAACCCTAGAGTCAGATACGACTGGCTTTCGAGCAAGGGTGACCTTTACCTTTACTATGATCTATGGAAGGAGCTGTCATGGGGTCATCTCAGACCAAGCCAATTGTTTTTATTGCTAATTATTGCTTTCTTATTTCTAGAAGTGTTTTAAAACAGAGATAGGCAAAGTGTAGCCTAACACACAGACACACCTTTAAAAAAAACCATTTTGTTCAAAAAGGCCCCTTATGCCCTCTAGGGAGCACAATATGTAATTATTGAATATATTTAATATACTAATATATATTAATTATATACTGCATAGAGTATACTAATTACACTAATCACTTTTAAAAGTGTAACTGAAATGGAAATACAGTACAATATCCTAAAAACAAAATTATTGTATTTTCCAAAAGAAAAAGGGAGGAAACGAGAGAGCTTATACAGCTTTCTATAAAAGGTTTTCGAATACAGTATCCATCCAACTTGGTCACATCTGCTGGGGAACATTTCTTGAAAAGTATAAAATGCACTTTTTTGCCACTAGAGTCCCGGTTGTGTAGTGGTTAAACTGCTGTCCTGCAACCAAAAGGTTGTGAGTTCAATCTTGACCAGGACTCAAGGTTGACTCAGGCTTCCATCCTTCTGAGGTTGGTAAAATTAGTACCCAGGACGTTGGGGGCAAAATGCTAATTAACCTGTGAAGCGCCCAGAGAGCTCACTAAGCGATAAGTGTGATTGCTTTACTTTGGAGGGTTTGACTCCCCCCACCCCCAGCAAAAGGCAAATATTAGGGGAGTCAGCAGTCCCTCTAAAGCCCAGTATTCAGCATGGATGGAATTTTGGAAATTGCCCGTATCTGTTTTTAGAGTCCTAATTGTTTCCCTGCATTTATATAGAAGGAAAGAAGCACAGTTCGCAAAATCTTATTTCGGAACACTTTTCACCATGATTGAATTCTCAGTGTTCCAGCAAGAACACTGGGGAAAACCAGAGGGAATTCTAACATGTAATTAAAGATGTAATTTTGATTTGGGGGAAATGATTGATCATATTAAAAACTTTTGTAGCACCCTTTAAATATAATAAATGGTATTTTCAGAGCCACAACTGATGTAATATCTGAATCAAATATTTAGAGACTTGAGAAGAGGGAAAAGACTCCAAAACATGGGTTGTTGTTAATTTTTCTACATGGGAAATTCATATTATTAAACCAAGATTTCAAACCCAAGGCAAGCCAGAAACAAATGTACAGAAGGATGCAGTGGACCAGGAACATCAATAACATCCACACCACCTTCTTCTAAATGGGAGAGCATGTATTCCACAGCTAAGGCACATGCCTTTCCATCAAAACCACTCAGGGCCATAGCTTTGCCCTACAAAATCTAGATATTTGGTATTAAACAGGCTACCCAGTAACTTTTACTAAAACCTACCATCAGACAGATCAGAAGTAAAATGTTCAGACAACGTTCTATGAGTGACAGCAAATTAGAATAGTAAGTCTGGAGCTGCCTGTTTTTTTTTTTTTAAATACCCTGATTGTGTTTACTTTCTGTGATTTCATTATACAGGGATAAAACAATCTTATCAGACACATTTGGAAAATGTAGTGGCTTTTTTTGGCAGGCAGGCATGGAAACACATTATATAGGGGAGGCCGGTAGGAAAGTAAGACAAGGCTGCACTTGAACTGTCGCCTGCTGAAGAATCCAAGGAAGAAACCTGTAGAGAGCCTTGTGGAAATGTTGTACTGAGTAGCAAAAATGTCACCCAATATCTCCTTAAATTTTAAAATATTAAAAGAAGAAATAAATGTCTCCTCTCTACAAATGCTGCCATGGCTCTTTAGCAGGCATACATTTAACTTCCAAAACGCCACCAAAAATACATGCAGAAGATACAGAATTGAGAAATATAGAATTGGATGCTTCAGTAACTACCTGACAAGGACAGCTCTTTAGTGAATTCAACTGAGGAGTAACACTTGAAAACCTAATCACTGATGAAGGGCCTCTTGTGTATTATACTGACTTTCCATCTTAAGTAACTGTTGCTACAGTTCATAATCTACTCCTACAGCATTTCCAGCAGCAGACTTGGCTAATAGGAAGTACTTATGAGTTCCCTTTTTTAAACATATGATATTTGATGCTTGAAGTCAGCCAACAGTGTGTGCACTTTCTGTTGTAGGAAATAATAAATCTATCAAAATCAGAATCTCACTGTAGTGACTTTCAGTAGCTGTGAACAATAGAGGCACACAATGAAGGCTGAGAACATTTACCATTGACTACACAACTCAATTGAACATTCTGCTGTCAGAACTTTGGGGATGCTGCTCCCCACTTTTCCCAATGCAAACTTATATCTATGATATCCAAAAACCAGTTCCAGAAGGTTTCCCAGTCCTCTTGAACTGGACTGGAGGAAGAGGAGGGATTGCACTGAAGAAGGAAGAACTTCCCCCTCATTTTTGCTATTCTACCCACATAATTCCACTGTTTTATGCCAGTCATACTACTACTAATAATAATACTGTAAAAATAATTTCGTGTCAGAAATTATTCTGGGTTGAAAGGATTTTTGCGGAAGAAACTCCGCTCAGGGAATGTCCAAATGAGGTTCCTTTCATGTCCCCAAGAACTGGGACAGAGACAAGTGCTCAATCTGTCATGCTGTACCCAGATCTCGAATTGCTTGTCAGCCTTCCAGCGTACAAGGCAAGCTTCTTAACCACTGAGCCACCACAGCCCTTGTCATACTAAATAAATTTGATATTTAAATTTGATATTGGTCATGGCATTCCTAAACTAATTAAAACAACCTAACCAAAGATGGTCTTGTATTTCCGCATTTAATGGATTTTGTAGCCTGAACCTCCAAGTCAACAGCCTCTCCTGGGGACGCTGGCATTTAGTATCCTTTAAGAGTTTTCTTCTGCTCCTACTTTTCCTAGACAGCTAACCATAGCAAAGAGTTTTAAGTTCTCCTCAGCAGTAATACATGTTTAATAAAACATCAGTTGCCAGTATTTCAGAGTTAGCAACTTCTTCTGCATGCTCTACATATTGATTAGAGATAACAGCTTCCAAAAAGAAAAATGATTAGTAGCCAATAGGACGATCAATATAGTTCTCAGAATCAGGTTTGGTATAGTATGTAATTTATGAATCCTATCCAAGGCACCACGTCTCACAATCAAATAATTGTGAGGAATGTGTAAAAAAAAACACAATTAGGGTGAGAAACCTAAAACAACAATTAAAGAATTAGTAGCTTTTTTTTCTTCTTTAGGCCCTTTTTGAACAAAGGAGCAGTGTACTAACTGGAAAGCCATAACTTCATTCCCATGAGACCTTCCTTGTAGCTTTAAGGCTCTTTTAAGTTGCCATCTGTGCTCAGAGAACAAAGGCATTATGCAAAGTTATGAACAATTCGTTGCCTCTTGTCTGAAGGACAAGCAAGGCATAATATCTCAGAAGACTTCAAGCTACCAGGACATTTCAGAAGCTCAGAGCAGCCACCATGCAATTCTCGTAGATACTCAACATCTGCAAACACATATCTAATTTCCAAAACATCAAAAAAATGGGTGGGTACTACCTCGATTTTGTAATTTGTGTTCTCTCTATATGGACCTTTTTTCTGTGCTCTCTTTGATCACACAAGAAGACACAGGCAGACTATAAACTACACCTCTGCAAAACACAAGCATCCTCAGTCACACACACACAAAATGATACTTTGAGGGTACCCCAATTGCTTGACTCATAACAATATTGCTTGGCTGGTTCCAACACACTAGGTCAATTAACTGGAGTTGTAGGCCTCATGGCAGACGTTCTTCTTCATGGTTGTCTCATCACTTTCTTAAGAGTGCACAGTGGACAGTCCACGGATTCAGCAAAGAAAGTCTGTGGGGAGGTAGACTCTTCACAGTTCTTGTGGAGTGTCTGGAATTGTTTCACCACTTCTGTTCTTCTGGTTTATGTCCTTCTTTCGTGCTGGATCTAAAATTCCCATGTCTCCAGCCACCTGAGCCCTGCCATTGGGCTACTGGGATCAGAAGACAGAGGTCCTACCATCCCATATGAGAGAGGATGGAAGAGGTAGAAGCTGTGGGGAAAGATCCAAATGTGAATCAAAATCCCAGAGACCCAATACCACAACAGTTCATCTATGCATTCCAAAGAGCAGGGAAGGAGGAGTGTGGCCTTCCAAATGCTGGTGAACTACAGTTACTGTCACCTTTTAACACAGGTTGTGGCTGATGGAAATTTCAAGGCAACACCTGGAAGGCCACATATTACCTATCCCTACCTCAAGCTGAAGGTATCTTTCAAGATCTCTGAATCACTTGGTTACAGAAGTAACTAGGATTTCACAGAACCTCCCAAGGTATATACGAGTTCATTCAGATATATTATCCACTGAACTGTGGTTAAAGATATCAATATATTGCAAAAGAAAGGCTTATTCCACTCTGTTAAAATCCTTCTGAAGAGGGAGCTCTTGAAGATGATGTTGATGAAGTAAAGGTAATACTAATTAACAGCCAACATATGCCCAAAAAATAACCCAATTGACATGTACATTGCTATTCCCTGGTGCCTAGTAATATGATAGCAAAAATATCCTGTGAGAACATCCTCATATAGCTTCTGACTTATTTTTCAGCATTCTTTCAGTTACTCCTTCATAAAACCACCTGGACTATACAAATACAGTACTCACAATTCATTACATGACCATTATTCTAATTAAAAAATTGCTTTCCTATACACATATTTATGTTATACAGAAGCCAACTCTCACCTGTACATACTGATGAAGATCAACAACACCATTCCATAATTATAAACCTTTCTTCTTTGACTGCTGGGTGATGGAGGCCCAGCACAAAATTTTAGGAATACATCCCATGTAATTCCTGATGAAAAAAAAAGGGCCAGCCAGGCATATCAGTACTTGAAAGATCCATGCAACTAGAAATATGTCATGGATTTTGTTGGACTCCACCTCTCAGAATTCTCAAGCAGAATTCTGGAAGTTCCAGCCCACAGACCCATAGCTACAGATACCTTCAGATACCTACATTTTGCTCACCAGGAGCAGGGACTGTTTTGGAGATTCCATGTCTGTCTCAAACATTCTTCCTGTTGTTAATGTACAAAAATGGAAATTGCCATAGTGTTTTCAGGAAGTTGTAGTCTTCTTACCCTTTAGACTCTGTAGAGTAGGGATTTTCAACCTGCGGCCCTGGCACCATTTCATGTGCCCCCGCTGCTCTGAGTGGAGATCTTTAACCAAAAACCTGCAGGGATGGTCTCCAGCCCTGCGGGCTTTGGGGCAGAGATCAACAAAGGGTAATTTGAGGCAAACTTTTGCATCACACAATGTTCTCTTAACATTGTGTGGTGCAAAAGTTTGCTTCAAATTACCCTTTGTTATCCAGTTTTAGTGTTGTGCGTTGCAAACGCTAACTGGGGTATTACTGTATATTTTTTTAAATGTCCACCAATATCTTTAATATAAGTAGTTAAATATAAAATATTTAATATAGAGATTATTATTACAGCGCTTTTGAGAGGGCAAGTTGCTCTGAAATGATTTTTCTCACTCAACTTCACTTCAGCCTTTTAGAAGTAAAACATCTATCATCTATGTTACAGGTAGGAAAACGAAGGTGGTAGAGAAAGTTGCCCAAGGCTAGCCAGTAAGAGCTGGTTTTATTGAACCCAGAACCCCCAAATCCTAATCTTGACTACAGATTGTGCAGCTGATTAAGTACACTTTGCTGGCAATTTTTCCAAAGCACTACCCCTAAAACCAAATATGTTTCAACGGTAATGCAGTGGCTCCTTTACAGTCATTCCTTTTTCAAAGCTGCTTTCTTATCTACCATGGCTTTGTAAAATGTCCACCAATATCCTTCCTGCTCTATGAAAACTCATGAAACATACCTGTCAACATGATGGAAAAAAGCATGGCAGGGAAATAGTGATGAAAGTAAAGCACTCTGCCCATCATGAAGAAGGGAAGGTAATGGAGGATCCATCCTAACATAATTCTTCTTCCACCAAACAATAGGACTTGAGAAAGCTCTGAAACACAGCACACATACATAAAATGGAGGTTCTGGTCACTGCAGTCTTCTGACAAATCTGAGTCAACATTTGTTTATGCCAAGTTTCTGGCACACATCCAGTGTGATCAAGTGTATATTACAATGCTCTGTTTCCATGTTGCTAGCTTGGAATGCTTGGTGGAGAACAGCATTATGGACATAGGCATGAGTAATGTGTTCCTGCCAAGACAACCAGACCAGGCTGTCAATAAACAGACTTGATTCCAATAAGTATGTTAGCAATTGCTATAATTCCAAGCAAACACAAGCTAAGAAACTACTGGTACTTCTCAAACCATCATGAAAAACTTGGTAAGAAACCTGTTTCTTCAGTAACTCTAATAGCCCCATGCACAAACAATATCATGTGACTATTAGGTCTACTGGGGATCTTTTGTTCTCCAGTGTGGTGGTATGTAAGTAAGCAGGTAGGTAGGTAGGTAGGTCACAAGCGAGCAAGCAAGCAGGAATTGAAAAGTGCATTCTGGTCTGCCAAAACGACTTCTCATGAATTCTTTGCAACAAACAGAGTCAGGTTTTTGATGGAGCTACATGGAACTGTAAAAGAACCATGGTGCACAATAAATGGAACAAATACAATCTTGATGGCCCAGCAGAAGATTATCATCCAGCCTGGCATTCATCAGGATAACTAATAAGGAGCCACCCAACCAACTGAGTAAAAAAAAAGTAGAACCAACAGCATGGTTAATGCATATACTGTATGAGATTCACAGTATTTCCACTTTTAGTTTCTTGCATTTTCTTTGCTGGATCAAAACATCCATGCTCCTTAGCCCCTGCCTTTCCTGAATTCTTCTGAAAGGCATGTACTCAACATTTACTATATGAATTCTGCCCTTTAACAGATCCTTATTTCTGTTTAGAAGGAATCAAAGCTATTCCAAAATCTTAAGCTGAAATCCAAATAACTATGATTAAATCATTAATTGTGTACAGCCATGTCTGACTTGCGGTGACCCTCCTCAGGGTTTCCCAGGTGGAGAGGACTCAGATATGGTTTGCCATTCTCTTCTTCTTGACTGTACCCAAGGCCAGATGCACAGTAGGAAACTGAACTCCCAACCTTTGGCTCTGCAACCAGGTACCTAACTCACTCCGCTATCTAGCCTTCTAGATTAATCATAATTATATGTGCATGTAAATACTTGTATCCATAAATGAATCTGCCCTTCCAACTACTACCTTCCTCATGCTGCACTAGAGGCTATTTTAGAGAATACCTCAACTTCTTGCAGCAGTTTTGGGAAGTCCCAAAACACAATGGAAAGCTTTATTTGTGGACTTTAAGGTTCTACATAACTTTATCACAATTCTTTGGGTACCACAGTCAACATATGAGCTCCTTCTTCTGGATGGTGAATGTTCCTTGGTCAGGAAGCCATACATGTTAAAAAACAATTGAAGACAAAGCAGGTGGATAATTTATATTACCTTTGTGCTCAACTGTCAGCTGAACTCCCCTCTTCATAGCCACTGATAAGACTGTTGTCATTACAATATATAATCCAATAGTGATTAAGTTCATCCACCAGATCACCTGTGAGAGAAAGTCTTATAAGCAGAAAAAGATACATAGTCCCCGCCCCCATAAAACTATAGTGAGGCTACTGAAATTCAAATGAAAGGAAATAATGAGGGTCACTTATTTAGTGAGCACCAAAAACAAGCAGAACTGCCACTCTCAAGCATGGGGAATCAAAATCTAATCCCACTTACCGGGTTTCCCAGCAAATAAACCCTATAGTCGGTTTCATTGACTCCAGAAAAACGAAGGCCCTATAGAGAAATTAATGCTTTTGTGAAAAGAAATAAATGTTATTGTCATTCAACTTTCAATTTCCCCTTAAAACTAAGGTTCTTTTAAATAAAGATTTTTCATTAAAAGATAATTATTTCCTATATCTCTGAGCTGTTTAGCTAGTTCAGTTATTTTCGAGATATAGGCCAAAATCCTCTTACACAGTTACACTGGTACAATACAAATAGCATAACTGTCAAAAGTATACTGGCACAAATTTAAAAAAAACTGTAGACATCATCTGTTGCATACCAAATGATGTGACTCAACACAGTGACCATTGAGTACTTAGCACACGATTACAAAGAGCCATGGAAGGAAAAACTCAAGGGTGTTTTTTTTTTTTTTTTTTTTTTTTGCAGAAGGCAAGTAAAACTTAAAGCTGCAGAAAGCAGTTCTTGATCCCGTTTAGTTAAAAAAGGCAGACAAAACACATTTTTTTAAAAAAAAAATCCTTCAGAGAGTCAGTTTTGCCTGCATACCTGATAATTGATTGGCCAGTGCCAAGGTTTGGATGTGACTTCATTATCCTTTGGCTTGAGACCACTGTTTCCCTACAAAATAATAATAACACATCACATCATAGTTTCTTATAAAGAAGTTTCATGCTCTCTCTAGAAAGCCTTTTTCTCAGAAGAAACAATAACTTACAAATTAACCCCTATACCCATGGGTTCAATAGCCACGGTTTCAGTTATCCACGAGGCTAAAAATATTCAATTAAAAATACATATATATTTCTAGAATGCATTACCAGAGGTGGCCATCAGGGGCCACAGTCTGCAATGTAAAACCTAGGGTTTGTTTTTATCTATGGTTTCCGGTATCGACAGCTTTCACAATGTATTTCCTGTGAATACCGGGTTGACCTATAGTTTCACCTTAGTAGATTCTTGACTTCTTGTTACAATAAGGAATTACAGCTTAAAACTATAGACAATACCAAATCAACTAAGAATTAAAAACTTGCCTTGTTCTGCAAGAGTTTGTTTTAAGCTACAATACAGAGTTGGAAGCGTTATGGTCTTGTTGCACTTTTCCTGTTAACTGTTTTCTTTGGGACAAATAAATGAGAGGGGTGGGTGGGATTTTGTTACATTCAAGTTATATGTTACATTTTATTTTTAAATCCCAAGAGTGGGTAAATTAACCAGATGGATGGTATAAAAACAAAGTAAGTAAGTAACCTGGTAGATTGTTTCTCCTAAAGATCTACTGTCCACATCACTTATCTTCTTAGAATACACAGTCCCAGGTGCCAACACCAAGAATGGCACAGAAGGTTACAACTAGGAAGACAAATCTTGATGACAACACCATTCTTATGGAATAGTTTACTGGTAGAGCTGCAACAAGCCCCCCTCTCTAGACTTTTAAAAATGCTTAAAAACAATGCCATTTAGAGAGGTGCATAAAGATATTTCCCCACATGATTAATCACTTTGTATTTCGTTGCTTTTTCTAGACTCCAAGGTCTTCTGTTGAAAGGATCATAGATTAATTGTTACTTATATTATATCACTGCCAGTAGGAAGGTTATGTTTCAATGTCTTTTATTTTTATTGCTTTGTTTATGTTATATTTTATTTATTTATTTATTTATTTTTCTGATTTATATTGTTGCCCAACTCTGAAGACTGTGGGCAGCTCACAGAAAATAAAACCAATATCACATTTTAGAACCAATTTTTAAAAACCATTAAAACTGCTACCAAAAATTACCCCAACCCCTACATATTAAAAGAGATTAAAAGAGGGAGAGAGTGTTCTTACTAAACCACCCTGAATGGGGAATTCTTTTCTCCAGGCAGCACCGGTATATAAGAAAAATACATTTTAAAAATTAAAAATTAAAATGTATTGATTCATTAGCAATACTCCAAAATACACTATAGAACAATTGGTTTATTGGGCTAACCAAATAAATATCAGCCTTATCAGTTGTACAATAATACAACTGTTTGCCCATAAATAGCATTAATAACAGCTTGTCTTCCTACATTTTCTTACAAATAACAAACTGAGTATTTTTCAAATTCTTAGGGAATTCTGAGTCTGAATCAGACTGGTAGAACTAAAGGACAAAAGAGAAGATCCCCGTGAAAACTTCAAATAGGAAGCAACAAGTGAAAAAAAATACACAAGTCTCAGCTAATAATATTTCTCTTATTCTAGCGATGATCCAAGTCCACACAGACATATTAACAACTGTTTAATTTTGGGGTTCAGTAGAGTAAATGCAAACAAGCAAACAAATATGGAATACAGTCCAATCTACCTACTCGTATCATAACCATGTGAGACTCCAGCAGAATCTCTGGGAAGGAAGGTTTCAGAACATCCAAACTAATATTGGGCACTACAGAAAAGAAGAGAGTTTTAAAATGAAATTGCATAGGCTGATTAGTTATGCATTAGATTGTTCTTTTACTGTATCTGAATCCAAATACTGGACAGTACAGACCATCATCATGGCGATCAGCCACGAAGACTGTCCTGATAATATAATGCCATGACCTTTCATCTGCCTTCCTCATCACAGCATGACACCTGCACTACTGATCCAGTTCTGCAAGTCACTTTGTGGTCCTGAGTCCTTTTGGCACGCTAAGTCCTCATCAGCCCCAAGCCAGGATTGATGAAGCTGCTGCCCTCCATCAAGCATAACATATATATTTAAAAAGGTCCAATGGAATTAGCATACTCCAGATCGTGGAAAAGACAAATTCTCATGCAGAATGGTACCTTGACCATCCATTTATCTCATTCTCACCCATTTCTGATTCATATTTACAACACATAATTTGATTCACAGGATATTCCCTTGTTTATGACAAAGGTTAATCAATCTATCCCAATCCAACCTTTGGCAAACTCCTGCTCTGACTTTTTGCTTCAAAACTGACAAGCCACATGGATACAAGAGAGATGGAAATCCAAACACTTTCATGCAAAAAAGATGTGTTCAGTCACATACAACGGGGATTGATGTGATCTTCAACATTCCAGAGAGTATTAGGTGTCTCCTTCTGATATGGAGTACAAGTTACTTCTACCTGCTCCCAACCCCTGTGAAAGAGGAACACAAATGATGAGTCACCAACAAAAAAAACTGTTCTGCTGCATCTCAAGTGACATTAATATTCCTCGGTCTTCTGCTACATACATTCACACAGAAACAAGGCACAGTTTAAGTGAAATCAAAACACATACATGTCAGTTGCCAAGGACATACCTACCTTGCCTCCAGTTGCTTAACCTAAACATTAATCTAAATGCAAGACCAACATGCTCAAGTGGGGGCTGCTGGCATAAAACAATACACGGTGTGAATGTGGAGAGATACAGAATCCAGCTCATTTACTGGTCTGACAATTACTGCCAGAAATATGTACTGTTGAGGACTTAAGTTTGGCCAATGACAAAGCCAAGAAAGTGGTTTCGTTTTGGCAGTCCAAAATTTGATCTGGACATAGAAGAATCTAAACATTGACATCAATCTTCCTAGCTCTTACTTGATCAGAATCTATGCATAAATAGAGTGAACATATTCCTACAGTCACAAGACATTGCTTAGAAAGCACCAGCATTTGTTTGGAAAAGGCACATCTGGTAGAGCTCACATGAAATGGTAAGAATTCCAGGAAGCAGTTCCAGTGACTTATGTAGCTGGCAGGGAACCATAATTATCTCCAATCCATTCCAAAAAGAGAGCAATGCACTCTTTCAAAGACATAGGAATAATTTCTTCATTGTAAATACTGACAACTAGATGCTGAGCTTGATGACCAGAAGGTTGGCAGGTCAGCGGTTTGAGACCCAAGTGCTGCATGACAGAATGAGCTCCTGTTGTGTCCCAGTTCCTGCCAATCTAGCAGTATGAAAGCAAGAAATTGCAAGTAGATAAATAGGGACCACTTTGGTGGGGAAGGCAACAGCTCCAGAGTCTAGTGCTCCAGCGTCTAGTCATGCCTGCCACATGACCACAGAAATGTCTGCAGACGCAGACAATGCTGGCTCTTTAGCTGTAAATGGAGATAAGCACTGCCCCCTAGAGTTGGACATGACTGGCTTTTGAGCAAGGGAGACCTTTAACCCTAGGATAGAATATATCACATCTCTGCCACCCTGCTAAAAAAAACTTGGTTTAAATGTTGCTGTTGTTGTTTAGTAACACAGTTGAGCAGGCTGGCTTACATGGTGCCTCCCATTGGAAGCTGAAGTAAAACACGCCTGTGTATGTGCATAACACTGCCATAAATGCACCCATGGCTGTCATAAATGCATTTATGACAGCAGCAGTGCATTTACAACAGCATTTTGTGCATGTGCAGGTACATATAATTTCTGCTTCCAGGAGCAATGAGGGTGGTGTGGGCTGGATTATTTGGTACCATGGGCCAGACCCGGCCCAGGGGCTGTAGTTTGGTCACCCCTCTTTTAGTCCATTTAAACCAGGAGTTCTCAACCTTTTAAAGCCAGGCGCCGAATCACACCCCCTCAGACTGTTTGCAGACTGGACTGGTATCCCCCCTGCTTCTGCCAAAGGTGTCTGAAATGCATCCACGGCCGCCAGAAAAAACCCTACAGCCACTGGGAACATGCCTGCAGCTGCTTCCAACAGCAGTGAAAGTGCCGATTGGAGCGAGGGGGGGGGGGGTTGGATGATTTGGTGCCATGGCCTGGATCCAGCCCGTGGGCCATAGTTTGAGAATTCCTGCTTTAAACTCAATAATTCCATGAGAAATAACATCCACATACTCACCATTTTGGTAGTGTTTTTCCAGTTGAACCCAAGATGCAGCCTGTAGCTACATGAATCAGACGTATTTGACTTCGTAGGACTTTAATGCGTTTCCCAACTTTTCTTCCTACAACCTCAATTCTCCAGAAATCATTGGAATCTCCAGTTCCATTCTAAGACAGAAACACACCAGGAAAATTTGGGGAGTGGGTGTTGTCACCAAGAGATACAGCCTTCTAAATCTTCATAGTTTGAACTAATACTGGTGAGGGGAAAAGGCTATTGTTCAGCTTGGGAGGAAATAAACCAAGATAGGAAAAAGCCATTGCTTTAGGAGCACATTCTAAGTGGCACAGAGAATCAAGCACTAACTTTGTTCACTTACAATGCCATACCCTGTGACCTGAAGATGTTTTCGTGTCAAAGGGGCTTCATGGTGATGACTGTGTAGGTTTCTAGAAGTCCTAAATTAAAAAAAAAGGTACAGTAGTTTCATTTTAGGGACCGTGGTGGCTCAAGTGGTTAAGATGCTGACTGGAAGGTTGACAGGTCAGCAGTTTGAGACCCAAGTACTGCATGATGGAATGAGCTCCTGTCTCTGGCCCAGCTCCTGCCAACCTAGCAGTTCGAAAGCAAGAAATTGCAAGTAGATAAATAGGTACCACTCGACACTCCGGTGTCGAGGCATGCCTGCAGACACAGACAGCACTGGATCTTTGGCTATAAACAGAGATGAGCACTGAACCCTAGAGTCAGATACTGTATGATTGGATTTCAAGCAAGGGCGACCTTTACCTTTACTAGTTTCATTTTGTAGACAGTTTGATTTTATACTCGAGATAGTGTGAAAATAATTTTTAACACAGTTCAACGTAGTGGCAATACAGTATAGTGAAACTTTGCCAAACGTGAATTGGTCAGTTTGCAAAACAAGAGCCCTGTGGCACTCTATAAACTAGCAGCAGATCAAGCTATGGAGCTCCATTAACCCTCTTCAAACACTCCAAAACTATAACAGAGAACAGGGACTTATGCTGCAGTTCACTCCCACACCTACTCATGAACTTCTCATGCTCAGAGAGAAAGTCCGAAGCTGAATATAGTTACAGAATCATGAAACAGAACTAGTGGTTACTTTCCACTTTAGACCTAGGAAGATCATGACGGAAAACCCAGGACAGTCATAGCTGAAAAGGAAGGGGTGCTGCATACCTCTACATTCTCCTCCATACCTAAGATTTCTGAATGCTTTGAGAGAATCTAGTCATCTTTCATTTTATTCCCAAGAAAGTTCTGAAGCTCAAATACACGATTATTGCAAAC
This sequence comes from Furcifer pardalis, assembly GCA_030440675.1. Taxonomy (NCBI): domain Eukaryota; kingdom Metazoa; phylum Chordata; class Lepidosauria; order Squamata; family Chamaeleonidae; genus Furcifer; species Furcifer pardalis. The sequence goes on along the minus strand of CP126894.1, from coordinate 33,877,995 downwards.
TGACACTGCTGCTAAACACACATGAAGTATGCAAAAGGGAGAAATGAAGAACCAATATCTTCAAGTCCAACTAAAAAAATATATGTCTTGACCAGGCCATTTTATGCCATTTTTTATTAGAAATGCTGGTTCTTATGGAATTTAGGATGATTTGAACATCACTTCTTTCCCCTTACTCTTTGTGCTCCAGATGGATAACATCTCCATGTTTCACAAACTCCACAGAGGAAGATGGGTTAGAATAATCTGGCAAAACAGAAGAGGACACAGCGCCACAAATGAGGAGGATAGAGAAGGCTGATACAAGTATGCCTAGAGAACCTTTACTAAGATATTATGAAAAAGGGGGAAATCAGTTTTAAACAAAAAGTTATGCTTGAAACACAGACTAACACAGCTACTATTCCTAAAATTATCATTAGGAAGTAACTTCTAATGTTTAGTTGAAATCTGCAATTTTTGACCTACTAGTTCTAGCATTATTATCTATAGCAACCAATAAATATTATTTTCTATCCTCTGCATTGTAGTTGTTCAGACATTTAAATTCTGCTATCCTGTTTCCACTGAATATTCTCATTTCCAAGGTAAACATACCTAGCTCTTGCAACTGCTACTCATTAAGACTTTGTTTCCAGGGACTATCCTGGGATTTAAATGTAAAATCTCAATGAATAATCAGGATACTGTTATACGCATGAAAAACCAGAAATGCTAGGAAGGGATAATTTTTTTCTTTAAAAAATGACAAATATTTACCTGTATTCACATTGTGCTTCTTTATAATCCACAAGTTATTCAAATCTTTGTGCAAATATGCAGTGATCTAGGGACACAGAGACATCGTTGGATTCTATATCTTCAGGCACGCTTATGTTTATCAAGAAGCCACACACCATCCATCTACTAACTACTTTATTACTGTACATTTCTGAGGAAACCAGATAATGGAGCAACAAGGAGCTGTGGTGGCCCAGTAGATAAGAAGCTTGCCTTGTTAGCTGGAAGGTTGGCAAGTTGGCAGTTTGAAACTCGGGTACTGCATGACAGTTTGAGCACCCGTCTGTCCCAGCTCTTGGGGACATGAAAGGAGCCTCATTTAGGCATCCTCTGAGCGGAGTTTCTCTAGCAAAAATCCTTTTCGACCCAGAATAATTTCTGACATGAAATTATACATATGGAGCAACAGACCTCCTGGAGGAAGTCTGGCAAATCAAATTGCCTAGGATTGGCTTAGCCAAAGGTTGCTCTTGCTCGAAACCAGTTGTATCTGACTTTAGGGTTCGGTGCTCATCTCAGTTTACAGCCAGAGCCAGTGCTGTCTGTATCTGCAGACATTTCTGTGGTCATATAGCAGGCATAACTAGACATGAGAGTGCACAGAATGCTGTCACCTTCCCACCAAAGTGGTACCTGTTTATCTACTTGCAATTTCTTGCTTTTGAACTGCTAGGTTGGCAGGAGCTAAGGCAGAGATGGGAGCTCACTGCATCATGCAGTACTCAGGTCTCGAACTGCTGACCTGCCAACCTTCCAGTCATCAGGTTCAGCATCTTAAACACAAAGCAAATCAATTACACTTCTAAACTGCCATTTAGCACTTAGTGCACTCTCTGGGCAGTTCACAAGTTAATTAGCATTTTGCTCCAACTTGCTGGGTACTCATTTTACCCACCTTGAAAGGACTGAAGGCTGAGTTATCCATGAGCCCTGGTCAGGCTCAAACTCACAACCTTCTGGTTGTAGTACAGCAGCTTAACCACCACGCCACCAGAATATTTCTGTATAGCACTCCTGTGTTTAAAAACCTCACTCACACACACCAAGTTTATATATTTCCAGATTCAACAAAACATGTCATTCTAACATTCACTCACTTGTTGTTGCCGTGCTCCAACTCCCTCAGGATACAGATGCCAATGTGAATGCAGATATCCACCTGCCATACGAAGGTTCTTCACTGTTACCACAGAGCCATAGGCCAGGTCTAATGGAGGAGAAGAATACAGTACAGTAGTTTGAAACAGTTTACTTGACAAGGTCACACCACAGTTATGGTTTCACAGCACTCCAGTGTGAACACTAACCTATATACAATATCAACATCTGTATTAAGCAAACACTCTTACAAAGCCAACTCCATACACGTAAGGAGAGGTTAACAGTGGACATGGAGAGAATTAAGCAAGAGAATGACCCTCAACATCCATTGAACGGATATGTGTTTCACATCCACCAACTCAGATCCAGGAAGAGCTTTATGGCAAGAACGAACATTCTTGAGGGTACACAAGAGCAAAATCAAATTAGAAGCTGGAGAAAGGAGCTCACTGGACAAGAAACAACATTAACAAAGGACATAGCTGAGGAACTCAAACTCCTGTTCTTCACTTGGAGGACACCGAGTAGTAGGCTGATGATTGGAGTGCCTAAATGCAAGACCAACATGCTCAAGTGGGGATTGCTGGCAGACAACAACCCATTGGGTGAATGTGGAAAGATACAGAACCTGGCTCATTTGTTGGTCTGCCGATTACTGCCAGAAACATGTACCATTGAGGATTTAAGTTTGGCCAATGACAAAGCCAAGAAGGTGACATCATTTTGGCAGTTTAAAGTTTGGCACAAAAGAAGAAATTTGGCTCATGACTCAAGACTGCATTGTGATGAAAAACTTCTCTCTACATGGAATCATCATATAACTGTTTGTCTGGTACGTGTGCAGCAATCTTCCACTACACCAAAATGTGTTGCATAAAGCAAACTGTAATATCACAATAGGAAGAAAATCTCAGCAAATTCAGCTTGCTCATTTTATAATAGCTCATTTGAACAGCCATTACACACACTCACACACACACACTCCTCTTTTAGGTAAAGGCAAAGGTCACCCTTGCTTGAAAGCCAGTCGTATTCAACTCTAGGGTGTGGTACTCATCTCCATTTACAGCCAAACAGGCAGTGCCATCAGCATCAGCAGATGTTTCCATGGTCATGTGGCAGGCATGACTACACACTGAGTGCACAGAATGCTGCTACCTTTCCCACAAAAGCAGTACCTGTTAATCTACTTGCAATTTCTTGCTTTTGAACTGCTAGGTTGGCAGGAGCTGGGACAGAGACAGAAGTTCACTCTGACATGTAGCACCAGGGTCTCAAACTGCTGACTTGCCAATCTTCCGGTTGTCTAATTCAACATCTTAGCCAGTAAGCCACTGGAGTCCCATGACTCCCCCTTTACTACCGGTAGATGTAATAACATCAGCATGTGGTTTAATGCACATGGAGAACATTTCTTGGAAGAAACACCAGAAACCCACACGTGGCACCTTCTCTTGAATATTACTGTTGATTTATGCAAATTTCAAATCACACATATGTTATTCATTTCAGTTGTTTGCCTTATCCTTCCTCCTGTGAGAATGAATAAGATAACTACAGAAGAAACACTCGGATGTTCATATCACCAATTTGCAGGCTAAGATACAGGAAATACCACAACAAGTGGCTGTTGCTCCCAACCCCCCCCCCCCACCTCGGCTGCTTGAGTTTGGGAAGGTTCCCCATTTCTCCAGCATAGAAAACAGTTCTTTGTACTATGAAATGAGAACTCCTAGTTGACTCGAGTTTAATAACTAAGTACTACCTCTGAATCTCTTGAATGACCAGATGCTGAGAGGAGCTAAAGTAACAAAACATCCCTTACTAACAGCTTCACAAGAACAAGCCCTTTCTCACTGCCTCTTTCTGCATTGCTAAGAGGTAAACTGAGAGGAGGTGATTAGGTCACAGAGGCTGAACTGCAATCAGATACACTGAGCACTGAAACTTTTCTTACTGTTGTAAAGAACTGAATTAAACTATTGTTTAGGACTTCCCAGGATGGTGTTTTACATTGGAATTAATTTTAATTTGGTACAGAAGCATGTAGTCAAAACTCAACAATGTCTTATACTTTCTTTAAACAAAATCCAGCCGTGTGACCCATCAGAAATTCAAACAAATGCAGGAAGGAGACGATACCTCTTTCAGGTCACTTTAAAATTCAAAAAATAGCAAACTTTCATAGTTCACGATTACTTCTTCAGGCTAATGTGGCATGGAGTATGTAGTCCAGCCAGGCTCATTCTTAGATGTAAAATGGGAGAACAGCAGAAACAAACAGCCTTTTTTGCAATTTAGAAGCAGGAAACCAGAGGTATCATCACCTCCTTCCTACATTTCTACTTTCTTGGCTCCCCCTTCCATATCTCTGTCATCTCAATTTTATGCAGGATAATACAGAAAGTCATGTTTATGCTTTCATCACAATTTTGCTCTACTCAATCTCAACCCAACAAGAAAGATTGACATTAATTCTGAAGCAATTCATGTGACTATTCCAAACATAATGAATAGCCTTAAGGTATCTACTTTTCATTTGTTTTAGCTCCTACCCCCTCAGATGTTCTTAAACACATAAGGAAGTTTTGTTTGCTTTGATACAGGGTTCTGTTGTCAGTGCTCACTGTTTCCAAAAGGGTCTAAATACTCACATTCCGGAACAGATACGTTATGAAGGTTGTTACCAATCAGCCGGGACTGAAATCCTGAGCTGAAAAAGCCATCTCCAGGACCACTAAGAAAGAATAAATCATATGCAAATTATGTCTGGATGAAGACAAATGGACAATGGTTTAAAGATATAATTTAATAAGAAGGAAATATCCTTCCGCACAGGAAAGATGTTCTCAATTTCCTTAGTTGTCTACAAGGATCTGGACTGTCTGTCACAAAAGCAACTTTTACCAACCCGTGAGTTTACATCACACAAGTAATCAATTCTGTTCAAGTATAATGCAAGTAAACAATCTTGGCAAAAGCCTAACTTTAGCATGACAGATTCTAGGTTTTTGTTACAATATCCCTATAAAGATAAAGGTTACCCTTCCTTGAAAGCCAGTCGTATCCAACTCTAGGGTTCGGTGCTCATTTCTGTTTATAGCCAAAGAGTCGACGCTGTCTACATCTGCAGATGATTCCATGGACATGTGGGAGGCATGACTAAACACTAGGAACGCTGTTTACCTTCCCACCAAAATGGTCCCTATTTATCTACTTGCAATTTCTTGCTTTCAAACTGCTAGGTTGGCAGGAGCTGGGACAGAGATAGGAGCTCACTCCATCATGCAGTACTTGGGTCTCGAACTGCTGACCTGCCGACCTCCCAGTCATCAAGTTCAGTGTCTTAACCATTAAGCCACCGCAGTCCTAATATTCATATAAACTATTTTATATAGTAGTAGTTCAACCTTAGCAGCTGAATTTTGTAAGATTAACACCTAGCAAAAAAAAAAGGTTGACCACTCTACTAATATGTTATAACACTTACTTTTGGCATGACAGAGAAGTCAAAGCAATAAGTAAGAATACTGAATATATCAGAAGAGTGGTGCACGTTGACTATTTTTAGTGGCAGCTTTTCAGGAAATCAGTGGCATATAAAAGAAAATTGGCTAGTAAAATTCAAAATAAAGAGCTTTCACTAATAACTCATTTGAAATGGCGAGACTTGGATTCTGGGTGCTAAGGAAATTTAGTAAATGCAAGCAAACCGCTAGGCTACGCCAATCTGAATACAGTATAATATACTGTACTGAAATAGTCAAATCTTAGTCCTTTCCCACCATTTACTTTTGAAAAAGCTACTGTACCAAGTGGGAAAAACTATACAACTATGTTATGATACATTCACATCTGATATGTACTACAGTACAAGTATCAAGGTTGACTAAGCATCTTTGATCAACAAGATTCATATGTGAAACAAATTAGTTGTGCTGGTTAAGTAACGTGCATCTCCTTCTTTTCCTCTGCAAAGCTTTAGAGCTTGTTTGTTTCAGGGATACACAGGTATTTTGCACTGCAGGCCAAATCCTTATTCCCACCAGCAAATGTTCAACACTGGATAGGATCGTTTCTGTCTGCAGAAATGAAAGAGTCCATTCATTAACTGAAACACTGAGGTCTCTGTACACAAAGGCAGAAACAGCCACAAGAAACAGTATCCCTAAACTAACCCTTTTCATGATTTGTCTGCCTTCCTATAAAGATAATGATGGGAATTATGGGTCAGTGCAGGCACGACAGCAAACAATTCCATTATTTGTAGCTGCTGGTCTCCTAGAGGTTTCCAGAGGACAGGAAACAGTTGTAACAATATAATTTGGTCATATGATGAACTTTGCATACAGTAAAAAGAAATTGTAACTACTTCAAATCTTGATTGGTAATTCTTGTTTGCTAGCCAACCGTCCATTACAATTAACCAACACAGACATACAGTACTATTTATCCATGTTTTATATGACACCTGAATAGAAGCAAAACTATCGTCTTAAGAGAAAAGTCAGAAAGATTTACCCAAATGCACCCTCTTAAGATGGAAGAGAGGACAAATACCTTCTATTTAACACTGCAAAATGAACAGCAAACAGGGCTGTGTAGAGGGCAAGTGGCAGTACAATGAGGCAGAGGACACGAGCCAGAAAGTGCTTCCCCAGAGTGACCTGCAGCAAAGAATGCAGAATAATTGCAGAACCTTTTAAGCACCTTCTAAAAAAAATTTAAACTATGTACCATACAAGCATACCCACAGCAACCAAGCAAGCAGACAAAATATGTAGGCACTACCTACATATTTAAGCGAGATTAGATAGGGATAAAAACAAAGTAGAAACAGTAACTGTCTGTCTGGCCAGGTTATCTTGCTATGTTAACAGAGTAGACCATACTGCCAGCGACTCGACACTGAGCGTCAGGCGCTGGTAAACTAACCTGACCACCCTGAGGACTAACAGCTTTGGGTGTCGAAGTCTACAGGGAAGGGTGATGGTCCCCATGTGGATTAAATCCCACTTGAATCCATCTTGATGGAGGGCAGTAGCTTCATCCTTACTGGCCTGGAGCTGAGGAGGACTTTGCGTGCCAAAAGGGGTCACGACCAGAAAGTGATTTGCAGAACTGGATCAGTGGTACGGATGTCATACTGTGATGCGGAAGGCAGATGGAAGACCACGGCATTGTATTCTCAGGACACTCTTCATGGCTGATCGCCATGATCATCACCAATATTCGGATTCAGATACAGAAGAAGAAGAAAATTAAAATTTATAGCCCATGTATCTAGTGGAAGTTCACTACTCTGGCTGGCAAGGACAATAATAAAAACAGAACCCACCCACAATAAGACCTAATATAAATGGGTCTGGGAGAACCACGTTGGACGATAAGCTTCAAGCAATACATCCTGACAGGTAGCAAGGTACTAAAGCACTGGTAAAGGTAAAGATCACCCTTGCTCGAAAGCCAGTCGCGTCTGACTCTAAAAGGTGGTGCTCATTTGCATTTACAACCAAAAAGCCAGTGCTGTCTGTAACTGCAAACATTTTTATGGTCATGCGGCAGAAATGACTAGACACCAGAGTGCACAGAATGCTGTTACCTTTCCTGCTGGAATACATTATCCCATGAGATAAGCCTATTTATCTACTTGCAATTTCTTACCTTCAAACTGCTAGATTGGCAGGAGTTAGAACAGATGATGGGAGCTCATGCAGCACTCAGGTCTCAAGCGGCTGACATGCTAACCTTCCAGTCACCCAGCTCAGCATCTTAACCACTAAGCCACCATGGCCCTTTTTCACAAGTCTCAAAACTTTAATCTAATATGAAAAATCACAGGCAAGTATTGCAGGCAAGCCAGGGCTGGATAAACATGATCAAATGTATGAGCTCTCATGATCCACCTGGCCATTGCATCAAAGCTACCATATCAGCTTCATAAGCAGCCCTATGTAAAGAGCATTACAGCAATCAATTCTTGAAACAACCATTCAGTGGTGGGCAGCAAAAAAATTCGCTACCACACCGTGGATGGGCCTATGTCTTGGGTGGAGCCTATGTCATGGGTGGAACCTATATCATGGGCGGAGCCTACATCATGGGCGATCTAGTCATGTCTGCCATATGGCCATGCATGCATCTGTAAACACAGGCAGCACTGGCTCTTTGGCTGTAAACGGAAATGAGCAGTGCACCCTAGAGTCAGATATGACTGGCTTTTGAGCAAGGGAGACTTTGAACCACTTGCAGGGACAAAACCTGATGGGGCAGGGCAGGGAGGTACACGTGGCCACCCAATTTTGCCACCCCCCTGCCCAGAGGCCACCCAATTTTGCTCCGCCCTCCCCCCCCCCCGGGGGTACGAACCTGTTCCTGCCCACCACTGGAACCATTGCATGGACCAATACTGTTAGGGGTCCCCTGTCTAGAAAGGGACAAGAGCGGGCAATTTGCTAAAGCAGTTCTAGTCATGGCTGTCATTTGATGATCCATGGACATATCCGTGTCTAAAGGGATCTGCAAATACCAACCAAGTCCCTAAGAGGAAGTGTGTGTGTGTGCGTGCGCACACACACACAAAACCAGCCCCCCCCCTTTCACAACACAATCTCTCTCTTGTCAGGATTCAGCTTCAACCTATTAGCCCTTGTCCATTCCATTATCACAGTTAGACAACATTCCAGTTTCCAGGCTACATCTTCTCCAAAGGAAGAGGAGAAAAAGAACTGCATATCCTCTGTACACTGATGACTGATAGCACACTCCAAATTCATGGATAACCTCTCCCAATAGGTAAAGGTCGCCCTTGCTCGAAAGCCAGTTGTATCCGACTCTAGGATCCAGTGCTCATCTCTGTTTATAGCCAAAGAGTTATGTTACAACATTATGGACAAGTGGCAGGCATGCCTCAACACTGGAGCGAACAGAACATGTTTTACCTTCCCACTAAAGTGGTCCCTATTTATTTACTTGCAATTTCTTGCTTTCAAACTGCTATGATGGCAGGAGCTGGGACAGAGACGGGAGCTCACTCTGTCATGCAGTGCCTGGGAATTGAACTCCAACCTTCCAGTTAGCAAGTTCAGCGTCTTAACCACTTGATCCACCGCAGTCCCAATACAAAACAGCATCAGAGAGATAAGCAACTCTGAGATACCCCACACTGGAGGGTCCATGGAAATAAAAAAGCCTCTCTAAGCTGAACCTTCTGAATCCCACTGGCAGGGAAGGATTGGAACCAGCACATGACTAGGCCTCCAATCCCCAACTATGACAGTTGGTCCAGGAGAATACTATGACTGATAATATGAAAAACTGCTGAGAATTACATGGTATCTCTCCATGATAATTCACATCCAAACTGGTTCACAATAACATCAGAACAGAATGCCTCATGCAAACAGATATTGCATTCCAAGAACAATTTGATCGCAAAAGCAACATTTCTCAGAATCTGTAAATCATGTTTATTGTATCTGTTGTAATAAACAGATGCACTGCTCATTAATCCGGTGCCAAATAATTTTAACTCATTCTGGCTGCAACCCTAAATCGCCCCTAGAAAGTAGTTGGGCTACAATCCATTGCACTTTCCTTAAAGCAGGGTGCCCAAATTATGGACCGTGGACTGGATCCGTCCCCTGACACAATTTCATCCGGCCCACACCACCCTTGTTGGAACTAAAATGTGCCCTCACAGATGGGCACGTTTCACTTCCACTTCCAGGAGCAGCAAGGATGGTGTGGGCCAGATGAATTGGTATCAGGGGCCGGATCTGGCCAACGGGCCATAGTTTGGGCACCCCTGGTTTAAGCAGAGAAAATGACAGCCTAAAAATCTTGTTGCAAAACAGATTGCAAGGCACATTTTACTTCCGCCTCCGATTGGAGGAACATGACTGGCCTACTGAACCCACGTGACCAGGCCGCAGCCCGAAAAGTTTGGGCACACCTGCTTTAAAGTGAGTCCCACAGAACTCAGTACAGGTTGCCTCCTTGTGGACACATGGAAGTGTGCACTATTACGTTTCTGCAAAAGTGTGTATGACTGCGCTTTCAAACCAATATCCTATGTGCATTTTCCTGGGCATAAGCCTCATGGAAAAAAACACAATGGACTCACTTTTCAGGCTATGAACTTACAACACATACTTACATCAAAGTACTATATATGAAAGTATGTCCCCATGGATACTAAATATGTCCCCAACCAATTCTATTTAGGCTAAATGTAAGAAAGGCCAAGAGGGGAAAATCAAAACAAGCAAGTAATACTGCAGTTCAATTTTTTGTCAACATAGGGAAAAATCCTATGCCCCCTTACCTTCTTCAACATGAAACAACTACAGTACCACCAGCTGTTTCCAGGTTCACTGGTACATCATAGAAATAAAACATATGTTCTGTATGTTGACTTGGCAATAAATATTATATCTAGCAGGACTAACTATCAAAAACTCTTAATGGGCACTAGCCTTTTTGTAAACAATATATATATATACAAATATGAGGGAGGGCTCAGAACCGAGACAGTGTTGTAGGAGTTAGGTAATACATACAATAAAATTATTTTCTAAATCACTTGCATCATCATTGTTTTTGGCAATATCAACAAGTTAATTATTTCATCAATTAGTAGATATCATTGCATATTGTAACACTCAAATAATTATGTTGGCAGTAGTACAAATGAAATTTCTTCACAGTCATCTGTAAGCAAAAGGATTAAGGAATATGGATTCTCTGTATTTTAAAGACCATTAGCTGACATGACATCAGAGGCAGACAAAAGCTGGAAGTCTACATTTCTGCACTATACCTACTTTAATCAAGAAAAAAAATCACAGAAAAAAGAAAGCCATCTTTATTAAACACAGAAAGAGCAGAAACAATAGGTGGAAGAAATTGAATTTTGACACTTCAAACAGCCTAATTCAGCCGTAGAAGACTGATAGCATTTCTGACAGGCTTGAATAAACTGCATGGCGGCTGCCTGCAAAGTCCTTTTCCTTGCTGTTAATTTAATTTAACAATACCTACTGCCAAGGTCAGCATGTCTCATGTGTGATGTCTACTAAACACTCGTTTGAAATAGATTTAAGCTGCTTCTTAAAATCATCAGCTACCCTGACAAGTTATTTGAAGTCAGGAGGGGGGGAGGAATCTTCTTTGTGGGCTGGGGTGGGGGAAATGAGTTTCAGTCTTTTTCATCTTCGGAAAAACAGCTCAAGCTGCAGAGGCTGCAAAATCCTTCTGGCACAGCTCTGAACTAATAATTGCTCACAATATCCAAATCTAATCCTTCATAGTTGATTTTTAAAAAAAATAGTAGCCGTATTAGTCTGTGTTTCAAGCATCATAGAAACAAAACAAAAATGTTGTAGCACTTTAAAGACTAACTGCTGCATTTTAAAGTTAGCTTGATCCACGAAAGCTAACATTAAAATACAGCAGTTAATCTTTAAAGTGATACAATATTTTTGTTTTGTTTATTCTCTGATATGTGCAAATCTAATCTGTAGCCTATGAACTAACTGTATGGCTGTACTCTAAGGTAAAGAAAACTGCAGCCTTCCCAATATCATAGAGGAACCTATGGCATGTGTGCCAGAGGGGGCATTTAGAGCCCTTTCTGTGGGCACCTATGCCATTACCCCGCCCCTCTGTGCAGCAGCCCAATGGGAGTGCTTTCTTCCCCCAACACAGAGTTTTCCCGCCCCTCTGAGGTCGGTCTCTAAAAGTTTGCCACCACTGTCATAGGTGATCAGATAGAGCAAAACAAATGTTTCTCTCCAGTGGCATTTGCTCATTTTTAAAAAAAAGAGCTATCTGCAGAACTCCATGGTATATGCTTCGCCTCAAACTATTCAAAAGCAATACTATACAGGTTTGTATTATGCAACATGAAATGAAAGTGGCCCAAGAAACAATCTCCTTGACTAACTGTTAATATCCATTTCATATGCAATACATATGGAAGCTTTACAGAAATGAAAAGACGCATCTGAAATACATGTTAAGACTCTTCTCTGCCACAGTCACTATCTGGTTTCAATGCAGTGGACACTAACAGAAGCAGCTGAAATTGTTTTTGTAACCTTTTCTCTCCATAAGCAATTAAAAACAAAGCAGGCTTTTAGACACACTCACCAATGAAAGGCTGAGGTCTCCCAGCAATTCCCAAAGATCACAGATGGTGTTCACTCCAACCAAAAGGACTACAAAAAGACCAACAAATTTCACACCCATGGCACCAGCAAGGTTTATTCCAGTCAAACACAACCAGAACCACCAGGAGGCGGAAAAGGACCTGCAAAAGGTTTTGAAAAGACTGGTTGAAAATATATTTTTAAAAAACCAAACAGCTCAAAGAAATAAGCCAAAGAGACACCTCCGTGCATTCTTACATCAGAGGCCAAGTTCTAAAGGAATCTATTAGCCTATGCCTAGAAGGAAGAGGCATCAATTTAAAGCAAGGGGTTAGATCAGGGTTTCCCAACTTTTGGTTTTTGGACTTCAATTCCCAGAAGCCTAAGTCAATTCCGCAAAGCATTGATCAGCCAATGTTCTGACTTAGGCTTCTGGGAATTGAAGTCCCCCTGTGGGGCCTGGGTCCCAAGGTTGGGAATCACTGGGTTAGAGAGTATCAGTGACTCAAAAAGAACTAGAGTCTACAAACAACCTGGATCCTTCCCCTGGTTGTCTGGGGAGCATCAATTTATGACAGGCCTGTAAACTTGTCCCAGAAGGCTCTTAGTATGCTATAAAAGGGGACATAGGTAGCCATAGACTTTCACAGATGTCATCAAATAAATAGTAGCTTTTTATACATTTATTTATTTATTACTCGCATTTCTACCACGGCCCCCTCACTGAGGCAACTCCAGGAGGCTTATAACAAATAAAAATTACAAAAACATTTTTAAAAAGCATTTAAAATGAACTATTTAAAATTAAGAAAAAATAAATAAAATTTTAAATGCCCTCCCAATACCACATACTAAAACTGACAGCCTGAGCAATAGTTAAAAAAAGCCATACATGCTTTGTTTTATGATATTGGTTGTGATGGATCTTTTTTGTTGAATATTTTATATATTGTAAGCTGCTCTGAGTGGTGCCTGCACCAAAAATGTAAAAAATCATCACCATCACCACATACACTTTAATGCAACACTGGAATAGAGACATGCAGTTTATTAAGGAGAGTGACTCAAAACATTTACTGCTCTGCCACTATAAGCTCCTAGTTCTCTGATGATGGTATTATACATTTAAACATGTTGACAGACTACAAAATCTGAACAGAAAGAGATCAATATAAAATGAATCTCCCACACAGGGTGAAACACCATTTATGTTCAAATCATGGAATAATTGGTTGCTGCCATCTTACCTGTTTGCATAGGAATTGTACTTGACCATACTGAGTACAGCTCCCATGAGGAAGAACATCAGAATGGGGTCAAGCAAGATATATTGAGAGAGTGTGATGAACCCAGTGTCTGGAAAATAAGGCAAGGCCATGAGAACAATGGTTCAAAAAAAATAATAATAACTTAATATTTTCAATACTTAGCCAAGCTTCCCCCTAGTGAATAGCAGAAATAGCTATTCACATTTCAAATAATTCTCCATGATCTTCATTCTGTGCATATACATTTATTAATAATATTTCTTCACCTTTAATTGAATCTAGTACTGTATCTTCAAATACCTTTTTTTGTGGGATGTGTGTGTTGTATTTTAATTAATAAAAAATCAAGAAAAAATCCATCATGATCAAAATCCATCTTATATTGCCATTTTCAGCAGATGTATTATCCACCCTTCCCTTAAAATTATTTTTTATGAAACTTGATTCTCACACTTTCAGGCATCATTCTTGACATTTCTGCTAAGGTGAGTATTTCACTATTAGTTCCTTTCTAAAATACCAACTTACCTGCAACTAAAATGTTGCCACTTATTCTACCCTAAATGTCCTTTGTTTATATACCTATACAGTATTTCTCTTCTATTGTTCAAGACACTATCAACCATCAGAAATACTAGCTGCCAGACATATCTGACATCATCAATTCCTCCATATCCTAGCAAAATCTTAGTCACTGTTACTTACCGTCATTACTCTAAGAGCATACATTTCTACAATCCTATTTGCTCATTGTTTTCCCCTGCCATCACTCTTTTAAAATTAATTCAAAAAGCCAATGCTTAGAAAAGATTACCTATCTTCTTTAAAAATGTTTTTGCTTTGCCAGTATGATCTGAACATAATAAACAGACAGAATATCTCACAGGTGAATCAACCTTTGGTTCCAGCTAGTTTGTGTATACTGTACAATAAACTCACCAAAAGGTGCCTTCATTTTGGCAGTTTCACATCTGACCTAGACACAGGAGAAAAAACAGATAAAATATATTCATACACAAACTCTTCTTGCGTGTTTAACATGCCAACTGAGTTACGTCTACAGACAGAGCTCCTGCCCTTTCGGAAGGGCCTAAAAACTTGGCTGGCAGGGCAGGTGTGGGGCTCCAGTAATATGGGGTCCTATGTTAGGTGGTTGATCTGATGGGACAGCCACCCCTCCCTCGCTCTTTTAAACCTTTTAACTTTTTAAATCTTTTAGATTCTTGTAAATTCATAGTTTAATTCTTTTTAATTGATTTTTAAGTGATTTTGAACCGTAAGGTTTTAATTTATGAATTTGTAGGGGGATTGTTTAATTGTTTTGCATTGTGTATAGTCTCTCCCCCTTTTCTGTAAGTCGCCTAGAGTCAGGTTCGCCTGATTGGGGCGGGATAATAAATCTAAATAAATAAAATAAATAAATACAGTACAGTACTCTCTAAATATTTCATGGGCTAATCACATTGATAGTTATTTATTTAGAATCAGCTTTATATCACTCACTAAGATTAAGATAATGTACAAAGAAAATAAAAATACGGGGGAAAAAAACACTGAAAAACAAAACTGAAGCCAAGTGAAAACAGCAGCGCTAAAGATCTAAAGACAATTGAAATCCATCTTCACAACTGAACAACCTAGCTCTTGCCAACAATGGAAAATGCAAATCTTTTAGGATGGAATTCCACAATGACTTTGACACTACTGAAAAGACTCACAACACAGAAAACCATGAAAGACATATTTGTGGGCTCAGTCCCAGCACTGATAAAAAAATCTGACCAAAAATATCCAAACTCATCTAACACATAGGACCTTTCACAGTTGAAAAGGAGCAACTTTTAGTGATATTTACTTCCTTGTAACCTCGTAAAAACAATATTTGCAACACAAACAAGACACTTACCAAAAATCAAAACTGCAGCAGTGAGCATTGCTGCAGGGAGTGATTTGGAGATTTCCAGCACAGTGAGGTAACAGAAAGGGACCAAGCATGAGCCTAGGAATGCACAGAACTAAACAAAAGAAGAAGAAACAATTATCACAAGGCAATTATGATACTGAGCAATTACTAAGCTCTTATAGCATACAAAATTCACCAAGCAATATTCAATTAAATCTGCTAAGTACAGTAAAACCTCAGATAACACTAAAACCTGGTTCCACAAGTCTTGGTGTTATACGATTTTTAGTGTTATCCGATGCATGTTAAAATCCTATGGGATCCATAGAGATACATTGTAACCACACAGGCTTTAGCGGTTGTTATCTGATGCATCCCATAGGATCTTAATGTTATCCGATGCAATTCTTCCCCCCAGATTGCTTAATGTTATGCGATTTTAGTGTTATTCGATACTAATGTTATCTGAGGTATTACTGTACTGTATTTGGAAGTAAAGGGTGAAAATTCACAGCTATCATCTGAAAAGAGCATTTGTTTTCACAAGTCAGAAATAGAGCTGACAAAAGTCACCTATTAGATTCATCCCACTCTAACCATCCTCACTTCAACCTACTTTCTACTAAAGCAACACAAAGAAAGCCAAGCAAGAAAATACAGATATCCATGCCTTTCAATAGTTTTAACACAAAGAGACCTGTCTATACTTTTTTCCTTTTGACACTTCCTTCCTTCCTTCCTGCCATCTTACTCTGTTCTTCTGACAAGGATTTTCCATCATCAATTCAATTTTCTTCATATGATTATAACCCTATTGACATATGAATGATCCAAGGTAGTCCATCTGTTTGGAGAACCACTGGTGACAATACCTCCACATGGAGGAGAGAGTGCTTGCTGACTGAGAACTTCCTCTAGATGGAACTGGAGTAATTAGATCCACCAGTTCCATAAATCAGTAGGCAACTGCAAAAGGATATTCCAAATAACATTTTTAACCTTAACACAGGGGTAGCTGACCTTGGCGTTCCAACTGTTCTTGGGCTTCAATTCCCAGAAGCCCTGATCAGCAGGAGTGCTGACTTGGGCTTCTGGTAATTGAAGTCCAAGAACAGCTGGGGCGTCAAGGTTGGCCAGCCCTGCCTTAACAGGTTTTTAACCTTTAATTTTATCATTATTCTTAACACTTAAGAAGACATTGGGTTGGGTCTAGGACTTGTTTCCATCACCAGTAGGCATTTCTAAGTGGGGTTCCCCACATAATGCTCCTTCTGATATAAAGCAGAAGTGGTGGGGAGATGAGAGATGATATCTTTCTTTTCCTCTGATGTCCTAAAAAGGACTATTTCCCACTGTTCTAGAGCAGAGGTGCACAGGAGCGACGAGAGCGGTGCGGACCTGATGAATTGGTGTCAGGGGCTGGATCTGGCCTGTGCACTATAGTTTGGGCACCCCTGCTTTAAGCAGAGAAAACGGCAGCTTAAAATCTAACTCATCCTGTTGTAAAACAGATTGCAAGGCATGCTTTACTTCCACTTCCGGTGGAAGGAACCACGTGACCAGCCCACTGAACCACATGACCGGCCCACGGCCCAAAACGTTTGGGCACCCCTGTTCTAGCGAGTCACCAAACTTCCATAGAAGCTTTTCTAGATGATGGTAGAAATCATGTTTTTTTTAAAAAAAATCCTTCTCTAGTCAACCTGTCAGACACCTATCAAAAGCAAGCCTATTTTACAGACAGAATATAGCTTTCCATAGACAGCAGACAAATTCTGCACTCAACCCAATATTCTTCCCCACAGATAAACCCTGGTTGTTTACTAGATGTCCTCTGGTCTTACCCCTCTCATTCCTATGTAATTATGTTGCCCATATTTGTCCCCTGGCTTCTGGAAAGGAAATGTGCCATCATAGCCACTCAAGTAGCCAGCAAGTCCTATCAACATCTGGGGGGGGGGGGGGAGAGAAACATTCTCAGTCAGTCAGAATTAAATGTAGAATTTTAAAAGAATAAACTAGTGTTCTAAAAAGTTTCAAAATGACACAAAGTGTGCATATACGCACAGCACAATCATTTTGGCAGATGTTAACTGCTTCAAGTATACTAGTGATACTGCTCTACGACCTGCAAAACTTACAAAGCTATATAGGTACATTAAATAATATCAAAATAAATTATTATTATTATTTCATAAGCCACCTTTCTCCCCGTAAGGGGCCCAAGGTGGCTCACAACAACTAAAATTATGAAACAATAGTTTTAAAATGCAACATAAATAGTATATTTATTTTATAATATTATTTACTTTATAATACTGTAGTTTTAAAATACAACATAACATAACAGCAAAACAAATTAAACATTTAACAAGATTTTTAAAAAGATTAAGCACAATTTTAAAGCCTTTTTAAAAAACATATTAAAATATATATCAGATCAATAAGGAAAGCATTCCTCTGACCATTACTGCTTAAAGACCTGCCAGAAGAATCTTAGCTGGACAAAAGGGAAGGAGCCAGCCTGGCTTTTCAGGGCACCACATAAACCCTGGGAGGAATTATTGAGAAGACCTTCTCTCGCCTTCTTGTCAAACAAACGTGGGAAGGCAGTGGAACCAAGAGAATGGCAGTCAATGAAGCGACTATAATAAGGGAGTTACATGCTCCCTATAACCAGAGACACTCCCCAGCCTGGCTGTACCATTTTGAACCACATGAAATTTCCAAACACTCTTCAAGCGCAGCCCCATGTAGATCTCGTTACAGAAATACAATAGGATGTGCAGGATGTATAGGATGTGTTGCCATGGCCAAAAAAGACATCTCAAAGACTTGGTACACCAGTTGTAACTGTGCACATTCACCCCTGACCACCAGTGAACCCAGTACATCCAAGGTCAGGATTGAGTCCAGGAGCACACCCAATCCGCAGACATGACTTTATGTATCTCAGAGATGTTTCACTGAATATTTTTGGATTTGTGGTTAACTGAAAAGGTGGATACTAGATTTGCAGGTGGGTGGGTGATTATAAAATGGCAAAGGTCTCCCTTGTTCGAAAGCCAATTATATGTGATTCTAGGGTACGATGCCCATCTTCGTTTACAACCAAAAGCTGTCTGCTTTTGCAAACATTTCCATAGTCATATGACAGGCATGACTAGATGCACTGAATGCTATTACCTTTCCACCCAAGCGGTACCTGTTTATTGACTTGCAATTTCTTGCTTTTAAACTGCTAGGTTGGCAGGAGTTGAGACAGACATGAAAGTTCACTCTGTTGTGTAGCACTCTGGTCTGGAACTGCTGACCTCCTGGTTTTCCAGTCGTCAAGCTCAGTGTCTTAACCACTAAGCCACCACAAAGGCAAAAAGGGACAGTTTTCACCAACATATCTTTCTTAGTTTGCTTATTTATTTGTTTTAAAATTTTATATCGCCCATCTGGGATATTTTCCATATGAAATCTCTCCTCATGCCCAACTGGTGAATTGCTGTAGGAAGAGTGCTGGCCAAATTAACCTCCCCCCCAAAAAAAATCTGCAGAGGAGGGCTTTTTTATTTTCAAGGCAAGACTGAAATCAACTTTGGCCTACAAGCCAAGATAACTGAGTTCACATTCAAGAGGAAAGTCAAACACCATAATTTACTTCAAACAATTATTCACTGAAGCGCTCATCAAATCACTCTGTTGGAACTTTAACAGGATGAAATGTTCTACAGCCAAGATATTTTATGGGATTTCAAAATGGATAATAATTTATGAAAGCAGGTTACCTTCCCCAAAGGTGGATGGACATCAAAGAAGAAGGTCCGGTTAATGTAATAGCTTCCCATTTTTCCAAAATGTGTTTCATCCCAGCTTTTAAAAACAACAACAGAAAAAACCATTGTTTACCATTTAACTGCAAACTCAACAGCAACCATTACTCCTTCTATTTGCTTATGATTATGTCCAAGCAGGTCTACACAAAGCTCAAGACTCAAAGCAAAAACCTTAATCGACAGAAGTCGCTTTGCATAAATATAACGTCACACCTACTGGACTGATACTGGATAGACACTTCTAAAATACTAGTAACTAGAGAATAAAATCTGATATGTAACGATGTTTAAGAGTTCAGACACCCAGTTCTAAAACATTCTCCTAAATCCAATTAGTTTTAAGTGGTCTTTCTTCAGAAACTGCTAAGACATTTATAAGGGGGAGGAAATGGTCAGAATCTGAAGGACAGATTGTTTACCTGTAACTGTAGTTCGAGTGGTCACCTGTGAATTCACACACATGGGCTGGTCTGCGCATGTGCAGCAACAATTTGTAATATTCCAGAGCTTCCAAGGACACAATTCTTACGTGTTTTCAGTAGAGGTTATCCAGAGCCTCATCAATTTTGGCATTATAAAGTCCCTCTCCATCAAAAACCATACCTTCAATCCTATTTTTGTCCCACAGGGGATTTCAGACATACAGAACCCATTTGTGTGAATCACAGGGACCACAAGAAGAAATATAACTTATTTCACAGATGAATGAATGTCTTCAGACTCTTGAGTCATACACTGTCTCATACTAAAAGCAATCTGTACAAACATAAAAGAAGTACCGTATATCCCGCTCTGCTGAAGATTTAAATTTGAAGTCACCATTTCTAATTACAAATGTTATTTCCCATCAAGGGATGCACAAATTTGATCGGATAGAAACTTAATAATTTTGCACCAACAGTAAGGATCTCCATATGGTACTAATACAGCTAAACCCACTCCTCACTGAGCACAAGGAACATAGGATCAGTATCTTATTGAGCATCTGGTAAGTCTGGGGTGCCCAAACTACGACCCAAAGCCAATTCATCTGGCCTGCAATTCCTTCGTCATTCCCAGAAGCCAAAGTAAAATGTGCCTATCTGGGAGCAACGAGGGTAGCATGAACTGGATTAATTGGCGTTGGGGGCCAGATCTAGCCCACAGGCCATAGTTTGGGCACCCCTGGTTTAAGCAGAGAAAATGGCAGCCTAAAATCTCATCCTGTTGCAAAACATATCTGTTGCAAAACAGATTGCGAGGTGCTTTTTACTTCCACTTCTGGTGAGAGAAACCACGTGACCAGCCCACAGGCCAAAAAGTCTGGACACCCCTGTGCTAAGTGAAAAGTACTGCCAGCACAGTAACACAGGATTAGAAACACTGCCACTGCATAACTGGAGGCCAGATTTCCTGACTAGAGATGTGATGCCTGAAAAGGCCCAAAAGGCTTAAAGCTTACTGGGTAACCATGGCCCAGTCACTCTCAGCCTAACCACCTCACAAGCCTCTGTCTCTCTCTCTCTCTCTCTCTCTCTCTCTCTCTCTCTCTCTCAACTTGACCAACTTTCAAGATCCTTGTGATGGAAGAAAAAGGAAATGGTGACTTAAACAGGTTGGAGGTGAAATAAGGAAAAAATTCAGGAGTGATTTAAAACCTGTATTCCATGACTTTAAAAAACTCCTCTCTTTAAATCAGTTTATAGTCACCTCTTCTTCTTCTTCTTTTTTCCTCTTTTACCCCCTTGAATGTTGAGGGAGATACAAGGTTCTTGCCATGGCACTTCTAGGGGACCCCACTGGCATTATTTGGTGTTCTTACAATATGTCTTTGATGTTCTCTCCCCAACTTCCTCGGAATCTGCCTCATGCTATTTGTCCTTCTCCTCTTCTCACATATGCCTTGTATGGTATGGACTTCCAAGACATTTTCTCTAAATGGGCAAACCATTTTATTTATGGTCTCTGTATAAAGTTTAAAATTGGTTCTATTCCAATACTTTCCTTATAATTTCATTCCTGATTTTATCCCTTCTAGTAACTCAAGCTGTCTTCCTCAGACATCTCATTTCCATGATGACCAACTTTTGTTTATGTTTTGTTGTAAGTGTCCATGTCTGGAACTGGTAACATCAGGTGGGAATGAATAGGCTTTCTATGAGGTGTTTCTTTGTACCGGTTGTTATTGCTTTATGTTGTAAGAGTAGAGCCAACTGTCTGAATATTCGGTTTGCCTGGCTTAGTGGTTAAGACACTTAGCTTGATGATAGGAAGGTCAGCAGATCAGTAATTTGAGACCCAAGTGCTACATAACCGAGTGAGGTCCCATCTCAGTACCAGCTCCTGCTAACCTAGCAGTTTGAAAGCAAGAAATTGCAAGTTGATAAATAGGCACTGCTTTGTTGGAAAGGTAACAGCGTTCCATGAACTCTGGGTTTTAGTCATGCCTGCCATATAACCACAGAAATGTCTGCAGACACAGGCAGCACAGAACGCTGTTACCTGTCCCACAGAAATGGTACCTGTTGTTCTTGTTGTTCTTCAGTCGCAGAGTCGATCCTGACCCTTTGCGACCCTATGGAGCATTCCCCTCATGGCACCCCTGTCCCCCACCATCCTCCTCAACCCCATCCAGCTCTGTGCCCATTGCGTCTACAATGCCATCTACCCTATTTATCTACTTGCAATTCCTTGCTTTCGAAATGCTGTGGCAGGAGCTGGGTCTCGAACTGCTGAGCTGCCGACCCTCCCAGGTGTCAAGTTCTGCTTCTTAACCACTAAGCCACCGCATTCCCCGCGCAGGCAACACCCCGCCTCCGAAACTGAAGCCCCGCCCTCGTCTCCATGGCACCTGGTAGTACCCCAATACAGACCAGATGTGCGGCGGTTCTCGCAGCCGGTAGAAGCGCGTTGCGAAGCCGAGGAGGGTGACGAAGCCCAGCGGGCTCCAGAACCACCGGGGACCCCGAGGAGGGGCGGAGGGGGCCAAGGTGGGGCCATTATTGGCCAGCCTGAGCGTCCTTCGCGGCCGCAGGCCCAGCACGGCCGGGCACGTCTTGCGCGCCGCCAGCCGCATTCGCGCTTCAAGAGGAGGAGGAGGAGGCACTGCCTCCCGCCGGCAACCCGTTAGCCTGTGCGCAAAGCACCACGGGAAACAGAGTCCCAATCCCACCCCGTCGGGAGGCAGGATGGGCGAAAGCTTGCTGTGCCACGTGCCTTGGTGGAGAACAGAGAGGCTTCCAATCCCGTGGGATTCTGGGAAACGTAGTTCTCGGCCAAAATAAAACTGTGTGGAGTATATACGGCTTTTCTAAAGTATGTTTCTTAAGCACTGAGTCACAACCAAAATGTATGAAGTGGTATCCGTGTTAGTCGGTGCAAACATATCTGACAATGAACAAAGCAAAACAGCAAAAAAAAAAAAACTGTTGTGGCACTTAAAGATGTTTAAATACAGCCGGGCCACAAAAGCTATTTAAATACAGGAGTTTGTCTTTAAAGTGCCACAATAGTTTTGTCCTTTTTTTTTTTTTTTTTGCTGTTCACTCTTCGATAAGTCACAACTGTACATACAGTATTTTTAAAAAGCAACACAAGTCTTGGGTCATACTGAAGATTGACATATTTTGGTCACACAGCAGGAATTAACATATTGGTCACATTGCCTAGCATGCATTGGTCCATGGGGTCGCGAAGGGTCTGAATCAACTAAAAATGAACAGCAACAACAAAGCAGGAGGAGTATGTGCACCATTATCTGTCAGGCACATGAAGCGGTATACAAAATGTCATTGCTTTTTTAAATTGAAAACATTGAGATAGTGACAGATTTTGTACACCTTGGTTCAGTTAAAGCTGCTTCTTCCGTGTCTAGGCCAGATGTGAAACTGCCAAAATGAAGGCACCCTTTGGTGAAGTCATTCTGCCAGTCCTTTCAACTGACCTAGTGTGAGAAAGATTAGATGACAACACAAGGTCACCTTTGCCCACAGTATTCCTGATTGTGGATCAAAAATCACAATCTTCAAGGTGGCTTTCTGTGTACCCCTTTAGTTAAAGCTGACAAAATAATTTTTGAAATGGTAGCCATCTTAGTCTGTGTTTCAAATATATCAGAGAATGAACAAAACAAAAAGACAAAAAATGTTGTGGCACTTTAAAGACTAACTGCTGTATTTTAATGTTCGTTTTTGTGGATCAAGTTCACTTTCTCAGACAGAAGTACAAATTCACCTGGCCAATGAATACAGTATGTAGTTAGTGTAATACTGTAATAAATGCAGCAGCAAGGCTGGTTGTGGGTATGTCAGTTTTTGACCATATCACGCCAGTTCTGCTTTGGTAGCCCATGGTGCTCTGTGCCAGATTCATGGTGTTATTATTGACCTATAAAGCCTTGAATGGTTTGGGACCAAGCTATCTGAGGTATCTCAGGAGTTGTACCAGAAACACCCAGGTATGTATGCTCCAAGTGGTTATGCCTAGAGAGGAAGAAAAGGCAATAAACACATCAAGGAGCTTTCTCTGCCATAGCCCCCACCCTCAGTAATACATTGTCAGTGGAGATTAGAACTGCTCTTACATTATTAACATTCTGTAAATCACTAGACTTACATTTGTCAACAAACCTTTCAAGATCCGGAGAACTGCATAGTGTTGGCCCAGGATTTTTTTATTACAGTACAGTATTATTATTTACTATCCACTTACTGCTGCTGATGGAGTTTACTATGAATATTGTTATGGTTTTAAGATTTTCGGACACCATCTGGTTTTGTTTCTTGAGTTTTTATTGGTTATTACTGGCTGATTGTGTATTATTTTATTTTTTTGTATATTGTAAGTAAGCCGTCCTGAGTGGTGCTCGCATCAAAAGGGCAGGGTACAAATGTGAATTAATAAATAAAATAAAAAAGTCATATTTCTGGAATCATCTGCTTGTTTTGTTTGAATTCTTTATTTGTCTCCTTAATTCTATGGAATACAAAACGGTTAGGCAGTAAGTGCATTACAAAAGACCACGTTACTTCCTTGAGGCGATCCTACCTGAACTTTTGAGCAAAACTTAAAGGCGGACGCGAAGGGAGCCTTTTGCTCTCCAGCCTCAAGCCAGAAAGCCCTATATATAGCAAAGCATTGTAGGCGTTGTCAGTCAATAGTTCTTCATAGGACAAAAAGCTGGAGATAGAGCGGAGACTACTAATCCCAGAATGCCAACAAGTCACGGAAAAACGCCCATTTTCCAACAGAAGCAAGAACTTTAAGCAAGCCGATGCCAAAATAGAAAAAGAAAGGAAGCTACAGTATCTCTGTTCTCCGCAGGAGAGACAAGTGACGAAGGGGGAATTGCGCGCAGGATGTGTGCCGCTGTGGCGAAGGTACTTGCTATGCTTACAGTGCGGAGGGAAAGAGTTTTCTTCTGTGTAATGGTCCCAATGAAATGACGTGCCATCTGCATAGCTGTTCCTTGTTTTCGTGGAAACCTAAATCTAAATCTGCTCAGCCAGCCTAAACAGTCAACCTAGCTGTTTAGGATTGTGTCGAGTCATGCCTGCCACATGACCATGGAAACGCCTGCAGAAGCAGACAGCGCTGGCTCTTCGGCTTTGAAACAGAGATGAGCACTGACCCCTAGAGTCGGATAATCTTGGCTTTCGAGCAAGGGAAACCTTTACCTTACCAATGTTTTACGATTTCTAGTTTTGGGGGGTTGCAGCGCAGAGTTTTAAATTGTGCAGCCTGTGAGTATTGGTGGCACAAGAACCAAAATAGGCTATTGCTTGTTGAAAGTTGCTTCAAATGTAGCTAAAAAAGCAGAGTGTAAGTTTTTAAACTAATGAATATTGGACACACACAGTTTTATTTATCTGGTGCTCCTCACTAACCCAACCATTTTAGATTCCATGCCCTTGTCCATAATCATAGAATAAGTGAGTTGGAAGGGGTCTATGAGACCACTAGGACTAAGCCTTGTGGTACCCCATGTATTACATCCTCCCTGTTTGAGAAGGCACCATGGATGAGCTCCTGAATAAGATAGTAAAAGTAAAGGTCTCCCTGCTCAAAAGTGAGTTTTGTCTGACACTAGGAGGTGGTGCTCATCTCCTTTTACAGCAGGAGTTCTCAACCTTTTAAAGCCAGGGGTCACACTCCCTCAGACATCTTCAGGGGCCAGACAGCCATTTTGCCCTTCCTCCACCACATGGCACTTCCTGGTGTGGTGAAGGCGATGGAGGTCCCACATGAAATGGTGACGCGGGCGGCATCCAGCCCTTGGGCCTCAAGTTGAGAATCCCTGGTTTACAGCCAAAGAGTCAGCACTGTGCATCCACAGATGTTTCTCACGAGGCAGGCATGACTAGATGCTGCAGTGCACAGGATGCTGTTACCTTTCCTGCCAAAGCAGTACCTATTTATCTACTTGCAATTTCTTGTTTTCGAATTGCTATACTGGCAGATGTTGAGACAGAAACAGGAGTTCACTCTATCACACAGCACTCAGGTCTTGAACTGCTGACCTTCCAGTTGTCAGGCTTAGACTCTTAACCACTAAGCCACCACAGCCCCTCTGAATAAGATACCCTACTCTAAACCTATAATATCCTTTTCTAAACCTACCCTCCTTTTGAGACTCAAGAAAGTACTGGTACTTCTTCAAACTACATATGGTCCTTTTCTCCAAAATCATTAGGTGATGGGTACCAATGTAGTGGTTGCAAAAGAAGGTTTCCATCCTGCACATAAGTGTTCAAATCTTCTCTTACACACCTAATGATGTTGGAGAAAAGGTCCATAATTTGTATGTTGTGTTTGCATCCTCTACACAAGTATTCAGGACTCTGTGATGGCTTAGTGGTTAAAACGCTGAACTTAATGACTGGAAGGTCGGCAGGTCAGTTCAAGACCTGAGTATTGCATGATGGCGTGAGTTCCTGTTTCTGTCCCAGTTCCTCCCAACCTAGCAGTTTGATAGCAAGAAATTGCAAGTAGATAAGTAAGGACCATTTTGGTGGGAAAGTAAACAATGTTCCATGCCTGCCACATGTCCACGGAAATATCTGAAGACAGACAGCACCCGCTCTTTGGCTATAAACAGAGGTGAGCACTGAACCCTAGAATTGGATATGACTGGCTTTCAAGCAAGGGCAACCTTTACCCTTACACAAGTGTTCAACAATTTTCAGGATTTGGGAGGACTACACCACCACTCCAGTATCTTGGAGAGTTGTGCCTAGATCTAAAAATGTGGACTCTTGGCCATTACAATGGTCAGTTACTTTTTTTTTTTTTTTTGAAAACCTCTAGGATGTGGAGTTAGCATTTTGAGAAAGTTGGGGGGTGGGGAGAGAGAAGAGTCACAAAGCCCTTGAGAAATGACAGACCTGAAGGTCCAAGAATAAGATTCTCTGTTTTTAATGGCCCAGATTTTTTCATTGTAGCAAAGGTTTCACTTTGACCACCATGTTACACACCCTTATCTGGGAGTCAGCTCCTTTGAAACACAGTCACTGGCTTCAGGATCAGAAGATTTAATAATTTAATTTAAATGTTCAATTTGTATGCTGCCCCACTCGCAGAGGAACTCCAGGCGGCTAACAAAGAAACAAAACATCACAATTACATGGCATCAGAAACAATTACATAATATCAAAAACATTTCAGAAACATTTCAAAGAAACCAAATACTGTATCGCAATTACAATTACAAAATATCAAACCGTCACAATACAAAAACACTTCGGTAATAAACTGAGATAATTAAACCATACAAAAACACAATGTCCAATAAAGGCGGCGGTTTTGTAGCCGCCCAAGCCACACAGCTGCTGTTTCCTCCAGGCCGGCTGGTCAAGGGAGAGTCCGGTAAGGGCAGCAGCAGCAGCTGTCTTATAGCTGCCCGAACCACACAGCTGCTGTTTCCTCCAGGTCAGCTGGCCGAGGGAGCATCCAGTAAGGGCAGCGGTGGTCTTGGAGCCGCCCGAGCCACACAGCTGCTGTTCCCTCCTGGCTGGCCGGCCGAGGGAGCATCTGGAATCTACGGATGCTGACTCCAACTCCCACCAGCTGCATCAAGCCCAACAGTAGTCATTGTCCAACAACAGTGAGGACCACATAGGTTCCCCATGGCTGTTCAAAACTGGGAAAATATTCTGAACTCTGGCATTTGCTAGTTATTACTGAAGCAAGACAGGAAAAGAGGAGAAAGATGTGAAGTACCAGTGTGTCAAACTACAACTAAGTAACAGATAGTCACATCCTCTGATCCAAGAACAGCAACAGAACCATCTGTAGGGTCCTTTGGGCCCTACAGTTTGAGCAGGCTGGCTTCTTAATACTTTGGCTCGCTACTCCAGCTCCGGGTAGGCGTCTGGGTAAGAGTTTGTGTCAGAAGATGGATGGCAGGAGAGGGACACTGTAGACCAGTGGCTCTCAATGTGGGGCCCATGCCCCACAATGGTACTTCAATTCTCAGAAGCTTCCCTCTACCCCTATCCTGTACAACAGTGGCTCCCAACATGGGGGCCATGGTCCACAGGGGGGATTCAATTCCTAGAAGCCCAAGTTAGTACATTGGCTGATCAGTGCTTTGGGGAATTGATTTGGGCTTCTGGGAATTACATTCCAAAAACCAAAGGTTGGGAAACACTGCTGCATACTGTTTTCTCACTTGTGGCCTTAGCAGAAACATCTGGCTGCTGTGTTAAATACACTGCAGCATGTTAAATATGCCTTTGGTCTGATCCATTGGAGCTTTCTTTGTGACATGTGGCTTTTATTCTTCAAAATTTTCCAAAAGATTCTGAATCTCACGGAAATCTAAATATAAAACATATGGTGTAAATGTGTCATATTTAAGCTGTTGCTTCTCTGTCCTATCCAAAATGTGTGTTCATTTTGTGTAGAACAGACACTGTGGTGACTCTAGTCTGCCCCCTTTCAACAATATCTGAGACTGAAAATCCTGAAGATATAGATCTCGTCACTCTCTTGTTCTCCTCTGCCTCGCACAGCTAAAGGGTGGTATTTGGAAATTTTTCATTAGTTGAAAAGGAAGTTCCTCTCTTTCCTCCCTGCTCCCATCCAGCCCACTGTGCTCATTTTGTTTCTGAGGATACAAGGTGTACACTCAGTATGGAGGCCTTTGAAAAGGTAAGAGAAAAGAAGGTTTATGATAGTTGGTTGGTGCATTAACTAGGGGTGTTTTTAACACACAGTTTTCCACTGTGTGTGTGTAAGAACACAAAAACAAACTGTCTTACTGTTAAGTGTTCTGACTTTCATTGCTAGTTTCAGAAACAAATTTCCCACAGATATACTGTATGTGGAATATTTGACTTTTTATTTTATAAAATAAGAATAGAGGAAAACATGAGTATTATGAAATAGTAAAGAGCAAGCATTCCAAACCTAGTGTTCTCAATATATATTGGGCTACAGTAGGGGTTCCCAACCTTGTTATGCCGTGGGCCAGACCATGCCCCCCAGACAGCTGAGCGGGCTGGTTGCATGGTTTCCCCTGGCATAAATGCTGCCATAAAACACATCTGAGCCTGTTTTAAATGCTTCCACTTCTGGTGCGGTAGCGACACAGGCTACATGAACTGGTGGCCAGGCCGTGGGTTGTAAGTTGAGAACCCCTGGGCTACAGTTTTCACTATCATCAACTAGTTTCACCATTGCTGGCTGGAGGCAATTGAAGTTGTCATCCAGGTTGGAGAGGTTTGATAATGGGGAAAAGTATAGCCTTCATGCAGTGAGATAATTCCATTTTTAGAAGAAATGCATGAAAAAATCCCAATGCTATGTTCTAATTTAAAAATCAACCTGAATCTACTATATCTTTATTTTCAATAGTTGTACTTTAATGTTAGTGAATCTGCTAAAAAAGGAATACAGTATTTAATTTTCTTATCCCCTTCCTGCAGCCAGTTCTTTATACGTATTTTAGAAGTTCCTGCTCTTGGAGGGTGCGAATTGGTAAGAATAATATTTGAATCTTATTCTGTATGACCCTCAGAGTCGTTCACATTAATTCACTAAATGTAAATCAGTAACTGATTAAGTCCTTGAGTAGCAAAATATATAACTGAAAAACTAACTGTCTCTGGGGACTGACAGCATGTTCCTGTGAATGTCTGCTCAGAGCTAAGTCCTATTATGTTCTTCAGGGCTTATTCTGAGATAAATATGTATAAGATCAGAAGCTGCAATGACTTCTTCTTTCTCTTGGGTAATGGGAGCAAATATCTTAGTGAAGATTTGTGTAGGAAGAAGCCAGCAGAGTATAGCTGGAACCAATCCTACACTGAAAAATGGAAATAGTATGCAACTTATCTGCGTCACTTGCACACAGCACTTTTCACTGCAAGCAAAGGTCCAGAAAGCTGAAGTCCATGTATGCGATAAGTATCACCATCACACTTGATGATTCCAGAATTGAAATTTTTTGGCAGTCCAGATGTTGTTAAACTGCAGCACACAATACTCCTGAGTATTGGCTAGGGCTAAGCTGAGGAGAGTTGAGGTCCAACATCTGAAGGGATATAGGTTCCTCACCTGGTTCACAAACCAAGTACTAATTAATTCTTTTGACAAAAGCGCACTGCATATAGCATATTTTAAAACTTTATATTAGCCAATTATAGTAGCAAGAAATATTTTTAAATATTTTGAATGCAATAGATATTCTTGAACAATCTAGAAGCTTTCAAATGTTTCTGTAGTCTTATTTGTATGTAGCTGCTTCTCTCCTCAGTTGATCCTCTTTATGCCCCAGTTCCAAGATTAAAAAGAAATTTATGTTTTGCATTTAAAGAACTCCCAGTCAAAATGTTGTCAGCTGCTGGTTTCTTCACATTCACCCTATAGAGGAAAGTGATACTCTTAAACATCTTTTGTATGAACATTCAGAAGAGTGAAACTGTTAACATAAGCTAGCAAAATAAACAAAGTTAGCATTGGCTCATAGAGGCATTTATATCACACAACCACGTGGGATATGAAGAATGTTGACCAAATTGATGCCTCCCAGTGTCTCAATTATTATTTAGTGTTATGATTCTCACTTTTGAATTATCTTCTTATTTTGAGAAGTAAGAATTTCCAGATGAAGTCTTGCACAGAACAGAGTGGTCACACCTTTAAGAATGGACCATAGTTGGGTAATGAGATACAGTACATGTATCTTTTAGGTCCCAGGTTTAGTTTGTGTCATCACCAGCTAAGATTGGAATCCTGGAATGTCATCATCAATAAATTTGATTTAGTATTACTTGGGTTTCCTGTGTTCCTACAGGTGCCATAGACATCATATATCAAGCTTACATTTAGGATCCCTCTCTACATCTAGACTACCATTTTAAATATACTTTTAGTATTACCCCTTGCTCAGCATGAACATTTTATTTTACTCTTTCCAGATCCCTTTATTGCAGATTACAGATTTCTTCGTAAATAATGCTTAGTGTGTGAAATCACATCAGTAGGCCTTGATGTACAGAAAATTAAATGGTGTATGCCAGAAAGTATGTTCTAAAAAGAGGCTTACAATGGGATTATGGAGTAGCTAAGAGAAGAAAAGATGAAAGTGGTAAAAGTGAATAGGCACTTTCAGCACATCTCAACAGAAGAAAGAAAGGAGAGTGGAAGAAGGTCAGGACAAAGACAGAGAACGTATGAGACCTTTGTCCCTTCATTCTATAAGAAGAGATACATGTCTTGATTTGAGCGTAACTCTTCCCAACAGGAAAGCTGGAGGAGGAATGTCAAACAGTAATGAAATAGGAGAGTCCCAAAGTTATAAATAGGAATTTTAAACATTCTTGTAATGCCGCAGATGCTTGCTGTGCTAATGTTATAGCCAGAGTACTGGTGTTAAGAGGTAACTTTTCACAACTTGGAAATATTGCTTGACTGTGGACTACAGCTGAACTGTAATGCACAAACCACTAATATTTTGAGGCTCTTTCTTGTGTTTAAATTATGAGTAAGTGAAAGGAAGGTGGAGGACAGAGGTGCCTGGTGGGCAGTGGTCCATAGGGTCGCAAAGGGTCAGAATCGACTACAACTGAACAAGTGAATACTGAATTGGTTAATTATGTTGTTTTCCTCCTAATAGCACTGGCTCTGAAAGGAATTGCCTATGACCATGTACCTGTAAATCTGGTGAAGGATGGAGGACAACAGGTAAAGAGAGTAGTGCATTCAAGTTGGTGAAGGAATACGAGTGAAGTCTGTGTGAAGCCTTGAATTACAAGAATTAGAGGCTATTGCAAAGGAGCTAGCAGCTGTCCCCGCAGAGACCTTCAGGGATCCAGTTTACATAGAAATATGATTTTGTTTGAAATAGCAACTATCTCTTGCTTAGGGGCTAATGGCCCTGGCGTGAAAGGTTGAACTTCTTAAAAGAATATGTAAATAAATGGGTAGAATTCCTCTAACTCTAACCAGCTGTTGCCCTCATACTGTTTGCAGACCTCATAGAAGCATCTGTTTGACCCCTGCACAAAAGAATATGTTGGGCAAGATGAACCTTGACTCTAATCTTTCAGGGATTTCCTGGACAAAGGAGCCTGCTTTATGCTCCCTGGAGTTAACTATGTGGCGGCAGACTTTCCTGCATTGCCTTACAGGGTGCAACTTTGCTAGTCTTGGGGGCAAAATCAGTGGTTTGCCATTATTTACTCTCCTGATGCTTTCTGACTTGTCCTTTGAAGGGTGCTGAGGACCCATACTATCCTGAACCTTCATTTAAAATTTGCTTTATACACTGCATCCATCAACCCTAGAAGGAAAGCTGTTGAGAATAAACGTCAAGCAGTCTGGTAAAGAACCTGAATAGTAGGCAATGATGTGATCTGGCCTCCTAAACTCCAAATGAAACGTATGTCCAGTAGTCCCTAAACACTGGAGACTGTGGGGTAGTTGTATGATTATTTCAGTAGTTTATTTACCCTGGAGAATGCAACTTTGAGTAAAAAGAACCATGGAGTTGCTGCACTTTGAGTTCTAAAAAGCATGTGAGACCAATTTGTAACCTGTTTATTGTAAAACAGGAGTACTCAACCTTTTCAAGCCAAGGGCCAGGTCACGCTCCTTCAGACAGCTTTGGGGGCCGGACAGACATTTTGCCCTGCTTGCCACACATGGCACTTCTGGTTGTGACAGAGGTGGTGGTGGTGGGGCCACATGAAATGGTGTCATGGGCCGCATCTGGCCCCTGGGCTGTAGGTTGAGAACCCTTGTTGTAAAAGGACAATGTTTTAGGTCTGTTTGCCACAAGCTATGGAGATATCAGAACTTCTTTATTATTGGAACACATGGTAAGGTGTGCATTCTATTGAACATGGTGGTGATGATAGAAGAGGCAGCCATATGTGTGAATGATACAACAAGTGTAGTAGCTGCTGTGCCCTTGTGCTCATGGTTTCATAGGACTTTCTTTCAAGAGTAAAGTTTTACTCTTTTAAGTTTCAGTACAAAATACAAGCATCTTACAATCTCTAAAGATTTCCTCCCAACTGTGGATCAATAGGTTTAATGAAGTTATTCCTATCATCTCCATGGTCTGTTGTATAATGGTTATTGTTATTATTACCTGTGGTTTATAGTTTTATTGTTTATGGGATATTGTTAATGTCTTTTTATTTTGTATTATGTTTCATTTGTATTGTATGTTGTTTTTTTCCTAGTTGTACGCTGCCCAGAGTGGGAGATAATCCCAGATGGGTGGGATATAAATATGAATAAATAATAAATAAATCTTATCTGCACAGCTGTCTTCTGAGTTCCAAGCAGTGAATCCAATGCAGCAAGTCCCAGCCCTCAAAATTGATGGCATGACCCTCACACAGTCTGTGAGTAAACAGTTTCTTTTAATTATTTACTTGGTTTTGATACCCAGGGAAAGGACTTTGCACTTTATATTGGGTGTCCTATTCTTGAGCCTATGCCAGGGACCTGCTAGCAGGGAAGCTGCTCCCACATAGGATGAAACTTTTTAAAAGATGACTTCTTTTTCTTCTTCTTGCAATTAATTCTATTCTTTGATTGGCAATCAAATCCAGTTTAAAGATGTGCTTTGCTTGCCAGACTTCATCAAGGTTTACTACATGAATGATTCTGTGGTATGGAAGTCATTCTTTATACAGAACATGGTATTACCATTATTATTATTCTGCCATATCCGAATATTGGCAATCCTCATGGTGACTGTCCTGAGAATATAACACAGTGGTCTTTCATCTGCCTTACGCATCACAGCATAACACCCGTCCCATACTACTGATTCAGTTCCGTCAGTCACTTTCTGGTCCTGAGCCCTTTTGGGACACAAAGTCCTCCTCAGCCCCAGGCCAGTATTGATGAAGCTGCTGCCCTCCATCAAGATGGATTCAAGTGGGATTTAATCCACTTGGGGACCAACGCCCTTCCCTGTGGACTTCAGCACCCAAGGCCATTAGTCCTCAAGGTGGTCAGATTAGTTAACCACCTCCTGACACTTGGCATTGAATGGAATCACCATTAACAGTATTTATTCAGAAATGACTTGAGACAAGGAGGTACAGATTCTTTGCCCTGCATTAG
The DNA here is from genome assembly GCA_030440675.1 of Furcifer pardalis. NCBI lineage: Eukaryota > Metazoa > Chordata > Lepidosauria > Squamata > Chamaeleonidae > Furcifer > Furcifer pardalis. Next base: position 33,844,400 of record CP126894.1, on the reverse strand, counting down.
AATACTGTCTTCCCCTTTTACCCGATTCCCAGAATCATTCTTGTCTAAAAGTGTATTTGCTCTTTACAGCTGGCCATTATTGAATATCTGGAGGAGACACGGCCAAACCCAAGAATCCTGCCTCACGATCCAAAGAAAAAAGCCCAAGTCCGGATGATTTCGGAACACATTGCTTCTGGAATCCAACCTTTGCAGGTAAATTGTTCTGTCACCAGGGCTATCTCTTCATCCTTAACAGCATAGGACCAGCAATCACAGCTGACATTTACAGGAGGATATGAATTCTTGCACAGAGCAGATGTTGCTGATAATTCCTGCCCTCTCGATTGTGTTTTAGTGCTATTTCTCAATATTATTGCTTTTGAAGCTTTCGAAAATGGGATAGATGGGGTCTTGGGCAAGAGAGAAGATTTTGTTGACTCATTCTAGTCAGAACCCTTCCCTTTATTTCCCTGCTTCCTGCAGTTTTGCTGCAGTTAGTTTGCCAGCTTTAAATAAAGGTTAAAGATAACCTGATATGTGCAGATGACAAGGTTGGTCATTGTACCAAATAGTAGTTTGTTATATTGGTTTTAAAAAGTTATTAGTTGGGGTAGTTGTTAGTCACTATGCCAAAAATAATTCAGTATTGTAATTAGAAGTGGAAAACTTTAGTTACCGGTAGTTGTTAATGGATATATTGTTACATTTTAAAGAAACAGTAAACAGATACATAAAAGTCTTTTTCTTTGTAAAATATTTTTAGTCTGCACATCAGAGTTTCTGTTCCATACAGAACCTTCCAGAACTGCAAACTCATTACAATGCAAAATCATACCAAGCTTTAAATAGTTTGTATTTCCAATCACAGATGATGGATAAGGGCCAAATAATTAGCATCAAAATTGACTATCTTTTGTGCCAGGAAATGTAATAAATATTAGTCCTGGTAAGTTAAAAGCATAATGTGAAGCCATTCTCTTCATTGTTCACAACTATTCAGCAAAATAACATTATGCATAATCTTTAGCACATTATTTCAAAGTACTGTATATGAAACTGTACATGAATGAAACTGTGAGGAAAGTGCTAGGATAAAAGGCAGCATCACCACATATGTTTTCACAGTGCTGAAGATGACATGATGTTGCAATCAGTGTCCATGGTGTGCTCACTCATTGCACTATAATTACAGGAGCTTTTGAAATGCCTTAAACTACAGCTGCATAAAAATGGGACTTTGAAACTATCCACCTTATTTGTGAGCAGAGAAAGGGAAGGAGGCTTTCGCCACAGGAATAAGTAATTTTTCAACAGTTTCTTGGATGTGGGGCTCGCCATTAGCCATTGTAGTAGCATGGCTTTGTTCTTCCCCCTCCCCTAAAGGATGTTTGTGTTTTCAGCACTGCCAATGAAAGTGGCAGCAACACAACGGCCTATAATGGTGGCTTGGCCACCATTTTGCTTCCTCCTCAGGGCTCTCTGCTTAGTGTCATTTTTGGCCAATGTAAGGATGGGATGAGATGGACCGTGGACGCACAGACAGGCAGGCAGGCACGCCCGCACGCGCACGCACACATACACAGAGTTGGGGAAACTTGAAAGCAATGCTGTAAAACAGCTTTCTATTTATTGGAAGTAATAAAAAGAAAAATATCAGAATTTTTCTGAGGGGAAAAATCCTTCTGAAAAATTTGGGCTTCAGGGCTCAGCATTTCCCCCAGGCCTTTTAAATGTTACATTGGGGGCCGGATGCAGCTCGCGACACCATTTCATGTGCCCCCCCACCTCCGCCACACCCGGAAGTACCATGTGTGGCAGACAGGGAAAAATGGCCATCCGGCCCCTGAAGCTGTCTGAGGGAACGTGACCCAACTCATAGCTTGAAAAGGTTGAGAATCCCTGCTATAAGCACTTTTGTAGGTAGTAAAGGTAAAGGTTTCCCTTGCTCGAAAGCCAGTCGTATCCGACTCTAGGGTTTTGTGGTCATCTCTGTTTCAAAGCTGAAGAGCCAGCGCTGTCTGCTTCTGCAGACATTTCTGTGGTCATGTGGCAGGCATGGCTAGACACCGGAGCGCGCAGAACACTGTTACCTTCCCATCAAAATGGTCCCTATTTATCTACTTGCAATTTCTTGCTTTCGAACTGCTAGGTTGGCAGGAGCTGGGACAGAGATGGGAGCTCATTCCGTCCTGCAGTACTCGGGAATCGACCTGCTGACCTTCTGCCTCCCAGTCAGCGTCTTAGCCATTTGAGCCACTGCACTTTTGTAGTTACAAAAGCAATATTGTGTCAAGTTCCAGGAAAAAGGTGAAGCTACTGCTGTGCTGTAATTTTTTTTAACTTATTGAGAAAATTTTACTTCCCCATTCAAGATGCTTCCATGTTTTGTTCATGGAATTTATTTTTCTTATAGTTTGAACTATCTATAATATTACAAGGTGGCTGAAGATACTGCATTTATTTATTTATTCTCCAAAGTGCATATCCTGGCATCATGCTGCAGCTTCTTCGGCAACTTACATTTGCTTACCTGAAACTATCCTCTTGAACATGTTCCCTTGAGCTTTAACTGAAGCATGTGAAGCTGGGGAAGCTATTTGCAGCCCCAGAGCTGATTTTACAGTACAGTAAATGACAAAGCGTGAACACATACTGTTGAGCCAGTGCTTAAATATAGTAAGTGCACACATCCTAAAACTTGCGTATGAGAATCTGTCTGAAATTTCTCCTTTGAAAATTTCTCACTAGTAATTTATCCTCTGTCAAATTGAATGAGAATGGTCAATATTTTCATGGGAGAAATTTTTGGTACAGTACAATTTCATCTGTCTGTTTGAATGAAGACAACAGTGTACAGATCGGCAACAGGAGACGAAAGGGGCAAATTCAACCCATGGAAACTTCTCAGCTTGCCTTGTCCACAAGATAATCTCCAAATGCATAAACTATCTTGTGTACACACAATGTTATGTCAGCTGCAGTTAAGTTTTACATTCAGAGACAATCTAATCCGAAGACTCTTTCTCCATTTCTCAGAACTTAGGTGTTCTTCAGCAGCTGGGAGAAAAAAAGCAAGACTGGGCACAGCGTTATATTTCTCATGGCTTCAAAGGTAAATCTGAGGATGACATTCTCACTTGAATTATATCCTCTAACATTGTTTTATTGCAGTGGTTCCCAACAAGGGGTACACAGCCCACTAGTGGACTTCAATTCCCAGAAGCCTCAGTCAGTACATTGGCGGATCAGTGCTTTGGGGAAATGACTTGGGCTTCTGGGAATTGAAGTCCAAAAACCAGCATTTGGGAAACACTGTTTTATTGTATATAGTGCAGGGACTCTCTGGGTGGAACAGAGCAGCAGAATGGAATACAGTGGAACCCTGACATACAAACGGTTCTGTTTACGAAAAATTTGACATACGAATAGAAATCCTGGCTTTAAAAAATCAACCTACACATTTCTAATAGGAAAAATTCAACATACCGAAAAATATAGTCACATCTAGTGCCCACTTCTGGTAATGCAATGTGTTTTTGACATACAATTTTTTTGACATACTGTACAAATAACCTTGTGGAACAACAAAAATTCATATGTCAAGGTTTTACTGTATTTCAAGGTTTTTCCAGAGCACTAAAGGAGTTAGCTGTTTTGCTCTCCACACCAAACTTAGAAATTTGCAAGGACTACTTCATATTTCCATATTCCTTCATTAGAGTGCTGTAAAAAGGAATTCAGCTGTGCAGTCTGCCTTTTAAATCTTGATGCTAAAAGAAGGCTCCATGTTTCTTACATTGGTACCATTTTCCTCCATGCAGCTTTGGAGCAGATCCTACAGGGAACAGCTGGCAAATACTGTGTTGGAAATGAGGTAAGATCAAGTTAAGCTGCAGGTCCCTCTGAACACCAAGATCTAGACCAGTGGTTCCCAACATGGGACACTTTTATTTTTAATGGGGGAAGGGAAATTCGATAATGTTTAGACCCGTGATGGCGAACCTCAGCACTCCAGATGTTCTTGGACTTCAATTCCGTATGGGCACATTTTACTTCTGTTTCCAGGAACGATGAGGGCGGTGTGGGCCCAATGAATTGTAGTAAACCCATTCATGTAGATTCACGGGGGCTTCTGCAGATTCAGCATTTTTTAGAAATTGTTCCTTTTTACCTTTTCACCACCTAGAACAGAGGTGGCCAAACTATGGCCCGTGTGCCCAATTAGGCCCATGCATATCATTAATGCGGCCCACAGTGAGTACCTGGGCTCACAACAGACCGCCCCTCTACCCGCCCCCACCACCTGACATCAGCAGCAGCAGTGATTGCGCTTTGTCCCAGCTGCTTCGAGAAGCCTCTGGCTCAGTCCCATCCCCTCTGCAGCCTTTGCCAAAGCCAATTGTCGCGTCAGGGACATTTCTGGAGCTGCCTCTGTTTCAAAATCTGCGGCGCTAGTAGAGCCCCCTTGTGAGCCCAGAATGATGTCATCATAGCACACCAGGTTTACCCTTCCAGCGCCGTGGATTTTGAAACAGGAGGCTCTGAAAATTTTCCAGAGCCTGAATCAGGTTGGTGGCCCAGTGGAGACTAAGTGGAGAAGTGATTGTTTTCCCCTTTCTCTTTTCCACTGGATCATACTCTTCCAAGCAGAACCTCATGGCTGAATCCAGCATTATGTCTGTAATTAAGAGATCTGTATAATCAGATCATAGTGAGTTTTTATTGCTTCCAGTTGATCCTGCTGATGTACCAGTTGAAATATCAATAACCAAATCATATTAACAGTTTTTATGAGGCAGCCATTTTAACCTCTTTCAGCATTTATAAGGAAAGGTGCCACAATTCATTTTTCATTTTATTTTTATAATACAACATATATAACTATAGATGAACACTTTAATTTTTAGCCCTGAGTCACTTATTTGGATAATTACCGCAAGTAATGAAGTAAACCAGACAACTGCCTCCAGACTCATTCTCAATTAAGTAAAGCAAGAGCACCATCTACTGATCAGTGTTTCAATAGTAATTTATCAAATGCTTCTGAATCATATATGTAAAGTATTAAAAACAATTCTTGTTTTCTTGACATTTAATTAACTCCAATTTTAAGACAGTTTGTTATGGAGATCAACTAATTGTGAAAACATACTGTCCATTTGAGAGCTTTCTGGATACCATATTTTAAGGATTCAGATAAATTGGAACGAGTTCAAAGAAGGGCAACAAGGATGATTAGGAGACTGGGTGTTTATTAGTCAGATTTACACAAACACACACAGAGAGATGTTCTGTTGTATGTTTTATATATTTTAAGCCATCCTGAGTGGTGCTTGCATCAAAAGGGTGGAGTATAAATGTAAATAAGTATTGTTGGAAACCAAACCCTATGAGGAAAGACTGAAGGAACTGAGCATGTTTAGCCTTGAGAAAAGGAGACAGAGGAGATATGAAAGCACTTTTCAAATACTGTACTTGAAAGGTTGTCTTATAGAGGGGAAAGATCAGTTCTCAATCACTCCAGAATGTATGGCATGGTGTATGGGATAATGGGTTCTTTTTTTTCCTGTAGGTGACCATCGCTGACTTGTGCTTGGTCCCCCAAGTACACAATGCAGAGCGGTAAGCAAAATTCAGTCCCACATACTATATAGCTGAATAAAGCAATTGATGGCCCAGGTAACAGTCAAATTCATGTATGTAGGCAGTTCGAAATTTTAGGTGTGCTGCTGAGCTGAAATTTAGTTTTCAGAACCTTGTTTTCTAGATCACAAGAAATGTTGTTTAGAGGTAGACATTGATGTATCATAACTCAAGTCTGCACAAATAAATACTCTCCTCACCCCTAAACAAATTCATATTCTAATCCTCTGTTTCAGCATTAGGTTTGAGGCTGGTACTGCCACTCATGGCAGTTCTGTAAAGGAATCTGCCCTTCTTAAGATTGGTAGTTTGCTTGAGTCCTTGCCCTCTTTGAAGTGAATGTCAACCCCTTTCCCTCTCCCCCTATCCTGTACAACAGTGGCTCCCAACATGGGGGCCATGGCCCACAGGGGGGATTCAATTCCTAGAAGCCCAAGTTAGTACATTGGCTGATCAGTGCTTTGAAGAATTGACTTAGGCTTCTGGGAATTGAAGTCCAAAAACCAAAAGATGGGAATCATTGTTGTACACCCTTCTTTTTCTTCTTCTTATAGAGCTTGCATCCAGCTGTCACATTGATTTCTAGTTTTATCCCTTCTACCATGGTTGTCTTCTGATCATCTTATCAGTGTTTCCCCTTCCATATCCCAGGCTCTGTTCTTGCCAGTGAATTATTTCCTGTGCCTAAATGGTTTTTGCTGCTGCTCAAATGTTAGAAAAAGTTTTTCCTCAATTATCCTAGGCTCTTCATAACTGGGTCTAGGGCCACTTGGCCTTCTTAATTCTATGGCTTCTCATTGTCTCCTCCCCAGTGATCTACCTAACGTAAATCTTTGGGATGCCTGTATCATCTCCACAGTAAGCATTTCATTAGAGCTAAGCATATCTCTAAGTCAAGGTGAGAGGGTATAGGCTTGCTTTTAAAAAGGAATCAAATTGTAGCCTGAAAGATGGTATGTAGTCCTGTAATTTACTACTGGTAATTATTCATAGTGATGACTCTACACTAAGATTATTTCTCTCTGTATAAAACTGCAAAGCTGGGGAACATTCTCAAAGTGTATTAATTGCCAATCATTCCATATCTAATTTGTTAAGTTATTTGTCACAACTACACAGCAAATTGGGCAGGTTTTTAGGCCCTTTTTATGTTTGAATGCAAGTTTCCCCAGTTCTCCCCCTTTTTAGCCCAGCTAATAAGCACACTTGGATTAGATGCTTGAGAGAAAGAAAAAAATAGCATTTTTATGCACAAAATGATGTAAGAGAATATATGTGCTCAGGAATCTTGGAATAGTGGTGTTAGGTCATTAATGAAGGCAGAAAATTCAAGTGAGTTTGTTTAGAAAGAGGGTAAGTAAAAATGGCCTTGTCTCTTCCCAGCCATATGGCTGTCAAGATGGAGCCCTTCCTAAAGACATGCTCCTCTTCCAAAGGCAGAAACAAGAAAGTCCAGAATAAAGACCACCTGGCAAATAGGGCCAGGTGACCCTGAGACAGGAAGATAGGAACCTCTCTAATTGGCTACTCAGAGACAAACAATACAAGCAACTTCTTTTAGGTCTGCCTAGTCTTTCCTGTGTCCCTGGTTGCATGTTAATATTCACAGCATGCTGGGGTTGCACTAGAATACTCAGCATAATTCTTGATTTCTCTTGACAGATTTAAAGTGGACTTGACTCCATACCCCACAATAAGCAGAATCAACAAAGCTCTTCTGGAATTAGAAGCATTCCAGTCCAGTCACCCATCCCGACAACCAGATACTCCTCCAGAATTGAGAGTCTAAAGCAGTTTGCCTGGAAAAGGATTCTCCCTTGGCAGAACATAGAGAAAGGAACCAAAACATGCCAACATTTAAAGAACAAGACAAGAGGAGAAGATATTAACTGTAGTACCCTAATACACAGTTACAAGGAAAACATGGCCTTCCCTTGATTGTGTTTAGTAATTGTAAATGGAATCATGAAGCACCTTTTAAAACAAAAACATCGGTATACTGTGTGAATTAATTGATCCCATCCTGAACTATTGATGACAAAGGGAGCTTTTTTGAAAAGTAGCTTCTAGTGCTGCTATTTAAAGATGGTATGCCTTGAGTCTTTCATTTCTTAACTAAAGTTATGTGATAAAGTAGAAGAAACAGTGCAAATCATCAAAAGGTTTATAAATGAATGAGAGAAGCTGGACCTCCCACTGCACCCATCAGTAAAATGCATGACTGAAGCAGGACAGCTACACAATAGCTTTGTATAAGTAAAGAGTAAAGGTTGTCCTTACTCAAAGGCCAATTGTATCTGACTCTAGGGTTCAGTGCTCATTTCCACTTATAGCCAAAGAGTCAGCACTGTCTGCATGTGCAGACATTTCTATGGACATGTGGCAGGCGTGACTAGACACCGGAGTGCACAGAACACTGTTTACCTTTCCACCTAAGTGGTACCTATTTATCTACTTGCAATTTCTTGCTTTTGAACTGCTAGGTTAGCAGGAGCTGGGACAGAGAAGGAAGTTCACTCCATCATGTAGCACTCGACTCTCAAACTGCTGACCTTCCAGTCATCAAGTTCAGCGTCTTAAGCCACTGTGGTATACAAGCATCTAAAATGGAGGTGTGACATCACCATTTCTTATAAACACTGACTGAAGAAGGGAATGGAAAACCATTTTAAAGTACAGTGGAACCTCCCTTAACAAATTCAATGCATTCTCTGGGACATTTTGTACTACAAACAATTTGTAAGTGAATTTCTCATAGGAATGCATTGAAAACCAACATTTGTTAACCGAACGTGGTTTCCCATAGGAATGCATTGAAAACCAATTAATCCATTTTGGGGGGAAATTGTTAACCAAGCCACTATTTTCTATGGATTTCCTTTTGTTAAGTGATTTTTGTGTTAACCAAGCCATTTGTTAAGCGAGGTTCCACTGTATTGTATACCTAGAAAACTGGAAAGGGTCATCATAAGTGAAAACTGATTTGACTGAATGTAAGAAACTGGTGCTGGAGAAGATTCTTGAGAGTCCCTTGGACTGCAAGGAGAGCAAGTCAGTGAATCCTAAAGGAAATCAACCTCAACTGCTCCTGGAACAATAGATGCTGAAGATGACACTCAAGTACTTTGGACACCAAATGAGAAGAGAGGACCCACTGGAGAAGGCCCTGATGCTGGGAAAGATTGAAGGCAAAATGTCAAGGATGAGATGGTTGGATCTGGGTGGAGCCTGGAGGATGATAGAGGAGCTTGCAGTGCTGTGGTTCATAATGTCATGAAGGGTCAGACTCGACTGTGTAACTGAACAAGTCTGATTGCTTGTTTTCATTATCACTAGCTAAGATTCATGTCTCCAATCAAAACAAGATTCTTTTGCATGCTTTATTATACAATTTGTTTTATAAAGGGTGTGGGGAAGAGGAAGGAAGTTTGTACAAAATGTTAACAGCTTTTACTAAGTGGACAGAAAAAGGAAGGAGAATAGGACAAAATACACTAGGGATAAACAACATGAACAAGAAGGGCATAAAGAGATATACAATGAAAGAATACAGATATAAACCAAGACAGTCAGTTATGTGAATTATCAAAAGTACAAACCTGATCTGCTTGAATTTATAAACATGAGCAGTTTGCATTCTACTTTAAAAGTGCTTTCTTTCAGCTAAATAGTGAAAACACATCTTCCAAATTCAGTTCATGAATCATCACAAATGAAATGGAATAGTGAAGATCTTAGCATGGTTTCCTACACCTGTGATTAAGGGATGCCATCAACTTAATAAAAATAGGAAGTTCAGTAATGGGGATACAGTATTGGGGATTTTTTTAAAAATTAAAATGTTTCATGCAAGTAAGAGATTGCCAGTCCACCCCAAGGTAAAAACCAAGGGCAGTCTGTGCTTGACCTGCTGACAATCCACTTTGTTGCAACAAGAAACTGAAAAACAGACTTTTCAGACAAGTAGTACTATTTTAACAGCTTCTTTTCTAATTGGCAAAAGTACGGTCTCTGTTGTTAGTGACTAACAAATGTGCCCTTTATTTTTTTTGAAATTCATTGTCTGTTCTTCCCACTCTTGCTTCTGGTTCAGGCTGGATGCTGTGAGGCTTCTTTACTGCATTAAGCTCCAGCTGGAGCTTACTAGTACTACTGTAGAAGCTGTCACCACGGTCTGAACCTCCAAAGATCAGCACTATGCACTGGTCATGTTTTTCTTGATTCTCCTTATCCATGTCTGTCAGAGGAGCACAGGTCAAGTTGAGCAGGGTGTGGCCAGCCCGAGGAACAGAGCAGAGATCAGCATGCTTAATTGTGTTCCAAATCAAAGTATCTGCAACAGTTGGAGGAAAAGATAGTAGGCAGGAATCTTCTTAATGTTTGAAGTAGCACTACTGGTGATAGGACTACAGTGACTTACCCAAATGGAAAGTGAAGGCATCCTGAAAAGCTCCTTTGGCATTGCAGCCCCCACTTACCAGCACTTTCTGATCTGACACTGGGATGGCCGCATGGAAGCTGAAAGAAAACAAGAGCATCTGGTTTTGTTTCTTGTATCATGTGTGCGTGCATGTAGTAAGCAGCCTTGAGTGTTGCTTGCATCATAAGGGTGGAGTATAAATGTGAATGAATGAATGTTGAAAAAAAAGCATCCTAGGAGTCACAACACTAAAAGAAAAACCTGTTGCCTGTACGACAACCTCACAACCTGCTCTGCCATCTAGTATCATCATCATCCATCAACTATTATGTCCAGTCTTGGCCCTTATGTTGTCTTAACTCCTAAGAGGTCATTAACTTGCATTCACAAAGGAAAATATGTTGGTCAGAAACGAGATATCCATAGAACAACAGAGGAAAGCACAGCAACTCTGGCAGAGGAATTGGAGGCAAAGGATAAGTCTCCTGCAATTCGTAAGTTACAAATGGGGTGGCTTTTAAGGGAAGATAGTGGACTTCAAAAGAATAAAAGAGAAGGAGAACATATTTGGGTTCTTCCTCCAAATCACAGATCAAAGTCTATAATGTGCCTAGAATCATAGATATGGACAGATAAATTTGCTCACACTGAATTTCTCCATGACAGCTTCTACTAAGAACAATGCCTAAGTTTAAAGCTCTGCCCGTCCTCTAGCTCAGGGTTCCTCAAACTTGGCTCTCCAGATGTTCTTGAACTTCAATTCCCAGAAGCCCTGACCACCAGGTGTGCTGACTTGGGCTTCTGGAAATCAAAGTCCAAAAACAGCTGCTGCAGAGCCAAGTTTAAGGAACCCTGCTCTAGCCCAAATGCCAGAGATGCTGACCAATGTCTGAAAGCATCAAAGATGAATTTCCCCTGTGGTCATCAGAACTATTCAAAGCCCATCCTGTGTCACAGAACAAAGCCTGTTCCCCAACTGGCTCTTACCTGCGAGCAGAAGGTTGCCCAGAAAGAAATGGAACTGATGTGTACTCCATGAAACCTGAAGGAGGTACAAAAAAAAATAAGTGAGACAAATTCCAGATACAAATAACTTGCCACAAGTGCAAAAGTTTTGTAGCACCTTAAAGAATAAAGCATATTACAGTATAAACTTTCATGGCCTAAGGGCCCCTTGGCCACATGGATGGAGTGCTATTCCTCTATTGACAATCCTTTTGTGTGAAGCCACAGAGACTGGTTCTGGCGAACTGGTGTGAACCTGCTGATGCCCACCACTAGCAATTTCCTGTCTTCAAGCAGCTCCTACCTCACGACTTTCCTTTAACTCACCAGGTACACAGTTTTGTAAATGGCAGACCCTGGCCCATTCAGATCAAGGCAACACCCATGAAAGGCAGCAATGTCCCATTCTTACCGAGATCCAAGATGTGTGTATCATTCAAGTAGGTAGAAGTTCTTTGACCACCAAATATGATCAACTTTTTCCTCAGCAGAGTAGCTGAATGGCTGTGGAGAAAGAAAGAAAAAGTGAACAAGTGTCAATTTCTAGAGATAAAGATTTGGTTAAAATAATAATGTTTCAATATCATTTTGCTTGGCTTCAGTCATCACTCTGAGAATCTGGACGTTCCCAGAGTGGATCTGTGAATTTTACATAAACACCCAGTGCAGACCTATCATTACCAACAACTAGCAAGACCTTTCATAGAAAAGTGCCAAAAGGCCTTAACAAAAATCACAGTTGCAATGAATGCTTCCAGGAAAACCCATCATTTCCAACATAACTTGAGGGGACAATCCTGAGTGCATAGACTAGACCAGCGAGGGAAAACCTTGGCACTCCAACTGTTCTTGGACTTCAATTCCCAGAAGCCCTGATCAGCAGGAGTTCTGACTTGGGCTTCTGGTAATTGAAGTCTAAGAACACCTGGAGTGCCAAGGTTTGCTATCATGGGATTAGACCATCTATCTAGAGTATGAAACACTGAATGCAAAAGCAGATGGGCACAAGTCGTCAGAAGGAAGAGATTCTCAAGCCATCCTTAACATTTATAACACTGCATTGAAGGAATACATGAAGGACTTGTAGCTTTGTCCAGTGCCCTACGTACCTAGCTTCTAGCCCAAGTGCAACATCTACTAATTGAATTCTCTCCATTCCCATTCCAAACCAAAGACCCCCCCCAATACAATCTTTCATGGAGTAGCTGCTGTACTCTGTAATCTTTTTGTCTGACTTTTTCTGCCTCTTTTTATTATTATTATTATTATTATTATTATTATTATTATTATTATTATTATTATTATTATTATTATTATTATTATTATTATTCAGAATATATTCTGGGTTGAAAGAATTTTTGTGGAAGAAACTCCACTCAGGGAATGCCCAAATGAAGCTCCTTTCGTGTCCCAAAGAGCTGGTGCTCAATCTGTTATGCAGTACCCGCAGTGATGGGATGACAAAATTTTTACTACCACTCCCTGATGTCACAGACGTCATGGGTGTGGCCAATGTCATGACATCATGGGCAGAGCCGACATCATGATGTCATGATGTTGTAGGCGGGGCCTTAAAAATAAAAATAATTAAAAAATAAAAAATAATTTAAAAATTAAATTAAAATACACACACAAACACCCCTCAACCCACTCACCCACCCAACCAACCACAACACAAACCCATAAATAAATTAAAGAAATAAAATAAATAAAGAAATAAAATAAAAAATAAATAAAAATACACTCACCCACCCAAACACCCATCTACCCACCCCAAACACAAAACCTGGGTCACTTACCCTCGTCCGGGAGCAGAAGAGGTGGCGGATCAGCAGCGCAGTGGCCTGGCTCCGCGCCAAGGAAAGGCTGCCACCACCACTTTCTTTAAAAAAAAAAATTCCCGGACAGCTGAAATGGCTGGCCATAATGGCGCGGCAGCGCATCGGTGCACCGATGGTGCGCCGTGCCATGGAAAGGCCCCCGCCCCCACGCCTTAAAATTTTTTTCCGGGCAGCCATTATGGCTGCCCGTTACTGCGCATGTGCCAAACCTCTATTTGGCGCATGCACAGTTCTATTTCTTACTGTGCATGCGTCAAATAGATGTTTGACACATGCACAGTAACGGGCAGCCATTTCGGCTGCCCGGGGAAAAAAATTCAGAACCGGATCGCCCAGAGTTCTAACACCCCCCCCCCGGGCAAACCAATCATGATGGGAGCTACCGGGTCAGCGGATCCGGCCCAACCTGGTATCATCCCATCACTGAGTACCCAGGTCTCTAACTGCCAACTTGCCAGCCTTCCAGCTACAAAGGCAAGCTTCTTAACCACTGAGCCATCAAATTGTGCACTAGATTTTTAACTGGTGCAGGTGGGAGGTAGTTTTTCAGTGTTTTTAGGAATTTTAAGGGTTTCTATAGTTTAAATGTTGGGGAGTCACATGTCGATTGGGGCAGCTACACAAATTGAATAAATAAATAAATAAGTTACAGCTACCTCAGAAAGAAAGAAAAATTAAAATGCAGGAAAGGGAAGAAGACAAATATTATAACTTAACTTCAGGACAGGAAAAAGATCAAAAATACAACATTCTCATTTTTAAAAATCCTCTGAGATCTGAAAGCAAAGATCTCACCCTATCCTAGGCAGAGGCTTCTCTCCCTCAACAATGGGCTGGTACCAGATCTCATATTCTGGGTTGAAGATGAAAAGTGTATTACTGCATGCTCCAGTCTCCAAAGATGACATTTTAGGGAAAGCACCTCCAAAGACAAACAGCTCTTTGCGATAGATGGTTGCAGTGTGGTAGGCCAGTATTGGTATTTTCCCCTTAGCCTGAGGAAGAGATCTTCTGTTACCATACCACAGTTGACATGTTAAGTTGATGACATCGCTGAATATGGTCCCTCCAGTTCCTGATGCCTTTCTGATAGATCCCAAAGAGTACCTGCTCCAGTTATATTCCCCATTTCACCTGTGATGTGAGAGAAATACTACTATACCTCTTTCCATTACAGTCAAACCTCTACATAGGAATTTAATTCGTTCATCGAGGTTGGTTGTATCTCGAAAAATTCTTATCTTGAATTTCCCACAGGAATGCACTTAATGTAATTTCCCATAGGAGTGCATTAAATTTCTTATCTTGAAAAAAATCCTATTAAAAATTCTTATCTCAAACCTGATTCCCCCCCCCCCCGATATTTTTGGATGTATCTTGAGTTTTTCTTAAGACAAACTGCTCTTATATTGAGGTATGACTGTTCTTGAAAGCATGCTTACAGAAAGTTAGGGCAGAAAGGGAAATCACACACACATTCACGTATAATACATAGTGACCTAAATGATATCTCTTTCTGGTGCCCAATACTTGTCTTCTCTTGCAACTCACAGACACATGAAGCCACTTCCAAGATGTTGTGTCCAGAACATAGATGCTGCTGTAGCATTTTCCCTCCCTCATACCCCCAAAGATATAGATGCGTTTTGTATCTGGGTCGTAGGTAGCACTATGACCCCGTAAACACAGCGGCGTGGAATCTTGATCTGGGAATTCCATGGGGAACCAGAAGTCATTTTCTGTAAAATCAGCAACAGAAGACACAAGACACATAAAAGGGGAAAACAGATGAGGTGGTCATTAGTATGTTAAGAATTACCTTCCATACCGCTGGAACTTAAAATACTGTATGACAGATGTTAGTGGCAGCAGGAAATATTAGCTTCAAATGTATAGTTCTGGTAGAGGCATTCTATTTGGTATCATTTCCCATCTGAAAGAAACCCATGATATAGACTCAGATTCCCCTCCTTCACTTGCAGATAGATAAACATTCATGCCTCAGTAGAAGCACCAATCTTACCAATTTCCAGTTTCCAGAGAGCATCTTTGCAAAATTGTTGATTAGCTCCTTCACCACCAATCAGAACCGCAGTTTCAGGGTCACTCAAGCACATGGCATGACACCATCGAGGGCTTGGACATACTAAGAGAGAACAAGTAGGACTTGAGACGATGGAGCTAGAACAGTGATGGTGAACATATGGCACACGTGCCAGAGGGGGCACTCAGAACCCTCTCTGTGGGCATGCATGCTGTCACCCCAGCACAGAGTTTGCCCCCACCCCTCTGCCCAGCAATCCAATGGGAGTGCTTCCTCCCTTTCCGCAGCACAGAGTATACCCCACCTCTCTGCCCAGCAGCCCAATGGGGGCACTTCCCCACAGCACAGAGTTCACCCTGTCCCTCTGCAGCAGGGAAAGCATTTTGAGTCGGTTTCTTAAAGGTTCGCCATTGCTGAGCTAGACTATTTGTTGTTATTGTTCAGTCACACAGTCGATTCCAACCCTTTGTGACCCCATGGACCATTGCCCACTAGGCACCCCTATCCTCCACCATCCTCTTCAGCCCACCCAGCTCTGCGCCCATTGTGTCAACAATTCTATCTAGCCATCTCATTCTCTGCGTCCCCTTCTTCTTTTGCCCTCAACCCTATTTTTAAGGGGGTAACACAGGATACATTTCCCCACAAATCTAAGGCAGGAAAGCTTATGGATTGCTTATTCATATGCAATTATCACTGGCTATTTTTATAAGCAATTATCAGTTTGTTTATCCACTTTTCACATGGTAAAAAAAAAAATCAAATTGTTCTCTTGTGTTTTTCTTTTTGTGTCTTCTCAGACTGTAGAAAATATAATTTCTTTCATAAAATAGGGAAAGAATGTCATAATCTGTAGGTTTTTAAGCAAGTGAAGGGATGGCCATCTATCAGCAATGCTTTGTTTGTGGATTTTCTGTTGTAACAGAAGGCTGGACTTGATTATTTTTTTGTCTCTTCCAGCTCTACAATTCTATGATGCTAGCTTTGCAAGCACAGATAGTTCTAGTAATAGCTTTCTGTCTCTCCATGGTGAAATTTAGATATGCACAGTGATGTACTAAGCAAGTGAATGTACAGTGATGTACTAAGCAAGTGAATACCTTCACTATTAACTTGCTAATAAGCATTGTTCTACTACTTATGTTTATGATTTCTAATTAACATTACTTTTTTGCATACAGTGGAACCTTGGTTAATGTAATCAATGCACTTTCCAGGACTTTTCTTATAGCAAAAAAAAATACTTTGACCGAGTTTCCCATAGGGATGCACTGAATGCAATTTCCCATAGGAATACATTGAAAACCAATTAATCCGTTCCAAAAAAATTCCATAAATTGAGTCACTATTTTCTACCGTATGTACAGTATTTCCTTCTGTTACGCGATTTTATGTTAACCAAGCCGTTTGTTAATCAAGGTTCCATTGTACATTTCTTTAAGTACGATATTTGCACATAAGTACTCAAATGAAAATACTGTACTATTGCAGAGTTATCTGTGCAAACAATTACCGTGTTTCCCTGAAAATAAGACACTGTCTTATATTTTAAAAAACTCCAAAATTTGCACAAGGTCTTATTTTCAGGGGATGTCTTATTTTTCCATGGCAAAAAGAATACAGTACACATTTATTGCTGATGCAACGGATCGGCAGGACAAGATTTAGGTGAGTGCTTTATTTTCAGGCAGGGGCTTATATTTCCGAGGTGGGGAAAAATAGGGGGGGGGGGTGCCTTACTATAGGAGGAGGTCCTATTTTGGGGAAAAACAGGGTACCTGTATTCTAAACATTATAGGAATACCTAAAAGTGCCTAACATTCAAATGTTTACCTTGCAACTCTTTAACATCCAAATCTGCAGAAAGAGAGAGAGAGAGAGAGAGTGCACAGAAATTATTTCCTTACTGCAATCATCTCTTATTAATGATTTTTAATGCTGGGTCATGCATTCATATCAGGAAAAAAACCCACAAGACATGCTATTTCAGGGGTTCTCAATGTTTTAAAGCTGCAGGCTGAACCACACCTCCTCAGGCAGCTGAGCAGGCTGGACTGGTGGTTCCCCCCACCATAAACACTGCCGTGAAATGCATCTGTGGCTGTCGTAAACGTCTCCACTTCCGGTGGTGGTGGCAACGTGGGCCACATGAAGTGGTGCCACGGGCTGGTTCTGGCCCACAGGCGGTAGCACCCTTGTGCTATTTCTTTATAAACAAATATTACAGAATTTTAACTATATTTTAAGTCCATGTATTTTAAAGTGCACTCTCATGACAATTTAACATCCAGCAGATAGACATTTATAAACAGTATGCTGTTTTAAGCAAAGAAAATCAAACTACATGTTGAAGACATTGTTGCTGTGGGATTATTTTTTCCAATTAGAATAACAACTGCATGAGGCCATAGTCAAGATCACAACTGCAACATGCAAGGGGGTTAATTTAGGTAATTATACCCCTAAAGTTGATGCGCTGAAATCATCAAGATGCAGATAGCAAGTGCATAAAAAGAAGGTAGTTCATAGAGCCAATCTTTTGCTTTGTCTATTCCACCACTTTAGCTTCTGAAAACTCTTTCATGAGAATCATGAGATCCTTTTGAAACTTTTTGTCATAAAGAAATGCAATGAAAGGATGGTAAACAGAAAAAAGATTTAATTCAATTAGGACCTCTCTCTGGTGCAGGGATTCCCAACCTTTTTATGCCACGGGCCTGACCAACCCCCCGGACAGCTGAGCAGGCCTGGCCATGCCCATGGGAGCAGAAGTGGGTGGATTTACAACAGCCATAAATGTGCCTACTTCCGCATTTACGACAGCCACAGGTGTGTTTACGTATACGTGGGCATATTTTACGGCTGACGTAAATGCATCTGCTTCCACTTCCAGGTGCAGTGGCAATAAGCCACATGAAATTGTGTTGTGGGCTGGGTCCGGCCCATGGGCCACAGGTTGGAAACCCCTGCTGTGGTGCAAGATTCCTTGGTCCTATTTGTAATTATCCTCCCTTTCTACTACAGCTCTGCATAGATATAGGCTTCAATATTCCAAGCAGTCCTCTAACCTAGGGGTGGCCAACTTTCATTTTTTGGACTTCAATTCCCAGAAGCCTCAGTATACTGGTTGATCAGTGCTTTGGGGAATTGACTTGGGCTTCTGGGAATTGAAGTCCAAAACTGCTCAGCTGTCCGGGGGGCTGGTCAGACCCGGGGCATAAAAACGTTGGGAACCCCTGCACCAGAGAGAGGTCCTAATTGAATAAAATCTTTTAAATCTTTTTTTCTGTTTACCATCCTTTCACTGCATTTCTTTATGACAAAAAGTTTCAAAAGGATCTCATGTTTCTCTTGAAAGAGTTTTCAGAAGCTAAAGTGGTGGAATAGACAAAGCAAAAGATTGGCTGTATGAACTACCTTCTTTTTGGCCACCCCTGCAATAACCCTCTTAAATGAGTTTCAGGAGCAGATATAAGAAGAAGCATGTAAGAAGAGGGGAAAAGAAAGTCTGATTGTTCAAGCTGCCTTCTACCTGCTAGAAATAATGTCTATTATGTGCCAATTATTAAGGATCTCACTTACCTTCGGATTCTTGTTGCCCTTCAACTGCTGAGATTTCAAAAAGTGCTCTCCTGGTTTTATTTAGCTGAATTGGATTAGGCAGACATGTTTTCTTCCTTCTCTCAGATTTTACTTGGGTAGGGCTTATTTTTGGAGCTGGGAGAATCAGCATTTCTTCTAATGGTGGAGAAGGTTTCTTCTCAGTCACAGCCTTAAGAGTTATTGTTGTACTCTGGATTTTAGTCTGTTTCATAGAAAACAAAGCAGAATGATACTGTTTGTTTGGTTTATTAAAAAGTGGTCATAATTAAAAGCATATGGCATACAGGAAGGATGAGCAAATAGGAAGGTCTAGGAGGCCCCTTCCCCAGACATGTCATTAAACTCACAAGCAGCTTTTTTGTAAAACCCAGAAGTAACCAATGTTGCATGTGGTTGCTCAGAAACATTTCTGGACTAAAACAAGGTGTATTGGGGTAACCTTATTTAAGAGAACTGTCTCCTTTTTAAAAGACTTTTTGTGTGTGACATGAGGAATATGGGAACCACAAAAGCAAAGACAAGACAAAGCTACCACACCACACTTATATGCCACCCCATAGCACTTAGTGCACTCTCTTGCCAGTTCACAAGTTAATTAGCATTTTGCCCCAACATGCTGGGTACTCATTTTATCAATCTTGGAAGGATGGAAGGCTGAGTCAACCTTAATCCCTGGTCAGAATCAAACTCACAACTTTTGACTGCAGTACAGCAGCTTTTAACCCCTGCGCCACCAGGGGTCTTGGGTTCATAGGCCACATCATTACCATCCTCCATACAATATTGAGCTCTATATGGAGAGCACCAAGGTTGTTAGAGAGTTTCTGCTTTTATTTTGCTCCATTCATGAGCATCCAAGCACTCTCTGCTTCAATACAAAACAGGAGGGTCAACTGCATGGACCTGTGGGGCAATCCAGAAATGTGTTTTATATGATTTAATCCATGTAAAGCATCAAGTTCCATTACAAGAATGCCCTACAGTTTTAGTTGTTGAACGTCAAATGCAATCCATGAGTCGCTGATCCGGATCTATGAACTTCAGCTATCATATACAGAGAGGTGTAGTAAAATGTCAATTTCAGATAGCAGACACAAAATCGTATTTCTGCATGGTCACCTATACTTCTTCTTCTTATGTGTCTAGGCCGGATGTAAAACTGCCAAAATAAAGCCACCTTTGATGAGTTCATTCTGTAGTTCCTTTCACCTAGCCCAGTATGAGAAGGATTAGTTGGCACAAGGTGACCATTGCCCAGGGTACAACCAATTGTAGTTCAAAAATACCACAATCTTCAAAAAGGCTCTTTCTGTATACCCCTATACTGTGTACAGTTACAGTGTCACCTACACTGAAAAAAACCCCATCTTCTTGCAAGCAACAAAAAAGCTTATAAGGCAGGAATCTCTGATAGCATCATCTTCCTGATATGCTAACAAACTTATTATGAGAGGGCACTTTAGGACTTTAGTACAAGTCTTCAACCCTCAAATATCTATATTCCAAACAGCAAGTCTACAGCTCTACTATGTGTCTATGCAACTTGCACACTAGTGGATTGCATCCTGGAGTTAGATAAATTTTCCAAGACTATTATGTAGAGTAGGTCTGGCCAGGTTATCCTGCTATGGTAGCAAAGTAGACCATACTGCCAGCGACTCAACACCGGGTGTCAGATGGCAATTATCTAACTTGGCCACCCTGAAGACTAACGACACTGGATGCCAAAGTCCACAGGGAATGATGATGATCCCCAAGTGGATTAAATCACACTTGAATCCATCTTGATGGAGAGCAGCAGCTTCCTCAATACTGGCCTGGGGCTGATAAAGACTTTGTGTGCCAAAAGAACTCAGGACCAGAAAGTGACTCGTGGAAATGGATCAGTGGTACAGGGGTCATGCTGTGATGTGGAAGGCAGATGAAAGACCACTGCATTTTATTCTCAGGACAGTCGTCATGGCTGATTGCCATGAGCATTGCCAAGATTCGGATCTGGATACAGCAAAAGAAGAGGAATGTAGAAAACTTCTATAGATAAAACTTACCTTAGAAGACTCATCCAATTTCTGAACAGCATCTTCTGGTAGAACTGGTGACTGACTGGGTTCTGGAGCGTGAAATGGGTGAGTGGGGGTGCTGTTGAGTAACTAAGAAGGAGATGCAGATATGAGAATACATGTGTCAATCTTACTCAAAACATAATGCACAAATTAAAAGGAAATTATAATCAAGAGTCTGGGCAGAGAAAGATCTGAAATGGAGGGTCTGATTGGTGGCTAAGAAGAAACAGCTGGTGAGACAACTTGCATTTGATAGGTTCTTCTGGTACCTCCTAAACAAGACTGACTGTGATTGCTTTGCAAACTTGTCCCCAAGTTTGCTTCTATCAATCCATAATAAGAGGGTCCTCTTCTGTAATTTAATTGTGGATTAGGAGGCTCACAGTTCACTCATAGTTAAGCAAGAACACTGGGACAGTTAGTTTCTCTGAGCTCTACTTTTCCGGGTCAGAGTTAAAAGAGATTTGGGAGGTGAGGGAATTTCCTGTTCTTCTCCAGGATTCAATTAATTGGCTTATTTCTATCCTGCATGTCTCTCAAAAAGTAGCTACAACGTCTGCATCTAGCGCTGGATAATCAGGACAAATGAGTGATTCTACCCATTCCACAGTCCATCAACCTTTCTGTCTCAGTTGAGATGGTCCTAATTATCATGTTAAGAACTCTTATGATGCTTTTTTTGGGAGAGTGCTAGGCATCCATAGGATATTTATCCATACAGACGAATAGTTAAGACAGTCACTTTGAAGAAAAGGTGCCATATAATGGCAGGAGAGAGGAGAAAGGCCAGTAACAGAGCACGGAAGAGGATGAGGAAGAGAGAGATCAATGTAGAAAATGGTATGGAAAGAGGAGTAAGCTAGTAAGGGACCCAGATGGGCTTGTAATAAAAAGAAACAGTTAACAAGCTGTATGCTAAGAGACAGGAAAGGAACATTAAGTAAAACTGCTCTGAAGAACTTTCCTTAGACACAGAAGAGCTGGACTACAGGTAAAGGTTGCCCTTGCTTGAAAGCCAATTGTATCCTACTCTAGGGTTCAGTGCTCATCCCTGTTTATAGCCAAAGACCCAACGCTGTCTGTGTCTGCAGATGTTTCTGTGGTCATGTGGTAGGCATGACTAGACACCAGAGAGCATGGAATGCTGTTTACCTTCCCACCAAAGTGGTACCTATTTATTTACAGTACTTGCAATTTCTTGCGTTTGAGCTGCTAGGTTGGCAGGAGCTGGGAAAGAGATGGAAGCTCACTCCATCATGCAGCATTCAGGTCTTGAACTGCTGACCTGCCAACCTTCCATTTGTCAAGTTCAGCATCTTAACCACTAAACCACTGCAGTCCTTTCTGGACTACAGACTGAATGTTAATAACACTTTCCCCAAGTGTTTACTGAATGGTTGTCAATAGGAATGTGCCTCTCCTGAAACTGCCCAGTTAAGGTGTTGTTGTACTGATTTTGATCATTCTACTCCTATCTAAATAGCTGCTTTCTAAAGGTAAAGGTCACCCTTGGTCAAAAGCCAGTCATATCTGACTCTAGGGTTCAGTGCTCATCTCTGTTTTATTTTGGTTTTGAACTGCTAGGTTGGCAGGAGAGCTGCTTCCTAGTGTTGGGAAAAATTCCTGTTTGATTGGGAACTATCTATACTGGAAATCACCATTCAGGACAAAGAATCACAGTTTATTACTAGACAAGGCACAGAGATAGATGCTGGGCTAGAGCTGGAGGAGGTTACTTCTCACTTTAATGATCTGTTTTGAATAATTGTTTTACCTGTTAGCATTGTATGTTTTAATTTAGCATTTAGTTTTGCTAGCTATCTTGAGTGCCATTTCTGACAGAAAGGCAGATATTTAATATACAAACAGGACATTGACTTTCCAAATTAATACACAGTATAAATAACTTATATTTAATAACAAAAAATCTAAAAAAATAAACATTGGGTACCAGGATGGGACATTGTCTTACCTGTTCATTGACAGTCAAGAGAAGCTTAACAGGATCACCACTTTGTGCCTGTTTAAATGAAGCCATCAAAATATCCACCCTCCAGTCACCTTCCCACACAAAACACCTGTTTGAGCATACACATAGACACATATCACTATTTCTAGTCCAGAAAGTTTCACTTTTGTTACACTAGCTTAGACTGGTGCAATGACCAGATTTGGCAAAATTCAAAGACTGTCCTAACAGAACTGAGCAAAGAAAAGAAGACAGAACTTAAAATCAAATTAACATAACATGCAGTATAGACTATACAACAGAGCAGGTAGCAAATACAGAGCTAATCGTTGAAGACCAAAGTTGATATATATCCCCCTAAAAGTGGCACAATGGTTGGCCCTGAGTTCATGTACCTCCTTTTAAAATGAAATTTTAGAACATTCACAATATATCTAGGACCCACCTAGTTTGCTATCCTTATTATACTTATAGGAAAATATTTAGAGCTTACCTTGTTTCAGGTCCCAATTTTCCAATTCTTTGTGGCTTAATGTCTGAGTTAACTAAAATATCCACAGAGATGCTTGTTTTCTGAGAAAAGCGGCTCCAGTCACCTAAACCAAAGATCACTAAGTATTTTGGCAGCGGAAGTGGCAAGCGAGTATGGTAACATTTCCGATGGCATTTGCTTAGAGGACAAAAAATATATACGTATCATTATTCCAATAGAAAAGAAAGGCAAAGCTTGGAAAAGTTATTTTGTAATTTATCTCACAGTATCCCCAAATAAATGTATTCCACTGAATGATAATGATGCAAAAGAAACCATATTTTCAGGAATTTTTTGAAAAGTCTGTGGTTCAGGCATATCAGAAAACAAAACAAAATAAACAAAAAACAAAACAAAAACACTGTAGCACTTTAAAGACTAACTGCTATATTTTTATTGTTAGCTTTCGTGGATCAAGTCCACTTCATCAGACAAAGAGTGAAACTTACAGGCATGTTCTTTATACAGTAAAACCTCATATAACACTAAAACCTGGTTCCACAAGTCTTCGTGTTATATGATTTTTAGTGTTATCTGATCTTCTATGGGATCCATAGAGATACATTGTAACCACACAGGCTTTCGCGGTTGTTATCTGAAGCATCCCATAGGATCTTAATGTTATCTGATGCAATTCTTCCCCCCAGATTCCTTGATGTTATGCGATTTTCATGTTATTCGATACTAATGTTATATGAGGTATTACTGTACAGTAAAACCTCAGATAACACTAAAACCTGGTTCCACAAGTCTTGGTGTTATACGATTTTTAGTGTTATCCGATGCATGTTAAAATCCTATGGGATCCATAGAGATACATTGTAACCACACAGGCTTTAGCGGTTGTTATCTGATGCATCCCATAGGATCTTAATGTTATCCGATGCAATTCTTCCCCCCAGATTGCTTAATGTTATGCGATTTTAGTGTTATTTGATATTAATGTTATCTGAGGTATTACTGTATAGCAAATTCAGGGGCTCAAAGGGAGAAGGGGTGTGGTCAAGCAAGATGGCAGACAAGCAAGCACAAGAGTGCAGCTTCACACAGCCATTAGCAACGATGGATTATCCAGATAAACTCTAAATGACTCCCTTTCAATCGCAAGGTTGCTGAGAAAGCCCAGAAATAGAGAGGGACTAGCACCTCACAGGTTTTAACAATAGTATAGTCTCCAAAATCCATGAGGCACTGGTCCCACTCTGGTGAGGAATTTGCTCCTCCTCGCAGTTGAGTGGTTGGTTGTTTAAAAAAAAAAACTAGCAACAGCCCACATAATATACAGAGTTTACAAACAGTGCAAGAGATTCACAAGTGCTTTTAGCGTCACACGCAACTAGACCCACCCAATGGACTTGCCTGTGACAGTCCTGGACGGTACTCGGCGTATCTTTCCCCGCCTAATTATGATTTCCTTCCTGAACTCCGTGCTAAGAAATGACACCTGCCTCGTAAACCAGGCAATGGCCTCACCTACTGAGCTGTCGGGGCGGCTCCTTCGGAGACCAGAGCACGTAGAACTCCAGCCTGCCTCTCTCCGGGCTGGTAGCGGTGGCTCGGGGCCGTGGAGCGACCACGGCGCCGGGCGCCCAGCTCCATCGACGGCGGGGAGTGGTGGCCAGTCCCCGGGCAGCCAAGGCTCTGGGAGCGGGAGAGAACATGGCAGGGAAACTAACGGAAAAGGGGCAGACAAAGTGGCTCAGGGACAACTTCTCTCGTCTTCAGTCCGGGTGGATCGGCTTCACCCTGCTTCAAAACCGACTTCCACCTCCCTTCATCTTTAGTTACTAATGAAGATGGCCCGGGCACTTAGTCGTCGTGGCTCAGAGGAGCTTATTCCGTGGCTTCCTCCTCCTCAGGCGCCCAAGAAGAGGCAGCTGCTCCCTGTTTGAAGCACTCTTATCAGCTTCAGGTGTGCCCCAAGCGACCACGCTTCGCTTACCTGTCAGGAGCGCAAGAGGGATGGGAAGCAAGTGAGAGCACAGGCTGGACCCTTGGCGTTACAACAGAGAAAAGAAACCTTGTCCAAGGCGCAGCACGTGTGAAATCTCTTGATGCTCATCAGACTGCACTGGTCGACTTGCAAAAGCCCCCATACTGTTCACAAGAGGAATTAACGGCC
The DNA here is from genome assembly GCA_030440675.1 of Furcifer pardalis. NCBI lineage: Eukaryota > Metazoa > Chordata > Lepidosauria > Squamata > Chamaeleonidae > Furcifer > Furcifer pardalis. The sequence goes on along the minus strand of CP126894.1, from coordinate 33,819,176 downwards.
ATTAAAACAACTGGTTTAAATGCACCTGTTTAGAACTCTTAGCTTCTTCTGCATCTAGGCCAGACACAAAAACTGCCAAAATTAAGCCACCTTTTGGTGAGTTCATTCTGCAGTTCCCTCTGCCTGACCTAGTGTGAGAAAGATTAGCCAGCAACACAAGGCTGCCATTACTAGGGTACACCCAATTGTGATTCAAAAATACCACCATCTTTGAGGATGCTCTTTCTGTGTACCCCTTACTTCAACTTACCTGAGACTTTTCGATCTTATCCCTACTTACCACTGAATCTGGTGAAAGTGACTTCTGAGTAGACAAGCGTAGTGTTGCACTACTGGTGGCATATACTTGAGACAGTATGATCCAGTGGCTACAATGACAGAGTAAGCCTCATGAGATCTTAGTTCAATTTCATCTTGAACCATGGAAGCTCACAGGGTGGGATGGAAATGTCTCCAGTGCCTTGGAAACCATGTTAAACACAATATTTGTTGGATGTAATTTGATAGCCTAGGACTGCAGTGGCTTAATGGCTAAGACACTGAGCTTGATGACTTGAAGGTTGGCAGATCAGCAGTTTGAGACCCGAGTGCTGGGTGACAGGATGAGCTCCCATCGCCTGTCCCTGCTCCTGCTAACCAGTTCAAAAGCAAGAAACTGCAAGTAGATAAATGGGTACTGCATCAGTGGGAAAGGTAAAAGTGTTCTGTGCACTCCAGCGTCTAGTCATGCCTGCCACATGATCATGGGAATATCTGCAGATGCAGACAGCACTGGTTCTTTGGCTGTAAATGGAGATGAGCAGCTTATAGTCAGATATGACTGGTTTTTGAGCAAAGGAGACCTTTACCTTTAATTTGACAACATATAACACAGACATTAGATTTAGAGTGCAAAATTTTGCAAGTTTATTCTGGCATTGAACACACTGAATTCAGTGGAAGTTGCTGTCAACGAGGTATGCAATTTTTTTATTCTACATTTGAGATGTTTACATAAAAATGAAAGTTGGTTCTATAACCAGAGAGGGCAAAGATATTTCATTCAGGAAAGTGTCACCTGGGCTTTTCTTCTTTCTTCACCAATATAGGCTGCTTCTGCAAATGTATCAGAAATTAATCTATTCACCAAAACACTCACCTTTTGGATTGGCTGACATTCAACTTGTAATAAGGGAAGCAAATGCTGAGGAAACTGAACTAGAGTTTATAACAAAGCTGATGGCTTCTGTTTCAGCATATAGAGTGGATGATTTGATATGTTTTAATATGTGATATTTTTGTGATCTATGTTGTTAGCCCCTCTGAGTCGCTTCAGTGAATAGAGCGGCATAAAAAGCCAAAATACACATGCATCTACAAGACCAAAACCAGCTCATATATTGGAATTTTCATATATGTAATATTTTTATTGGGTTCTCACATATATATTTGGATATACAGAAACTTTAGACCTTCACACTTTAGGAGAAAATAGGAATGTGGGAAGAGCTATCCAGTTTCTCTTAGCATAAGGAGAAAAACAATTTTCATTAAAGGACTTATTAGATGAAATCCTATTGGTCTGTGTAGTAAGTTGCAACAAGCGTAGGGTGAATCCCCCCCCCCCCAAAATAGTAAATTTAGAGAACTGCAAATAAAGCAAAACAATCACATTTATATACTGCCTCATAGCATTTAGTGCACTCTCTGGGTGGTTCATAAGTTAATTAGCATTTTGCCCCCAACATGTTGGGTACTCATTTTACCAACCTTGGAAGGATGGAAGGCTGAGTCAACCTTGATTCCTGGACAGGATCAAACTCACAACCTTTTTGTTGCAGTACAGCAATTTAACCGCTGCAGCACCAGGGCTCCTATAATTATCTATTCTAGACAATAAGTAGTGAATATGAAATAATTTCTAATACAGTACTGGTAAAACAACAGTAGGTTCTTTAACCAGTAAACTATTTTGTATGTTGAAAAAAGTGCAAAAATAGGTCCTAGGTGAGTCTTTGGTAAGTCCCTTAATATTGTTGATTTTGCCAGTGGAAAAAGCAATTTTTCAATTCAGAAGTGTGTTAAACCCTCAAGAAGAGATCAGACTGCTATTCAATCATCAATCTGCAAAACTATTCTCTTTATTTTAAACTAGTGAAAATATTTGCTGTTGCAGGAGTTGAAACCTCATTTGATATACCGAAGCCTCCAATTAAAGTTATGCAGCTGTCAGATTTAAGCATAGATCACTTGTCCAGAAAGAAGCCATGGGTGGTGGGATCCTGAGGCATGACTGCAATCATGTGCTTCTTTTTACAGCATTTTGACAAAGAGAGGGGAAGTTTATCAATTCCACATCTCTGAGTAGGCAGTGTCTTTTGATTCCTCCCTTCACTGCTAAGTTATGTAATGGCTAAGAAAGTCTTCCTCCTATCACTAAAGATAGCATTACAGGCTTCAGCAGATACTAGCATTAACATGTTTTAATTCTATTAGTGAGTTAGAGCATTTTAGGTTGTCTGTAGGAATCCAAAATACTTACCAGTTGTTCCATTTCACTAAGAAATTTAAAACACATTCTTGATCTTCCAGTTCCTGTGCAGGTAACCACATCTTTGAAGAGGACAAAGGAAGCCAGCCAATATTTAAAGGGCTTTTATTAAGAAATTCTTTGGTCTACTGCCAATAACAATCTTGGCAGCCTTGGCCATCTATGTCTAGTTATATTTCAGAACTCTATTCATATTTGATGGGATGAATTAAATAGAACAGAAGCCATCTTTGAAGGAGGAGCCCTGGTAGCACAGTGGTTCAACTGCTGTACTGCACCCAAAATACAGTACTGTATTGAGTTTGATCCTGACAGGACCCAAGGTTGATTCTGCCATCCATCCTTCTCAGGTTGCTAAAGTGAGTACCCAGTGTTTTGGGGGCACAATGCTAATTACCTGTAAGCCACCCAGAGTGCACTAAGTGCTATAGGGTAATATATAAGTGTAATTGTTATTGCTAAACTGCTTTGAGAGCCTGTCAGGGTTTCAGACAGTAATATCTTAGCAGTACCAAGGAGTAATTTTTCTTCTGTTTTTAGGCCAGAGGTGAAAACTGTCAAAATGAAGGGACCTTTTGGTGAGTTCATTCTGCAGTTCCTTTTGCCTGACTAAAGCTTTATCACTTTTAACTGTGAAGAAAGGAGCATGAATGAAACGTTCCATCAGCCCATCCTTCTTTTTATAGCAGCAAAGCAAACACAAGAACCTCGACTGTATAATGAAAATGTTTAATGAAGCAATTTTTATCTGATAGTCACAAAACTTCAATGTAACAGACATTCGCCAACTTTTGAAAGGAACCACACATACCCTTCCAAGATATTAACTAGCCTGTACCATAACATGCAGTATAATTAAGTGCCACAGTTTAATAAAATTTCCTCTCAAATTAAAAAAAAGGAATGCATGGAAGAACTAGAAGCAGCCTATTTGTGCATGTAAAGTTACAGAGTTGACTTTAAATGCCATCATATATATCACAGCAGGAAAAAAAGTCCACCTGTCTCCAGAAAAGGAATGCCAAGTTGGTATTCTGACTGCATAGCATGATTTATCTAGAGGCTGCTCAGAAAACAAAACAGTATAACTATGTTATTTTGTTTGAGTTATAGGAGTCCTGAACATTTTTGAAGCCCAACCTTGTTTCATCTATGCTGCAAAAAGTTTAACTTGTCTAAATCTGTTTTGCCAGTAGTTTGTCATCCCAAATCTTATCACTTGCATACATCTAGTCACACTCTCGTTGACGTAAATCATCAATAAGATTCTAGGCAGTAATTTATATTCTGTGTGATAAACATGGCTACTGTAAGACTCTGATCTCTTAAATGTTAGCCTAGATGTGTTGGGTAAAAAGCCTCTTTTTTACTTTTGTCCTAAGTAAAGATTTCTATTAATATATTCTAGTGGTAACATAAGAGTTTGCTTCAGTTATAGTACATCAGATAAAATCCAAAATACACAGCTATGCATATTTCATGCATTTTGTTTGTAACTGTGAATTTTCCATTCTCCATGCCAAAACCACTAGTGAAATTTGTGATGGGGAAATGTTCCTAAACAATAAGAAGGGGAATCCATACCACCTCTAATTAAAAAAATATTAGTAGCAGGGATGGACAAGACCACTGCCTAATATCTCTGGAGGTAGTTGGAGGGACATAGCCTGGGAGTGGCCAGGCTGGGCTTGGCCCACCCTGAGTTAGTACTTTGTCCACCCTGGCAAAGCACGGTTTCCCATAGGAATGCACTGAAAAAAATATTCAGCCATCCACATCTAGAATCCTGGCTATGGCCCTGGGTAGTTGTTCAGAGTTATGCCAAAATAGATCCCCTTCCTCAAAAACAAGTTACTGAAATCAGCAGGAATTCCTCTGGAATAAATACATTTAGGTTTGCATCCAGTAACTGGGATCCTCTTCAACTAAGCCCGTGATGGCGAACCTTGGCGCTCCAGATGTTCTTCGACTTCAATTCCCCGTATGGGCGCATTTTACTTCTGTTTCCAGGAGCGATGAGGGCAGCGCAGGCCAGATGAATCGCAGTAAACCCATTCGTGTGCATTCTCAGGGTGCTTGGGCTTCTGGGAATTGAAGATCAAGAATTCTCTAACTTTTGTCATGTGTTGTTCTGAAGGAGGCGCTGTACTTTGAGGATGCATGTTTTTGTAATAAAAAATAAACCTTTAAAAGGCTTGCCTGTCAACATTTACTCTTGTCTACAGGCCAAGGCAGGCAAAACAATGAATTAAAATGGCCACAGAAAGACTGCACCTTGGATTTCCCAAAGATGACCATTCATATTAGACACAGAATACTCAGCCTCTTGTGGTGCATAGATTTGTCTTGGGGTCTTGTTATCAAACAGTAAAGGAGAAAGCACTATACAGTAAACCCTCGACTTATGTATGCCTTGAATTAAGTAAAATTCTACTTACGCAATGATTTTGTGCTAAAACCATGTCCTGATTTACGTACATGTCCCGATTTACATAATGCAATTTCCTATGGGTTTGCTTTGATTTACATAAACAATTCATTTTTCCTATGGGTTTGCTTCGATTTACGTAAAAGTTCATTTTTCCAATGGGTTTGCTTCAATTTAAGTAAAAACTGTATTATGTAAAAACCTACAAAACTGACTTTTTACGTAAATTAGGGTTTTACTGTACAGTACACTGATACTGTCTCCGGATCCAAATAAAACATACAGTAAATTGCTCATCTCATCCAAGAGAACTATTCCTAAATTGTTATAGAGCAGTCAATGTGAACCTTGGCACTCCAGATGTTCTTGGGCTTCAATTCCCAGAAGCCCAAGTCTCTATGAATCTACACGAATGGGTTTACTGTGTGTACATGCAGTAAACCCATTCATGTGGATTCACAGAGACTTGGGCTTCTGGGAATTGAAGTACAGTAATACCTCGGATAACACTAAGACTTGGTTCCACAAGTCTTGGTGTTATCTGATTTTTGGTGTTATCCGATCCATGTTAAAATTATATGGGATGGATCAGATAACGTTAAAGCTCCATAGAGGTACACTGTAACCACACAGGCTTTAGTGGTCGTTATCCGATCCATCCCATAGGACCTTAATATTATTCAATCCAGTTCTCCTCCCCAGATTACTTAACATTATACGATTTTAGCGTTATCCGAGGTAAACGTTATCTGAGGTATTACTGTACAAGAACACACAGAGTAAACCCATTTGTGTGGGTTCATAAGGACTTGGGCTTCTGGGAATTGAAGCCAAAGAACAGCTGGAGTGCCAAGGTTCACCATCACGGTTATAGAGCCTTCAGAGAAAGTAACAGGAATATGCTTTGGAGGTAAGTATCACTGTGCATTAGGAGACATAATTCTCTACTTATCTGTTCAGAAATAAGGCTCCTTTTTCCCTGGTAAGCTTGTACAGGATTGAAGTGTTTGTTCCATATCATACAACTGTTACTGAAATAGTTCCTTTGCAATTGTATTCCAATTAAGAGGATACACAAAGCTTCTTAACACACACACACCATTGTAACTGATAAATCTCAGATGATCATGGTATGGTTTCCTCCATAATACCAAAAAGAAAAGACTACATAAAGCTTGTTAAAGCAATAAGTATATAAATTAAACACATTAACAAAAAATTGTTTACTTATAAGTGAAAGAAGCAAAACAAGCAAAAAAAAAACTGGAAAAAAGGAAAAGCCCAATCCTTTTTGAGGGGCTAACTATGTCTCAATCCCTGAGATCACAACTTGAATGGAGGATGCCACATATTGAATGCCACATATTTTCTCTTCTAATTTAGATATGCTCATTCTGGACACCACTCTGCAAAAAGTATCTGACACAATCATGGTTTGGCATGTATCACAAAGAACAAAAGAGGCAATGTCAGCCACAACATGTTCATATATTTATTTCTATTCTGTCTTAGAAAGTTCTATCTCAGCTTTCAACATCTTAAGATAAGAAATGCCTGCATCTTATCAGTAGTTACATATCAAGATATTTAAAAAGTCCTAAATAATGTAAAACCCATCTCTTTTACACTAATATGTCATGGTATTTATTTTAAAATTTACAGTATATTTGTGCTAGGGACAAAACCCCCTCCAAAAATAGACTGTTTAAAAGTGATTAGTTAAGAACAGAGTTGAAACCTAATGCACACTAAATGTTTACTAAGTTGAAAACTACAAGTCCTAACTTGCTCTGATTTCAAATTATATTTTCTTTTCCCAAATCAACTATTGCTAGCCAGAAGGAAATCCTGCTCTCTGTCTTCACACATAACATGCAGAATTAACTTCATCTAGGAAATGTATAAGTAGACATGAAATTCTGCTTCATGTCTGAATTTCAATAGGCTGAAATTAAGTAAGAAGTCATAGCTAGAGTAGACCTATAGAATCAAGTTAACCTAAGTGTCGACACACCAAATCACCACTAATGAAGTGGGCCTACTCTAGTTGCAACTTACCACTTGATTTCAGCCACTGTGACCTAAAGATTAAAGAAAGCATTTTGCTCAGAAGCACTATTCATATTATTTCAGAAATTTAAAAAAGCCAAACTTTAAAACAGCTCTTATGAAGAACAAGCTTACCTATTTGATATACACAACCTTTCTCTTTTTTCTCAAGAACTTTAGATGAAGCAAACAATCATTTTAAGTTCACATGTCCCAAATAAAGTAGAATTCATGCTAAGACACTTATACAGTGAATTGTCTGCATTCAGTCCAGTGTGGAAAGTCAAGAGAAAATTGGAGTAGCAATAAATAGGTGGAATACATAATATCTAGGGGTAGGAAGGCTATCCTCTTTTCTGACCAACCAAACTTGGCTATTTTAATAGTCTGTGCTTTTCATGCTATTAACCCAGAATGGCTTTATTGTGTCTCTTTTCCTCTTATCTTGCCTTGAATAAAAACAAAATTAATAAGAGTAGCTTCACCTGCCTTCCCTTTTAAAATTTACAGAAGCACCTGTCAAATATTGCTTCTTTCCAACCTTTGAAAGTTTTAGTTTTTTATTCCCTAAACTATTTCTTCATTAAATAATTTGAGATGAAATAATCATCTTCCCCTGCCATACTTACTTTTCTAGCTACAAAATATGCTTTGCTCAGCAAAGCACTTATTATAGCTCTATTAGAGAATTCCAATCTACAATATTTGGAAGATTGATTCTTTGGCTTTGGACCTTCCATTACTAAACCTGTATTAATAACAGCTTCCCAGAAAAGCCCCCAAAATCTCTGCTACAAACCATAAATCTTTGCTACAATCACACACAAAGTCAAGAAAACATATTAGACAAAATATCAGTAGCTGCTTTGAAAGGCATACTGTACTTCAATTTGCATCTGAATTCTTAACAAATACAAATATTTGTATTTGCTGCACAGTCATCCTATAACACATAAACTATGCATGACAGATGATGAATTTGCTCTGGAAATGAACCAGCAGCTGTGCTGTTTATGCTGCATTCAAATGCAGTGATGGCCCTCTGAAGCCTGAATAACTATAATAATGAAACAATGCTTACTTACTACTTAGTGATGTGAGATCTTACACAATGAATATTTTTTTAAATAATGCCAATTTGTTGGGTCCATGCCACGCATTAATTTACTGAACCAACATCAGGATTCAGAGGCCAATTCCTATAATCGAGCACACATGTCAGACTGAATCCCTATATGCTTCAACACCATTTCCTGACACTGTACTATCTTGCGTATGGTTGTGCTAGGGTGCAAGATACACGGATGCCTGGGTAAAATAGTCTTCTCTTGGGTGGAATTCTTGTTCCAAGAGACCCCAAGCAAGCATGGCCAATGCACAGAAAGTTAACCATACTGTTATACAACATATAAATATATGAAAACAGAACAGCAGCAGAGAGCTTTTCTCCCAGTGTTAATGTCTACCTGAAGTGAAATTTATTTCAAATGGTTAACCAAAAATATCACTTGAAATAAGAGTGTGGTCTTAGATATTCCCTTGCTAGAAAATTTAGTACTCTTTCAATTTATTGAAAGTGGCACTGAATTCATGTGAAATCCATCTACAGATTTGTGCCCAAAAAGGTATGTGTAAGGTAGAATGGAGAGTCTGTCTGGTAAAGGCTTTTTGACTGTTCTCCAAAACCAGAATAATCAGATTCATGCTTTCTTCTCCCATGCTTATTTTAGTCCCTTGTTGAGAGAAAATGCAAGCAGGTGGACCCTTTCAGACATGACATGAATGTAAATCTGTGTAACAGCAACTGAACACCAGCTGTACCTTGCAATGAACATCTCAGTTTCTGGAACCAGAAAAAAGGAAGCCAAGCTGCTAAAGGTATGGATGACATATATACAATCCATTTCAAAAGATCCCCAAAGAGAAAGCAAATGGCAGTGCACTACATCACAGTAACAATGCAGATCTAAAATATAGTTCTATAGCCTGTTTTGGCAGTAGTTCCATCATTTGCCGTCAGTAAGGTGACAGTATATTTACCCAGAAAGGGAAGGCATATTTCAATTTTAGTTCATATGTGATAGAAAAGAAAGGCAGACATTTGAACCTTGTGTTCAGTGACTTGCTTGTTGCAAGTTAATCCCAGCATGATGTCTGCTAAAAGAAAGAGGAGCTGCCAGTAACTGCTTTATCGCCTTAACAAGGTGGAATAGTAGAAAAATGTCATGTGCGATAAACACCAAAATGGGTACAAGATTTTGTTGTCAAGTGGTACCTATCTTGGCAAGCATTTTGCTTTGGTGCCTTGTGTTCCATTCACTCAAAAACCTATTTAGCTGGCATAATAGACATGAAAGAAGAGAATCTTGTTGCGTAGGAGGGAGTAGGAGTTATCAAATTTCAGCAAGTAGATGCCTTCACCTGGATAATCATGACTACCTATCTGTACTTCCTGGTGGCTGTCTCGTCGGTAAACAGGCATAATCTCTCCATAGCGGGTTCGCAAATAGCTTCTGGAACCCCTTTCTACATCCCCCACAGGAATAGGTCCTGAGAAGAAAAATGTATATTATATATTAACACCTAAAATAGTCAACAGAAGGAATATATAAAGACTCAGTCATGAGAATGAATGTCCAAAGAAGCTTACATTCTTAAAAAAAACACAGTATGCTACATACTGATCCATGAATTTCAAACTATCTGCTGATAACCATGCAATTGAATCTCCACCCCTCTTTAAAAAATCTGTTCAAAATCCATCAACATTATCTATGTGTATACTCCACCCGTTCTCCAATAAGCTCAAGGCAATCAAAAGAACAGAAATGATGAAAATTAATTTAACAATATTTTAAACATGAACAACAAGAACTCCAACCACAGAACATGACAACTAACAGGAAGTACAACTTGCAGAAAGGATCACTGAAGGAGCAAAGAGATGTCTGAACGGTGTGGTGGTAAAAAAAAAGAACTGAAGAATTGCTGGGTGGGAGGAAAGTAGGTGGAGCTGGTAGCTCTTTCACAGCTCTGGAATATTCCATGTTGTCTGTGCATGCACAGGATTTAACCCATTAGTGTGATTTTACAGGGACCACCAAGAAGAAAACAACACACACACACACACACACACACACACACATACACACACACACACACACACACACACAGATGTGAGTACAGTGATGTCTGAATGTGTAAGATTGTTAAATCTGAAAAGCATCAGAAAATAATTAAAACTGGCATCTCTTCCAACTTTTCTTTTTCTCATATCACAGAAAATCAGTCAGTACATTGTTGTAAGGATGCCTCTTCACACTTTGAAAAGACAGACCATACTTCCATTATAGCTACAGTAAAACACCAGATAACGATTGGATCGGATAACTCTAAAATCGCATAACGTTACGTAATCTGGGGAGGAGAATTGGATCGAATAATGTTAAGGTCCTATGGGATGGATCGGATAACAACCACTAAAGCCTGTGCGGTTACAATGTATCTCTATGGAGCTTTAACGTTATCTGATTTTAACATGCATCGGATAACACTAAAAATCGGATAACACCAAGACTTGTGGAATCAAGTTTTAGCATTATCCGGTGTTTTACTGTATATCTACCATGCACAGAACAGATAAAGTAATAGCATATAAAATAGGAATTGCAGAACCTTGCAACTTTTAAAGAAAAATAATAATATAACCTGTGTTCCAAAAGGCCTGTCAAAGATTTCTGCAACAGTGTTAATGTTTTATTACTAGTTTTGTTTTGTTTTACATTCCCACAGCGAGTCCTAAGAATGTCTAAACTATATATGCGTGTAATTTTACTAGTTAAATTATAGTATTAGTGCTTGGGTGACTAGTGAGGAACCATATCGAAGTCAATTTTAAACTTTAGAGGACAATACAGGTTTTCAAGAGCTATAGTTGTACCTCACTTAAAGAGCATATAGTCAAACCTCCCATAAAGAGTGCCTCGCTTAAAGAGTGCCTCGCTTAAAGAGCAGAGTTTTCTCTGAACGTTCACTTTGCTTAACAAATAAAACCAACCAAAAACTCACTTAACAAATAAATTGGGGTTCGCAAGCACCTACCAGAAGTCACAATTGGTCACTTACAATGGTGTTTTGCTTAAAGAGCAAACTCACTTAAAGAGCAATCCTGTGGAACACATTATGCTCTTTAAACGAGGTACAACTGTAATGTGTTCCACAGGATTACTCTTTAAGTGACTTTGCTCTTTAAGTGAAACACCATTGTAAGGTACCAATTGTGACTTCTGGTGGGGGGGATTTATTTGTTAAGCAAGTTTTTGGTTGGTTTTATTTGTTAAGCAAAGCAAACATTCAGAGAAAACTCTGCTCTTTAAACGAGTTACTCTTTAAGCAAGGCGCTCTTATCTTTGTGCAAGGTTTGACTATATTTGGAAAGTGGTCATATTTTCAGCTTCAGTGGCATTGTCACTGAAACAACTTATGCGTAACTGTGTTGCTGAGTTTAGATAATTAAAGCATGAACATATAAATGATGTTATTATCTGAATCACTTCAGCCCTATTGGGTATGTCAGGATATATATTTGGGGGGAGGGCAGAACTGCTGGAATATATGTGAGAGAAAGGAAAAACAGTATTGAACAAAAGGACTTCGTGGTCTTAGCAAATTCATTTGGCTGTAGAAACATAAATGAAATGTGAATAACAGGAATAAATGGAAGTTATACTAAAACAGATAGACACTTTGATATTAAATCTCCGTGTCCCTTATCAAATTGCCTACTGACCTTCAAATTCTTCTTCTTCATCTTCTTCATCACTTGATTCACTGATCTGCACAGTAATGGCAGTACTAGTAATAGAGGTCCAATCAAAATAGACCCCAAAGCCAATATCATAATCTTCCGTGGCAAACTCCCAGCAGACACGTCTGCCATCAGGGTGAGTTGGCACTCGGACCGTTAAGACCTCACCCCGTTTCACTACCATTCGAGCATTCTTTTCCTTTGCCATCTTCATTTTAAACTCTCTTATCTTGGAGCTTGTCCAAGTAGTGGGTGGAACCAAAGGAGGTGGCCGAGCTAAAATAACAACAGGAATAATGTCAATAGCTTGTAATCAGCTGTGGAGTGATTCATTAATAAGACCAAACATTCTAATCTAGGGGTGCCCAAACTTTTTGGGTTGTGGGCCACTCACATGGTTTAGGGGGCCGGTCACTAGGGGGTGCCCAAACTATGGCCTGGTGGCTGGATCTCTGCCTGGTGCCAATTCATCCGGCCTCCAAAGCCCTTGTCACTCCCAGGACCCGAAGTAAAACACTCCTAGGAGCAACGAGGGCTTCATGGGCCAGATGAATTGGTGTCGGGGGCTGGATCCGGCCTCCAGGCCATAGCATGGGCACCCCTGTTCTAATCACAAGAGGAATACAGTAATACTCTGGTTAACGTGTGCACTGCACAACATTAAAACTGGATAATGTCAGGAAATTTGAGGGAAACTTTTGCACCGCACAACGTTAACATTGTGTGATGCAAAAGTTTTCCCCAAATTTCCTGACGTTGATCTTGGGATTGCTAACAGGTTTAGCAATCCAGGCCCGGGGAGAGGGGAGTCTGAAGAAAGGCTGGGAAAAGGGTCCCCAGCCTTTCTTCAGAAACAGCCCCCCCCCCCAAACTTGGATCGCTAAACCCCTTACAATCCAAGCGGGAGTTTCTGAAGGGATTTCCTCTTCGGAAAGGGAACCAGGCTTTTTTTTAATGTTGTGAGATAAATGTATCACACTTTAAAAACCACATAATGTTAAGACTTGTGAAACCAAGTTTTAATGTTATTCAGGGTATTACTGTACTTCTGTTCTCTCCTTGTACCAACATAACTTTCAATTGCTTTTCTTTGTCTCTTAACCCCACCAACGTTGACTAAATACTCTTTCATGTAGCCAACTCAATCCGCATTGTGCATTTAGTTTTTAACATTAAGTTGGTATCAATGGATTCAATCCTCTACAATATGTACTGAGGTGATTTGCCAAGTAAACATGTTACTTTAAAGGATTTCTGTTCCAAAGAAGACATCCCCAGAGAAATACAGTATAGGACCTTGTACCAGAGGTAAAAAGATATGTCAATACAGTATAATCTAGCTTCTGAGCTTTACTGCTTCTCCTGTGGATTTCCAATTATTATGATGCTTCATTCATGTACTTTACAAGAACCATAACATGACAGCACACCTTTAGATGGTAGAAAAGGGAAAGAACAACAAAAGAATGACCCAACAGAGAATGATGTTAAACCCAAAGTCAAATGCCACTAATAAACTAAAAATAAGAGAAAATGAAAACAATGTTTGTAAAAGCCACCTGTTCTACTTACCTTTATGTCGTGTCCCCTGTAAGATTTATGAGAGGCAAAACAACAAAAATAACAACCATTACAAGTATTTATTGCACAAAATTCTGACTGTTGATCCGTCCTGGGAGATGGCAATGCAATGTGAGTTCTCACCTTTCTTCTGCTCACCCAGTAAATCTGTAGTTTCTAGCTCTGCTGAGAGGACATCCACAGTACCTGTGTATTCAGACTGTATCATGACTATATCACCTTGTCCTTGTGGGAAAGGATACTTTGTCACTGGCACTACAGCCTCCTACACAAAAAAAACATGTTTCCTCAGTACGATGCTGCTGCAACAACAGACAGTTCCTCCCCCCCTCCCTTCCCAGTCACTAAATTTGAACATAAAGATGAGTACTTTTAAATCATTATTATCCTTCAACTGTGTCTTCTGGTTGACACTCTAACACAGGAGTTCTCAACCTTTTAAAGCCAGGGGATGGGTCACGTTCAGAAGCGTAGCGTGCCTTGGCGGGGCCCCATATAAAAATTTGTTTGGGGGCCCTTGTGAAATAAAAAAAAATTTGGGAAGTTTTTATTAATTTTTGCTTACGGACGTTGGGGCCCCCCGTGGCCCCCGTATAATTGATACGGCAGATACAGCGGTAGCTATGCCCCTGGTCACGTTCCCTCAGATAGCTTCAGGGGCCAGATGGCCATTTTGCCACATGAAATGGTGCTATGGGGACACATGAAATGGTGCCATGGGCTGAATCTGGCTCACAGGCTGGGAATCCCTGCTTTAACACATATAAACATTTTAAGATGTAGGAACTAGGGTGTTTGTGAATTATATATGTATCTTTTAAGTTTCAAGTCACAAATGATATACTGTAAGACTATGCCTCTGTCTACAGCAGTGTTCCCCAACCTTTGGTTTTTAGACTTCAATTCCCAGAAACCTAAGTCAATTCTCCAAACCATTGATCAGCCAATGTATTGACTTAGGCTTCTGGGAACTGAAGTCCCCCTGAGGGGGGTTGGGCCCCCATTGGGAAACACTGGTCTACAAGCTTCCTGTTCTCCAACCTACCGTGGGAAAATATGGTCTTGTTGATCACAATGCATTGGAGTGAAAGTGAGCAATGAACAAGCAGTGTCTATCATAGTCTTAGTTCTTTTCTGGATATTTATAATTCCTTGGATTATCTGAGAACCCTAGTCAAAATTTCCCCAATCTCAACATTGAAGCTCTTGAAGAGAAAGCATATTATAAATTGAAATAATAATAATAATTATTATTATTATTATTATCTATATAGAAATTCTCTTGAAATTGAATTATGACAAACTAATACCAATTAAAAGAGTGATTTTTAAAAAATTAAGTTATTTTAAGTAGCCCTGAAGCATAGGACCAGAAATATGCAACTGAAGCAGAAAGTCAAGAAGCTTGTCCTCAACTAAGCCTTAAATGAAGTATAAAAATCTACTTAATATTAATTTTCAACTGCAATCTTGCTTTTTAATGAGAATAAAAAGCAAACTCAATTACTTTAAATATTGCTTTCTCAAATATTACAAGTATTGCATGCAACTCTGCAAATGACTAGATTGCTAGCAAGATACAGTAAAACTTCACATAAAGAGTGCCTCGCTTAGAGACTAACTCGCTTAAAGAGCAGAATTTTCTCTGAATGGTTGCCTCGCTTAACAACTAAAACCAACCAAAAACTTGCTTAACAACTAAATCAGGGTTTGCAATCCCCGCCACCAGAAGTCACAATTGGTCACTTACAATGGTGTTTCACTTAAAGAGCAAGCTCGCTTAAAGAGCAATCCCATGAACGCATTATGCTCTTTAAGGGAGGTACCACTGTACTATTTCATAAATATTTAAGGTATGTATAAACTTTCATTTCAAATAAATTCAGAGAATAAATACAGTAATACCTCGGATAACGTTTACCTCGGATAACGCTAAAATCGCATAACGTTAAGTAATCTGGGGAGGAGAATTGGATAGAATAATGTTAAGGTCCTATGGGATGGATCGGATAACAACCGCTAAAGCCTGTGCGGTTACAATGTATCTCTATGGAGCTTTAACGTTATCCGATCCATCCCATAGGATTTTAACATGGATCGGATAACACTAAAAATCGGATAACACCAAGACTTGTGGAACCAAGTGTTAGTGTTATCAGAGGTATTACTGTACATGAATATATCTGTATTTAATTCAAATTTAATTTGTTCTAATAAATATTGCTAGTAACCTATATAACTCAGACTGGATATTACAACGCCCTGATTTGTAAATTGTTCCCCAATGTTTTAATAACAAAATCAGTGTTTTATAGTACAAGCTGAAACATTTACCACAGTGACTTTTAATAACTGTAGCTATTTGAGGAAATTTTTCATAACTCAGTCTGTCTATCATTGCCTTATCCTTCTTCTAAACACTATTCAGAGTATATTGCTGTTGTTTAATTTAAAAAAAAATCTTTTAAAAATCCAACTCTGCATGTACTTGGATCTCAATTCAACAGACACCTTTTTGCAATTTTGTCACTAGGAAGGAAATCCCCTACCTCTTTTCCCTGATCCGTCAGGTTCTCTTTTCCCACTACATCTTCCTCCTTCAGATCAGCACTTCCAGAATCTTCTGTTATATCTGCATTTACAGCCGATCCATTCTGCAGCCTCTCAGAGGAAAAATGCACTTCAGTTCAAGATGATTCTAAAGTGTCCAGCTAGCAGGTAAAAAACCCAATGAAACTACATCCTATTGGGAAAGGCATAGATGGGAGCCTGGAAGAGGACTTGATGTACTAACATACTGTACTGGGCTTTTTAGCATGTATTTTTTCTGTCACCTCAAGGAGAGGCTAAAGGTAGAGTGAAACATTATGTTGCACTGTACTCCCATAGGAAGCAAAAATTCATCCCAGCTGTGTCCTTCAATTGTGTCTTCATAGATGGGGATGTCTTGTAAACACTAGTTTTAACAAATTGCACCCAACTCTCAGGTAGAATTAGCCACTGTGGTTTTATTTATGCAGAAACCCTCCCAATCTGCAATATAACAAGAATAATTTTTCACCTGAGCTGAAACACTTCCACGTTGATGTTTGTAAGGTTTTTTTTTAAAAAAAAGAGCTTATGCAAATAGATCTTACATGTAACAGCAAAGGACAGCCTAAGACAGTGATGGCAAAACTTGGCACTCCAGCTGTTCTTGAATTTCAATTCCCAGAAGCCCTGATCAGCAGGAATGCTGATATGGGCTTCTGGTAAATGGAAGTCCAAGAACAGCTGGAGTGCCAAGTTTCACCATCATGGAAAGGGTTTACTTAAGACGGGGATGGCTAACCTTGCTGTTCCAGCTGTTCTTGGACTTCAGTTACCAGAAGCCTAATTCAGCACACTTGCTGATCAGGATTTCTGGGAACTGGACCCCAATAACAGCTGGAGCACCAAGGTTGGACATCTACATTATTGCTATGTATTTTAATGCAACTATCAGTAGTGCTTCAAGATTGCAAGTAAATGTGTCCTTAACTCTGCTGTGTAAAATGATCATAAATGAGATGTATTCAACTGGAAGTCTTCCACAAGCAAAACATCTGTTCTTTCACTCAGCGGTGACTTTACACAGTATGACCATTTATCAAGTTTTTTATGTGTTGTATATAAAAATTTCCTTGTATAGAAGAATGTGCCAGTGGAAAATTTTTCTTGCATAACTGTGTTATTGCATAACATTCAACTCACATGAAGTGTTGTAGAGGTTCTAGAACTGCATCAGGATAAGTGTTTATATACCATATTCACCACTGCTGTTGTGCAACCATTTCCCCAGACCGGATTACTGAATAGTAACCAACAAGTGTTTTGTTGACTACAGATTTCCAGGCATGGAATCCACTTCAAATGCAGGCTCTACTGACCCTTGGCACATTTTAGCAGCAAGCTAAGACTTGGCTATGTACTCAAAGTTGCTGTGATTAACCACTGCTGATATAATGCTACACTGTATTTTACTGTTGTCTTGTAGTTTTATGCATCACTATATGTACTGATTGGATACTGCATTTTTAATCCATAATCGGGCATACTCTGGTAACGGCAACCTTGTGTTGATGTATAATCTTTCTCACACTAGGTCAGACAGAAGGAACTGCAGAAAGAACTCGTCAAAAGGTGCTTTCAATTTGGCAGTTTCACGTTTGGCCTAGACATAAGGAGGAGGACTGCCCCAATATTCAATTGCATAGAATGGTTAGAAACATTTAATAAACTTAAAATGCGATGTAATCACAATGACAATTTCTTATGTCTACAGATGTGAACATAATCTTTTAATCTTTTTTTAAAGAGAAGAGATCTTGGATTTTGAAAGCTTGCAACATTTTAATTTTCAGTGATCCAATAAAGGTGTCACCTTCATCCTGCAATTTTTGCATATTTTTTTGTAATCTAAATATGGATCACAGGGCTAGCCTTGTTTGTCTATAGACCATCAACATTACTTTTCTCCTCTGTCATAAAACATGAAGTATTTTTTAAAAAAGATGCTAAAATCAAGGGAACCAGTAGGAAAAAAGAAACAGATAGATGGAAATACTGGCACTGCATATGTGTTATCCTTTTGTAGAAGATTCCCAGTAAAATTAAAGAGCAAGTAAGGCCGGCAGGCCTCCCTAAGGAATGTGTTTCGAAAGATGGGTGCCATAACTGAGGAACAAGGGTCACCCAGCTAACTTCCAACAGCCATGGAGTTTAGAGTACAATGCTCAATATAAATCTTCAAGAATTCATAGGGAAGCACAAGCTGACATTCATCTTTATCACACATAACATTTTCTACCTGGATGGCAATTCTTCATCTGCTTCAATGGTGGCTGTCAGGGATGTAAGTTCTGACCACTGAGTTGAACCTTCATTCTCTGAAAGAGATCAAAGCTAGAAATAACATACAGCTAGATAAATAGGCACCACTTCATCAGGAAAGGTAAAAGCATTCTGTATGCGCCGACATCTAGTCATGCCTGCCACATGACATCTGCAGACACAGACAGTGCTGGTTCTTTAGCTGTAAATGGAGATGAGCAGCCTAGAGTCAGATACAACTGGTGTTTGAGCAAGGGAGAGCTTTATCTTCTGAAGTGGTAGATTTAGTGTTACGACGCAAAAATCTTTGTAGATAAGCTCTTTTTATACTATACGATACTATACTGTACTCTGTTTCAGCACAATTTAGAGATTTTAACTACTTTCAATAAAAACAGAGAAAAAACCCAATACATTTTCCAGATGGAAATACATTAAAAGAACCTGTGCATATTATCTTTGAAATATATTGAAGCATATTTATCTCTGAAACTCATTAAGGCGGGTTTCCTAGAAAATGTTAAATTAAAAAACCCCTTTTTTAAAAATTTGTTTACAAAATATTGACCTCACGTGATAAATCAGATTGATTTTAGGCCACTGGAAAATGTTATAATCCAGAATTTTCCACTGTTTGAAGTCAATCTGATTTACCATAGAAGGATATTTAGCAAACAAAACTTTTTATAACTGGTCTAGGTTAATTTCACTTAATATATAGCAGGAGTTCCCAACCTTTTTACATCGCAGGTCGGAACACACTCCCAGACAGCTGAGCGAGCTGGTCATGTGGTTCCTTCCGTTGTAAACACTGCCATAAAATGTGTCTGCTGCTGTTGTAAACACATTTACAACAGCTGCAGGTGCATTTATGGTAGCGTTTATGGCAAATGCGGGTGCATTTACACATGCATGGGCATGTTTTAAGGCTATCATAAACACATCTACTTCCACTTCTGATAGCGATGAGGGTGGCAGCGAGCCACATGAAATGCTGCTGCATAGGTTGTCCACCTCTGCTGTATAGCTTTTAAAAAGCAGCTGAACTGAAATATCCAAGTAAGGGAAAAATAGAACATATAATGTAGTTGAGATGTTATGATCAAAGAAATGCAAATATTAACTTTGAAAATATTATTGGAATACAGTACTTGCAAATATCTTAAGCATTCAATTCCTTTTAGGATGAAGAAATTAAGGCGCTGACATCTATTAATTTATTTATTTTACCAAGCCTGAAGAGCTACATGCAGAAGTACAAACATTACCAAGAACAATGACTGCAACACTGAATTTAGATTTCATTCATATCATATCCATTCTAGTGGCATAATCTGCCTAACATTGTATCCACAAATTTTGTTGCTGATTCACATCATTAAACAATGCCCTTCTTAAAAATAGAAACATTTCCACAGAAAAACATAATAGCACCCCACTCTACATTGCTAGCACCAACCAGTAACAGACATACTGTATCTCAGCTTTTCCTTCTTGAAGACTAAACTTTATGAAATATTGGAATAATTATTAAAATGCTCATAAGATTCATCAAAGACTGCCCTCTATCAGTAAGGGATTGTATACTACTGGTTCCCAAAATGAACTTACAAAAGCCAGTGCCTATGCTTTTTTTCTTCCTACTATCACAGGCCATTTGAGAAATCACTTTTGAATGGACACATGTGGTCTTGTCCCTCTTGTCTTTTTTATTTCATCCACCAACGTATTTGCCAAATGATTACTGTATATACTTAAGTATAATCCGAATATAAGCCGAGGTACCTAATTTTGACATGAAAACCCAGGAAAATAGATTGACCCGACTGGCCTGAGGAAGGAGAAACAGCTGGGGAGGGCTGGTGCCTGTGTAAAAGCTGCTTGCTGCTGGAACCTTGCCCCGTACCCAACTGGCCTGAGGAAGGAGAAACAGCTGGGGAGGGCCGCCGGCTGATTCAGGAGATTATAGTCCTTTGGTCACAGTTGTTGATGTATGCGTTGGTCTTTTACGTTTTATTGCACTATTACATTTTATTTATTTATTTATTCATTCAGATTTATATTGCCACCCACTCGCCGAGGCAACTCAGGGCGGCTTACAGTCACAACAGCAACAGTACAGTAAAAATCATAAAATACAACCTCACAAAACAACCAAAGCAGAACACAGACTAACTCTCCTCAGGCCATTGGTGTGGGGCCAGAGGAGGGGGCGATGTTCACAATTTTATTGTATTGTTATATTTTATTGCATTGTTATTTTTATTGCATTGTTACATTTTATTGTACTGTACTATGTTTGATATGTTGTGATTTCTGTGAGCTGCCTTGAGTCAGCGTATGCTGAGTTGGCGGCATACAAATCGAATAAATCAAATCAAATCAAATAAGCTGAGGATGCGAAATGCAGCTGTTGCTAGTGCGTTTCACTAATCAAAATACTGTACATCAAAATATGGTAAAATTAATTAAATTGTTGTCCCATTTCAATTCAGTGCGGGGCTAAAAAAACTCGGCTTATATTTGAGTATATACAGTACTTCATTTTCCAAATGACAATTTGTCCCTTGAATTCAACTCCCAGCACTAGCCCCAATTCAAGACCTCCAGTCTAAATATATTTTAAGACTACAGTGGTTCAGCAACAGGGTGCTCTCTTTGTGCACTGCCGTGTTGCTGAGATATATAGATGTGTACATTTTCACAAAATTTTGACAATGTATTTAATAGTGCATTCTATACACTGGGCTTGGTAGAAATATTTTTCCTGTGTAAGCAATTTCATCAAATTAATGAGCAGAGAATGGATGTTACAGATAGAGTTGTATGTAACAATCACATCAGGTCGGGTAACCAAATTTTGAACCAAATACAGTATAATGGAGTTACGGTGAGGAGAGAGTCTTCATTCTACTGTCATAAAAGCTAGCTGATAATTTGGAATTAGAATGGAAACAAATATTTAGCAATGCCACAGCATGAACACTTTTTTTTAAATGAAAGAATGCATTAGATTTGCAATTGCATAAGAAGAAAGGAATCTCACCTTCCACTCATATCTAGGATACCCACCAGGCTGTCTCCCAGCCATTGCTGTAACCAATACTGTAACAGATACACTCTGTTTTAATAGCATTTACAAACATCCTTCACGTATTAACAAAGGCATAGGACAGCTAGGCAACACTAGCACTGCATATTTTCAGAAACAATGCTTGGCATTTTCACAGCGCTTCAGAAGTGCTCATATTCCACATAATTTAAGAAATAAATCTTAGAACAATCCTGCCAGAGGATTGGATAATTAACCTCAAACTGAAGCTGAGGAACTAGACCAGGGGTGCTCAAATTTTTCGGGCCATGGGCCAGTCATGTGGTTCAGGGGGCCAGTCACTATTGCCTGCAGGCCAGATGCAGCCCCTGATACCAATTCATCCGGCCCATGAAGCCCTCATTGCTCCCGGAAGCGGAAGTAAAACGTACCCGTACAGATGTGTTTTACTTTTGCTTCCGGGAGCAACAAGGGCTTTCTGGGCTGGATAAATTGGTGGCAGGGGCTGCATTTGCCCCATGGGCCATAGTTTGGGCGCTCCTGAACTAGACTACGACTTCCTTACATCTGCCTGCTGAGTTTTAGGCACTGAGTTGGGCAGTCATTTAGCAATTTAGTTTTTCACTGTAAGGTAGCAATTTATTCATTACTGTTATGTTATTACTGTACCTGCAGAAAGGCAAACTTGTGGTTGGTGGTATTTTTGTTCTTTGTGCTTAAACTGTCAAAACAACTTGGTCAGCCTTGGTAGTGTTTTTCAAAGTTACATGATGCAACAGTTACATCAAGGAGCATAAGCTTAATTATAAAACTGCTGGCACATTAGGGGAAAGTTAGACAAAGAAATACCTCAAGGGAACAGACACTATTAAAAGCTTGCTCCTGACAAAGTTTTCAAACAATATTTTAAAATAAGGCTTATCACAGAAAGAAGTTACCATATTATTTATTGGGTGACAGATTTAAAAGCTAAGCATACTCCAAATATTTTATATATTATACCAATTCAGTCTCTATACTTGTTCAAATACTGTTCAACATTTCTATTATAAGGTGCTAATTTTATTCTTGATTACCTAATAAAGAGAATTGTGCAACATGCTGTTACCTACAAATCCTAACTGTGTCATTATATTAGAAATTGGTTTTATGTCCTTTGATTCCATCCCTAGCTAATAGAATACCATTATTTTGAAGCAGAAGATGGACAGCTCTGGTGTCTCACAACACAACATCAATTCCTACATTAATTTTGTTGTTCAGTCGCACAGTTGATTCCGACCCTTTGCGACCCCATGGACCACTGTCTGCCAGGCACCTCTGTCCTCCACCAACCTCCTCAACACGCTCAGCTTTGTGCCCATTGTGTCTACAATACCATCTAGCCATCTCATTTTTGGCTGCTCAATTCTTCTTTTGCCCTCCACCCTTCCCAGGATCAAGGCTTTCTCAAGCAAATCCTCTCTTCTCATTTGATGTCCAAAGTATTTTAGCTTCATCTTTACTATTTGACCTTCTAAGGAGCAGTCAGGGTTAATTTCTTCTAAGATTGACCTATTTGTTCTCCTCGCTGTCCAGGGGACTCTCAAAACTCTTCTCCAACACCACATCTCAAAGGCATCTATTCTTCTGCGCTCAGTTTTCCTAATGGTCCAGCTCTCACAACCATACATTGCCACCAGAAATACCATTGCTTTGACTATACGAAATTTTGTTTGCAATGTGATGTCTCTACTTTTCACTATGTTCCCCAGGTTTCTCATCGCTTGCCTCCCAAGAATCAGTCGCCTTTCTATTTCATGGCTGCAATCCCCATCTGCAGTGAGCTTTGATCCTAAGAAAGTAAACTCTGTCACTGCTTCTACTTCTTCCCCATCTATTTTCCAAGGACTGATAGGGCCTGTTGCCATTATCTTGGTTTTCTTGATATTGAGTCTCAAGCCAGCTTTTGCACTTTCTTCTTTCAACCTAATCAGGAGCTTTTTAAAGTCCTCCTCACTTTCTGCCATTAGGGTGGTATCATCTGCATATCTCAAATTGTTGATGTTTCTCCCAGCAATTTTGATTCCAAATTGTGATTCCTCCATCCCTACATTGTGCATTATGTGCTCTGTGTATAAGTTGAATAAGCAGGGTGACAAAATGCAGCCTTGTCTTACTCCTTTTCCTATTCCAAACCACTCTGTCATTCCGTATTCCGTCCTAACTGTTGCTTCTTGATTCATGTACAGATTTCTCATGAGGCATATAAGGTGTTCTGGTATTCCCATCTATTTAATTACTTGCCACATTTTGTTGTGGTCCACACAGTCAAAGGCCTTAGTGTAGTCAATGAAACAGAAGTAGACTTGTTTCTGATATTCCTTTGTTTTTTCCATGATCCAACGTATGTTGGCAATGTGGTCTCTAGTCCCCCTGCCTCTTCTGAACCCCGCCTGCACTTCTGGTAATTCTCTCTCCACGTGCTGCTGCAGTCTATCCTGTCTTATCTTGAGCATCACCTTGCTAGTGTGTGGGATGAGCGCAATTGTTCGATAATTTGAACATTCTTTTGCATTACCCATTTTGGGGTTTGGAACATATACTGATATTTTCCAATCCTGTGGCCATTGTTGTGTTTTCCAAATCTGCTGACATATAGAATGCAATAATTTGATTCCATCATCTTTTAGGGCTTTGAAAAGTTCAACTTGGATACCATCATCTCCACTGGCTTTGTTGTTTGCAGTGCTTTTTAGGGACTTTCTGACTTCACTCTCTAGGATGTCTCACTCAAGTTCAATTTCCTCATCATTGTTATTATCAGGAGTGTTGAGGTCCTTTTTGTAGAGTTCCTCTGTGTACTCTTTCCATCTTTTCTTAATCTCTTCTGCATCAGCTATCTCCTTGATGTCTTTGTCCTTTATCATGGTAATTTTTGCTTGAAACGCTCCCTTGATTTCCCCAATTTTTTTTTAAAGATCTCTAGTCCTGCCTCTTGTGTTGTTTTCTTCTATTTCTTTGCACTGTTCATTCAGGTAGGTTTCCTTATCTCTCCTTGCTTTTCTTTGAAATTCTGTATTCAAGTGATTGTATTTTTTCCTTTCTCCTTTGCCTTTTGCGTCCCTTCTGTCCTCTGCTATTTTAAGAGCCTCATCGGACAACCACTTAGCTTTCTTATGCTTCTTTTCTTTTGGTATGGTTTTCCTTGCTGCCTCCTGCTTGATGTCCCGCATCTCTGTCCATAATTCTTCTGGCACTCTGTCTATCTGGTCCAAGCCATTGAATCTGTTCCACACCTCCACTGTGTATTCCTTAGGGATGTTGTCTAGGTCATATCTGTCTGGCCTAGTTGTTTTCCCTATTTTCTTTAGTTTAAGTCTGAATTTTGCGATCAGTAGGTTGTGATCTGAGCCACAATCTGCTCCTGGTCTTGTTTTTGCTGACTGTATGGAGGTTCTCCATCTTTGGCTGCAGAGTATGTAATCAATCTGGTTTCTATGTTGGCCATCTGGTGATGTCCATGTGTAAAGTCTCCTCTTGTGTTGTTGGAAGAGAGTGTTTGCTATGACCAGTGTTATCTTAGCAGAACTTTATCAGTTTGGGGCCTGCTTCATTCTGTGTTCCAAGACCAAACTTGCCTGTTATTCCATTTACTTTTTGATTTCCTACTTTGGCATTCCAATCTCCTATGATAATGTGTGCATCATTTCTTGGTGTCTGTTCTATGAGGTGTTCTAGGTCCTCATAGAACTGGTCAATTGTGGTTTCATCTACACTAGTGGTTGGTGCGTATATTTGGATTACAGTGATATTTTAAGGTTTGCCTTGTATTCTGACTGACATCATTCTATCATTTTTGAGATTATATCCCATTACTGCTTTCTCACTCTTTTATTAACAATTATGGCTACTCCGTTTTTTTCTGTGGTTTTCTTGTCCATAGCAGTAGATATGATGGTTTCCAGAGCTGAATTCGCCCATCCCTGTCCATTTTAACTCGCTGATTCCCAAGATGTCAATACTTATTCTTTCCATTTCCTTTTTTTTATCACTTCCAGTTTTCCTTGATTCATAGATCTTACATTCCATGACTCTATACAGTATTGTTCCTTACAACACTGTAGTTCTCCTCCCACTTTCCTGTTCCTCCCCTTTTTCTGATGTGATGTGCTGATCATCCTGTTTCAACTAAATTGCCCTTTTGTTTTGCCTTTTGTTTTGGTCCATAGGGTTATCTTGGCAAACTTCCTGACGTGGTTTGCCGGTTTCTACGCCAGTATCCTCCCATCATTCATGTTATCGCAGTTTAAAACAAAGTATTATCATGCATATTATCACAGTTTAAAACATAGTATAAGGCTAAAAGTTGAGCTAATTAATGCTGAATATATGCAGTTAGAAGCTATATGTGAAGTAAGAAGTCATATATGTAGTCAGGAGTTGATAAGTATCTCATTAGTCATCATCCTTGGTATGAAAGAAGAAAAAAACAAAACTTGGTATGAAAAGTAAAGTCCACTATATCAAGTCACTACTGTAAGTTCACTATGTCAAGTCACTATGTAAATCAGTTACTTGTAAAGTTACTATATTAGTTACTATATTAAGCCAACTACAGTACTGTAGATCAATTACTTATATACATTCAGCTACTCCTTTTTTGGCAATTTGGGCCACGCTGCTTCCTGCCTTAGGTATCCGTAGGTGTTCGCGTGCGATGGCTGGGGCTGCGCTGCCTCCTTCCTCATCTCCGGTGTTTGGAAGGTGGCCAGAGGTGGTCGAAGAGGCCTGAATGGCTTCTACCAGATTGCTCTTCCCTGGATGCTTTTTCCATAAAGACAGCTATTTCTGAACAGAGTAAAGGCTTTCAAGGACTTTTATATGCTGCCGTTCTACCTTTATTTGCATTGAGCCCCTCTAATGATCAAATCTCAAGCTTTATTCAGGTGTATGATTCTTCCTTTTATATCAGGCTGAAGAAAGCAACACAGAGACAAAATAACCTAGCACATCTTTGCAGTAAATCACTAGTTACCACCATTTCTTAGGGAAATGCTTAATCCATGACTAGTAAAGGTAAAGGTGCTCATCTCTGTTTCAAAGCCGAAGAGCCAGCGCTGTCTGCTTCTGCAGACATTTCCGTGGTCATGTGGCAGGCATGACTAGACACCGGAGCGCATGGACTGCTGTTACCTTCCCACTGAAGTGGTCCCTATTTACCTACTTGCAATTTCTTGCTTTCGAACTGCTAGATTGGCAGGAGCTGGGACAAAGACGGGAGCTCATTCTGTCCTGCAGTACTCGGGAATCAATCTGCTGACCTTCCGCCTCCCAGTCAGTGTTTTAACCACTTGAGCCATGACTACTGCAGCATATTATGGTATATAGAGATAAATCCCAAATAAATGGCCTAATTAAAGAAGGTTATTAAAATTGATTTGAATGTATAATCATGTAAAGCTTAAGCATTATGTGAACTATCATGCTAGAAGAAAGGCATAAAATTGAATGCTCAAAAAGAATGAGCATAACAAATGAAATATTATTTTCTACATTTTGTGACCAATCTCCATGACATTCTCCCCCCCAATTTACACCTAAAAGCCATTAGATGCAAGCTATTAATGGCCAGAGGAATACGCTGACAGTCTTATGCATGTTTACAGAACTGTTGTGTTCAAAGGAAGGTAACTACAATGTTTCAGCAAGGGATATATTATAAGTCTTACTGCAGAAACCTGAAACTGTGTATAACAGCAAACCCTATATTTTACATTGCAATGATCTCTAGTGGCCAGTTCTGGTAATGCAATACAGAAATATATATTATTGATTTTTAGATAGTCAAAACTGTGGATCTTGAACCCACAGATACAGGGGGAGACATGTACTTCTAAGTGTATATAAGACTTCACCTAATGTTTTAAAAAGGGCATTGATACGCAATATGCTAAAGCCATATACTTACTTAAACTGTCATTTTGAGGGGCTGTTTCCCAAGAACAATAACCTGCCTTTCTGACAAACAGATGAAGTGCTTAAGGCAGGATGCTCAAAAAAGATCTTCATAGCTTTAGACAGCCTTTCTAACAGTTTTACCTCAGTTCCACTAATCTTTGCTTGAATATCCACAGCATGGGTTATGCACACAAAACTCACTGAACAGGTGGGCAGACAGTATCCTGCCCATATGAACATATTTCTCCAGATAAACCAGTAGTTCTCAGGGTGGGCCCCACCCACGACCCATGGTGGACTTCAATTACCAGAAGCCTAAGTCAGTACATTGGCTGATCAGTGCTTTGGGGAACTGACTTAGGCTTCTGGGAACCAAATGTTGGGAAACACTGAAATAAACCATCCCTGCTCCCACTCTACACCATAACTGCAATTTTTCCAGCTCAAGCCATCAGTGTTTCTCAACCGCAGGCCACCAGGTGTTCTTCAAAGCCCAAGTCAGCACACTTGCTCATCAGGGCTTCTGGGAATTGAAGTCCAAGACCATTGGGGTGTGTGTGTGTTGAGAGCCCATAAGTCACCACCTTATCTATATTTCATTCCATTACAGCATTTCATTACAGCAATTATGTAAAAGGCAAGAATTCAACAGGTGGAGCTTTATGCTGCCTCAATGCCTATGTCCCTGAGGAGTCACCTGTTGAGCATCTGTCTGCTAAAAAAAACCTTCCAATGACAAGAACGACAGGAAAGAGGACCAAGCTACCGATGCCATCACTCCAAAGTCACCCTTGCCAACCTCACCCTCCTGAGCCCTGGTGGAGCACTGGCTCAACTGCTGTGCTGCAACCAAAACATTATGAGTTCGGTCCTGGTGGGGAGCGAGGTTGACTCACCCTTCCATCTTTCCAAGATCAGTAAAATGAGGACCCAGCATGTTGGAGGCAAAATGCTAAATGCTCTTGTGAACTGCCCAGAGAACACACTAAGTACTATGAGGTGGCATATACGTGTAATTGCTATTGCTAATAAAATTATTGTCCCAGTGTAGATTTTAGAATTCTTTTTATGGCCATTTACAATTCCCCCCCTCTCCCCTCACTAAACGAAAGGTGAGACATTGTTAACTTTATCTTTCTGCTGAGGACGGGTGCAAAGAAACAGATTCACATCTGGCTTTGACACAGGGGGAAAAAAGCAGCTCTGTCCAAGGAAACAAATGAGTTTCTCATAAGAGCCCTGGTGGCACAGGGGTTAAACTGCTGCACTGCAGCCAGAACGTTGTGAGTTCGATCCTGACATGGACCCAAGTTTGACTCAGCCTTCCATCCTCCCGAGGTCGCTAAAACAAGCACCATACCCAGCATGTTGTGGGCAAAAAAATGCTAATTAACTTGTGAACCACCCAGAGAGCGCACTAGGGCGGTATATTATATCTAATACAAGTAAAACCTCATATAACACTAAAACCTGGTTCCACAAGTCTTGGTGTTATATGATTTTTAGTGTTATCTGATGCATGTTAAAATCCTATGGGATCCATAGAGATACATTGTAACCACACAGGCTTTAGCGGTTGTTATCTGAAGCATCCCATAGGATCTTAATGTTATCTGATGCAATTCTCCCCCCCCCCATTCCTTAATGTTATGCGATTTTAGTGTTATTCGATACTAATGTTATATGAGGTATTACTTGTATAAGTATAATTACAATTGATGTCCTTGTGCCCCACCCACTTGGGCCTAGGAGAGACCCTGAGAGAGATTTTAATTAAAAGTGGGGAGGAGGAGGAGGAAGCAGCCTATCCACAAACCCCTAATAAGCAGTCCACGAGTCTCAACCCGCCCCACTCGAGTACCTGAAGAAGGCGGAAGCGGCGGCGAAAACCGCTCCTTCCCGTCGTTTTCTGGCCCTCCAAGGCAAGTGCCGTCGCTACCGCCACTGCCACCTGAGCCCTCGGGCTCTGAGGGTTCCCCCTGGGTACCAACGGCCGACATGGGAAACTGGGGGGGCGGGGGGGAACCGAGCCGAGCCGCCGCCCGAGGACGGCCGGAGACCGCCGAGCCGCACCGCAAAAGCTGAGGGGAGCCTCCGCCGGGTTGCGACCGACAGAGCCCTTCCTGAGGGGCGAGCTCGGGACGGGGAAGGGAAAGGCGGCAGCACTTCCCGGAAGTCCTTGTAGCTTGGCAACCGTGAGAGGAAGGACGCGTTGCCACGGGCAACGCCGGTCCTGAGGCACTTCCCGGGCGGTTTTCTACTGAAGATGGAGGGGAACCCGAAGGAACCGGAGGAGGAGGAGGAGAAGGAGGAAATAATCAGGGACGACACCGATGATGAGGACGACGAGGATGAGGATGAAGATGAGGACGAAGAGGAAGAGGAGAAAGAGACAGCCCGGCGGGTGCTCCGCCCTGACTCTCGAAGCGGCCAAAAACTAACCTCCTCCGGGATGTCGTTGCTGAGATCCGAATCGAGACTGAAATCCGAGCCGCAAGTCCAAGTCGAGCTCGAAACTGCCCCGGTCCTCACGGGCCCTTCCTACTTAGCCTGGGACCCCGAGGAAGTGGCGGCGTGGATCGAAGAGTTGGGCTTCCCCCAATACAAGGTAAATAAATAGCAGTTACAGTGTACACTTATATAAGCCGCCTCTTAGCGCTTAGTGCATTACAGGTAATTAGCATTTTTACCCTCAACATGCTGGGTCCTCATTTTACCGACCTCGGAAATATGGAAGGCTGAGTCAACCTGGATCCGCGTCAGGATTTTGGTTACAGTACAGCAGTTTAACCACTGCGCCACCAGTGCTCTTACAGGGACACGGAAGGGACTTTAGTCATAAGGGGGGGAGGCATAAGTCATGATTGACTGGATCATCATAAGGAGAGGGTGAGCAACTTTGATGGAAGGAGGGCAATGGTCAGCCTGCAAGAAATACACAAAACACCCAAAACATGCCAAAAATGAAGGTGGGAAGGAGCAAGACACCTGCCTTCAGTTTTGATCATGAGAGTCAGAGGCGTAGCTACCGTTGTATCTGCCGTATCAATTATACGGGGCCCCCGGGGGGCCCCAACGTGCGTAAGCAAAACAAATCTTTACCCTTCCTAAGGGCCCCCAAACAAATTTTTATACAGGGCCGCTACGCTTCTGATGAGAGTGTTAAACATTGTAGGGGACCCTATGTGACCTTTTAACAAAACATATCAGAGAATAAACAAACAAAAATGTTGTAGCACTTTGAAGACTAACATGTTTTAATGTTAGCTTTCATGGATCAAGTCCACTGCGTCAAACTCACAACCTTCTGGATGCCGTGCAGCCGTTTAACCACCAGGGCTCTTGTGAGAAACCCATCTGTTTTTCTTGAACAGTTGGGAGAGTCTGTTTCTTCTGTGTCTAGGCCAGATGTGAAACTGCCAAAATGAAGGCACCTTTTGTTAAGTTCATTCTGCAGTTCTTTTTGCTTGACCCAGTGTGAGAAAGATTAGACGGCAACACAAGGTTGCCATTACCACGGTACATCCAATTGCGGTTCAAAAACACCACAATCTTTGAGGAGGCTCTTTCTAAAGAGAAGGAGAAGAATCAATGGTGGGCATCAGCAGGTTGATACCAGTTCACCAGAACCGGTAGCAGGAATTCTGGCTGGCCCCACCCATCCAAGTTTTGAAATAAAGTACTGTAGTCCTAATTTGGGTGCAACACAGGGCTTTCCCCCTGGCCACGCCCACCATACCATGGCCACAGTGTGGTAGTAAAAACAATTTTGTGCCCACCACTGGGAAGAACGTCTCGTTTTTGTTTAGTGCGGGGGGGGGGGGGAGTTGGCAATGGCAAACTTGATGAAGTGGACTTGTTTATTCTCTGATCTGCTTAAAACACAAGGCTAACACAGCTACTATTTAATTTTTTTTAAAAGAAACAGATAGTGACTGCTGTTGGTCTCCTGCAGCTGTAGTTCACCTTTCTGTATCAGAAAAAGAGGGAGCCAGAAGGGAGGAGACTGCAAAAGTGGCCAACCTTGTTCAATGAGTTACTGTACAACAGACGATAAAGATGGACGGGCACTAATTGGAAAGTGGTTCAAACATGGAAAGTCTGGGGTAGATTTGTTTGTTTAATTCATTTATTATACCACCCCTCTGGAGGACCAAAATTCCCTATTCTGGATAGTTCACATCATTAAAATACAATAACATATTAAAACAATCACCCACCTCAAAGGTGACAGCTGTAATGGGTAAAGATAAAGGTCTCCCTTGCTCAAAAGCCAGTCATGTCCAACTCTAGTGGGGAGGTGATCATCTCCATTTACAGCCAAAGAGCGCATCTGCAGATGTTTCCATGATCATATGGCAGGCATGACTAGATCATATGGCAGGCATGCATGGAATGCTGTTGCTTTTCCCACCAAAGCGATACCTATTTATCTATTTGCAATTTTTTGCTTTCAAACTGTTAGGTTGGCAGGAGCTGGGCCAGATTGCAGAAGCTCACTCAGTACTCAGGTCTCAAACTGCTGACCTGCCAACCTTCCAGTCATCACAATCAGTGTCTTAACTGCTAAGCTGTAATAAGTAAATAAAAATAATGAGTTCAGACACAAATTAATTACCATAGGGAAGGATATTGTTAAAAACCTCATTAAATAAACTAATTTTCAGATTTAAAAAAAAAAAATCTAAAGAGGGAATTTGCTATAGCTCTAGTGATAGCTTATTCCAGAAAGTAGCTGCTGCCAACAAGAAGTCAATTTTTTTTTAAGCTATGGTCTTCCTTGATATTTTTTATGTTGGTACCTGGAGCTGTGTGCTTTAAGAGGATAGGCTGATTCAGGCAGTAGATCTTTGGGAGAATAGGGCTGGCACCTTGCAGAAAGAGGATCATGATGTGGTATGCAGATATAAGAAAATTGAGGTGCTTAGTCACTGAGAATACTATACATTGCTAAACAATCTTATATTATTGAAATTTTTGAGATAGTAACCTGTTAGTCTGTGCTTCAAGCATATCAGAAAGTAAACAAAAAAAATAAAACAGTCAAAACATTGTAGCACTTTAAAGACTAACTGCTGTATTTTAATGTTAGCTGTCATGGATCAGGTCCACTTTATCAGACATGGGAGCAGTGATGGGCTGTAAAAGGTTCTCACCAGTTCGCCAGAACCGTTAGTAACTTTTCCCAGTGTCCCGGAGAACCAGTGGCAGCTTTTGGGGGGAACCACCTTCAGGGCTTACCTTTTCACTGGTTCCCCCACTGCGCATGCGCGCCAAGCACTTTGTGTGCATGCACGCCTACAGTGCTTGGCATGTATGCACAGCCTCCTTGCTGTCCTCCAAAGCGGGGAGGAGGAAGAGAAGCTGCTAGTCTGAAGCTCCCTATAGCCTGCTCCCCAGGGTAAGTGACTCACCTTTGGATGTGGTGTGTTTGTATTTTTTATTTTATTTATTTATTTATTTATTTTATTTACGGGTTTGTGTTGTGGGTGGGTAGGTGGGTTATGGTGTGTGGGTGTGTGCTTATTTTTATTTTTTATTTTTTTATTTGACTCCGCTCACGATGTCATGACATCATGATGTTAGCTCCACCCACACTGTGACGACATCACGGTGGGGTAGTAAAAAATTTGACATCCCACCACTGCATGGGAGTAAGACTTCATAGCATACATTTGTAACCATTAAGCCACCACTGTTATTCAGATTAGTGGTGAAGCTTCACCACTAATCTGAATAACAAGTATTACCAGTTGTAAAAAACCACCATATACCTATATGCTAACCATTCTGAAACTCTGTACCTGGTGTGTATAAATTGATGCTATGAAGTCTCACTCCCATGTCTGATAAAATGGACCCGATCCACGAAAGCTAACATTAAAATACAGCAGTTAGTCTTTGAAGGGCCACAATATTTTTAGTTTTGTTTACTCTCTTATATTATTAACTTATGGTAATAGTCTTCTATCTAATGCCTAAATGTTAGCCAATAGTGAACAGTCAAGATCCAAGCCTCTGATACATGCTTTTCTTTTTGCAAGGTTGGAGAGTCTCTTTCAGACCAAAGTCAAATTAAATTTCAGACATGTTTTCATGAGGCTTATTCCAGTGCCAGAGTACAGGCTGAAAAATCTGCCTATTTTCATTTAAAGGTCTTACTACCAGTCATTATACTCTGTTACATTGTGTGCCATCTGTAGATGTCATTTAGGGGGTTAGAGGGGTGTTTTAAGGGGGACCCCTCACTTAGCTTGAGGTCCCAGGGTTTGGAAGGGTGGCAATACTTCTTATGAAGCTTTTCGCTATGATATGTGGTAGCTAGCTGACACAAACAGTCCCTTTTTAAATGCCACCTTCCTTGTAGAGATACGGAGCAGAACAGGCTGCTTTTTGGGAAACCTCTTCATGAGTTTATTATTTTACTCTTTGAAGATTATGGGAAACAAGCAGTCAATTCTTCCCCAAGCCTCAACTACCGGGTGCAGGTGCAACTCCCTCTGAAAGTTACCCTGGCAACCCTTATCTTGCCTTTAGCAAGAAATATTGTTATTCTCACTCTGATTCTCTACACCCCCTCTTTTATCCATCTGGCCTCCTCAAGTTTGATGGTGAAGAGTTGTATCTGTAGTCCTGCTTCTTCTACCAAGCTTATCTCCACAACAGCTTGGCTCTGGAAATCCTCTCTTCTTTTGTCCAAAGATGAGGTGGCTCGATGTCTTTTCAGAAGTTAATTTCATAGAAGCAGAAGTAACAGCCAGATACAAAATGTAGCTGTAGAAAAGCAATAAATCTAACTTCACACTTTTCCCTAACTAACTTATCCATTGTCCATTGGTAGGACCCCTATCCTACACTCTACTTTAACAATCTAATAAAATAAGAACTAACTTTCTAAAAAAAATAAGCGTTTCTTCTCAGAGACGAAGACATTTTTGCCTTGGTTTGCTTTTGGCAAGTCTTAGAAAATAAGTCAGGCCAAATAGCCCCCATAGCTTCTTGCTAGACTTCCATCCCAATATTCTGAGTGACAAAGGCTCCTGCAGGATCTGGGTAAGGTCTCCCTAAGCTCTCAATGTTGGGGTCTTAAATAAAATATTTGCCTACTCCCCTCCCTTTTGGAATGAGAGTTATGTGGGAACTTTCTCACACAGGTGCTTTTCCCCATGGTATAAGATTGATGTCATGTTTTCCACACAGTTGTGCTGCTCCTGAGTGGGTACCAGAATGCTTTGTGATGACTTCTTACCTTTCTCCTTCTGATGATGTGAAAGTGTTAAAGTCAGTGTCATAGTTTAAATGTAACAGGTGAAGGTTTCTTTCCTTGGTCATCCTTCCCTCTTTTTGAAGGTGTGAATGTTCGCTAATGACCTAGGGGTTTATCCATAGCAATTCCTTTCAAGTGCTAATTGCCCATGCTTGGAATGCTTTGCAGGTGTCCTTATCTTTAATGACTCTGGGGTCTGAGTCTGTTTATTGCATGGAATGTTACTTTCCCTTGCTTTCTCTGAAAATTAGGCTTCCTCAACCTACAGAAATCTGACTATAACTACAAAATAAATGAATGCATTAAAAGTAACTCAAAGGATTTTGTAACGATCCCTTGAATTCCTGACACCATCAAACTGCTTTTGCCTTATGGTGGCCCTATAATTGAGTTTCCAAGATATGTGAGATGTTCCACAGGTGAGTTTCCATAACTAAGGGAGGGGAGATTTGCCTCCAGGACTCTTGAGTCTAATCTGATACTCACAGCTTGATCAGACAGGTATTTGCCCTGCTGTTTGACGGGCTACAGGAGTGGGTTGGGCTGCTCTTTTTTTCTGGCAATTTCACAATATAACATAGGATTGATCCAATCTACCCCAGAGAGCCCCTACCCTCACCTTTCTGAGTCCCCATCAAGGGGTCTGTGGGGATGATTCCATTCACTTCCGGCCCAGATGCTGGCAAACCACATCTTACCTGGGAGTTTCCTTCCTTATCGCCCATGTCTCGCCTGGGAGTTTCCTCCCTTATCTGTCTGGCCCACAACAAGCAGCCTGTTTACGTCTCGCCTAGGAGTTTCCTTCCTTATCTCTCTGGTCCAGCTTGTTTTCCTTGTCACCATGACACAGCACATCTTAGTAGCAAAACAGCACGTGCCTCACCTTGGCCTTAGCCAATCAAATATTGCTTACTGATAAGAAAGCTAATAAAAGAGACGTTCCCACAAAGCTGGACACGCCTCACTTGAAGAGTGGCTTGACTCCATGTCTTCTTGATCCCATCAGGGGTCTACTTTTCTGATGCAAGTAGGTGTGTAGTTAGTCTGTTCTCAGCATGTGAAATCTCTGGACACGGACAAAATTGAACTTTGTGGTTGTCAAAAGCGCCTTATGATGTCAATTTCCATTATCATGAAATGGCTTATCAAGTGAGAATATTCATGGCCTATCAAATTGAATATTCATCTGCTCCTCTATAGAGGCGCAGGAGTAATGAAATTATTATTTGTCTGCTGGTCCATTGCTGATGCACTGAAGCACTTAGATTAAATTAATTTTATTCTTTCCCTTTGTGTAACAAACATATTGAAACTGGCTGTGGGAACTATATTGATCAGAACTACATACAAGGCAAAAAAAGATATTTAACTGAGGTGATTCAGCACATCAGTAGTGGTCTACTAGAGGTAAAAACATTAATTTCATTTCCCCTGCCTCTCCGCAGTGGAGCAAGGGAACTGTTTAATTTGCCAATATCCTGAAGTCGTTTATTTATTAAGCCACTTAACCATATTGGAAATAGGGTCACTTGAAATCAATATGCCATTTCAATGCAAGGATGATACTAAATGGCATATTGCTCCTTACCTTAACTCCCTATTTAGATTGTACCAGCTTACACGTAAAGGGACAGGTCAGTTGTCACTCCCTCAATTCATCTCACTGATCCTCTAATTAATGGTATATCATGATTAGCAAAAAAATAATACATTTTTCCAAATTGATTCAAAGACTGAGGAATACACAGTTGAGGCATGAAGTAACATGTCAAAAAGTAGTTAAGGCCCCTTAGGTAAGGTTTCCTATTCCTGCTTTGTGAAGTATGAGACTATTAACAACATAAAAGCAAGTTCTTACACAGCTGTCATGGACTCTAATCTCGTCCTGTGGGAAGAAAATCAGGAGATAGAGCCAGCTTTATCATTGTAAACTTCTAAACATTCTTTACAGAAAGATATGTATGTTTAAGTTAGGCAAAGGGGGAGGAATCAATATTTTGCCACTTCCCACTATGGAATATTTCCTGTTTTATTTTAAGTAGGAGTGCTTTACTGCAAATTTTATCTCTGGACGCAAACTCATCCATGTAAATTGTTCAAATCTACCACAGATTGGGATAACAGACTTTGATCATATGAAGGTGAGATCATATATCTTAATTGTATCTTTCTTATAGTAAGAATGCTTGTGTTATTGTTATGAACTAATTCAGTTCTTAGCCCCAATAAAGATATAAAATGTAATCTCTAGTACTGTACAGGAGTTCCCAAGCTTTTTACGCCATGGGCCTGACCACCACCCCCTGACAGCCGAGTGGGCTGGACCACACACCCCAGAAGCATAAGCAGGCAAATTTCTGGCTGTTGTAAACGCAGCCACTTCTGAGTTTATGCGTGCACGGGCACGTAATCAATTGCACATATTGATTAATGTGACCTATGATGACACAGAAATCCTTCCCAGCTACTTCTAATAGAGGTAATTTCAAGCATAATGTCCCTGCTCATGATCACACATGCTTTGGTCACCTCCAGACTCGATTATTGTAATGCGCTCTACATGGGGCTTCCCTTGGTGACCATTCGGAGGCTTCAGCTGGTCCAGAATGCAGCTGCTCGAGTTGTGATGGAGTGCGAACATTATGCTCATGCCTCACCATTTCTCCAGGAGCTGCAATGGCTCCCAGTGTGCCTCCGGGTGCAATTCAAGGTGTTGGTTATTACCTTTAAAGCCCTACATGGTAGTGGGCCAGGATACTTAAGAACCCTGAGAACATCTGTCCATCCCACTAGAGCGGACCGGAGAGGCTCTCTGGTCGTACCATCAGCTAGAGAGGCTCATCTCTCTAGCATGAGAAGGAGGGTCTTTTTCTGTGTCTGCTCCGGCCCTATGGAATCTCCTGCCAACAGAGTTACATCTCCAGACGGAGTTGTGGCCCTTTAGGAAAGGAGTGAAGACCTGGCTGGCGGAGCATGTGTGGGGAGTGGGCCAGACGGCCAACTCTGTCGCCTGGCTCATTTAAATATCCCACCTCTCTCCTCGATGTTTTTAACTTGAATTTTAATTTTTATGTATGTGTTTTAATTGTTTTTAGTTGTAAAGCCGCCTTGAGTCTTCGGAGGAGGGCAGAGTACAAATGAAATAAGTAATAAATAATGGTCTGTTGTAGCAAAACCAGCAACAATCATGTGGCATCTGGAAGATTAAGGTCCAGATTTTTTAAAAGTGGTAGATTTGTGAGACAATATGTTCAGTGATGGGCTCCAAATTTTTTCACTATCACACTGTAGGTGTGGTATGGTGGGTTTGGCCAGGGGGAAAGCCCGACGTTGCACCTGAATTAGGACTACTTTACACTAGTAACTTGGATAACGATAAGACTTGGTTCCACAAGTCTCATCGTTATCCGGTTTTTAACGTTGTGTGATGCTTTGATTGCACAACGTTAAAAAAAAGCCCTGTGGGGGTTGTTTTTGTTTTATGTTATTATGGGATTTTGAGTGGTGTAGGGTTGTCTTTTTTATTTATTTTTTGTGTTGTATTGTCCTGTAATGCTAAATGTCTTTTGTTGATTTTTTTAAGGTGGAGAATTATGTTGTAATTTTTTGTAATCTCTTGTTTGTGTTTTTTATTTAAAGTTTAATAAAAATTTAAAGTTAAAAAAAGCCCTGTTTCTTTTCCGAAAAGGAAAGGGAACAGGGGGCGATCCGCCTGCCTCTTTGGAAAAGGCAGCAGAGATTCCATGCTTGGAATCGCCACTGCCCTTTCAAAAGAGGCAGGCCGATTTCAGCGTGTGATCGGCACTTGGGTTGGGGGGTTGAACTGGGGGGTGCACCTGTTCAACCCCACAACCCAAGTGCCAATCGCGCGCTGGAATTGCAGCACCCAGGCAGGTTGGGGGACGTTGGAAACAGCGCGGATCGGCTCCTCCGACCTTGCCAGAGACGGCAGGTGTGGCAGTGAGCCCAGTTTCCAACAGCCGGGGTGTTGGGGGAGAGATCACGTGCGCACACAATTTCTCCCCCAACATCTCGGCAATCCCAGCGTGCGATCAGATCACTGGTTTGGTTGGGGGGAGAATGGGCGTGCACTCCCTCCCTCTCCAACCGAACCGCTGATCTGAGCGGAGATCTCTACCCCAAAGCCCGTAGGACTGGTCTCCAGCCCTGTGGGCTTTGGGGCAGAGATCAGCATCAGGGAATTTGAGTCAAAAGTTTGCATCACACAATATTATGTTAATGTTATGAGATGCAAATGTTTTCCTCAAATTCCCCAACATTATCCGATTTTAGCATTATCCGGGGCAGTCGTTATCCAAGGTATTACTGTATTTCAAAACTTGGATGGGCGGGGCCAGCCAGAATTTCTGCTACTGGTTCTGGCAAACTGGTGTGAACCTGCTGATGCCCACCACTGAATATGTTACAATATCAATTTGGGAACTTCTGCATGCTCTTTTACTGGATTATGGCCTTTCCTTGGTTTTGCTATTTCACCATGCAGTAGAAGAGTGAAAGCTACTTTGAATCACAAACTGGCTTCATTTCTGCATCCTGCTGCAGTCTGGAAATTTTAGGCTGCTGTGATCAGTCATGTAAACCTGAACAAAGTCTGAAGTCAAACCTGGAAGAACAATCTAGTTGTGAATGTGACCTAGTGGCAAAGATAAGACTGTAGATAAAGGTCATACATGGTGGATGCAGAAAAGAAATGAGAGCCAGTTCAGCAACAAAGGAACCAGAAGCTTGAAGTGAAAACTAAACAAAGTTCAGTAGGGATCTGGGTTCCACATACAGTAATACCTCATATAACATTAGTATCGAATAACACGAAAATCGCATAACATCAAGGAATCTGGGGGGAAGAATTGCATCAGATAACATTAAGATCCTATGGGATGCTTCAGATAACAACCACGAAAGCCTGTGTGGTTACAATGTATCTCTATGGATCCCATAGAGGATCAGATAACACGAAAAATCATATAACACGAAGACTTGTGGAACCAGGTTTTAGCGTTATATGAGGTTTTACTGTAGTTAGGGTCTGTGTTGTTCCCGCAGCAGAAAGGCCAGAGTGAAAGTTTAAGTTGACAAGTTCTCCAGAATCAAACCTCAAATCAGTTGTGTGTACTGTATCTTGAAAAACACCTACAGTAAAACCTCGGATAACGCTAAAACTTGTTTCCATGAGTCTTGGTGTTATCCGATTTTTAGTGTTATCCAATGCATGTTAAAATCCTATGGGATGCATCAGATAATGTTAAAACTCCATAGAGATACATTGTAACCGCACAGGCTTTAGCGGTTGTTATCCGATGCATCCCATAGGATCTTAACGTTATTTGATGCAATTCTCTCTCTCCCCCCCCCCCAATTACTTAACGTTATGTGATTTTAGCATTATCCAAGGTAAACATTATCCGAGGTATTACTGTACCTTTTACAGGCCTGGTAGTTTTTGACCATTAGACATGTGCTTTATGGACAGGAGCCCACCTGCCCTGGTACCCTTTGGCTTTGATATCCTCAGTCTCTAATTCCATGGGCAAGGTAGTCTCAGTAGCCCTGTGCAAAGGTAGCTCAACATTCACTGTTCCTGAAGAGCCTAGTCTATTATCTCTAGGGTGTTGGAGGAGTATCTATGGAACTGCTGAAATCAGGGTGGCTAATTAATGGGAAATTCAGCCTCGAATTCTTCCTCTGAGAATAAGGTTGTTCCTTT
This sequence comes from Furcifer pardalis, assembly GCA_030440675.1. Classification (NCBI taxonomy): domain Eukaryota; kingdom Metazoa; phylum Chordata; class Lepidosauria; order Squamata; family Chamaeleonidae; genus Furcifer; species Furcifer pardalis. The sequence goes on along the minus strand of CP126894.1, from coordinate 33,778,946 downwards.
AGGTCAAGCTTGAAATTTTTGTCCCTGTTCCCAAAGGAAGATTATTTTCTTAACCTTCCTTCTGTTTTTTAGGAAGTTTCACGGCATGTGCGAGAATTGCTAAAAATAGAAGAACCTCTCTTTGTTAGAAGCATCTCTCTCCCGCCCAGAGATAATATTGGTTTGTTTCTAGAGCAAAAATCTCGGACTGGAAAACGAAGTGATGCCCTTACCTATCCCCAGTTTATTCAGAAAGCTGGATTACTTGACTATGAGCCGCAGCCAACTCCTAAACCTTCAGAATCGCAGCTTGAGGATTCACCGGAAGAATGTCTACAGCAATCAAGTCCAGTTGTTGAAAAGACATAAAAAACTATTCTCTTTCTTTTGTCTTAAACAAATGTTTTGAATTTCATACGTACAAGATAAATTCAAAGCATTTTTCTAGAAGTGTGTTCCACTTATTTTAATGGAGGTCTTTTCAAATTAAATTGCTTAACACTACTGCCCTAAAAGGAAGAAGTGGAGATCCTATTTTTAGCTTATTCTGAACTGAGGAAACTGATAATTACCATTATGCAGCAAAACTGTACAAAATAATTCATTAGTTTACCTACACTGTGGTGAGCTGTGATTTCAGGCCTCAGCAAAACAGGTAGTGGAACATATACTTAACTCGATGGAAGATCAAAGAATAAAAGCATTTCAAAAAAATTGTTATTTGATTTATTTTACTGTAATATACAGGTTTATTTAAAAATCTCAGTTGTGATTCAGTATGTAGGATTTCTGCAATTACTATACCCAATGTGCTTTTAGTACTAAAAATAAAAGCAAAGTAGAGTATTACCACTTTCAAAAGTTTAGAACTGGAGAGTGTTTATGTTTTTTTAGACTCTATGCTTGAGGGTTCTTCTGCTTTGTTAATGGAAGCTCCATCAGGAGTGTTGGGATTCAAAACATTGATGGGGTTTGGTAGCGTAGCTGAAAGGTTTGTCTTTTTTGAAGATATTACTAATTCTTCATTGTTTACAGGCAATCCTGTGAGCATGTTACAGTAGAACGAAGCCATGTTGTCCTTGAAGGATGCATCTGTTCTAAGGAACTGGCTAAGAGGGGAGTTCTTTAGCTGTACTGTTGTCAGATCAAACCAGGGTAAAGGGCTAGGAGAGGAAGAAAAAGAGTGTATCCTGTTAGTCCCAGAAGCTGTGCCCCAAATCAATTCTATTTCTATCATGTGCATTTAATAGTTAACTAGTGAAATTATTCAGCAATAAAGAATTACACCAAAGAACCAGACTCTGTTATGTGGTTGATGAACTTTTTGTTGTTCAGTCGCACAGTCGATTCCGACCCTCTGCAACCCCATGGACCACTGACCGCCAGGCACTCCTGTCCTCCACCATCCCCCTCAACTCGCTCAGCTCTGTGCCCATTGTCTCCACGATACCATCTAGCCATCTCATCTTGGGCCATCCCCTTCTTCTTTTGCCCTCGACCCTTCCAAGCATCAAAGCTTTCTCAAGTGAATCCTCTCTTCTCATTTGATGTCCAAAGTACTTTAGCCTCATCTTTATTATTTGACCTTCTAAGGAACAGTCAGGGATGATTTCTTCTAAGATTGACCTATTTGTTCTCCTCGCTGTCCATGGGACTCTCAAAACTCTCCTCCAACACCACATCTCAAAGGCGTCTATTCTTCTCCGTTCAGCTTTCCTAATGGTCCAACTCTCGCAACCATACATTGCAACAGGGAATACCATTGCCTTGACTATGCGAATTTTTGTTTTCAATGTGATGTCTCTACTTTTCACTATGCTCCCCAGGTTTCTCATTGCTTGCCTCCCAAGAATCAGTCGCCTTTTTATTTCATGGCTGCAATCACCATCTGCAGTGAGCTTAGATCCTAAGAAAGTAAAATCTGTCACTGCTTCTACTTCTTCCCCATCTATTTTCCAGGGACTGATAGGGCCTGTTGCCATTATCTTGGTTTTCTTGATATTGAGTCTCAAGCCAGCTTTTTCACTTTCTTCTTTCAATCTAATTAGGAGCTGGGCAGGCCATATCACCTGTCTAAAGGATAAGAGATGGACCTGTCAGCTAACCTGTTGGCTAACAGACTGGATACCAAGGGAACACAAAAGACCACTAGGCAGACCCCGAAAATGATGGGATGACCCAATGGTAAAACTGTTTGGTCAGCTATGGAAACACAAGGCAAAGGATAGAACATTTTGGAGTTCAGTTGATTGGCACTTAAAAAGATAAGCGACAACAAATCAATATTGTACTGTATATTGAAATTTATTTTCTTCCTTGTAAGGGGCAATAAAGAAACAGGACCCATGATACAGGATAGCTGCCTTCTAGTAAGGAAAGCTGCTGCAAAAAGGAGACAAAAATACATATCTTCACTCTGCTTTTATCTTTTTAGTTGCTGATGTCATTTGTATACTCCACAATTAAGCATGTACTCTGCATCAAAAATAGGAGTTAACGGAAGCTTCTAGTAATAGCAGGTAGAAGAAGGGTTCAGCAAAACTGCAGTATTAAGCTCCCATCTCCATGCCTAACACTTTGTTCCCTCCCCAACACAGCTACGGTATTATTTTTAAAGGATAAAAAGCATCCACATATTCAATGTGATTTTTTAGGCCTATGGAAGAATGCAGAAAATAAACAAGTAAAGCATGCTTAGGTCCATGTCCAACATTATTTCTTCCAGAAATGGCAGGAGAACTTCAGTGTGAACTATAAACTTTGCAAATTGCTCAGTCCATAGACCGCTTCAATTGCCCAGGGGAGGAGGGCCTCCATTCCACTGCCTTGTATGCTGTACTTAGCAGCCATGGAAAGGTGGGGAGCTTCTTTCAGCCTGAGGGCCAAATCTTGTTTCAAAAACTTTTTAGGGGGAGGCATTCCCATGATGGGTGAAACCAAAAGGGTAGCACCCAAAATACTAGCATGCTTTACCTTAACACTGCAAATACCTAAACCACAAGTGTCTGGCCGGACATCCTGCTACGGTAATGGAGTAGACCATACAGCCAGCAACTCAACGCCAAGTGTTGACTCCCTAACCTGACTCCCTAAAGGGGCCAATGACTATGGGTGAATGAGCTTCTTTAGGTGGATGATGGTCCCCTCAATGGACCTGACACTCGCTGTTGAGTCACTGGCAGGATGGTCTACTCCTATGATGGCGAACCTTGGCACTCCAGATGTTCTTGGACTTCATTTCCCAGAAGCTCAAGCCCCCTGTGAATCCACACGAATAGGTTCACTACGATTCATGCAGCCCATGCCACCCTCGTTGCTCCTGGAAGCAAAAGTAAAACACGTCTGTACAGGCGCATTTTACTTCCGCTTCCAGGACCAACGAGGGCAGCGTGGGCCAGAAGAATCGCAGTAAACCCATTCATGTGGATTCACAGGGGGCTTAAGCTTCTGGGAATTGAAGTCAAAGAACATCTGGAGCGCCAAGGTTCACCATCACGGGTCTACTCTATTACTATAGCAAGATAACCTGGATAATTTTACTTGGGGCCAAACTTGACAAACAAACATTGCTCCTGTTTAGAACAGGAGATCTCCAAAGTGGTGACATAGTGCATATCGCCCCTAACTCCATATCTTGTATTTATTGTGCTTTTTTAAATTGACATGTCTGGTCATCAAGGCATATATGTCTTAAAAAATGAGCCAGTGCCTTGTGGCACAACAGGAATTACGACAATGTCAGCACAGAATGCTACTGATTGAAGACTTCCATTTTTTTAAATTTTGAGATGTGCTTGATTTAGTCTACTCGTGTGTTCACTGTTCATTCAAAATTCAAAAAGAATGCCATTAATCAGTAGCCATCTGCCACTATATGACATGCCCATTGTGCAGATAAACGGTTTAACTGGATTTTAGTCACTGAGTTTGTGGGAAATAAAACAGGCTAATTGCTAGGTACTGTATCTGCATTTCCTTTAATGTCTAATTTAATCCTTAGAAAACTTGTTTCTTAATGGCTAAACAGAGCTATTAAGTATTATTTAAATCTACTATAGAGAAAATACCACCAGTCTATAACTGTACAGTGAAAAAATCTTAAATACTATTTCCCATTTAACCCAACTTACTCATCTGATAAAAGAGAGGAAGCAAATGCTTCATTGATAAAGTGTCCACATTCTAACAGTAGTGATGGTTTATCATCTCCAGGGGTGGCAGCATTATCATCAGGAATGCACACTTGATTGAGTAATGCCAAGGCCTTTGTGTAACGCAAACCCTGCCATGTGTAACTGTTTAGAGCGGCATAGAGTACAGCTGCCAGCCAGTTTGTATTGACAACAACTTCTCCTGTGAAATGAGGGAAACTTTATATTAGATGTGTAATACAGTTGTACCTCGCTTAAAGAGCATAATGCGTTCCACAAGATTGCTCTTTAAGTGAGCTTTCTCTTTAAGTGAAACACCATTGTAAGTGACCAATTGTGGGGGGGATTGCAAAGCCCAATTTATTTGTTAAGCGAGTTTTCGGTTGGTTTTATTTGTTAAGCGAGGCAACCATTCAGAGAAAATTCTGCTCTTTAAGCGAGTTACTCTTTAAGCGAGATGCTCTTTATGCGAGGTTTTACTGTATTTTGTTCATGGTTCTTTCAACCCAGAAAAATGGAAAACCTATGTTCCTTGAAATATTATTAGATTTCAACACCCTTTACCTTTGTCTACAATGGTAGCTAGAACTAATGGGAGGTACAGTTGAACAACCTCTGTAGGCCATAGAATTCTCATCCCTGCACCGCCTATAAGACATTAAGCCCATTGTAACTCTTTCTTCTTAATTTGTGAACCTTAACAGGGGAATACCAAGTACAGTACCCACTGTTTGAGGCAGTTTGGGATTTGGTGGGCCCACATCCATCAAACATGGGAATAGTTCAGATAACTATTTTGTTGTGTCATTTTGTTGTGTCAAAATGAGGCAAAGATACTGTAGTTGACTATTTCAGGAGTGCAAGTAAAAAAACCCAAATTTTATTGCTCCTGCCTTTGCATACCCTGGTGGTACAGTGGTTAAACTGCTGCACTGCAGCCAAATGTTGTGAATTCAATCCTTACTGGGATCAAGGTTGACTTAGCCTTCCATCCTTCTGTGGGCAGTAAAATGAGAGTACCCAACATGTTGGGGACAAAATGCTAATTAATGTCTGAACTGCCCAGAGAGTGTACTAAGCTCATGGGGCTGTATATGTGTCATTGCTGTTGCTATTTGTATACAAAAATGTAAAACAGCAAGTTTGCTATTCATTATCTGGTGGATAAGAGTAGAAAGCTGCAATTTAATTGCTACTTTGTATTCTCCACTGTGATAAAAAGTACAGGTGGAGACTTAAGGCTTTCAGGAGGTAGCAGGATAGTTAAAAATAGCCAAAATAAAAAGATTGTAGAAGAGAGAACAGTCTTTACTCTTTAAATTTTTTTAGGGGATAATATGGAAACCTGTCATTTGTCCTAACTATAGTTAGAGCCACTGCTTAATTTGATGTGATCTATGATTTGCCAGGTAACTATTTTTACTAGTCCCTACTGAATACAACAGGCAGGTCATGGTGACAAAAATTGTTCTAAGCATGAAACCCCTCAGTGATTTTTCTTTATCATCCACATATGATATCATATCATCCACATTCACTTACCACCTGGGCTGCAAGGACATGTTGCCTGGATAACAGCTGGGTCTCTGAGGGCTTCCACAACTGTCCTGCTAGCTGTCCATATATGAAAGGGAGCATTTTCTATAAACGTGTACTGTGGCTTCACAATGGAATTGCAAGAAAGGAGTTGGCTCAGCCTGAAAATAAGATCCATTGGATTTCAGCAGGCCACGGGCTAAGAAACAAGCTTATGAGCGAGGAATAATACAAATCTGTAGAATTCTCATTAAGACCCCAAACATTTCACCTATAATAGACCCTGTCTTTTCCAATAGCATTTGCCAGGAGCAAAGTCACTAGATTTCTCATTCCTGCTTGGTGTGTAATTAGCCAAAAATATATCTGTTCACACAACTTAAAAATGAGTTTACTGAATATATGGATGGATCTTTACCCACTAATCTGACTGCAAATTCCACATTCATGGAAGTTATTAGAGGATCCAGACACTTTGGAAATCAATTTATAGTTAACATTCTTTATATAGCAGGTGAAAGCTACTGTTCCAGTACTTGTTTAAGGAAAGTATCTACACATCTTTTTAGAGTGAGCTCATCAATTATCAGTGAGCAAGGCAAACTGGACTTTCTCAAGATCTGTTAAGGCACCACATTTGATATTACCCTATGTGTACTAAAAGCTTAAGGGTAGATGGTACTCAGTGCTACTGTAGAGACAAGACATAGTAAATGTGTGTCCTTGAATGGTTCAACTTTTGTTTCAATGTTCATTATTATGTCATTAAGGGTACTCCAATCTTAAACAGTCAATGTGCAGTAGTGAATATATTGAGTAGAAAAGAATAATTTAGTTTAAAAATTTTCTTGCACACAGGCCTAAGTGGCATGGAGTAGTTCTAAGTTTAAAATGGAAGGAATGATCAGTTCTGGATGTCTATTCAGCTGGATGACTAAGTTCTGTTTCAAAATTTTGTAGAAATAAGGCACTGAGAATTGATCCCAACAATATACAAAGAACAGATTACTCCCCTGTAACTGTGTTTCTTCAAATGGCCTATATATATTCATACAACCCACCCACCTGACCGCTGAAGAAAGTAATCTTTTAAAAATAACTTCAGACTTGTCTTTCCTTACAAACCAATTACAACCCATAAAGTGAATGTTTTGCGTATGTGCATAAAGTAAACATTTTTATCATACGTGTCACTCAAAATGCTATTAGTGTTGTCCTACACCCATGACGGTGAACCTTGGCACTCCAGATAGTCTTGGACTTCAATTCCCAGAAGCCCCCATGAATCCACACAAATTGGTTTACTGCGATGCATCTGGCCCACACTGACCTCATTGCTCTGCTTCCAGGAGCAACAAGGGCAGTGTAGGCCAGATGAATCACAGTAAACCCATTCATGTGGATTCACAAGAGCTTCTGGGAATTGAAGTCCAAGAGCATCTGGAGTGCCAAGGTTAGCCATCATGGTCCTATACCTTGGAGGCAGGGGCTTCTTGTCTCTTCACACCATGCAGAAAGTATAGGTGGGTGGAGTTGGTCTATCCTGACATATTCCTTGCTCTCCCACACCATTGCTCTCCCACACCATTCCCTTAATATTTACATATACAGTACTCAAAATCACCTCACCTGGGAAATATTTATCTTAATGTGCCTGTCCTATTCAAAGCTGTCATTGTTCCTATAATAATTTTGCTTCTCTTGACCCACCAAGTAGCAACTAACTCACATTATGTTTAAAAGAGCTTAAACACACTTAAGAATTGCACTACTAGTTTCAGAATTCCAAATTACCTCTGAGCAAAGTCTTAGATCCATTTCCAAAGGAAGAAAGGTAGAATTATATCCACTGCAAACAGTTATGGGCAGTGGTGGGCTGTCAAATTTTTTACTACCCCACTGTCATGTCATGATGTTGTAGGCGGAGCCAATGTCATGATGTCATGGGTGGAGCCAACATCATGATCTCATGACATTGTGGGCAGAGCCAAAAAATAAAATAAATTAGAAGAGTATCAAAATATCATAAATAAATTTTGTAACGGAAAATGTAGAGCAAGGATAGCCAAAAACCTGTGGTATTTATCTCAAAAAGAAGGTGGATTAGAAATACCAAATGTTAATAATTACTATAGAGCTTTTCACATAAGGAATGTTGTAAAAATACTAATGAAAGAAGAAACAATTTGGGGGAAATTGAGCTGAGAGAATTTACACAAATAGGCAAGTAAATTTTCTTAGATAAAGAGATTAAGAAAAAAAGGTATCCAAAACAAGATGATAAAACCAACTTTGGAGGAATGGAATAGAGCGAGGAAAGATCTTGTACCAGAAATATCGCTGATTATTGAATTGGAGGATATTAATACTTTCCCAATAAAAATCAATAGAAGGGTTAAGAATGTTTTAATAAAAAACGGAGTATTAATGCTGAAGGATTGGATTAAAATTTGTAAGGATTGAGTTTTAAAAATGGAGCTATTTTCACAAATAGAATTAAATTGGTTTCAAATTGCCCAGATAAATAATTGGAATAAAAAATATCTATATGAAAGGAGCTTAGAAAGGGAGGTAACAGTATTTGAGGAATTGTTAATTAAACTAAGAAAAGGATAGTTGGGTATCAAAGGGATAGTAAGTAAGCTATATAAGATCTTAAATAAAGGAGGTAAAGTACATGAGACCTTAAAAAATATCTGGGAAGAAGATTTGAATGTGACAATTTCAGAAGAAACGTGGAAGCAAAAATGGAAAAGAAGGATTATGAGAACTATGTCTGTAAGGGTCAAAGAACATAATTATAAGGTATTGTGGCAATGGTATCTGACTCCAATCAGGTTGCATCAAATAGATAATAAAATAAGTAAGATATGTTGGAGATGCAAACAATCAACGGGAACATACACTCATATGTGGTGGAGTTGCAATGTGCTAAAAGATTTCTGGGGAAAAGTAGAAAAAGAAATTACAAGTATTTTGGAAATGTGACTTGAGTTGGGGCCGGATACAGTTTTGCTAACTGATGTTGATAAATTTAAAGTGGGTAATGACAAAAAAGAGTTAATAGCTGTTATATCATTGGCTAGACATTGTATTGCAAAGAATTGGAAAAACGATGTATTATTAAAAATAGAAGATTGGTACAAGGAAATGTGGGATTTACTCAATGATAAATTAACATGGGATTTGAATATTAGAAAAGGCATAGTTCATGAAAATAGATTCTGGAAAATTTGGCGACAGTTTGTGGAATATGTAATTGTTAAAAATAAAGCTATTAAGCCTGTATCAGATCAAATTAGTTTTTGGAAGATATAATAATTTGTGTGGATATGTTACAACCCCCTGGACAATGTATATAACACAGAGGTGATTTATATTAGAAGAATGATTTTTATAAATGATGGATGTGAAAGGAGCAGATGAGAACATTATTCAACATTTGTACTAGAAATTTAATTTGGAAAGCTTCTTTATTGAGTGTGTTATTCTTTTTTTCTTTTATGTATTATGTATGTTTATGTTTATTCTTTTTTTTTGCTGTTTTAGTATGTATCTTTGTTGAAAATTTCAATAAAAATATATAAAAAAACAAATAATTTTTTTAAAAAATCAATAAAAATACATGTTAAAATTAAAATAACCAACCCACCCACCCCAAACACAAATCAACCCACCCACCCTAAACACAAACCCATCACTTACCTAGGCAGGCAGCAGGCAGGCAGGCATGCAGGCAGGAACCGCGGCGGCATGACAATGTTACATAATGTGTCCACATAGCAAACAAGACTAACTTTAAGCTAATGAGTGACATCACCAAGGACAAAAGAAAGCATAGTAGGAGTTTGCTTTCCACCCATTGTGAGAGAACAAATTAAGCTGTAAATGTGGAGTTATATTGTACAAGTCACCGACAGCTTACACACTTTGTTATGTGCTAAGAAATCATGCCCAGTTTACAGTAATCCTGATGGCTTTTCCAACATATGTGAGATATTTAAGGAGTGGTTTTACCAGCACCACCTGTTTCCCAATGAATTTCCATGGCCAAATAGGTGTTTGAGTCCAGGTCTCTGGATCCCAGGTTGTTGTTCTACTTACTGCCTCAACTGGCTCTCGGTAGCAGTGGCTTACATTCTGATGAAAACAGATCAGAGCTCAGAAATATGACCGAATAGTGTTTTTAAAATACACTATGTGGGGCTTTTCTGTCAAAACACATGTGCAAAGAAGTATGCATGCTTTTATCCTTCCCATACCTCAAATAAAGCTAGCTCTGATAACCTAGTGCACAGTTACCTGGGCAAAGGGATTCCTGTGACCAGGCTGTAAATAATAGAGCATCTTTTGAGTGCATCTTGAACTTCTGAGCAAATACGCGGGAGATGAGAATGAAGACAGCAGAGAAATACAATATCTGCCCACTCTACCAGCTGCCTGTTGTTGTAAAAGCAGTTAACTCCTAACAGCTGGAATTCTGCTAGAAAAAAAGTAAAAGAAAAAAAGTAATAATTCCCTCACCTTCACATACAGTACTTTTCTTGTTATGTGCTTTCAAAGTGGCAATCCTAATATTTTCAAAGTACCTTACTTTGGATACCTTGGAGTCATTATTCAGTGAGGAGTCTGTGGATTGGTAGACATCTCCATGATGACATTCCACACTTGCAAATGGACCTGAGAAATCAAGTCCATTTGTATGCATTTTTGAGCCGTTTGGATATAATGTCATCCTCTGGCTAGGCAGACCATGACGTGTGCCCTCTTCTTTCACCTTGCCTAAGGGATCCATATTAAACAGATAGTTTGCCATTACTGTCTCCCAGTAAGGATCTATGGCTATGAGGGCATTTGAAACCATGTCTCCTGACTCCTAGTGATCTTCTATCCATAACACTGGCTCTTCCCTCCCATGGTAGAGTCTTTGAGGTCCCAATGCTATGCAAGATTATCTGGGAATGGGTAACATATGGTCAAACAGCAGGAGTGGTGGTGAGCAAAGCCCAAGAATGTATATCAGGGTGCTTAAACTGCAACCCATGCACCGGATCTGGCCCCCAACACAAATTCATCCGGCCCACAAAGCCCTCATCACTCCCGGAAGTGGAAGTAAAATGTGCCTATATGGGTGCAGATGAATTGGCATCAGAGGCTGGATCTGGCCAATGGGCCAAAATGACTGGCCACCTGAACCACGTAACAGGGCTGTGGCCCAAAATGTTTGGGCACACCTGATGTATATCATCCCCCTTCAGCATACCCAATGGGAGTTGCTGTTCAAAACACCTGAAGAGCTGGAGGTTCCCCATCTCTGTTTCAAAGGAAGAGAATCCCAACATTATGGGGCAGTCACTTAGAACATTTCTCCATGTGTCTGTACAGTCCTGACATTGAGTGCAGTGTACTGATGAAGACATTATCACTCATAATGGAAGCAAGGGTGGTGTCTCCAATTGGCTGGGCTCAGATTTTGTGTGTGAATGAACTAATATGGTGATACTTGTTACCTCAAAAATGCATAAGTGTGAATGAAGATGGACAACATTAATTAGATTATCATATTGTTGAAAGCCCCTCTTTTCCAGTGATAATTAAGAATTTGGAATGGATATAATGCTGAAATTGTTATATAATACAGCTCATCAAATAATGTATAAATACTTTTAGGGCAAAAACTAACAAATTAAGAAAACCAGTATTTCATATTTTAAAATTTAAAGCCTATAATTCAAAGCAGCCAGGCAAGAAAAACCAACCAGCATTCAAAAATTACTTCTTTTTCAAGTGCCGTATCTGATTCTGAATATTGGTGATCATCATAGTGATCATAGTGATACCCCATGAAGATTGTTCTGGGAACAATATAATGCAGTGGCCTTCCATTTGCTTCCGCATCATAGCATCATGCTACCTATACCACTGATCCAGTTTTGCAAGTCACTTTCTGGTCCTGAGTCCTCCAGCCAAGGTCATTAGTCCTCAAGGTTGTCAGGTTAGTTAACTGCCACCTGACGATTGACGTTGAGTCACTGACAATATTATCTACTCCCGTGATGGCAAACCTTGCCACTCCAGATGTTCTTGGACTTCAATCCCCAGAAGCCCAAGCCCCCGTGAATCCACATGAACGGTTTTGCTGTTATTCATCCGGCCAGCACTGCCCTCCTCACTCCCAGAAATGAAAGTAAAACGTGCCCGTGTACGTTTTACTTTCACTTCCGGGAGCGACAAGGGCGGTGCAGGCCGGATGAATCACAGCAAATTGAAGTCCAAGAACGTCTGGAGTGCCATGGTTTGCCATCGCAGGTCTACTCCATTACCATAGCAGGACAACCTGATCAGACTGGGGGAACTATTTTTAAAGCCTTTTAATAATCTTCTCCTTGCTTATAGTCCTTGGAGAATGACAAAGGTATTCCTTTTTCGAAACATCCATCTACTAACTAATGGTTCCTTTTTTACGTTTAGCTCATATGTAAAATGATATAATGACCTTACATCCAGATATGAAATTAAGTACTGTACATGCAACTTCCACTTCTGACCTCTTTGTTTTTATCATTGTGAACAACCTGTACTTTGTTTATTCATTTGGAGCTGGCAACTGTACTCATTGAAAAGGTGAGAGGAGGATAAGGACATCAAAACATTGTCACCAGGTGATCTGTGTGTCTGTGTGGGGGTAGCTTGCTATTTCTAGATGACAGATGGTCAAGGGATAGAAAAGCAGAACTAGACTTTTACTGGGAAGGGTAGCAGGATTGGCAAACAACCTAAACATGTAAACAGAGTTTTATAATGGATATGCCTAATGTTCTGATACTTACACAGTGTTTCTGGCTGCCTAGTAGAGATCTGGATGTTCTTTTCTGAAATGCCACCCAGCTGTAGCAGTGTCCAGGCCAGCTGTTTTCCAATATGGCCTCCACCAATAATCCCAATCTTTAAGATTTGGCTGCCCTTGGATGCCTGGAAGGAACGAGACGTATCCTCACATTTCTCTTCTTTTGGCCTGATGAAGGAAATAAAAACATTTTTGTCTTTTTCCTAATTGAAGGTGAATATCTTTGCTAACCTAAAAGCAGGTCTTCTGCCCTCAAGACCATTGAAGGTTCAAAGATGACCAAAACTAACCCCTCACCGTATTATGAAAACAGAAAGGAGAAAAAGTCCACTTTTAATTTTGAAAAAACATGGGCTTGTTAGTGTTAAACAAAGATGTGGGGCTAAGTCCCAAATAAAAGGTGAATTGCTGCACCTTCAAGTCACAATTTACCTTCTTTAATGCAAAACCGGGGGAGGGGGAGTCTGGAAAATAGCCTTGTGGGTACACTACCCACCCACTCCCACCTCCCTAATTAGGTGGATTAAAAAAATCATCTTCCATGCCTAGGCCAGGCATGAAACTGTCAAAATGAAGCCACCTTTTGGTGAATTTATTCCATCGTTCCTTTCGCCTGACCTAGTGTGAGAAATATTAGCCAGCACAATATGACCATTGCCTGAGGTATGCCTGATTGCTGTTCAAAAATACCACAATCTTCAAGGAGGCTCTTTCATTAGACTCCCCCCTCCCCCCGTTACAAATTATAAGCAAATAGATTCCTTAGAGCAAAAATTGATTACATTTTCCTGTAAGGATAGGATCCTGCTGGAAACAATCTGCATGTTGGAGTTGGGGGCACAAGTCAACCTTACAAACTGGAAGGTAAACTGACCACTTGTAGCAGGCTTTGGAAGTTATTCCAAAAATCACATGCAGCCCTAGTTTTCCTCCTGTCTTAGAAGAATTCATCTTTATAAATAAATAATAAAACATTTAGCTCAATAGATGTTTTAATGCTATTATTTTATGAAGTGCCTCCCCTGTCCTTTGAGAGCATAACAAACCAAGAACATTCAACAACTATCTATGAAGGAATGTGAGATTAAAGTGAGCAATGTGGAAAGAGAAACATGGAAGAGACTGTCCTTCAAGGTCACTTGACTAGATATGGTGAGGTCATGGAAGGACAAACCCATCCCCACTTCAAAACTCCTTTCCTGATGGAGACTCAACTGGCTAGTGCTCCATCCTTATGAATGAGTATCGAAGAAAACAAAAATTAGAGGAAAATGTAATGTGAACAATTTGAAGGTTATTTATATTGCAACAGTTGTGGTAACTTGATCACCCCAAGAGGCAAGTGCACCCAATGGTGACATTATGCTGCAGTAGGAATTTACCCCACTGGCCTTCCATGATTTTTCAGACTGCATTTCCCATAATCCTTTACCCTTGTCTATGGTGGTGGGAGTTGTAAACCAAAAACATCTGAATGGCTACAGTCATTCACCCCATATCAATTTCAAGGAAAGAAAGCTATTTCTTCTATGACCCACCTGGTGGCCAGGAGCACTTTGAAGAAGAAGAGCGCATGGGCACAGGCGGTCACTGTCCGTCCTTTGGCACGGCATTTCAGATGTAGTAGGGGCTCATTTATCCCTGCTCCGTATTCTGGCTGAAATGTTTTCAGGTTTGCCATAATATCTTGCATCTTGACCTTCAACCAAAAAAAAAAAAAAAAATTGGCATCATTTCCAAATACCAACTGACCAACCACCTACCAGTTGATCCTTGTACATAATCCAGCAGTAAGGATGGATGGTACCTTTATTAATACCAGGAAAACATCAATTTGTACTATTCTACAGTAAATATCTACAGTGAATATCTTTGCTGTAAGTATGCCGCAATTGAAGTTGAAAGCATAAGGGAGTGCAAGCAGTGGTGGGATGTAAAAAAATTTATTACCCCACTGTGATGTCATCACAGTGATGTCATCACAGATTACCCCACTGTGATGTCATCTCTGTGATGGCATCACAGTGTGGGCGGAGCTAACATTATGACATCATGATGTCATGGGCGGGGCCAAATAAAAAATACAAAATAATAAGATAAAAATAAGCACACACACACACCTCCACCCACCCACTCACAACACAAACCCGGAAATAAATTAAATAAATAAATAAAATAAAAAATACATTAAAATACAGCCAGCCAGCCACCCCAAAACCAAATCAACCAGAGGTTTTAAAACAGAGCTTAAAGCTTATTTTGGCTAATCTTTCTCACACTAGGTCAGATGAAAGAAACTACAGAATGAACTCAGCACAAGATGGCTTCATTTTGACACTTATCAACTTTTCAACAGTTAAAGAAGTTAGGTACTAAGTCTTTGCCTCTAGGATAATATGCCTTAATGTAAATGTAAAACAGCTGTACCTCTTTAAGGGTTCTCCAATTGGAACAGCACTTGGAACAGCACAGGTGTAACTTATTGATGAGGTAACTCCAAGACTTTGCTTAAAAATCCCAAGCAAGGCTGCCAGGCCTTTTTAGGAACTGTGGTAGTACGTCAATATAGGCAAAGGTATTAAATACACATTATAATGCACACAGACACACCACATCCAAAGGTGAGTCACTTGCCCTGGGGAGCAGGCTATAGGGAGCTTCAGGCTAGCAGCTTCTCTTCCTCCTCCGCGCTTGGGAGGACCGCAAAGAGGCCGTGCATACGCGCCAAGGACTGTAGTCGTACATGCACACCAAGTGCTTGGTGTGCATGTGCAGTGGGGGAACCAGTGAAAAGGTAAGTCCCAAAGGTGGTTCCTCCCCAAAAGCTGCTACTGGTTCTCCGGGACACTGGGGAAAGTTACTACCGGTTATGGCGAACTGGTGAGAACCTGTTACATCCCATCGCTGAGTGCAAGTGTGAGTCACTGCCCTGTAACTGTAATGATCCAACAACAACAGGATACATTTTGAAAGCTGTCTGTGCTCCCATCAGTGATGGGATGACAAAAAACCTACTATCACGCCATGACATCACAGATGTCATGGGCATGGCCAATGTCCTGACATCATGACGTCATGGGCGGAGCTGACGTCATGATGTCATGACATTGTGGGCGGGGCCAAAAATAAAAATAAATAAAATAAAAATAAACACACACACACACACACACACCTCAGCCCGCCCACCCAGCCAGACAGCTACAACACAAACCCGTAAATAACTTAAATAAATAAAATAAAGAAATAAATAAAATAAAAATTAAATAAAAATACAACCACCCACCCGAAACACAAATAAATCACCCACCCACCCCAAATAAAAAACCCTCACTTACTTACCTTCCTTGGGACCGACGAACCCCCATGGCCCGGGGCCACCCGATAAGGCGCGCCGCCCCCAACTGCCACTGAGCCTCCCTGGGCCGTCCGCTGCTGACAAGCCCCCATGCCCTAGGGACGCCCGACGGGGTGCACTGCCACCGCCTGCAGCCTCCTCCTCCTCCTCCTTGGGCCGGTGCCTTTTTGGCCCGGCTCCGGCTGCGCCCACGGCCAGGGGCGGCCAGGGGCGGCCAGGGGCGGCCAGGGGCTGCGGGCTGCAGTGGCTCTGGCGGCGGCTCCGGCCACGTGACCGCGGCCGGAGCCACCGCCAGAGCCACTGCTGCCCGCAGCCCCTGGCTGCCCCTGGCTGTGGCTGGAGCCGGGCCAAAAAGGCACCAGCCCAAGGTGGAGGAGGAGGCCACAGGTGCCCGGCGGAGGAGGAGGCTGCAGGCGGCAGCGGCGCGCCCCACCGGGGGTCCCCAGGGCATGGGGGCTCGGCGGCAGCGAATGGCCCAGGCAGACCTCAACGTGCCCAAGGGGAGGTGCCCTCCTCTGAGGGCTGGTGCCGCCGCTGCTGCCGCCGCCAACCCCCTTAAAGGTGTGGCTGCAGTTCCAAAATATTTTTTTAAAAAAAAATTGGAGCCAAAATGGCTCCAATTGCCTGCGCATGCGCAGAAACTCAATCTGACACATGCGCAATGCGTCAGATTGAGTTTCTGCACATGCGCAGTCAATTGGAGCCATTTTGGCTCCGATTTTTTAAAAAAAATTTCTTTCGGTGAGGCATCCGGAACCGGACGCCTCAAAAGTTTACTCCCCTCCCGGAGAACCCTCCGGGATTGTTCCTACCGGTTCCAGGGAACCTGATGGAACCGGGGTAATCCCATCACTGGCTCCCATCACATGATGGGGGCACATCCAAGACATCCAACATCCAAGAAATTGTGCAAACTGCATTGTTAATCTGTGTTGCATTTCACAATAGGATTTGGGCCTCTGTGTGTAGCAACCTGTGCTGGAACTGGAATCAAAGTGATGTAGAGGTCTTTGTTTGCTTTGTCTGTGAAGGCACCATGGACTTCTTTAACACTTCTGAGGTACATCTATCAGTTCAAGTGTTAATGCAGAAAATCTTCAATTTATGCTCCACCTGTATAGATGTGTAAATAAACCCAATGTTACAACTGCCATGAAGGACCACGCCTCCTAGAAAACTGAATCCAGAGTTAGCATTGTGACCCCCAAAACTTTTTCTCTCCAAGCTCTGATACAACTTTGTAAATCAGGAGATGGAAATCTCAGTATACTATAGAGTACTTGCAACCATCTCCTGATTTTTAGAAAGGCAGCATGTAGAATTTTGATATTTGGCACAAGAGTACAGTACCCTGGTAAAATAGAAGACTACTGCAGACCCTATGTTTACAACCTATATCAGTGGTGGTGAACCTATGGCACGCGTGCCAGAGGGAGCACTCAGAGCCTTCTCTGTTGGCATGTGCACTGTTGCCCCAGCACAGAGTTTGCCCTGCCCCTGTGCCCTGCAGCCCAATGGGAGTGCTTCCCTCTGTTTGAGCTCCTGGACTCTAAAATGTTCGCCATCACTAGCCTAAATGATTTCCTGACAATGTTTGTACAGGTATTACATACTGTTATAAGTTGAACCCTATTTTCCCACTGTTCTAAAAAAAATTCTCAAGGATATAAATCTTGGAGAATGTTCATGCCTTATAAATGAAATCTTTGCTGTCTGTGGGACCACATGTGGTCAACCCTAATCCTTGGGTGGGTGGATTTACCTCTCTAGCTTTCACCTCTCAAAAACAAATCTCATAAAACTGGATGTTGTTTTTGCAGGGGAGAAAGGATTCTTTGTTAGCCGGACAAGAAGGTCTCCTCTAAACATGGCTGTGTTATACCCCACAAAGGCACCAATTTTTTTTAAAAAAGGAATTAAAATATTAGAAGGCCTCAAGGATATTGGTTGGTACTTCATAAGGCCCTTGGAACACATGCTGCCCATCCCATCTCTGTGGTACAACTTGGCAATCATCCCCCCCCCTTTTGAAATGTGTTTCTACCTTTAGAGCAGCAGAGAGATATATTATCTATATACAGTACTGTAGAGTGAAATTTTAACATGTAATGAACAGGGCTGAGAGCCATTATTCTGCATAATTTGTCAGTTCCTACACAATGGGTGGTAGCATCTAAATTATAAAATATTAAACTGAAACTGTACATGTTGCCAGTCGTGTGCTTTTTTTTTGGGGGGGGGGTGTTTGCCTAATGTGCATAGTTCATTTAGCTGAGATAATTTAGTCTTTTGTTGAACAGATTTCTAAGATTTCTAAGTTAACTCCCCACAGAATAGCATTCTCCCAAAATAGGAGAAAAAAGCAGAGTACAGTATGACGTTTTCCAGTTGACAAAGAAGCATTGCCTACCAATCTCTGGAGTACTCTCAACATGGGTGCCTTCTGTTATGATAATCATACAAGGGATGAACTTCATATTTTAATTTCCTTTACATTTATTAAGTGTTAAGATTCATATACCACATTCTCTGTAAGTTTGAGAATAGCTAACCCATAGGGAAGCACACTGATGTCATCCACATTCCAATACACATACTGGGCATTCCACACACCAAAACATCACCACATACCAAAATAGCTAATTAGCAATGTCAGTCATTTAGACACCTGTGAATTAGATCACACCTGTGTCACAAAGGGGGATTTCCCAGAATTACATTAAGTCAACTCCAATCATCTTAAGGAAAGTGGAAACATGACTTTCACACAGAAATGGAGTATGGGACATCCACACCTGTTCACACACCTGTTCACACATTTGGGGACAGAGAAACAAACATACACCTGAGAATGTCAAATTATGTCAATTCATGTCTGAGAATGTAGTTACATCAAAAGAAACACCTGTTTCAGTAAACAACTCATAACACTGGGGAACAGTGATTTTGTTGCCTCACAATTTTCACCTATTTCTGGCTATATTTGGGTCACTGATTCCAAAAATTCTTTCAGTTATGCCCCATTAGCTCTAGTTTTTTAGATATGGCTTATTCACATTAGGCCAATCTAACCATACTGGTAGCAAGGGTGTAAGCCACCCGGGGCGGAGTAAAATTTTGCCGCCCCCCAAATAATTTTCCCCACCCAACTTTTTTTTGCCCACCCAAATATTTTCCCACCCCCAAAATATTTTTCCACCACCCCTCCCGCCTCCGGGAGCCTTCGATGCGTGCCATATTAGTGCCATATTAGTGCCTGTAAAAAAGAAATAAATGTCAAAATCATACTTAAGATAAGGAGAAAAAAACTAGAATGCAAGCCTCCCAGGATGGGTCCATGGAGCAGCTGCGGAGTTGGACTAGTTTCGGGATGCACAGCATCCAGTCTCAACAGTAAAGGAGAGCACAGAGAATGACAAAAAAGGTCAGATTAGTTAAATTACACTTGCAACAACAGGAATAGAGCTTGAACAACATCAATAAGTATTATTAAAACAATCAATGTACGAATGGTGAGGCAAATACAAGTGTAGTCATAAGAGCAATGTATAATGACATCATTGATATCTCATGAACTAGAGCTGCTAGAACAAAATGGATGGCATTTTCAGAATCAGCTGCCCCAAAATGCCTGAAATCAGTTGAAAAACTTTAGGCACCAAGAAAAAAAATTTTTTGTTCCCCATCAAAACAATTAGATCATTTTACATGTTTAACATTCTAGAGGTGGGGTGAGCACCCAAAAAGCACATAAAAACAGCACCTTTTGGCTGCTCAGAAGGAACCTTTTGGACATAGATGGAAGCCTGTGCTACTTTGAAGTCAAGACATGGAGAGCTAAGGAAGCCCTGATGGGGGCTAACAAGCCCACACTGAAAAGAACAGCTTTTATAGGTGAGGATAACTATTGTCTATTTTATTATTTTCTTAGCTTGTTAAGTTAGAGTAGATTAGTTTATTTCTTCACTATGTATCCTGCATATACATGGACTATTATTCCTCTTCAATAAAAGCCAGAAAGACATCCAGAAGTTTTGTTTCTGGCTACCAAACAAGAAGGGTAATTCTGCAGAGCAGAGCAGGCCTGAGACAAGGTTGAACTTTGCACCACCACAGCGTGGGAAGAGGGACCTATCTCAAGCACTGATAAGGTTGCCAGGGTGAACCAGAGAAGGGAGGACACCTGTATCCCTTGCCGGGCCTGGGAAAGTGAATTTTCAAGATGTCTCTGCCTTTGAAGGTAACAGCTATCTTCAGGTTAGGGCAGCTTCCCAGGGCCGTCTCTGCTCTGTGTATGTGAGTGGGTTTTGTGGGAAGGTGGCAAAAACATAAACAGACTGTTTTTCAGTCTGTTGTTCAGCCTTATTGCCATAAAAGCTACTACAGCCCTGCCGAAAGGCAGAAGTACCATCTTCCCCATCTAAGAAGCAGGGAGGGACTGAGAGGGAGTATTCTCAGGGCAGTCAGACAGGCAGCTGAACTTAACGGACTTTCCTGTGTGAGGGAACCCCAAGCAGGGGTCCTCCTGTAAGACCCTTGAAGAGCCCTTAACCCCCCCCCCCCAAGTCAGCCAACTCCTTTCCTGGCACCTTCTGATGTGTTGGCTTGCAAATCACAACATCTTTACCTGGCTGGAGTGGAAATCCAACACATCTGGAGAACCCCAGGCTCTAAAACTGTTACAACCTCCAAAAAAGTTAATTGTCCATCAAAGCCTTAAGTATTCCCACCAGCAAGGTAGTTAAAATTTGCCTCCAATCCATCATGGTCCCTCACAAACCACAGAAAGCTAGGAGGAATAAAATATTATTTATCTCAAACAAGACATCAAAGCAAAGCAATCACACTTATATATCACCCCATAGCACGTATTGCATTCTCTGGGTGGTTTACAGGTAGGTAATTAGCATTTTGCCCCAACATGCTGTGTACTCATTTCACCAACCTTGGAAGGATGGAAGGCTGAGTCAACCTTGATTCCTGGTCAGCATCGAACTCACAACATTTTGGTTGTAGTACTGCAGTTTAATGACTGTGGTACCAGGACAACGAGCAAACGAAAAGGAAGGAAGGTGGGACTCAACCAGGTACCAGAGTTTAGGCTGCCTTTTCTTCCAGCTCCTCTCCATCAACTGTCATTCTGAGTTGCAGATCACATTCCAAACAAAGTGTTGTTGTCATGGCAAATGCTTAGTTACGGGACCTTGCTTCTATAACTATTTTTAACATTGGGTGGCTTTCAGTTGCAGCTTTTAAATTAGTGACTCGTTCATTTCCAGACTGACTCAGAATCCAAGCATATAATGTGGTAGTTCAGGCCGGGACATTCAATGAGCTGTCTTGTCAAACTTTGTTGGGAAGAGTTTCGGCTTGTATCATCTGAGGAGGCAGACTAGGCTCTTGAAAGCTGCAGGGCCACTACCTCTTGTCATGATCCATCTTGGCTAATAAAATCAGCAAATGTGATGAGCGAGTGTGCAAGGAATATTATTAATTCATTCTTGTAGGAGGGCAATATGACCTCCTGCCTGAAAGAAACATTGATTAATCCACTCTTTAAAAAGCCAAATGCAGCCACAGATGTCCCTGACAGGCTTGTGGTTAACATCCCCTTTCTGGACAAGGTCATTGAGATGATCATGGCCAACCAGAGCAGGCGTACTTGCATGAAACCAATGGTTTGAATCCATTCCAGTTGGGATTTAGACCTTGTCATGGCACCAAAACCGCATTGGTTGCACTGCACAATGACTTTCTCCGGGAAGTGTACAGGGGGTATTCATCCCTCATGGATCTCTCAGTGGCTTTTGATACCATCAACCATTATATCCTTCTGGGAAGGCAGTTGAGTTAGAAATTGGAGGTACTATCTTATAGTGGTTCTGATCTTTCCTCAACAGCCAGACTAAGACAGTTCAACTGAGTTTGCTTTGGCCCCTCGGCCCCTCCAATGGGGTGTTCCACAGGCGATGATTATCTTGCAGATGTTAACATCTATATGAAACCATTGGAAGGGGTCATCTGGAGATTCAGAGTGTGGTGTCACCAAGATGCAGATGACACCCAACTCTCTCCTTCTTAACCTCTGCAGTGGATGTGGTCTGGTGCTTTTATGACTTTTTATCCTCAATAATGGAGTGGACAAAAACAAACTGAAAATGTTTTTGGAGGGACCATCTGTCTGACTAGGGGCACAGGTATGAATCTTGAGGGTCATTTTAGATCCTGCCCTGAGTTTTGAGGGCAGATTACAGCAGTCTGCAAGGCTGCCTTTTCCCAACTCTCCCAAATTGCACAGCTGCATCCCTACTTGGATAGATGTTCCCTAACAACTTTGGTCCATTCATTGGTAGTCTCACATATTACTATAACGCTTTCTACATGGTGCTGCCTTTGTCCCTGACACAGAGACTACAACAGGTCCAAAATACAGTGGCCGGGCTCTTAACAGTCAAAAACATTTGAACATATTTCCTCAGCTTTGGCAAGAAATTTTATGGTTTAGGTCCATGTTATCTGTCAAAGCATCTCTCCCACAGGGCAGCTGCCTGCATCACCTGGCCTTTCCAAAAAATTGCAGTTCCCTGTGCTGACACCAAGAATAGTGAGGAAGGTCACGATAAGGAGAAGGGCCTTCTGAGTGGCAGCACCTGCTACCTACCCTGAATTAACACGTAGCTAAAGAAGGGACAGAGGGAATCCATACTAGGTATGCTTGATCGCATATGTTCCTGCTTTTGTTTCTTCGTCTGTTGTTTTGCTTAGAGAATTGTCTAATGAAGCTTTGTTTCTTCACCCACTGTGTGCTTATTGTCTCCAAGATCCTAAAAGAACCTGAGCTTATCAGGCTTAGTTAGCCTGCTTGGCAAGATATTCAACATCTGGTTAATGCTCTGAGATACACTGCAGTCCTCTTGAGTAGTCACAGGAGACTGAAAATGTTTCCAAAACTACTATATAGTTTTATCAGTTTGATACTTCTAGCTGTCATGGCTGCCTCCTACAGAATCTTGGGATTTTTAGATCAGCGAGGAATGCTCTACTACAGAAGTCTTTGTGTTTTATTGAAGGGATTGTGCTAGACCAAGGGGTAAGCAAATTTGGCTCTTAAACTTCAATTCCCAGAAGCCCTGATCAGCACATGTACTGACTTGGGCTTCTGATAACTGAAGTCCAAGAACAGCTGGAAGGCCAAGTTTGCTGACTCCTAGATCATAGAATCCCAGTTTCTCACAAAATTACAAATCCACAGATTCTTTGGGATGGAACCATGACATAGTATTAAATTGATATTACCATGCATGTTCTTAGGTTATTCCTCATCAAACTTACAGTTCTTTGAGGGTATGACCTTGTGCAAACACCAGCTGCTTTTGAAGGTGGTAATTCTCATGGATAAATATACAGTGAAATAAGGAAACACAACAGCTGTCCATACATGGGCCAAAGCTTTATTTACAAGAATGTAAAAAGGATAAAAAGGGTGAGCAAGAACTCCTATTTACAAAAGCGAAGAGTAGTGAGAAGATCTGGGCCATAAGAATCACAGGGTGAATAGTTTTGTTAGCCCTTTAGAAGGGGAATGCTATTTTGGTTGCAAAATAAACAAAGCAGCAATTTTGACAGTTCCCATCTGGAAGCAGCTTCAAGTATGTCTCAACTGAAAGATTATGTGATGAACACCAATCTAGAGAGGGGAAAACTGAGTGAGGTTCTCCCCAGAATAATCATGGGATAACATTTCGTAGGTTAAAATAAGACTTTCCTTCCCACTGGAGGCAAGAATATTGTTGAGGACACAGTTTGAATCCACTGCCCCAAGGTTTTGACCTACGTGAGGCAGAAGGATTGGCAACATTCTGTATAGGAGATGTTCTTCATGGATGCTTTTAATTGGTTTCCTGATCTTTCCAAATGAGCAAAATACAATAACCCACAAGAAGCAGAAGCTCCTTCACTCTGTCTGTACAAAAATGTATATACATTCATTCTGTGGTCATATAATGTGGACATCTGTTTGTCGACTTTGTGTTCCATTGCCCAAACATCTCTTTTCACAGAGGTCATTGCCTAGATGTCTGTTTCTCTCCCAGAGTCTAGAGTCGCTGACAGCTGACACCAGACAATCTGGACTGTTGCTTAAAACTGATGGCAAACTGTGCTTCATAGTTTTCCTCTATGACTTCACTGTGCCAGAGGAAATTGGGCTGTTTCTGAGATGACTGGGCATTTCTCAATTCTTCCACCGGATTTGCTGCAAAAAGCAGAAGAGAATTTGTCTGATTGTATATGTTGACATATAATCATATCCCCAAACAGTGTCAGAAGACAACAGTTGAACCTCTGCACATTGAAACAGGTGGAGGACAGACATAACAGAAAGTTAATGAAACAAGATTTTACTTGCTCACAAAATGATTTTTTCACTTAGTGAAAAATTAAGACATAATCCACTGAAAATGGAATGAATGACTTTCACAAGGTCTTATCATTCATAGCCCTGCTGAGGTTTAGCAAAGTACAGGCCAGAGCATCTTTGACACAAACAAATCCTAATTGTGGGGGGTTCAGAGAAAGAGGGTCTGGTTTGTCTATACACTGTGGTTTTAGTCCTAAAAATAAATTCTTGAGATGAGATGAGCTCAGAGATGAGCTCAGGACAGTGGTGGCAAACCTATGGCATGCATACCAGAGGTGGCACTCGGAGCCCTCTCTGTGGGCACCCGTGCAGTCACCCCAGAACAGAGTTTGCCCCACCTCTCTGCCTAGCAGCCCAATGGGAGCGCTTCCTCCCTCCCCTGTTGCTGTGTTATTAAACTGATAGTCAAACCTCACATAAAGAGCGCCTCGCTTAAAGAGTAACTCGCTTAAAGAGCAGAATTTTCTCTGAATGTTCGCTTCGCTTAACAAATAAAACCAACCAAAAACTTGCTTAACAAATAAATTGGGGTTCACAATCCCCCCCCCCACAACTGGTTATTTACAATGGTGTTTCGCTTAAAGAGCAAACTCACTTAAAGAGCAATCCTGTGGAATGCATTATGCTCTTTAAGCAAGGTACAACTGTATTACGGTGCATATTCTTCAAAGGTTATTCTTCATCAAACTTACAGTCCTTTGAGGGGATGATCCTGTGCAAACATCAGCTGCTTTTGAAGCAGGTAATTTTCATGGATAAATAAACAATGAAATAAGTCAAGTTCTAGGTTGCAATTGGGGCACTCAGTCTCTAAAAGGTTCGCCATCATTGCACTAGGAGCCCTGGTGGCGCAGTGGTTAAATTGCTGTCCTGCAATCAAAAGGTTGTGAGTTTGATCCTGACCAGGGATCAGGGTTGACTCAGCCTTCCATCCTTCTGAGGTCAGTAAAATGAGGACCCAGTATGTTGGGGGCAAAATGCTAATTAACTTGTGAACCACCCAGAGAGTGCACTAAGCACTATGGGGTGGTAGATAAATGTGATTGCTTTGTTTTTGCTTTCTACTGCACATTCTATGCAGCTAATTTTGCATCTGGTTCCATTGGTGGACTGGAGGGTTTGAGTGAAAACCAACAGATTCTGTATGCCTAAAGTCTGTCACCCGCAAGTCAAGACTGTTAAGGAAGAAGGGGTTGGTTTCACAACTGTTTTTTGTTTGAATGAATGTGCAAATCTGCTAAAACAATATTGTTCTTGAGGAGCTCGGCTCCTCCACTTTCAGCTATGACTTGGAAACATTCTGCACACAAGTTATCCTTTCTTACCGAGTTGCTTAGGATACTATCGATCTTCTCCTCTGCTGCAGAACCCCGTTCAACTTTACACCTATATGCCATCAACTGGATACGGTCCTTCAGGTCTCTGTATGTCTAATTAAACAACAGAGAAGATAATCAACTATAGCAAGATGTTTCTCACAGTAGTGAATCTCACAGCAACTTGGAAAACAGCCAGATCTTTTCTGTGGTTCTGGAAGTTTCCCCCAGGACAGACTAAGCTTCCTCCATCTCAATGCCTTCCTTCCACATACCTTCATTTTTTAAAGAAACCTTTTGAATCTTAAATTATTTTACCATTAATGGGAAATGGCTTTCTGCTCCACAGAAAATGTGAAAGGAATCTACTTTAATGTACGCTTTCTTTTTTATACTCTACAATGTTTAGCTTTACATTTTTTTTCTCTGGCTGAGTTTTTACTACATGTCAGTGAAGCAAAAAGCCCTAACACTATAGTAACGTGTGATCACCCACAGCTTGTTGTTGAACACATGGTTATTGCCACTGAGAAAATACTGCTTCCACTTGTACAACAAGGTCCTGAATGTTTCATTGCATGAGAAGCAAGAATACCAAACCACTTATGCCAGGATACATCCTGCAAGTAATTTTACACAATAGAATCCTGGACTTTGTATTTCTACTTTTCTGTGACAATTTTCTAGTCTTTCTTAGTTCCATTCAAATTTCCTTGGTTGTTTTTGCCACCTAATCGCTAGAATTGTAGAAATATTAGTCAACTGTTTTCAGCCTTTACAGTTTCGTTTCTGTGCCTTTGTGATTCTCCAGATATTAATGAGTTTCAACCTCTTCTCAATATTCATCACTGCCTATGATGAATAAGGCTGATAGGGCAAGCAGTGTAATAAAGGTACGTAAGCCACAAACTGACCACCCTTCTGTTAGGCAATGAGCAGCTAAAACAGATGTTCTAGTCAGACAACATTTAAATAAGATCATGAATCAACCTGCTGTGATCAGAAGGGCTCATTTTGTGTGCAAGGGCCTTCTGATCCACCAAAGAATCCAAATGGCAGAATGGAAAAGGAAAAGGCCTTGTTCAAGGTGATCCTAATCCTGAGTCTGGAATGCAGGACGAATGGGAGGGAAAGTATTAAAAATACCCACTTTAGAAATACATTGGGGTTGATTTATAGAAAGTTATGGCTTTATCCTGGCAGTGGATATAACTGGAAATGATCTATAAATCAACATTCAAATGAATTTCTCTCAACACATTCAAACAGGCTACCAGCAAGAGAAGACATAGAACTGATATGAAGTCAAGCTGCAGAGAATTGCCCATTACAGTGAGCAAAGCAGGAGGAAAGTCTTGCTTAGTTACTGTCTGGGGTTCAAACAACCAGTGTGAGCTAGAAAATGCCAAGGTGAGCAACCCGCCACTAGTTTCTCTTCCTGGCCCTGTCTAGGATAAGACTCCATGAGATTATCTCTAGGAGATGGCTCTGATCAAGAGAACTTCATGTCAATGTCAATGCATGGTGCTCCTCTTTCCCAGTTTGTTTTCAAAACAACTCTATAAGGTAGGTTAGGCTGAAAGAGAGAGAGGTTGGTCCAAGATTTTTATGACTCACAGCAGCGACTTAAATGAAAATCTTCCAGGTCCCAATCCAACATTGAATCAGTAAACCATAACAGTTATCTAAAAGTGGCTTCCCCCCAAAAAATATACTAGAAGCAGTGATGGGATGTAACAGGTTCTCACCAGTTCGCCAGAACCGGTAGTAACTTTCCCCAGTGTCCCGGAGAACCAGTAGCAGCTTTTAGGGGGAACCACTTTCGGGGCTTATGTTTGGGTGGGTGGGTGTATTTTAATGTAATTTTTATTTTATTTATTTACGGGTTTGTGTTGTGGGTGGGTGGGTGGGTTGAGAGGGGTGTGTGTGTGTGTGCTTATTATTATTATTATTATTATTATTATTATTATTATTATTATTATTATTATTATTATTATTATTATTATTTGGCCCCACCCATGACATCATGATGTCATGACATTAGCTCCGCCCACACTGTGATGATGTCATGGTGGGGTAGTAAATTTTTTGACATCCCACCACTGACTAGAAGAATTGTGTTTAAGGTGAACAATGTATGCTAACCAATAATCTATCCTAGTGAAATGCCTGCCAATAGAAACTGCTAGACCAAAAAGCCACCCCATGCCCACAAGACACTCACATCTATTACAACATCATGGCATTTGTATTTCACAGCAAGATTTAGCCTTGTCTCCACATCTTCCACCAGGCGCACATACTCCTGCAGGACCTGTACGAGAAGGAAAAGGCAAAAGAGAGCTATCCAGAGGTGCTGCTCTTCTTCCTCCTCCATAAAACCACCACCAGATAACTTTTTAGCTGAGCATAGCCAGTTAACTCAAAGACATGTTTGAACAAGAACTCTGTTGCTCATTTAGAAAGCAAATACAACAAGAAGACCTTCTCACATATATTAGCTGATGACACTCTGGGCAAGGGAGGCATCATAGGGTAAAAGTGAAGTGACCAATGTCCAGTCCAGTGATGACAAACCTTGGCACTCTAGCTGTTCTTGAACTTCAATTCCCAGAAGCCTTGATTAGCAGGAGTGCTGACTTGGGCTTCTGGTAATTGAAGTCTAAAAACAAATGGAGTTGCCAGTAGACCAATTCTAGAAGTGAGCTATTAGTATTTTGTGACTGGACAGCCCACCTACTCACCTGTACTGGGGCATTGTTCCGCTGCAAGATCTCCACCACCCGATGAAAACCAATAGGTGCTTTCTTTTTGGTGTAGCCCAGCCAGTTCTGAAATCACAGCCAAAAACATGTTAACATTAAACTTTGTAAGAAAGTCATCCTAGATATGGTGAGGAAGGGGAATGATGGTTGTAAATAACTGAGAAGCAAGCAAAGGGTATCCCAAAACAGCTCCTCCTTTACTTGCAAACCCCTTCTCAGCATGGACTTGAATCAGAATCTTCTAGGTCCCTGTCCATCATCTAATTCAGGGGTTCCCAACCTAAGGCCCACAGGCTAGACCAGCCCGCAGTGCCATTTCACGTGGCCCCCACCCCTCCAAGGGAGTTCAAGAAACAAAATGGCCATCCCTCTGAAGCTGTTGGAACAAAATGGCCACCCCCATTGTGCAGGCAGGGGAAAATGGCCATCTGGCACTTGAAGCTGACTGAGAGAGCATGACCCAGCCCCCAGCTTAAAAAGGTTGGGAACCCCTGAATCAATAATCAGAGGCAAAAGTATTCTTCCTTGAGCTGAGACTATTGCTCTATTCTGATAGATCTTGCCTGCACAATCGGTTTCAGCACTGTGTTAGTGCAAAGTACATGGGAAAATGCAAACAGGCCAAGGACAAGCTTGATCTGAATGCTGAGCTAGCTTCCAATGTATTGAGCAACAGCAAGTACTTTAAAAAACAAAGACGGCTGAAAACCAACGCAGAGGATTCAAGTGAAGAAGAAAGAGGTATTTTAGTTCTTGAGGCCAGGAAGGGCACCTCAACTCACCTTGGTTGTAAACAAGGCATCCACATCATGCCATGCTCGGAGTTTGGCACGAGCAGCCAAGGCTGTCAGTACATACTGCTTGTCTGGAATCTGGAAGGCAAAGAAATTGAAACCCTAGAGCAAGGGTTAACTGCAAGCTAACAGCTGCCTACCAGTGTGTTCTGACCACTTGCTAGCTCTCTGGAATTCTTGTAATGAAAGGTTGACTAGTATGACCCAGTTCTGGTCCAGCAACACCTGTTATATTGTCAAGCTAAAGTGCATAATCCGGATCACTTAACGTAACTGATTACTATAATATTAGCTATCAATAGCAGGACTCATTATTCCTGAATCTAAACTATCAAATGGCCGTCCAGCCCCCAAAGCTGTCTGAGGGAGTGTGATCCAGCCCCCAGCTTAAAAAGGTAGAGAACTCCTTCCATAGCCTAACCTATGACACAGAGCAGATGTAAAGGAAGATATAGGCAATAATTTCTTACATGCCATCTTGAACACCTTGATGTACGATTGTGCTACAAATATAAATCTACTCTAGCAATGTTCTCTGTTTGCAGAATGCAGACTTTAGGTTCCTTACCTTAAATGTTTTCTTCAAGTTTGCTGGACTACTGAATGTGCCCTAAAGAGGAGAGAGGGGGCAAGCTTCGTAAAAGACAGGGTAGTGGCTTTCACCAATTCAGTGGTATAAAAATGAAACAAATAAAAAAGGAAGGAAAGAGGAAGAATGTACATGATGCTGCAGTTAGTAGCATTGATAAGAAATATGTTATTTTCTGACAACTTCTAACCTTCACCTTCTTCATTACCATTAGCCGATCTTACACTCTAGTGTCTCCATAATTTATATATTCACATTTATGCCCCACCCTTTTGGTGCAACCTTCTTATAGAAATTAAGAACTGTGTCAATTTATCTTAGATTACAGGATTTATTTTTAAAAACACAGTATTTTTAATATTTAAAAAAATCAAAATAAAACACAAAAGAGAACAACCCCATCTTGTAACACAACTGCAAGTAAAAATCAATCAATGACTTAATTTGTTCCAACAAATAATAAAATGTAAACAAATTATCTTGAGTTAAGTAATGTTTTAAAATCAGTTTCAAAAAATTGATACAGGTGACGACTGATTTCAGTACCCCAAGGTGAAGTGGTTAAGCTGCAATTCTGCTTACAGCTCTGCGGTAACTCTGCTTAAAATCTGAGTTCAATCTCCTCTATTTCTCTAACACAGCACAAGGTCTCAGTGATCAACAATGAAACCTAAGTCTCTGCCTGTGCCTGTTATCCTAACCTCAGCCTCTGTGTAATGGTAGAAGCAGGAGTAGAAAAGTGTGGTGACCAGTGGCATGTTTAGGATGGAGGCCTTGCGAGGGTATTTCCGAAATATTTCCGTCTGTCCAGCTGATTCTAAATGTTTATCATTCACCTGGAGAGGAAACACAGAACAAGAAATGTGCTGAAAGATAGATACAAGGTCATTTAGTAGTACAGTACTCCTTAAATAGCATTAAGGATATTCAGGGCTAAATCCCACTCAAGTCAAGAAGCAACCTGCCAGCAATTTAAAAACAAACAGAAACAAAACCGAAACAAAACTCTTTGCTTAAAACAAAACCTGAAAGGTTATTTTCTGAACAATTCTCAGAATCCCCTCATAAGCATGAGTGGATTCCGGAAGCTTTTGTCTGTTAACTAAATAGATAACTATTTCCTCCAAATTCTAGATTAATTCCAAGTCAGTTTGCACATCTTTACAGATTGCAGAGTATCATCCAGCCATTATCTCACAGCCTTACTTCAGGCACATCTTGCGTTCCTAGACATAAGGTAGGATACAAATGTACCTCTATTTACTTGATTGTTAAATCTGTATCAAATTTCTATTAACAGGTGCTTAAGGGTAGCTTCTTCTTCCGTGTCTGGGTCAGACGTTAAACTGCCAAAATGAAGCCACCTTTTGGTGAATTCCTTCCGTTGTTCCTTTTGCTGACCTAGTGTGAGAAAGCTTAGTCGGCACAACAAGGTTGTCATTGCCCGGGATACGTCCAATTGTGGTTCAAAAACACCACAATCTTCAAGGAGGCGCTTTCTGTTCATTAAGGGCAGCAAAATAACAATAACATGCCAAGTAAAATACAAAGCAGAAAAACTATTTATTCATTTAATATGTATGATGATATCCCGCCTTTCTTTCTTTCTTTCTTTTTAATTTACATTTTTATAACATTTTCAAATAAAAGTACAAATACAACACTACTAAAAATAACAACATAATTTTTCACATTATAAAACAA
The DNA here is from genome assembly GCA_030440675.1 of Furcifer pardalis. Classification (NCBI taxonomy): domain Eukaryota; kingdom Metazoa; phylum Chordata; class Lepidosauria; order Squamata; family Chamaeleonidae; genus Furcifer; species Furcifer pardalis. The sequence continues at coordinate 33,747,491 of CP126894.1, read as the reverse complement.
AACAGAAAATTCAATACATAAAAGATACATAAAATACATAAAAATTTATTTATTTATTTATTTATTATTTACTTATTCTTCAAATTTATACCCCGCCTCGCTCAGGCGAACCTGACTCTAGGCGGCATCCATACAAAAACAAAACAATATCCCACCAAACCCACCCCCCCATTGAGTCCTATATAGCCGCCCCAAGACTCCCAAGTGAACATGTAATACTATCCTCCATTATTTTCTATTAATATCTAATTACACTGTCCCTAAACATATACTAAACTTTTATTAATGCTTCATATTCAGTGTAATATCTACTATTCAATATAATACCTAACTTAAAATACACACCACAGTGATATGTACAATGCCCAGAGGATCGTGGTATATCACATTTATCTTCATTGTTTCCAAAAACTCATTTGATTTGGTACTGGCTTTATTGCTCTACTCCTACTTAGTGTAACTTCCACAAATGGTTGCCAAATTTTCCAAAATCTATTTTCTTGCACTATAACTTTTTTTAACATTCAATTACCACATTAAATTGTCATTTAGAGCGAGTTCCCACATTTCCTTATACCAATCTTTAATCTTTAAGACCACATCATTTTTCCAATTTCTTGCAATACATTGCCTGGCTGATGTTAACATTACAGATATTAACTCTTTTTTTATCTTTATCCACTTTTATGCTGTCAACATCAGTCAGTAAAACTATACTTGACCCCAGCCTAAGCCGCAGCTTCATAATTCTTGCAATTTCTTCTTCTATTTCCCCCCCAAAAATGTTTACCACATTACAACTCCACCACATGTGTTCATATGTTCCCATTGTTTGTTTGCATCTCCAACACATGTCACTTATATTTTTATCAATTTGATGAAGCCTGATTGGGGTCAAGTACCATTCCCATAGCAATTTATAGTTATGCTCTTTTACTCTTTCCTTCAATGAGCTTACTGTGGTTTGTAAGGCTTTCCTCCTGACCTTTACCTCGTGACCACTCTGGGAGATGGATCAGGCCAGAAGGAACCAGTCCAAAGTTATCCAGTGAGTTCCAGTGACTCAGTTGGAATTACTTATGGCAGTGATGGCAAACTTTGGCACTCCAGCTGTTATTAAACTTCAATCCTCAGAAGCCCTGATCAGCAGGAGTGCTGATTTGGACTTCTAGTAATTGAAGTCCAAGAAGACCTGGAGTGCCCAGGTTCGCCAACATGGACTTATGGTCTTCCCACGTCTTAGTCCCACCCATGGAGACTGCTCAGTGGGGCATGCAAATTTTAAAAATGCAAGCAAATATAGAGTAACAGTAGCTAGCATGTGTTTAGATCCCAAAGCTTAAATAAAAATCTCTTTGCCTACTGACAGAAGCTCATCATAAACAAAGACAGATGGGCCTATCTCAGCAATAATAATAATAATAATAATAATAATAATAATAATAATAATAATAATAATAATAATAATAATAATAATAATAATAATAATAATAATAATAATAATAATAATAATAATAATAATAATGTGGCGGCTGCTTCAAGTTGATAGAATTCCCTTCCAATAGAGGCTCCTTTCCTGTTATCTTTCTGCCATAAGACAAAGAGCTTTCACTGATTGGAAAGCAGATATTTTACTTCTTTTTAATAGTGGATGCTGTATTTCTTCTTTCTGTTCTGTGTTTTATATTATAGACGCTTTATTCATTATGCTAAAAACCTGGCTGGCAGGGCAAGTGTGGGGCTCCACTAGTACGGGGTCCCATGTTGGGTGGTTGATTTGATTGGACAGCCACCTCTCTCTCTCTTTTAAATCTTTTAAACCTTTTAATTTTTGCATCTTATAAATTTATAGTTTATTTTTAAAAATCAATTTTAATCTCTAAATTGCATAGTTGGGTTATCTTGTATTTATTATGTATGATTTTCTGATTTGTAAGCCACCTAGAGTCGGTTCGCCTGAGTGGGACGGGATATAAATTTGAGGAAATAAATAAATAAATAAATAAATGCTCACTGGCCAGAATGACAATAAAGTCAACTGGGCGATACAGAAGCTTTGCTTCTACAGGTCTGTCTGTCTGTCTCTTTATCTATCTATCTATCTATCTATCTATCTATCTATCTATCTATCTATCTATCCCATGGGTTCCCAACCTTTTCAAGCTGGCTTGACAGGTCACACTCTCTGTCAGCTTCAAGGGCCAGACAGCCATTTTGCCCTCCCTGCATGATGGGGTGGTCATTTTGTCCCAACAGCTTCAAAGGGATGGCCATTTTGTTTCTTGAATGCCCTTGGGAGTGGTGGGGGCACATGAAATGGTGCTGTGGGCCAGATCCGGCCTATGGGCCTTAGGTTGGGAACCCCGATCTATACACACACACACACATGTTTACAGTATGCATATCCACTGTATTTAGAATGGTTACATCATAGACAACTAAGGTGGAGACTTTACCTCAATGATGATTTGTCTCTCCAGGAGTGTATAATGATCTTGAACGTGAGTAGCATCTTCAGGTGAAAATGGTAATCTAGAGTGGAAAAGAGTCTCTCTTCAGGATTCCCACTGGAACTCAACTTACAATGCAGTGCTCATTTACTCAGTAAGATGTTGTATCCAATGAGACTTTATATATTAATGTATCTTACCAACATCCTATTGTTTCATATTGCACAGGGAAGGAAAATTGCAGAAGGCACCATGGCCAATTGACAGAGTGTCTGTTGCCTTCCAGATGCATGATGGGCACTTTGTCACTTAGCTGTGGTGGCTTCCTCGATTCCCCCCTCTGCACATAGTAAAAAGCAACAGGATTATTTATTGAGAGCGGTATATTTCTTTCTTCCTTTTCACAACTGCTAATCCCCCACATTTACCCTATTTTAGTAAAAAGGACATTTCCCACACTGAACTTTCCAGGTGTGAGGGATAAACCTGTCAAAGGTCAGAGAGCTAAATTCAGGGGAGTTGTATACCACTTGTGTCCTGACAGCACCCCTCTCAGGGTCCTGGTGGGGGTAGAGTCCTCAGGAAATTATTCCATGGGTCCAAACATGGTTTTGTCATGTAAGGTTGCTTTTATTAAAAGCACAGAATCAACCCCAACTGTCCCCTCTGCACTCCCATTGGATTGAGCTTCTAGCACTAACTTATAGGCTACAGTCCACTCAGCTAGGGCTTCAGTTGACTCTAATAGCAGTCTTGAAAGTGGTTTCCAAGCTGTTTTGGCCATGCCCCAACTAAGCATCTCTAAAACCCTGATGCCCTCCCCCACCCATCCCCAGTGACATATAATTCATATTATTCAAAAAATGAACTCCTATTCACATGGAGGAGGCCGAAAAAGCCATTAACTGTAAAGAACTCATTTTCAAATTGACGCCGTTAAAAATCAAATTAACCCCTTGTTGGGAACCACAGATCTAGACAAAGAAGACTTGTTCTCTTTTGTTCTGAAGAGCATGATCAGAAAATATGAAAACCATAGAGAATCAGATTCTCACTAAACATAAGGAGAAACATCCAAACTTTCCCCAAAAGTTTACTTATTACCAATCTTACTTTGTGTTTGAAATGCCTCTTCTGGGAAAATTTTTGTAACAATTTATGCTTTTATTTCCCATAACTTGTCTAATTCTGTTCTAAAACTTCCAGGTTGGTGATCACTAAACCATCATGCCAATCCAAATTCCATAATGTAATTATATGCTGGGTGAACATGTATTTCCTTCTCTCTTGTCCCAATCTCCCACCATTCTGCTTCACTGGGTGCTTTTTGTTTCTAGTACAATGACAGAAAACATTCAAAACATGCATTATTTCATGCACTTCTCTTGTTTTCTCTACAACTTGGCTTGCGCCTTACAACACCCTGCAAAAAAAAAGTGCCTGCACATCCAACACTTACCCAATACAACTTTTTAGAAATTCTTTTCGATTCTCTGCATCCTGGATGCTCAGGTGTTCACGATACTGTGTCAGCTAGAAGGAGCAGAAACAACTATAGAGCACAAGCTCAAGGCAGATGTTGCTGATGATGACAATGATGAAAATTATATTTTTATCCCTGCTTTCCATTGCTTACTACTACCATAAAATATAAAAATAGCAAGCGAGAAACAAATTCAACCATAAAACCATTAAAATCAGTTTAGTCTACAGACAGTTAAAGGCATCACAGTAAACTGACCAGTTTTGTAAGCCAGTTTAAAAAGATGTACTTTTACACTCTTCCTAAAGATATTGAGAGTTGGGAGTGCATTCCACAGCCTGGAAACAATACACGGAAGAGCCCCTCTTCCATGTGACCACAATGTGGCCCTCTGCCTGTATCAGCCTTTTCCAGAGGCACCCTCTTCAAGATCTTAACATTCAGATGGATTCATAATGAGACTGATGGTCCCTAAGACAACCAGGCCTTCACCTGTTCGGGGCTTCAAATGTTAAAACAACTTGAACTGGAATCAAGGGGCAAAAGTCTTTCAGCATTGGCTTGATGCAATCTCAGTACTATGTACCACTTAGCAGTGTTGCTGCTGCATATTGCACTAATCAAAGAGCCTGGACCCAATGTAAATCACATTGCAGTAACTAAGATGGACAGAGATAAAATACTCCATCAGGTCTGCTTGCTTTTCACAGTGACCTTGTCCCTGGGCTGGAAAAAAAAGGAAATCCACCAAGCACCTCACATTCAATTTCTCAGCACAATACAGTCAATTCCTCTCTAAAGGGAAAGCCAAAGCACAAAGAATACTCACTGCAACTTCCTCGGTCCTGTCCAGGAATCTGTAGAGAGAAAAAGGGAGTATCAGGTTACTCAGCAATCTTGGATCTGAATTCAGTTTTGTCTCTGTGCTCAAGGGGATTCTTACCTCAACAGGTCCAGGAGAAGCTTTTGGTCACCTGTTTCCCTGAGAAAATGGATTAAATGGCGCAAGGCCACCTGCCGCAGTTCCAACTCTCTGAACAGGATTTCTGGATGAAAAGACAAGGAGTATGACTGGCTAGGTTTGGTCTGCAACAATCCCATATGGTTCAGGTACTTGCAGTAGGATATCGCAAATGTTTCAGTCTCTTAAAGTATATCACCCCCATCCCCATCTCAGTGGTCCAAATGGTCTCAAGCCTGAGACTGTCTCTTCACAGGTCGGTATGGCTAGCACAGGTGAACACCTAAACCATGATCAGCTGGGATGCAAATTTATTTGGGACCCTTTATGCTACAGATTTTGGAGGCACTGGACCTGAGTTTTCATCTTAAATGGCGACCCACAGGTCCTTGGGTCAGAAAAACAATCAGTGTTGGTATCTCCAACAAGACAGAAAAAAGGTGACAAATCATTTGGACTGTGATTTCCCTTTTGGGACTGATGAATATGAGATATTCTGATACTGCTTATGACATAAGGCAATACCTGGAACAAGGCTGTTGAAAGACTTCTGTGCCCTGTTCATTAAGCTTCCTTCCTTTAAGGGTGGAAATCCCTCTACTCTCTTTTAGCAAATGCAACTATAGTTACTCCTTGCAATAGTAAAGGTCTCCCTCGCTTGAAAGACAGTCATGTCTGACTCTAGTGGGTGGGGGGTGGGGTGGGGTGCTCATTTCTGTTTACAGCCAAAGAGCCAGTGCAGTCTGCATCTGCAGATGTTTCTGTGACCATGTGGCAGGCATGACTATAGACATGGAATGCTGTTACCCTTTCCCGCCAAAGCAGTACCTATTTATCTATTTGCAATTTCTTGCTTTCCAACTGTTAAGTTGGCAGGAGCCAGGGTAGACAACAGGTGTTCACTCTGTCATGCAGTATTCGGGTCCTGAACTGCTGACCTGCCAACCTTCCAGTTGTCAAGCTCAGTGTCTTAACTGCTAAGCCACTTTGGCCCTTGATCATTTCTTGCAATAGCTAGTCCAAATTTGCCCCTCTCTCAGAAGCCCTAGAGCCAACGGCATAATAGATAGAGATTCTAGAAGTTACAGTATAATACCAAGATTGCTACCCAAGAAAAGTAAAGTGATCCCCCCTTGACTTGGCCTTAATGAGAAGAGAGGTGTAAACATGTTAAATAAATAAGCATGCTTGCACAGAAGCCACTGGGTCTACTCCTTTCTCATGCACACATACCTTTCTTCAAAGTTCTCTTCAGAAATATTAGAATCTGTAAGAAAATAGACAAGAAGCCTCAGCAGAACTGTTTATGCTCAGCCAGCAGACTGGGACAACATTCAAAAAGTTTCTCAGAAAACAAAACAAAACAAAATAAAATACACAGTAGCACTTTAAAGACTAACTGCTATTTTTTTTAAGTTAGTCTTTAAAGTGCTACTGTGTTTTTTATTTTATTTTGCTTATTTTGTTTTGTTTTGTTTTCTGAGATGTCTGAACCACAGACTAACACGGCTACTATTCCAAAAAATTCAAAAAGTTTGTTTCAAAAGTAGGTGTCACAAGTGTAAGGAACACTAATAGGCATCTGGCTTGAAGGTTGTTTCCCAGGCTTCTCCATCCTTTCTCATGGAATAAAGAACTCAAAGAACTACTTTAACTCACTAAAAGCAAAAGCCTCATTTTGATTCATTACAACAAGCAGCTGAAAATCCCTCTAAAACTATTCGTACTTCATACCTTTCTTCCATATATTTAGTTGTGAGCTAGTAATATTTGTAGGAACATAAGCTGGATGGTATCGTGGAGACAATGGGCACAGAGCTGAGCGAGTTGAGGGGAATGGTGGAGGACAGGAGTGCCTGGAGGACAGTGGTCCATGGGGTCGCAGAGGGTCGGAATCGACTGTGCGACTGAACAACAACAACAACAAAAAGCATGAGGGGCAGGACACATTTCATTGGCCAAAATCTTGCTGGTCAGCTCTGCCTGTGCAATTAGCATGATATCAGCATCAGACTGTTGCTTATTAAAGACTTCTTTTTTACAATTTTGGAATGTGTGCAGCTTGCATGCAATGAGATGAAATTGCATACACATCACAAGAGGAAAAGAAAATCTTTAATCTGTGGCAACCTGCCACTGATGAAGACATCATGCTCATCATGCAGGCAGAGCCTGACCAACAGGATTTTGCTCAACGACATTCAAAGGTCTGGAAAGGCAATTCTGAGAAAGCCAGCAAATAAACAAGACCACTATGCATGTTATGAAGACTGAGCACCTTTTGAAAACTTTATAAAATTGCAGACAGGCATTGGAACTTATGGTAAAGTTAGCAGTTTTTAATACCAATGCAAGCTTTCCTACACTTGTTCTTACATAGCCAAAAATCATATTACATTTATGTTCTAGTAATCCTGATGTTAGGAGGTAGTTCCTTGCCAAGGTACTTCCTTGCTCTTTGAAAAGGGGTGGAGTTTAGAGTGAGGAGGCCACTTAAAGTAGCCCAGGAAACACTGGCTGCTAAGAGACTGAGTATGAGAAAATGTCAATTGGATGGGGAGAGGAATCAAATGGAGTTGCTGAAAGGGAGGAGGGGATTAATAGGTACAAGAAGTCCAAAAATATTTTTTTCACCTGCTTAATCAGCTACAACCTGATCCACAATAAAGAGTAGTTTTTACATCTATTTTAATATATATATGTCAATACAGAAGTCAAAGATCTTAAAGTGACTAAGTATATTAGTGTCCATCCACTAATCATCATCAAAGAATATTGACTGGCTTTGAAATTGTCTCCATACATTCTGTTTTAATTTGTAGTTATCTGTCCAGAAATACAGAGTGATTGATCATAGGTGCTGAGTAAAGCTAATGGTCCAAATACTTCAGGATGAGCTAATAGTAGTTTTTGAAGGGCTTAGAGCAGGCTTCCTCAACCTTGGCACTCCAGCTGTTCTTGAACTTCAAGTCCCAGAAGCCCTGATCAGGAAGCCTGGCTTAGAGGGAAAATGTCCCTATTCTACTACCTATCCGAGATGTCTTAATGCAGGAGTTCCCAAACTTTTTGTATTGCAGGCCAGTCACGTGGTTCTTCTCACTGGAAGCAGAAATAAAACGCGCCCACGCAAAACACTGCCATAAATGCACCCTCGGCTGTTGTAAACACGTTTTGTGCATGTGCGGGTGTGTTTTACTTCCACTTCCAGGAGTGGTGAGGGCAATGCGAGTCGGATGATTTGGCCATAGTTTGGCCACCCCTGTCTCAAGGGGTTTCACAAAGTCCAGATCCTTGAAGGCAAGTGGGTGGAGGAAACAAAGACCCACTTTTACAATGCTCAATGTTGGCATCAAAAACTCAATTTTACCATCAAAAGTTACAAACTGTTTAAACCCAATAATTTATGGGGGAAATGAATGATAAATGCAGTCACTTTCTTGATCAAATGGCTACAGAATGAGAGGTTAATGCAGTGGTTCCCAATGTGGGGCCCAGGCCCCACAGGGGGACTTCAATTCCCAGAAGCCTAAGCTCAGTACATTGGCTGATCAGTTATTTAGGCTTCTGTGAATTGAAGTCCAAAAACCAAAGGTTGGGAAACATTGGCTTAATGGGAACAGGCCAACCTGGAGCCCCTCCCCCCCCCCTTGCAGGAGTTGATCACAGAAGCACTCACTGCCATCATGACATTCCCATCATGGGCTGCAACAGCTTCATCCAACAGCAGCAACTTGTCCTGGAGGGAGTGAAACCTCTCCAGTGAGCAGATCTAGAATGAAAAGACATTCATGGAAATATGCAGTGGACAAAGATGGGTCCTTGGAACGTCTCAACAGCAGCCCCAGGTGGAGCTGAGCTGCACTCAATTCTGTTTGGTGTCAGAACATGAGGACCAGCATAATTAAAATTTCCTCTGAACCTGAACTCGAGAGGCAAATAGCAAACCACAAAGCAACGCGCCCCTGAGTTTCTGCTGTAAATGGCTGCCTAGTAGGATAAAACCATCACTGGAGATTTCTACAACAGAAATCATAATTATCAGGACTTTCAGAAGGAGTCACTAAATACAGGTACTGTAATTCTAATCCAACTATGAGACTCCGTCACTCCTATGAAGGTCTAATTAACTAACCAACAGCTCTACTAGCATTCAGTTATGTCAACTGATGGAGCCGGAGCTGGTGAGTTGGACAGCTGTCCTTATAGCTTAGTGTGTTCCCTTTTCCTTGGGGCCACCCAGCACCGATAACACCCTCCCCCCAAAATATTTTTGCATGCTTTTTTTAATGTGTGTGTGTGGGGTATCACAATTCCCCTTTAGGGGGCATTTTTACCATGTTCAGAGACATCCAACTACACTGACAACTACCATATCCCTCATTTTCAAAATACATTATTGCAACACTAAGAGAGCAGAAGTGGACTTTTCTAGTAGAAACAATGCAAAATCGTTGTAAGAAAAAGTGAGGTTGAGCTCTCATGAGTGGCCCTCCAAAGCAATTGTGCTCCTAGACCTGTAGAGGTTCTTCAATCTTCTTTTAAATCCATTAATCTACTATACTCATCCTATGCTGCTGGGGATTCTAGGTAAAGGTAAAAGTAAAGGTCACTCTTGCTTGAAAACCAGTCGTATCCAACTCTATGATGCGGTGCTCATCTCTGTTTACAGCCAAGGAGCCAACACTGTCTGCGTCTGCAGACATTTCTGTGGATATGTGGCAGGCATGTCTAGACATCACAGTGCATGGGACACTGTTTACCTTCCCACCAAAGTGGTCCCTATTTATCTACTTGCAATATCTTGCTTTCAAACTGTTAGGTTGGCAAGAGTGGGGACAGAGACGGGAGCTCACTCCATCATTTAGTACAATAATACTTCAGATAACGATTGCATCGGATAACGCTAGAATCGGATAACGATTCTTTAGCGTTATCCAATGCATCGTCTGCGGGTGGTGGTGGATTGGGTAAAACATCTACCCAATCCACCTGCCACCTGCAGCGATGGATCACTGTGGGAGTGGTAGATTGGGTCCAATCCACCCTCCCCCCCGCAGCGAGGGATCGCTGCGAGTGAACTATGGTCGAGGGAAAGGCAAGTGTGTGCCTTTCCCCCAACCCTAGTTCAATCACAGTGAGGGGTTGTCACCCAAGCCAAACCGAGCTGCAGCTGGTGATCGCTAGCCACAGCTCGGTTTGGCTTTGGCAACAACAACACCCACCCGCACGGGGGGAGGATTGTTGCCAAAGACAAGCCGGGTTGGCGATCGCCCACCCGGGCTCGGCCAAAATCACCACCCCCTGCAGGGGGTGGTGATTTCGGCCAAGGCAATCATTGCCCGGGTGCGCTATTGCTACAGGGGTCTCACACCCAGGCAAGGGATCGGAGCGGTGGTGGTGGATTGGGTCCAATCCACACACACCGCTGTCAGGGCTTTTTTTTTAGCGTTGTTCGATGCATACATCGGACAATGCTAAAATCGGATAATGTCATGACTTGTGGAACCAAGTCATAACGTTATCGGAGGTACTAGTGTACTCAGGTATTGAACTGCTGACTTGCCGTCTTCCTATTAGCGACTTAATCACTTGAGCCACTGTAGTCTCTGGGTACTGTAGTTCAAACACATTTCTTTTCAAAGCCATTGGATGAATGAATATTAGTTGCATACAAACAGAGATGACATATCAGCTCATCACCAACTTTATAGCAGCTACATTGCTTATCACTCCTAGATCAATCATTATTGTCTTATTTCTTCTTTCAGGTGCCAAAGGGAGAGTATGAAGGCCTAAAAAGAGATTTAAGAACCCATCCTCATTACGCTGGATCTAAAAGCAGCAATGAAAGGCCATATTATGTCTAGTCATTTGTGGATAAGAATTTACTGTCTCTATTGAATGGCACCCTATCCCTACCCTCCATTTAGTCAAGGCAACCAGCTTGTAAAGCTTCAAGCACAAAGGTAAGAGGCCATTTTGGCTGATGGGCTGTGAGGCCTGTTCCCGCAAGGCAAACACTTTTTTTAATAGCCCTGAAGAGGCCATCCATGACCCAAGAAAAATGGAGATCCTCACTCCACATGGGAGATGAATTCAGGTGATCAGAAGAAGAAAAAATGTTGGGCAAATTGGAGAAAAAAGTTATTTTATTTATGTATTACATTTCTATACTCGGGGCGGAATTGAAACTTCTGCAAGGAAGTGGGATGTCCATGAGACTTAAGTCCCCAAGAGAGAAAATATTGGAAAGCAGAGAAAAAATTGAATAGTTCAACAGGGGAAAATTGCAAAGCTCTTGAGTGAGTGCTACCCATGCAGCAGAAACAAGAGAACTGAGGAGGAGCCGCTGTTTGGCAGGAAGGGAGGGCACTTTGTAGTTTATAGTCTTAAGAGGTTTTTCTTTTTCAGTTAGCTTCAAAGCTACAACACCAGCTTCCAGGCATGCGCAGCATCCATCACTGTGGATTCACAGAGACCACAGAGGAGAACAACAACTGCTTGGCAGGCCATCAAAGCATGTAAAGATTAATTCTTCCAGAAACAAAGGGGGGAAACCCTCTTACCTTGCCTCTCTGCAGTCGTCTCACTGTATCTTTAGGACTCCAATCACTGCTGTAATCCTGAAATAAAAACAGACTTTGGATGTTATGAACACTGTGTGGATTTTGAAGAGCCCAGTCACTAGCACTGTGTTACTTTCTAGCTATAGTGTAAATATCTGGGGAGGAGATGATGACATTGCTTGTATCACATCAAAGATCCCCATATTAAAAACCTCTTGGAGAATCCTTCAGCCTCCCAAATGAAACTCTGTCCCTAACCTTCAAATGGTCTTTTTGGAACAAGGAAATTTTAAGGAGAGATCAGGAGTTCCCAGCCTAAGGCCCACGCACCGGATCTGGCCCATGGTGCAATTTCATGTGGGCCCCCACCCCTCCAAGGGCATTTGAGAAACAAAAGGACTGTTCTTTTGAGCCTGTTGGGACAAAATGGCCACCCACATCGTGCAGGCAGGGCAAAATGGACATCCGGCTCTCAAAGCTGTCTGTGACCCAGTCCCAGACTTGAAAAGGTTAGGAACCCCTGGATTAGAGAATACTGGGTACAGGTTAATTGGGAAACTCCAGTCTATCACCAGAGGTTGGTATCAGAAGTGATTTCTTATAATAGAGGCACTGTCTTATCGAATGTTTCTTTTTTGTGAATGGCCGCATGTTAATATTGTAATTTCAATGTCAGTAATTTCTGCATTTAATTTTCTGCAATATCTATAATTCTACTCCCAATCAAGCACACTGCATATATACATTACTTGGAATTCTGGATGTCACCCACAATGCACCTGATGAAGGGGCCTATGAACTATAAAAGCTCATGTTATATCCCATTTATTAATCTTCAAGCAGAAGAGTAGCGTGCCTTGGCGGGGCTCCGTATAAAAATTTGTTTGGGGGCCCTTAGGAAGGGTAAATATTTGTTTTGCTTACACACGTTGGGGGCCCCCATGACCCGGGGGCCCCGTATAATTGATACGGCAGATACGGCGGTAGCTACGCCTCTGTCTTCAAGGTACAACATAACTCATTGCTAGTCTGCCCATAACTAGTACTGCAGGCAATAGCATAGAAGACTGTGCTTGCTAAAGAATACACTGCAACAGTAAAGACAGCTTGGAAATGGACAACATCTGTGGAAAGGAGATGAACATTTGCTGCAATGAAGAATACTATACTCGTGAGGAGCTGCAAAAGCAGTGGGAGAACAGATGATTCTGCTATGCAGCCCCTTCTAGGATACACCTACCCTGTCAAGACTGTGCCAAATTTCAGATTACCAATGCATGTAATCTCAGACATTATGCAAAATGAATATGTTGTAATCTGAATTGGGGGGATTGTAGTGGCTTGGTGGTTAAGGCGCTGAACTTTGTGACCAGAAGGCTGGCAGGCTGGCAGTTGGAGACCCTAGTGCTGCATGAAGGAGTGAGCACCTGTCTCTGTCCCAGCTCCAGCCAACCTAGCAGTTCAAAAGCAAGAAATTGCAAGTAGATAAATAGGGACTACTTTGGTGGAAAGATAAACAGTGTTCCGTGCACTCAGGTGTCTAGTCATGCCTTTGACATGTCCACAGAAACATCCGCAAACGCAGACAGCGCTGGCTCTTTGGCTAAAAAACAGATATGAGCATCGAACCCTAGAGTCGGATACGACTGGCTTTCAAGCAACAGCAACCTTTAGCTTTACCTAATCTGAATTCAGGAACACATCTCTCTCCTTCAGTCTCTTCCACCTCCTAATACTCAAGGAAAATATCTTAAAACAGGTGGCAAGGAAGTCTAACCTTTAAAAAAGCAATCTCAAGCACACTAACCATGGAGAAAGCTTTCATAAACAGATCATTAAAATAAAAATGTGTCAGATTACACTAAAAACCTCCAGTTCTTCTTCTACTTAAATCCACACCCTAAACCTATAAAAGTTTATTTGGAACTAAGCTCCAGGATCTATAGCCCCCATTTTCTGGCGTACCTCTACTGAGGGCAGACATTTTAACACACTTTGCAGTGAGCATCTACAAATAAATTCCTGGACAACAAGGGAGATGTGAACATCCATCCTTTAGAGAGGGTTCAATATCCAATTTCAAAGGCCTGCATCCCAAAGTTATGCCCTCAACCAAAGTTTCTCAGAACACACTTACCTTATAATCAGCTTTCGGTCTGCGCAGTTCTGGGGCATAATTTTTAAATCCTGTATCTGTAAGAGCTGAAGAGGAAAGGACTATGTTTATTTCCTTGATATGTTTCTCTCCCTCCTTTGCAGGCCATTATGATCTCTCAAGCAATTGGAAAGGAAACACCACTAAAAATCACAATAGCACAATTATATATCAGTTTCAATTAGAAGGAAAACTATAAAGAATGCAAGGAAAAAGTTGGAAGAAAGACCAAGAACTGGGACAGAAACCTTTGGTCCTTCCAATATTTTGTCCTGCAAATATCATAATTCACTACCACTGGACATGTTGTCTGGAGGTTTCAGGATTTTAAGGCAAAAACATCTGGACAGCCTAAGTTTCCCCACTCTAGCCTTTAGGAAATGAACAATAAAATCACTTTCTTTCTCAACACAAAAAATAAACTACCTGGGGTGGGGAACCTACAGCCTTGAGGGGAGCCTGGGCTTCTGGGGATTGAAATTCCAGAACAGCTGGAGAACTAGCCTGTTTCCTCTAGGCCAGGGTTTCTCAACCTCGGGCCTCCTGATTTACTTGGACTTCAATTCCCAGAAGCTCAGGCTCCCTTCAAGGCTGCAGGTTCCCCAGCCCACTAGACCAATGTGTAACTTGAGGTGGAAGCCAAACACCCCTTGTTGGCCACCGGGGTGGCAAATGATTTGTAGCTCTTAATTTCTCAGGGAAAAAAAGCATTAAACAAAGAGAGTGTAGCCTTCACAGGTCTGCTTTCAAGAGATGCACAACTTGGAGCAATTTCGCACAAACTAAAGAAAGAGTTCTTACCATCTGAAAGCGACTGAAAACTCCCGTGTTTGTTTCTTCCTGAAAGACAACAGAGGCGTAAGAGAGGCAAAGAGAATCATATTTCCATTTCCTCACATTGCAAACTCACCGTTTAGTTATGGCTATGCAGAAGAAAGCCAAGAAGCATGAACTGATGCAAATGTCCACAAATATCTATTTCTCAATATATGGCTCCTTCCTTCATCTTGAATCCTCAAGATATGTTAGTGGCTCAGATCACAACCTACTGATTGCAAAATTCAGGCTTAGACTAAAGAAAATAGGAAAAACAACTAGGCCAGAAAGATATGACCTAGACAACATTCCTTGGGAATACACAGTGGAGGTGTGGAACAGATTTAATGGCTTGGACCAGATAGACAGAGTGCCAGAAGAATTATGGACAGAGATGCGGGACATCATGCAGGAGGCAGCAAGGAAAACCATACGAAAAGAAAAGAAGCGTAAGAAAGCGAAGTGGTTGTCCGATGAGGCTCTTAAAATAGCAGAGGACAGAAGGAATGCAAAATGCCAAGGAGAAAGGAAAAAGTACAGTCACTTGAATACAGAATTTCAAAGAAAAGCAAGGAGAGATAAGGAAACCTACCTGAACGAACAGTGCAAAGAAATAGAGGAAAACAATATCAGGGGTAGGACTAGAGATCTTTTCAAAAAAATTGGGGAACTCAAGGGAAGATTTAAAGCAAAAATGACCATGATATTCTAGAGAGTGAAGTCAGAAAGGCCCTAAAAATACTGCAAACAACAAAGCCAGTGGAGTTGACGGTATCCAAGTTGAACTTTTCAAAGCCCTGCAAGATGATGGAATCAAATTATTGTATTCTATATGCCAGCAGATTTGGAAAACACAACAATGGCCACAGGATTGGAAAAGATCTGTATAACTTCCACTCCCCAAAAAGGGTAATGCCAAAGAATGTTCAAATTATAGAACAATTGCGCTCATCCCTCACGCTAGCAAGGTGATGCTCAAGATAATACAGGATAGACTACAACAGTATGTGGAGAGAGAATTACCAGAAGTGCAGGCGGGTTTCAGAAGAGGCAGGGGGACTAGAGACCACATCGCCAACATAAGATGGATCATGGAAAAAACAAAGGAATATCAGAAACAAGTCTACTTCTGTTTCATTGATTACACTAAGGCTTTTGACTGTGTCGACCACAACAAAATGTGGCAAGTAATTAAAGAGATGGGAATACCGGAACACCTTATAGGCCTCATGAGAAATCTGTACATGAATCAAGAGTTAGGACAGAAAATGGAATGATGGAGTGGTTTGGAATAGGAAAAGGAGTAAGACAAGGCTGCATTTTGTCACCCTGCTTATTCAACTTATACACAGAACACATAATGTGCAATGCAGGGATGGAGGAATCACAATTTGGGATCAAAATTGCTGGAAGAAACATCAACAATTTGAGATATGCAGATGATACCACCCTAATGACAGAAAGTGAGGAGGACTTTAAAAAGCTCCTGATTAGGTTGAAAGAAGAAAGTGCAAAAGCTGGCTTGAGACTCAATATCAAGAAAACCAAGATAATGGCAACAGGCCCTATCAGTCCCTGGAAAATAGATGGGGAAGAAGTAGAAGCAGTGACAGATTTTACTTTCCTAGGATCAAAGCTCACTGCAGATGGGGATTGCAGCCATGAAATAAAAAGGCAACTGATTCTTGGGAGGCAAGCAATGAGAAACCTGGGGAGCATAGTGAAAAGTAGAGACGTCACATTGCAAACAAAAATTCGCATAGTCAAAGCAATGGTATTCCCTGTGGCAATGTATGGTTGTGAGAGCTGGACCATTAGGAAAGCTGAGCACAGAGGAATAGACGCCTTTGAGATGTGGTGTTGGAAGAGAGTTTTGAGAGTCCCCTGGACAGCGAGGAGAACAAATAGGTCAATCTTAGAAGAAATCAACCCTGACTGCTCCTTAGAAGGTCAAATAATAAAGATGAAGCTAAAGTACTTTGGACATCAAATGAGAAGAGAGGATTCACTTGAGAAAGCCTTGATGCTTGGAAGGGTCGAGGGCAAAAGAAGAAGGGGATGGCCCAAGATGAGTTGGCTAGATGGTATTGTAGAGACAATGGGCACAGAGCTGAGCGAGTTGAGGGGGATGGTGGAGGACAGGAGTGCCTGGTGGACAGTGGTCCATGGGGTCTCAGAGGGTCGGAATCGACTGTGCGACTGAACAACAACAAAACAGTCACCACCCCCAGCCAGCATGGCCAATGACAATGACAGTTCAAGAGGATGGGAGATGTAGTTTAATATACCCTGAAGGCTGATGGAAGCCCACTTGTCAAATTCTCCATCTCATTTAGGCAATGCCCAATACACGAACTAGGGATGAAAAGGATGATGGAAATTAAGTCACTTTTTTATTTATATAGGGTTCTCAAAAAGCTATCTTTACATTTTAAGATGTTTAACTTTCTGAGACCTTATACTGTATTAAACTGACCTTTCAAACAAAATGTATTAGGGTCACAATGTTTGGTTGCATAAGAGCACTACAAGGAGGGCACAGCAACACAGAAATTCCACACTGCCCATCTCAAGTGTCTTCAGAGAAGCAGGGAACTGATCCTAGCCTTCAAGCCACCACTTTGCACCTGCCTCTGCTCAGTAGACTTTGGGAGTTCTTGCAAAAAAAAAAAAAGGCCCCATAGATAGGCTACAACTAGCTGAAGGGAATAGGAAAAGACAACATATGAGATGGATTGATTCCATAACGGAATCAACAGCCTTTCGTTTACAAGAACTGCGAAGGACAGGGTATTTTGAAGGCCATTCATTCATTCATTCATTCATTCATTCATTCATTCATTCATTCATTCATAGGGTTGTCATATGTTGAGATGACTTGACAGCATGTATGTAACAAAAACAGAACCAACAGTGCCGAAGCCTACCAACCCTTGATCAAGACTGAACTTTCGTCAGGAGCAGCTATGGAAAAGAAAACATCCTTTAGGTAAGCTGGGCCCTCAACCAAGACTCTGTCCTACCTAGTTCCAGCTACTGTTCTATCTGCCAAGAATCTCATGGACTCCTACCTTTGAAGAAACTGCTTAATGAGTAAGAGGAGGATTGCTTAGGAAATCCTGAAGTGCTCTTTTGCAGGCTCAGGTCTCTCCCCACCGAGGTACTGCCACTGCCGCTGCTGGAGGCAGTCTCTTTGATGGACCAGGAGATGCCTATGGGGAGAAAAAGGGATTGCCATCTTGATAAATTCTCTTTGCAAAAGCAAGACCATTAATATATTATAGAGCAAGACTAGAAATAGCAATTAACACTTATATATTGGCCCATAGCGCTTAGTGCACTCTCTGAGCAGTTCACAAATTAATTAGGATTTTGCCCCCAACAGACTGGGTACTCATTTTACCATCCTTCAAAGGACAGAAGCCTGAGTCAACCTTGATCCGTCAGGGTTAAATGCACAATGTTTTGGCTGCAGTATGGCAGTTTAACCACTGCACCACCAGGGCTCTTTATATGAAAAGGTGTTATTGGTCCTCAGATATTAACCAATACTGTTTGGAGTCTTCTCTCCATTTGGAGTTCTTTCTCTCAGGAGCTTAAGTCAGCTCACTCCCTTTTATCCTTCTCTGAAGGATAAAGACTTGCCTTTTAACGCAAGCTTTTAATAAGCACAACTGAGTCCTAGATTCTAGTCTTTAACTAAGTAATTATTTTTAAGTTCCAAATGTTTTAAGTCACTTAATGTATTTTAATTTTTATTATAGTTTAATTGTTTTAATATGTAATTTGCTATGTTATTAATTTTACTTATTTTAACATTGTGAGCCACCTCATGTTTCCTCATTGAGAGAAAGCTATCCTACAAATGAGATAAAATAAATGCAAAAGTAAACACAACATTCCTGATTTTCTAAAAACTCCCCCTACAACCTTTCTGATTTGATATACTACAATGCTCATCACCTTCAGGCAACATGGATGTTGGGAATTGCACACCAACACATTTGGAGGACGCCGGTTTGGGGCAACGCTTTACTCAAAATCTAACTCATGCCATGCTATGCTGGGGGACCTAAGAGTGATGGCATATTGCTACCATTGCACTTAGGCCCCAATAAGAAGTAGTATTTATTCTACAAGACATATACAATTAGGTGTGCATATTTACACAATCAATTATCTTGAGATAAATACGCTTACCTAAAGTTGAAATTCTAATTTCTTAAAAGGCCTGATTTACAGCTTCAGCTAAGCAGAGAGGGCCAATCATTTCTAAGGAGACTGGAGATTCCTGAGTTATCTCACTTTCACTTCATAATAAGTGAGCTGCCAATGTATGTATTATCTCTGAACAGTGAAAATGATAGTTCCACATAGAAGTTGACCAACAGAGATTGTTGGGCCACATCTCTATCATCCCCCTATTGGCTATGATGGGTAGAATGGTGGGAGTTTCAGACCAATAATTTGTGCAGGACCACACCCTCTCATCCTCTGTCTCAAAGGGACATGGGAATGCACAGATGGTTCACAACAAACACTGCAAGAGGATGGAGCTGAAACACCTGTAAATTCTTTGACTGCATAAGCAAAAGCTTTTTGAGAATCCTGTGATAATAATCACGGGTTGAAATCCTATTTCTTTGTCATACCTAGGGAAAGTAAATGGCATGACACTCAGCCATTTCTAGCTGGCAATTAACAAGTTGCTGCTGGGATTCTAGTGGGGGAACACCCAGCAACTTTGTTACAGATTTAAGAATCCCTGAAGCGCCTTAATTGCCAGCTAAAAGCACATGGATGTTAGACTGTTAGCCTTCTACATGTGCAACAAAACAATAGGATTTCAAGCCTCTGGAATATAATGAAAAACTTCCCCTATGGAACTGTTTATGTTGGGAATCAAAGAAAGTCTGATTGCTAACTCATTATTATTTTATTATGCCCTTCTTTCAAAGAGCTCATAAAAGCAGATATATTTCCCATTTTATTCTCACAAGCAAAGCAAATCTTTATTACAGTCCAAGACCAAACTTTGTCTTTGTATGAACTATTATGGTTTGAAATCCATTTCCTACTACAGTCAAACCTCGCGTAAAGACTGTTTCGCTTAAAGAGTAACTCGTCTAAAGAGCAGACTTTTCTCTGAATGTTCGCTTCGGTTAACAAATAAAACCAACCAAAAACTCGCTTAACAAATAAATCAGGGTTCGCAACCCCCCACCCCCACAATTGGTCATTTACAATGGTGTTTCGCTTAAAGAGCAAACTCGCTTAAAGAGCAATCCTGTGGAAAGCATTTTTCTCTTTAAACGAGGTACTGTACAACTGTATATATTAAAAGTTATCAGTCTAAATTTGATCCCTATTTTCAAGTAAGCAGGGGTGCCCAAACTTTTCAGGCCATGGAACAGTCACATGGTTCATGGGTGCCCAAACTACTCCCTGTGGGCCAGATATGGCCTCCAAATGCCAATTCATCCAGCCCACGCCACCCTCGTCAATCCCAGAAATGGAAGTCAGGTGAGTTTTACTTCTGGGAGCAAAGAGGGTGGAGCAGGTTGGATGAATTGGTGTCATGGCCTGGATCTGCCCCACGGGCCGTAGTTTGGGCAGCCATGAAGTAGAACATACCACTGAATCAATGGAACCTGAGTATGAGCCGACTTACCAATTCCAAATCAGTTTAAAAGGTCTGCTTCAGCCGGGGGTAACAATTAGATTTAGGTCCTCACTGGACTCTGCATTTACCTCTCCACTTGCCTCATGAAGAGGTAAGTGGACTTCCATGAAAAAAAACTCCAGTGGGGAACACAAACAACAAGGTGAAAGATATACCCATAAGATCTTGCATGAAGCCATTGGACATTTTAAGGTTGTGTCTTCCGTCCTGATAGGTATACCCAGGACCACAGCTGTGGCTATAAATACCAGTATAGATTTAAAGAATTCTATTTTTACATGTACCCGCCAACATCCATTTCAGGTTCCACTTCACTTACTGCCCACTGGCTCCCCACTCCAGGTAATTTTCTCGAGATCATCATCATCATCTACAATATCTCGGAGACTGTTCACTGCTCGTTTGGACTCCTTCAGCTATAAAAAGAACCAAGGCTAGAATGAAGGCAAGCTCTGTTTTCACCCCACTCCCCATGTAATGTACCTTTTCTTTGTGAAGGAGCTACACCCTAGGAACAGATGTATTGATTCTTATACATAAACTGACATCGTCAAAGAGGATGCTCTTTCTTATCCACATGAAAGTCTGAAACCAGACAAACTCCCATGTACTTGATGAAAACAGTGAAAGTCATAGATCAAATTCATGTCTCATTTGAAAGACAGCATCAGTATTATTCTTTGACTGAACGACAATGTTCTATTTGACTCCAATTTTTCAATCTTAATTTTTTAAAGGCAATTATCGGTTTTGAAGCACAACAGAATAGGCCAGGAGTTCCCAAGTCGGGTCATGCTCTCTCAGTCAACTTTGAGAGCCGGATGGCCATTTTGCCTTGCCTGCACAATGGGGGGGTCGCCATTTTGTCCCAACAGCTTCAAAGGAGTGGCCATTTTGTTTCTTTAATGCCCTTTGAGGGGTGGCGGCAACATGAAATGGCACAGTAGGCCAGTTGGGAATCCCTGGAATAGGCAGTAAAAGTAAATGTTGCCCTTGTTTGAAAGCCAGTCATATCCGAATCTAGGGTTCAGTGCTCATCTGTTTATAGCCAAAGAGCCAGCACTGTCTGCATCTGCATATGTTTGCATGGACATGTGGCAGGCATGCCTCAACACCGAGGTGCATGGAACACTGTTTACCTTCCCACCAAAGTGGTACTTTTATACAGCACTGGAGCTTGAAAGCAGCAATAGCCATAAACACAAAATAGGACATATGCAGATTTTTGCCCTCCATAACATTTTGCTTAAAGCATGCTACATAATAACTCATCAGTTATCAGCTTATTAACTACATAATAACTCCTTTGATGAAGTGGATTTGGTCCACAAAAGTTCACATTTAAAAACAGGAGTTAGTCTTTAAGGTGCCACAACATTTTTTTTTTGTCTTTTATTGCCGTTTTGTTTTGTTTACTCTCTGAATAACTCTTCGGTGTTTTATAGTACAACCGTACCTGAAAAAGTTCATCATCTTCATCATCAAAAGTAAAGGCTTTACATTTGGAACTGTGCCAATATTCTTCTTCATCAACCTTTGTTCTGTTCATCTGAAAAGAAGAGATGTTTCCTTTAACCCACACACATCTTTCCTTAGATGGATTAAGAAACCTATGCCTATACATCTGTGTGAGTGCTGAATGCATCCATGCACTTCTAGGGTACTTTGACATGACAAACAAGCATGAACAAGCACCATACTGGTGCAAAGTGCCCAACTGTCCTTGCCAAATAAATAAACCACAGTGACTTGTTGTGACTTCTGACAGCAGATGCTTTATTTTTTCTTGATTTTTGTTCCTACCAAACTAAAGACATAATCCTGGATTTGTTCTTAACTTCTTTCTGTCTTCTCAGAAGGGAAAGAAACTAAAGAAAGGAAGCTGCAAAACTATATAGTCAATTATTGTGGGAATAGGTTAGTACATAGCTTGTTCAAGTATGCCCACTGCGAGTGGTGTATATTGGACAGTGTACATCAGCAACACTGATCATGACTGGAAAAAAGGTCCCCATGGATGCTTGGATCCTTGGTTAGGCCTTGAGCTTTTAAATTTATACCAGTCTTTGACTGTGAATCTAACAAAGATGATGATGATAATAATAATAATAATCATTTTATACCAGTCCTCAACTTGTGAATCGAGTGGTATATTTGTATGATGATAATGATGACGGTAATATAATTTTACTGACTGCAACTGTCACAGTTTCTCCACACTAATTATGAGGAACTGATCGTCTCAAAATCATTAGCAGAACCACCGCTTCCCCATGCAAGCGCACTGGTACATAAAATTGGCATCATCCTCGCGCGTGTTCACATCCAAAGGCTGCGGGGGGGGAATAAGATCTGCCTATTCGCAGGTAAAGAGCACATGAAGAGCACATGAAGAACGGCCAGTGACAACAGCCACCCCCACCCCCTTTTCAAGGAAGAATCAACCAGAATTAATATACCATTGCTAAGTCCAGGGCCGCTAGTCATCCGATCAGGCAGGCTCCCAACCCATCGTCTCTCTGGATCCGCAACCCAGCCGGGTCTCCTTGCTTCCCAAATATATTCGTAGCCAGGAAGTGAGAAGGCCGTTGTCGAAAGGCATCACGGGAATCGTCGTTTCCAAGCTGCTTTTCTGCTATTGATAAACATAGCATACGTCAACGAAGAAACTACAAATCCCGGCACAAACTAAGTCCTTGAATGCAACGGAGGAATAGCTGAAGTCTGGAGTTTGGAACTACAAATCCCACAAGGCTCGTAAATGCCTCCTTTTACTCTCCCCACATTGCCTGGTTTTCCTTCAATATGGGAGATCTAAAGAGTCAATTGAGACTATGGTGGCTTAGTCGGCAGGTCAGCAGTTCGAGACCCGAATACTGCATGACGGAGTGAGTTCCCGTCTCTGCCTCAGCTCCTGCCAACTTAGCAGTTCAAAAGCAAAAAAAATTGCAAGTATATAAACAGGGACTGCGGTGGCTCAAGTGGTTATGACGCTGACCTCTAAGACTGGAAGGTCGCTCGCAGTTCGATTCTTGAGTATAACTGCACGACGGAGTGAGCTCACCTCTCTGTCCCAGCTCTTGCCAACTTAGCTCTTGCCAACCTCGCAGTTAGGTGGGAAGGAAGGTTCCATGCACTCCGGTGTTGAGGCATGCCTGCCACATGTCCAGACAGCGCTGGCTCTTTGGCTATAAACAGAGATGAGCACTGAACCCTAGAGTCGGATATGTCAAGAGCCGAAGAACTACTAGCAGCCGCGATTTGTGGTCGAGCCCCTACTGTTATAATGAAGCTTTTAGAGCCCAAACTCCTCCGCCGTGGTAGTCAGCTTGGTGAAACTGGCCACAAGGATGGTGAAGCCGATCACCGCCCTTGGAGAATCCCATTTGTATATCTGCGGATCCCTTTCCTCATGCCGTCTAAAAAGACTCTGCAACCTACACAGCCTTAAAGTTAAAGCTTCTACTCTCTTCTCCCTTTCTCCTCTTCCACCAACTTCCCTGACCTTCCCGGCGCCCCACCTTTATGCCCTCCAAAAGGGTGAACACTTCGTGTGTATATTTTTTTGGCTGCCCCAATAAAGATATCCCTTCCATATGGATTTTGGAATTCCTTTTTATGATACACATGGATGCTCCAACCCTTTACGTTAAAATAGGAGAACCCAACACTACTTGTCCTTAGTGGCACTTCCGGATTACTTGAGCTAGATTCCCCTTGTTCCAAATAATAAGAAACTTCTAGTCTCACTTCGGACAGGGGAGAGTGATGTCACTGTGTTATACAGTAAAACCTCAGATAACACTAAAACCTGGTTCCACAAGTCTTGGTGTTATATGATTTTTAGTGTTATCTGATGCATGTTAAAATCCTATGGGATCCATAGAGATAAATTGTAACCACATAGGCTTTAGTGGTTGTTATCTGAAGCATCCCATAGGATCTTAATGTTATCTGATGCAATTCTTCCCCCCAGATTTCTTAATGTTATGCAATTTTAGTGTTATTTGATACTAATGTTATATGAGGTATTACTGTATATGGATAAAGGCTTTAGAGAAAATATTATGGTTAAGTCTGCACATGGTACCAGTCGAATTTACCTACAATGCTGAGAGAACTCCCAATTCAGCTCTCATTCAACACCAGATGGTATTGTGAAACTTTATTTCCCAGTGATGGGTGTACAGGGCGGCCAACCTCGGTGCCCCAGGGGTTCTCTGACTTCAATTCCCAGAAACCCAAGTAAGCACAACTGATGATCAGGGCTTCTGGGAATTGAAGCCTAGGAATACCTGGCAACCCGGTACAGTCATGAATCAGTGATGGCATGTTACAGGTTCGCACCAGTTCGCCAGAACTGGTAGCAACTTTTCCCAGTGTCCCGGAGAACTGGTAGTGGCTTTTGGAGGGAACTACCTCGGGGGCTTACCTTTTCGCTGGTTCCCCCACTGCGCATGCACGCCAAGCGCTTGGTGTACATGCACGCCTACAGCACTTGGAGTGCATGCGTGGCCTCCTTGCTGTCCTCCCAAGCGGGGAGGAGGAAGAGAAGCTGCTAGCCTAAAGCTCCTATAGCCTGCTCCCCAGGGTAAGTGACTCACCTTTGGGTGTGGGGTGTGGGTGTGTATTTTAATGTGTATTTAATGTGTATTGATTTTTAATGTGTATTTTTATGTGTTTTATGTGTATTTAATTTGTAATTTTATGTGTTTATATGTCTATTTAATGTGTATTTATTTTAATGTATATTATATGTGTTTACGTGTATTTTTATGTCTATGTGATTTGTATTTTTATGTCTACTTATTTTTATGAGTTTTTTTACGTTGGCTCCACCCATAAATTAGGCTCCACCCACATTGACTCTGCCCACGGTGTGGTAGTAAAATTTTTGACATCCCACCACTGGTCATGATGCATTTGAA
Source organism: Furcifer pardalis (assembly GCA_030440675.1). NCBI lineage: Eukaryota > Metazoa > Chordata > Lepidosauria > Squamata > Chamaeleonidae > Furcifer > Furcifer pardalis. Next base: position 33,722,449 of record CP126894.1, on the reverse strand, counting down.
AGTTTTTTATTTTAAAACTAAAACCTTAAAAATATTTTATACACCAAATAAGAGATTAAAGGAAGTTACTTTTTCTCAACTTTTGGTTACCAGATGTTCTAGGTCCCAGAAATCTTGACCAGCACAGCCAATGCTGAGGGCTGCTGGGAGCTGTAGTCCAATAACATCTGGGGACCCAAGGTTGAGAACCACAGCATTCCGCAGCTGACACAACACACTTGGGATGCCATGAAGCCTCTTAATCTCATGAATCCGAAGAAGTGGACTGCAGTTCACCAAAGTTTATGCCTTTGACTTACCGTTCCTGCTGCAAGGTGCACATAGCCTCATTATTGTGATCCCAGCAATGAAACTAATCTTTGTGTTGGAAAAAGCAGGAGGTGCTAGTTTTGCTGCAATAAGCACTGTATCACGGCTATCAGGAAATCTGTGATTTCCTCATTCTTTCCAGCGGGCTACTATCAGATTTTTGTAAAAATTGTCTCAAGGACTCGGGAGGTTGAGTATCCTGTAGAAGGCTTGTGGCTGCTAACGCTCTAGTCCAGTGGTGCCCAAACTAAGGCCCGGGGGCCGGGTGCGGCCCCCAACGCCAATTCATCCGGCCCGCGAAGCCCTCGTCGCTCCTGGAAGAGGAAGTAAAACGCGCCCGTACGGGCGCGTTTTACTTCCTCTTCCAGGAGCGACGAGGGCTTCGCGGGCCGGATGAATTGGCATTGGGGGCTGCACCCGGCCCCCGGGCCTTAGTGATGGGCTCCCTGAACCACATGATTGGCCCACGGCCCAAAAAGTTTGGCCACCCCTGCTCTAGTCTATGTCCTTTACGGGAGCACCTAGAGTAGTGGTCAGCAAACTTGGCTCTCCAGGTGTTCTTGGACTTCAGTTCCCAGAAGCCTTGATCAGCAGGAGTGCTGACTTGGGCTTCTGGGAATTAAACTCCAAGAACACCTGGAGAGCCAAGTTTGCAGACCCCTGACCTAGAGGCATGGCTTAGTGCAGTGGTCTGCAAATAGTGGCTCTCCAGGTGTTTTGGACTTCAATTCCCAGAAGCCCAAGTCAGCACTACTGTTGATCGAGGCTTCTGGGAATTGAAGTCCAAAACACCTGGAGAGCCACTATTTGCAGACCAAGGGCTTAGTGGTTAAGTGACGACCGGAAGGTTGTCAGGTCGACAGTTCGAGACCCGAGTACCACAGGACAGAGCGAGCCACCGCTATCTGCCCCAGCTCCTGCCAACCAAGCAGTTCGAGAGCGAGAAATTGCAAATAGATAAATAGGTACCGCTCCGGCGGGAAAGGTAACAGCGTTCTGGGCACTCTCTGGAGACGTTTAGTCATGTGTGTCACATGACCACAAAAAAAGGCTGTTCGGCTATAAACAGAGGAGGAGCACTGAACCCTTGCGTCAGATACGACTGGCTTTGGAGCAAGAGGGGGACCTACCTAGACACATTCCCCGCCCATACCCACGCAGATGGAGTGCCCCTCTAGCCGTGGCTTCATCTTAACTCTATGGTATCCTTAGGATGGGGGAGGGGGAGATGGAGTCGGTCCGCGAAGGAAACGGAAGGAAGCTTTGCCAGGGGACGGAAGCCGGGAGGCGGCGCCCGTGCCGGCGCTTCTAGCAGCTTCGAGGCGGCGCGAGGTGCCCGGGCGCGCTCCCTGCTTCGTTGGCGGAGGCGGCAGGTGGTGGTGGTGCTCCGGAGGCGCCGATGGCCAAGTGGGGGGAAGGAGACCCGCGCTGGATCGTCGAGCAGCGCGCGGACGCCACGAACGTCAATAACTGGCACTGGTAGGTGGAGGAGGGAACCGGGAAAAGGCCGGCGTGAGAGTCTTATCTAAGGCAAGGCAGGGGGACCCAAACCTTTTGGTCCGTGGGCCGGTCACTTATGGCCTGGAGTGACACGAGGGCTTCTCATTCATGGGCCAGATCCAGCCCCCGACGACAATTCATCGAGCCCAGGAAGCCCTCGTCACTCCAGGAAGCTTCCAGGAGGAGAGACATGTGGGCCGGATGAATTGGCATTGGGGAGGATCTGGCCCACAAGGCCGTAGTTTGGGCACCCCCTGGTCTAAGGGGAGGGCAGGGTTGACCAATGAAGGCTGAGGGGTGAAAAGGCCAGGTGTTTGTTTGTTTATTTATTTAGATTTATTATCCCGCCCCAATCAGGTGTTGTCAGCTCATCTTTCCTTGCCCGCATGTGGCTGTTGCCTCAGGTCTGTCTTGCGTTGGAGAGCTGGGCATGGCATGGCTTGGCATTGACCTTGCCGCCCTTTTGCCTGGGTGTTGTAGTAGAGGCGGTTTAAATGGAGTTTGCTGTATGGGGGAAAATGCTTGGCCCTGAGGAATGAGCAGGTGAGAAGCTTACTGGGTCTGCTCTGTTCCTCTCTGAATTATTATTATTATTATTATTATTATTATTATTATTATTATTATTATTATTATTATTATTATTATTATTATCATTATCATTATCATTATTATTATTATTATTATTATTATTATTATTATTATTATTATTATTATATTCAATTTATATGCCGCTCTCCTTGCCAAAGCAACTCAGAGCGGCTTACAATGTTACAATATCAAATACAGTAATACCTCATATAACATTAGTATCGAATAACACGAAAATCGCATAACATTAAGGAATCTGGGGGGAAGAATTGCATCAGATAACATTAAGATCCTATGGGATGCTTCAGATAACAACCGCTAAAGCCTGTGTGGTTACAATGTATCTCTATGGATACCATAGGATTTTAACATGCATCAGATAACACTAAAAATCATATAACACCAAGACTTGTGGGACCAGGTTTTAGTGTTATATGAGGTTTTACTGTATTAAAAAGCAGCATAGTATAAATATAATAGATATGTTACAGTCAATACAGTCAACAAATCTTTCATAAAAACAAGAATACAATACAGTCAGGAAAATGCAATACAATAAAAAAATACGCTACAGTCAATCTACTTGAATAATAATAATTTTGTGTCAGAAGTTATTCTGAGTTGAAAAGATTTTTTTTTTTTTTTTTGCTGTAGAAACTCCGCTCAGGGAATGCCCAAATGAAGCTCCTTCCATGTCCCCAAGATCTTTTTCCACCAAAGTGGTACCTATTTATCTACTTGCAATTTCTTTTGTTTTGAACTGCCAGTTTGGCAGGAGCTGGGACAGAGACCTGGGTCTCAAACTGACTTGCTGGCCTTCCAGCTAACAAGGCGAGCTTCTTAACCATTGAGCCACCACAGCCCCATATCTATTTGAAAGTTATTGTTCTTTTTAGAGCATCTTCCCCTCCTCCCATGTCTAGGCCACACATGAAACTGCCAAAATGAAGGCACCTTTTGGTAAGTTCATTCTCCAGTTCCTTTCACCTGACCTAATGTGAGAAAGATTAGCCAGCACAACAAGGTGTGTTTCAAAAATACCACAATGTTCAAGGATGCTTTTTCTGTGCACCCCTTTTAATGGGTAAAAAGTAGACAACAGCAACAACCAAAATATATGGCAGGTAAAAGTAAAAGTCTCCCTTGCTTGAAAGTCAGTGGTGTCTGTCTCTAGGGTTCAATGCTTATCTGTAGAGTTTTCTGTGGCTATGTGTCAGACATGACCTAAATACAAAAGCACATGGGATGCTGTTACCTTTCTTGCCAAAATGGTACCTTTTGATTTGCTTGCAATATAGTCCTTGCTTTGGGGAAGTGCCAGTTAAATTACACTGCATCATACAACTAAGATTCAGAACCCTTTCTTGTGATTTTTGAATGTCATAGTTAAATAAGGCCATGGAGAAAGATCTGCTTGTTGGAATTCTAGATTGATCTTCATTTGGTACCAGTTTCTTTCCTAGTTTGAATCTGAAAGAGAAAGAAAAATGGTGATAGACAATATTATGTAAACAACAAACTCATTCTGCAGTGATGAGCAGGTTGTCTGTTTAAAGTGCATATGCTAAATTCAGCAATATTAGAGCAACTTTGGAATATTGCACCTACCTCTAATTTATGAAGGACATTTTGTTTTTACCTCTAGCTGTTGTACAAAGTATCTGTTAGGCTGAATTTTCAAGCCTGGGGAATTATAGAACTGTGCTGCAATAGCATTAGATTTTTGATGGAATAGTATGAACAAAGAATTGAGGCTTTCTTTTCCTAGTCTTTGAAATGGGTGTTATGATTGCTGATAGTGAGAACAGGGTACAGCTGCACTTAGTATAATGCCTGAAATCCCCTAGTAAGTTACTAACGTAGGCTGATTGAATCAGTGGGGATTTGGTGAGTCAGTTTCTCGGTAAATTCAATTGGATTTCAGCCAATAAATGGCAGATGGTATTTTCCTATTAAATGTTAAGAGAGCATTGGTGATTAATATGTTAGGTTTTTAAAAAAAATATAGGCAGACTGATCATTGAATTGTGAGAGGGCTACATGTACATTTCAACAAGTAATTTGGGGGTCCTCCTGGACTCATGACTCCTGCTCGAAGAGCAGGTGGCAGTCGTGGCTAGGAGGGCTTTGCACAGCTTCATGTAAGATGCCAATTGCACCCACTCCTTAACAGGGACTACTTACTCATGATCACACATGCTCTGGTCACCTCCAGATTGGATTATTGCAACGCGCTCTACATGGGGCTGCCGATGACCATTCAGAGGCTGCAGCTGGTCCAGAATGCGGCTGCCCAGGTGGTGTTGGGGTGTGGGCGTTATTCCCGTGCATCCCCATTGCTCTGGGAGTTGCACTGGTTATCAGTTTGTCTCCAGGTGCAATTCAAGGTGCTGGTTATTACCTTTAAAGCCTTATATGGTAGTGGGCCAGGATAATTAAGAGACCACATCTCCCCAAGGTTTTCTGTCCGTCCCAACAGAGCGGACTGGAGGGGCTTCCTATTAGTGAGCCTCTCTGGCACCAGGCGGAGGGCCTTCTCCATGTCCTCTCCAGCCCTTTGGAACCACCTGCCCCTAGAGCTGCGTCTCCAGATGGAGCTACTGGCCTTTAGGAAGGGTGTGCAGACTTGGCTGGCGGGACAAGTGTGGGGTAGTGATGGCTCACTAACCCCTCCCTGCTGACTTATTTAATATCTTATAGCCACCCTCTCTTTATTTTATGAATGAATAGTTGTTTTACACTGTTTTTAGATATATTTTAAATTATATTTGAATTGGTGCTTTTATATGTTTTTATATGATGTGCTTTGTAACCCGCCTTGAGTCGTCTCGGCAGGTAGAGCGGAATAGCAATCAAAAAAGTAAATAAATAAATAAATAAATTTTGTCAGTTTCTTCAGTTATAGCAGAATTAATTGATTTCTCACAATATGGTAATTTATTCCTCAAGTAGCATAACTAATGGAAATTCAAAGTATTTTTGGAGAGACCAGAGAAAGAAAAGGCTACTTTTTTGACAACATTTCACAGATTTCAATTGCTGTGAGATTTGCCATGAGGTTCTGAGAAGTGTTCAGAAAATAACTTTTCACATCTATAAGGCAAAAACATTTATATGCTAAAGCTGTGGCAGATTTTGAATGTAGCTTTTAAAAATGTGCTTCTCTGTTCCAGCTCCTGCCAGCCTAGCAGTTTGAAAGCAAGAAATTTGAAGTAGATAAGTAGGGACCACTTCGGTGGGAAGGTAAACAGTGTTCCATGGACATGCCTGCCACATGCAGATGCAGACAGTACTGGCTCTTTAGCTATAAACAAAGATGAGCACTGAACCCTAGAGTTGGATATTACTGGCTTTTGAGCAAGGGCGACCTTTTTATTAGAATTGGCTTTTTATAATGAAAAGGGATAGTTTTATATTTCATATTTTAGAATGCAACGCACATACTTGCGAGTGAGATCCACTGGACTCAGTGAGGCTTACTATTGAGCAGACATTTATAGTAGATTTATCATTACAATTAACTTGTAACCCGGCTGCTCGGGTAGTGATGGGGTGCGGGCGTTATGCTCGTGCCTCACCACTGCTTCAGGAGCTGCACTGGTTGCCAGTATGTCTCCGGGTGCAATTCAAGGTTATTACCTTTAAAGCCCTACAGGATACTTAAGAGACCGCATCGTCCAAAGGACATCTGTCCGTCCCACCAGGGCGGATCGGAGAGGCTCTCTTATCATTCCATCGGCTAGAGAGGCGCATCTCTCTAGCACCAGAAGGAGGGCCTTCTCCGTGGCCGCCCCGGCCCTTTGGAACCTCCTGCCAACTGAGTTACGTCTACAGACAGAGCTCCTGCCCTTTCGGAAGGGTCTAAAAACCTGGCTGGCAGGGCAGGTGTGGGGCTCCAGGAATATGGGGTCCCATGTTGGGTGGCTGATCTGATGGGACAGCCACCCCTCCCTCACTCTTTTAAACTTTTTAAATCTTTTTAAACTTTTTAACCTTTTTAAATTTTTTAGATCTTTGTAAATTCATGGTTTAATTCTTTTTTAACCGATTTTTTAAACTAATTTGGAACCCCAAGGTTTTAATTTATGAATTTTCTGTAAGCCGCCTAGAGTCAGGTTCGCCTGATTGGGGCGGGATAATAAATCTAAATAAATAATAAATAAACTTCCCTTGGATAGATAACATCAAATAACATCTATTGAGTTAGTGGTAGAAGAGAGTTCTGTGAGTTGACTAGAACTACGAGTCCTACGTTCTCATTAAAATGTAGCAGCCTGCTGGGATTGGCTACTTATTAATAATGTTAATAACGTAATTCTAAATTTGCCAGTAGTTTTTTTTTTGTAGCTTAGCTAGCTAGACCCCAGAACAAAAAGTGATTAATATGGCTTTGATCTCACATTCTATCATTGTTTACACTGAGCTGCAACAAGGCCATCATCAAAATATTTTATTGGTGCTAGAGTCAGGATCTAACATTATCTTTTGCCAGATTTTTTATGTTTGCATATATAGGCTAGTGCTGTGGTTCCCAACATGGGGCACACGCTTCCCAGAGGAGCAATTTGATTTTAAGGGGGGTAATTTGAGAATGAGTTAGACCAAGTTAATGGCCTTTTAGGCTTCTTCCACATACTGTAAATAGGAGTTCACTTTTTGAATAATAAACATTATATGTCACTGGGGTATGTGTGGGGAGCTATCAGAATTTTAGAGATGCTTAGGTGGGGCATGGCCAAAAAAAGGTTGGGAACCAGTGGGCTAGAGTCTTGTTGATGATTAATGCATGCACAGGTTAAATTGCATAGCTTACAGTGATAAATTGTTGCTAACGATCTGTAATTAAATGCCCAGCACACATCTGTTGTACAGTCAGGCACATGCCTAATAATGAAACAACCAAACATTGTAGCAAGTTTTAAAGTTTAATTTATGCATGGATGCATTTCCAACAGTATTCTGGCCATGGTGTTTCATATTTTTAGGGTAACATTAGTATGTAATTTGCATTTGAACGGTGATGTAGTAATACCATAACTTCAGAGGATTAAGAGTGGCTGCCTCTTATTTTCTGTTTGCTGTGTTTGAAAGCCTGCAAGGAACAGTCCATCATCACTCTAGGTAAACTGAAACTATTGTTGAACTGCTCATACCATTAAGAGGCCTCTCTCAATATTTAGCCAAAATAAATCTTCTGCTGTCTTCCACTAACCTTATCCTATCAAATGAACAAGCACTTACCCTGACTTTTATGCCTCAATATTTTCTAGTTATTTCACCTTTTCTTATTTGTTTATTTATTTATTTATTTATTTATTTATTTATTTATTAGATTTATATCACCACCCACTCACCACAGCGACTCAGGATGGCTTACAATCAACATAAAATACAGCTTCATTAGAAACAACTTAGGCAGACCCCAATCAGTCCCCAGATGACAGGTTATTTTAGCGAGGGCATATGAGCCAGAGAGCATGTTTCCCATGCTGCTAACTATCTGTACTACCCTCTCCAAACTAGTGGTTCCCAACATGGGACGTAGACCCCACAGGGGGATTTCAATTCCCAGAAGCCTAAGTCATTAAACTGGCTGATCAGTGCTTTGGGGAATTGACTTAGGTTTCTGGAAATTGAAGTCCAAAAACCAAAGGTTGGAAAACACTACTCTAAACTATTTATGTCTTTCCTTGCTAAAAGATAGCTTCTAAAATGGAGTAGAGTACTCTACTTGTGACTTGACTAATGCAGAAACAAACCAAAATGCAATGTTAGTCACAACTAGAATAAGCACATTATAATAAATGGACTTTTCCATTCATTTCATTGTGTCTACTCTAGTTGAGATTTCCATTGGATTTAGCCTAGAATAAAGTGTCTGATGGAATACCCAGTGTGGTGTAGTAAATACAATAATGGTGGAACTGGTGAAGCATTCCTTAAATATCCCACTTTCCTTGATGGACCTGCTAGGGTCACTCTAGGTCAGTTCACCCTGAAGGCACATAACCACAAACAATAATGTCTGATGGAGGGAGAATTTATAAAGAAGTAGAAATGAAATGTCTTCTGATGTTCGGTTTTGTTTGGATTTTTGGCCAATCTTTTATTTCCTTCTGGATGTATGAATAGAATTCCCCCTTAAATGTAGGCTGAAATCCTGTTTGTGTTCACATGGCTTGCTTAAATAGCCAATACTAATTTCATCTAATTGGCTAGCTGCAGAGATGAATCTTCATTATGTAGCTGAGTACATAATCAGGCACATTATGAATCAGCTGGAGCAAGTTACACAAAGCTTTTGTGAATATGAATAGGATACTGACTATAGTTTATATTAGGCCTTTTGTAGTTGCTCAGTTGTTTGTTTGTAGTACTGCTGAAGTAAAGTCAGTTATAGTACACCATGGAAGGACTGATACAGAAATCATGAGTTTCTTGTTTTTTGGATTTCTATGTCTGTTTAATGAGTGGTGAAAAACAGGAGTAAATGTTGAATATTTAGAAGAATAAAATGAAGGCAGAAATGATTGACTTCCATTGGATATTATTACATTAAATATGATTAATTAAAATTCTTGACTAGCATCTTCCAGAACTGTAGAGATGTAAAATGTATGGAAACAATGAACCAATGGGTAGGGCACAATTTCTTTCTTTAAAAATAAGGCTGAACAGGAAGCTGAAATATATGCAATATTTGTTCTTTAAAATCAAACCTAAATGTAATCTTCTCTTAAGTAATATCATCTAAAACTAGCTAGCTTAAATCACTATACTCTTCTGCATATTTATGAAATGTGCACCAATCCTGTGTGTTTACTCAGAAATCTGTTTAAGGCTGTTTATTCCCAATTAAGGACACATCTTATTGCAGACTAGAATGTAAGAGCCTTAGTTAATTTATAAACAAAACTTTTGATATATCCCGTATTAAAGAACAGGTGACCTTTCACTAGATGTAAGCTATATTTCTAAGTGCTCCTTTCTAGCTGTATTCTGCTTTTTGTGAAATAGGAAGAAACTAGAATTATATGATGTGAGCCAAATCCTACAGATCCTCAACAATCTCCTTGCATAGATAACAGGATATAGTATTTGAAGTGCAGGAATGTATCCAATCTGAATGTTGTAAATGTGCAGGAATTATTATCTAATGTATATCATGATGGACAACCTGCAGCTCTTGACCCCTATGGATCCACCGGCTATATTTCCTCTCTTTGAGGAGGACGGCATATAAATCTGTAAAATAAATAAATAAATAAACACACTCTGCAAACCATCAGTTGTAGCCTCTGTCACAACAACCTAGCCTTCCATCAACCAGGTACAGAGAGAGATGGAGAGGCAAGATATGATTTTGACTATTTTTAACTCTGCCTTCATAGTGGCCTTTAATCCTGTCTTCTACCAATGTATCCTTTCCCCCAACAAACATTATCAATGAGGGAACACAGCCTTCAATGTGAAAAAGGTTTCTTACTCTTACTGTACAATGTCTTGGGAGCAGAGGTTGAAATACTACCTCCAAAACTGAACTTGTTATTCTCATCCCAGAATTACTTTTTCCAATAACAATAAAAATTTAAAGGAGCAAATCTTTTTAAAAAGCTGTATGAAAAGTATTTTCATTATGAATGATTAGAATCCTTTTTGAAATAAAATTTTACATATTGAAAAGATGCAGCATAAGTATCTGTGTTAGTGTATAAACCTTAACCTTTTTTGTTATTGTTCTTTAACATTTCAGGGTTTTTCCCCCTTTTGGTGTGGGGAAACAGAATTAAAAATAGATTTTTAAATAATCATAAAAATGATACAAGCTTCTGATTTCAAGTTAATATCTTAATAAGTGTAACTTTTCAAGTAATATGTGGTAGACAGTACTCCAGAAGGGATAGACCAAAGGACGTGTATGCAAAGCATTTAAAGGCAGCATTTTTACAACATGTAAATATTTAGTGTCAGCTATTTGTTACTGAGAGGGACTGCGATGGCTTAGTGGTTAAGATGCTAAACTTGACAACTCGAGAGCCAAGTACTGCACGATGGAGTGAGCTCCCGTCTCTGTCCCATCTCCTGCCAACCTAGCAGTTGGAAAGAAATTGCAAGTAGGTAAATAGGTAACACTTTGGTGGGAAGGTAAACAGCATTCTGTGCACTCCAGTGTCTAGTCATGCCTGCCACATGTCCACTGAAACGTCTGCAGATGCATACAGTGCTGGTTCTTTAGCTCTAAATAGAGATGAGCACTGTACCCTGGCGAAGGTGACTTTTACCTTTACCTATTTGTTACTGCATGCTTTCACTGAGAATTTTGCTCCTTAGGACTGAAAGAGATGCATCTAACTGGTCCTCGGAGAAGCTGAAAACTCTGCTTCTGGCTGTTAGAGCAGAGAATGCAGATGGGGATTGTGAAGTGACAGAAGTGAGCAAACTGGATGGAGAGGCCTACATCAACAACCGCAAAGGAAAGCTAATTTTCTTCTATGAGTGGAACATCAGGCTGTCTTGGACAGGTGAGTTGGCTGCTCTGCTTTTTGCCAATGCAAAAGTCCTGTTGTAAGTTTCTGGGTGTTACATTGGTGCAAAGCTGAACTTTCAAAATTCTTTTCAAAGAATCAGGGAGTGGCTTGACAGAGTAACTGCTCTTTGAGTTTCTAGGATGCTCAAGACTGTCAGAAGTTGGTGTTGAGAAAGTAAAACTGGCCAAGACTTTGAATTCAGCATATTGTTCTTTACAGGTACCTCAAACAGTGGTGTGAAATACAAAGGATATGTGGACATTCCTAATCTGTCAGATGAAAATGATATTGATGAAGTTGAGGTGAGCTCAGCTCTCAGTGATATTCTTGTCTGCCACGTCACTGGAAGACGATCCCAAATTTAAATAGTCTGATACCACATCACAATATTTTGCACTGCCTTTGAAGATGTGTCATCTTTTCTTATTGTTGCCCTCTTCAGCTTTTTATTGTTTTCAAATGTCTTAAATCTGTTTTGATTTCTGCTTTTCAAAGATAAAAATTATTTCCAGCCTTATAGCATTGCCTCAATACTCTTTGGGAGGGAAAAATTAGTGCTTTTGCTTTTATTGTTGTAATGTAATTTTATGTAATAATTTTATGGATACATTGTAGATTGGCACATAAAAAGTGAAAAATGCTTTCTGTTCAAAATGCATGGGTTTGTTTTATTTTTATTAGATTGTAGTTACTCTTGCAAAAGATGAGCCAGATACCAGCCTGCTAGCACTGATGAAGCAAGAAGGTGTAGAACAGATTGTTCATGCTTTGGGAACTTACGTCAGTACGCTCAAAACAGGTATGGACACAAGGACAAGCAAATGGTAGAAACCTTGCTTTTTTTCTTCGCTTGCTTTTTTAAAATGGAGGAAATAGAACAGCAGAAGTACATAGCACTGGAAATAAAGGGGTGGTGGTGGTGGTGTTTTGAAGTGTTAGAGACCTGGCCATGGTTGCATGTGTCTCCATGACATCTAGGCTGGAGACATATGCTTTCACCGATCATGAGGCATCTAAAATCCCTGAATTAGATGCTGAATTAGTACTAGAAGAATGACAATCTAAGGAAGAGCTAGATCCTATAGATCAGCATTTCCCAAACTATGTTCTGCAGAACACTGGTGGACTTCAGTTCCCAGAAGCCTAAGTCAGTAAATTGGCTGATCAGTGCTTTGGTGAATTGACTTAGGCTTCTGGGAATTGAAGTCCAAAAACCAAAGATTTGGAAACCTTGCTATAGATAATGAATATGTTATTTGCACAGAATAAATATTTCTGGTATTAGAAAATAGGAGGTGACCTTAGAATTAATTTTAATAGCAAATACTTAGGCTTTGTTCTGCTTGTCAACATGCACACTAATTAGAATTTGAGTATGATTGAATAGATGATTCTTAGATCTGTTCCAAAATAAGAACAAGCAAGGCACAAGATTGTTTACAATTTGCATTTTTACAGATAGGTAGCTGTAGTGCCTGGCTAAACAGATGTGGTAAAAGAGAACTGATACCTCATGAGAAACCTGTACATGAGAACCTGGGGAACATAGTGAAAAGTAGACACATTACATTGCAAACAAAAATTCGTATAGTGAAAGCAATGGTATTTCCAGTGGCAATGTATGGTTGTGAGAGCTGGACCATTAGGAAAGCTGAGTGCAGAAGAATAGATGCTTTTGAGATGTGGTATTGGAGGAGAGTTTTGAGAGTCCCCTGGACAGCGAGGAGAACAAATAGGTCAATCTTAGAAGAAATTAACCCTAATTGCTCCTTAGAAGGTCAAATAGTAAAGATGAAGCTAAAGTACTTGGACATCAAATGAGAAGAGAGGATTCGCTTGAGAAAATCTTGATGCTGGGAAGGGTGGAGGGCAAAAGAAGAAGGGGGCGGCCAAAAATGAGATGGCTAGATGGTATTGTAGACACAATGGGCACAAAGCTGAGTGAGTTGAGGAGGATGGTGGAGGACAGAAGTGCCTGGCAGACAGTGGTCCATGGGGTCGCAAAGGGTTGGAATCGACTGTGCGACTGAACAACAACAAAACCGTGATGTGAAGTACAGCTTGCCCCCTGTATCCAAGAGGAGTAAATTCCAAGAAACTGTGGAAAGCAGTGAACTCTGTATTATAATGCACATAGTTGTCATACAAGGTGGGGTGGAAATGCCTCCTCTGATTTTCATGTGAAACGTGAAACAGCTCTGTTGGGGAAAGCCTTTATTAAAATACGATGCTGTCTTAACATTTTATTGTAGATACTGGCCTCTAGTGGTCAGCTGTGATAATGCATCTTAGAAACATGTAATTTGCACCTATTTCCTGATTTTTTACTGAATATTTATGGCCTGCAGATAAGTGAGACCACGGATATCAGACCCATGGATTCAGGGGGAAGGTGACCTGTATATTTTGATTTGTAATTTGTGCCTCGCCACTGCTGCAGGAGCTGCACTGGCTGCCTATATTGTATGTCTCTGGGTGCAATTCAAGGTGGTGGTTGTCACCTTTAAAGCCCTTCATGGTAGCGGACCAGGATACCTCAGGGATGTATCGTCCCTAGGACATCAACCTGTCCCATGAGAGCAAACCGAGAGGGTATCTTTCAGATACCATCCATTGGGGAGGCTCGCCTCTCCACCACAAGGAAAATGGCCTTCTTGGTCATAGCCCCCACATTATGGAACCGCCTCCTGGTAGAACTATGCCTCCAGGCCCAGTTGCTACCATTTAGGAAAGAGCTGAAGGTGTGGTTGGCAAAATGGGTCTGGGAGATTGTCAACAAGCTCCCCTTTCTGGCTCATTTGAGGCTCCACCCTCCTGTAACCAATTTTAATGTTAATGTTATGCTGATTTTATATTTGTTTTTAAGATAGCAAAATAGCACAACGGTGGGCAATATTGGCAAATGTTCTTAAGGGTTTTATATTGGTTTTATATTGGTTTTAACTTGTTTCATTGTATGGTCAGTGAGGTGCTCACTGGCCTATGTACACTGCCGAGAGTCCACTGGATTAGGGCAGTATATAAATAAATAAATAAAATAATGTGTTCTCTGATTTGACTCATTCAAACTTTTATGTTTGCTCAGCTATGTTTTGTATTCCTGCTATATATCATAGGACAGGGGTTCTCAACCTATAGCCTGTGGGATGGATCTGGCCCATAGCACCAACTCATCCTGCCTGCGACCATGTTCCAGCTGCTGCTGCCACTGCCTCAATCCTTCTCGCCTCTGCTTGGCTTGGCGTGTCCCTAACAGTGCTCCATAGCAGGGCAGATGTTGTAAGGCTTACAACATCCAGCCTGCTATGGAACACCATTAGGGACATGCTAAGCCAAGAGGAGGAGACAAGGATTGAGGCGGCAGCAGCAGCAGCTGGAGTGAGGTCACATGCTGGATGATTTGGTGCCATGCAGGGAAGCGGTGTGGTGGGGAGTGGTGGGTGGCTAGGGGTGGTTGCGGCTCCTGCTGGCAGCAATGGCAGTGTGGGTGGAGTGGTGGGTGGCTCAGGGGTAGTTCCGCTGCCACTGCCAGTGGTGGGGGGAGTGGTGGGGGCTTGTGGTGGTCCCACTACCCTGAGTCCCCCTCCCCCCGCCGTCATCATCAAAGGCACCTATCCGGCCCACCAACGCTCTTAGGACTAATATAAAATGCCACTGCTGAATTCTCATCTATGCTTGTTTTGGAGAATCCCTGTGTTGCAGCAGCTGTACTGGCTACAGCTGGCAGAAAAATGCTATCCAGTGTCATTCCTGTACCCAGGGTTGTTAAGACTGCTTAAGTGTAAAAATGGAATATTAGATGTAAAGTCTGGTTGTCTGACAGGAGCAAAATAAATCACTAGAGACCATCCGGTGGAAGAATGGTTTGAAATATACATTGTGAATGGAAATTACTGTGTAAACATTTTATGTAGCTCTCTAATATCCTAGTTACTGTATATACCCTGAGTTAGTATCTGGTTGTATTCAGTGCTATCACAAGGTAGTTTTATATATTTTTGACTATATACTTCTAGACCAGTGTTTCCCAACATGGGACCCATGCCCCACAGAGGGACTTCAATTCCCAGAAGCCTAAGTCAGTACCTTGGCTGATCAATGCTTTGGGGAATTGACTTAGGTTTCTGGGAATTTAAGTCCAAAAAACAAAGGCTAGGAAACACTGTTCTAGAAAGTCCAAGAAGACTTGTTCCCATTCTGTAATTTATTCTCTGTTAGTTAGTTTTCCAGAGTACAGATCTAAAAGCCATTTATGTACATTCAATTTTCATCTTTCAAAATGAACAATTGCTATCCAAATGACTAATGAAGTTTGTCTTACTTTAGTGGTGTTCCCTAACAGCTAGGCTTGTTATGAAATGGAGATTAAATTTGTAAATGCTTTGCATGGACTAAAGTGCTTTAATATGTTTCAGAGTTTACCCAAGGCATGATTCTGCCTACAGCGAATGGTGAACAGTCAGACTCATCACCTTGTCCTATCCATAAAGCAGAGGAACGCAAGGTAGGAAAACTGGCTTATTTTGAAATAATATGAGTAGGAATATTTCTGAGCAATATTACCTGATAACACTTGGTTAACCTTACATAGTAAGTTATAGGACAGAAGGCTTCTAAGTCGTATATGACATGGTCCTGGGCAGTTTGCATTCTTTGCTGGAATATGTATATTCTGTGATAGGTAACTACTAGAGACTACAACTAAAGCAGAACTTGGGCTTTCTTGTTTTCTACCATGAAAATTGTGAAGTTTTGCAGTGGGTGAGGTCTGGGGAAGAAGAAGAAGAGGAGTGGTTGTAGAGTGCTGTCTTGCCGCCCCCCCGGCAGTTGAAATGGATGCAGATTAGTCTTGTCTAAGGGGAATATTGACCATTCAAGTATATCTTAGTGGTATAATGCATTATATACTTCTAGGCCACTCAGCAACCTGCTGCTACCAACGCACTTAAATCCAAATCTGTTGGGGTCAAGATTCCAACCTGCAAGATCAGTTTGAAAGACACTTTCCTAACATCTCCAGATGAGCTGTACAGAGTGTTCATTATACAGGAGGTAAGCATACCATAGAGGAAGAATGGATGTTTTTTAAGATGCAATGGCCACTTTTCAGCCTCAGGACTTTCCAGGAGCTGTAATAGGCCCTCCAAGAGAAACTGAAAGTGACCTTGCCATCTCCTTGGACAAAAACAGGAGGATAAGAACCCAGATGTTTTGCTAAAACAATTAGGAAGAGGTGCATTATTTTGGAGGATAGTTACGTAGTGAAAATCTGTCATTTCTTTGGAAAAAGAAGCAAAATAGTGGAATTTTTTTTTGTCATGGTCTTCTGGTGTAAAAAAGTGGCCTGGGAGGGTCTACAATCTAGCCCAGGGGTCATACATGTCTTACTCTAGTGTTAGAGGTGTGCCTGTACATTCCCACTATGTTTTGCAGACAAGTTTCAGAACTGATTCACTAGGAAACATGTCTGCGTTAGGAAAGGGGAGCCCATATTCCTTTCATTCACACAGTACTGAATGAACTCTGACTAGGTTGCCTTCCTAACTTCTCTTGTTGCAGATGGTTCAGGCCTTTACTCATGCTCCTGCTGTGGTGGAGGCTGACAAAGGAGGAAAATTCCAGCTACTAAATGGCACAGTCATTGGCGAGTTCACTGAACTAGTAAGTACTAATGATGTCTGCTTGTCATTTGGGAAGTGCCTTCTCCTTAGCCTGTGAGTTGTTTGCTGTCCATTGCCTTTGCTATTTTACTGTACCCTCCAGGTGCCAGACATACACTTCCCCCCTGCTTATTGAATCGGTAAGGACCACAACAGGTTTTCTAGAACAGTCTAGTTAGGCGGAACTGGTATTGGACCGTTATGTCTTCTTTCCCTGGAAGTCCTAGCTCTCATAAGAAAGAAAACTTGGTGAGATCCAAAGGGGAAAACTGTGGTTTAATTTCTAACTCCATATTATGATCTTTTCCAGATTTCAGATCCTGGTTTGTAGTCAGAAATATACCACAGTTTTCTCATTTGGATTTAAAGAGAAACTGACTTAGCAAACGCTGTGATTTGTTACAGAACATGATGGAAGGGGATGTTTATAGGTACAAAAGCTTGTTCTTGGCCTTCTAAAGAATAGTTACATTTAAACTAAGCTAATGTCTAAGGTATTGTTTCCCAAAGTTTGGTTTTTGGACTTCAATTCACAGAAGCCTAAGTCAATTCACCAAAGCAATGATTAGCCAATGTACTGACTTAGGCTTCTGGGAATTGAACTCCCCCAGTGGCCCTATGTTGGGAACCACCATTCTAAGGGAAGCCCACTGTAGTTTATTATGGAGGGAATATTCCCAATACATTTAGGAGCAAAATTAAAACTCAAGGTTTTGGATGTATGTGTTGTTGTTTATTCAGGTCTGGTTCGGGGGGGGGGGAAGGCTGCTAATGGTAGTCTGCAACTAGATTTAGATCACTCTGCATTCAATAAAAGAAAAAGAGTTATGAGTTTGATTAATTGATGTGGTTTATATCCTGCTTTTCTCCTAAAATGTTGCAAGCTTGTGTGTAGTAGTAATGGATAAGGGTTAAATCAGAACATTAAAAAGATCAAAACCAAATTAAAGTCACAATGTAAAACAGAATACATTTCAGATGGATGGGCCATTTTGTCTTTCTTCAGTCTCAAAGGGTTATATTTTGCTATAGGGTTTATCATATTTCTTTGACAGTAAAATGTACTTATAATTGATTGGAAGTAAATAATTGACCTGTTTTTCAATAATATTGATATTTTAAATCTTTTTTTAAAAAACAAACAAACAAACACTTTCTCCTTTTGAATTTTGAAGTGAAAAATCTACCTACTTAGGCGATCTTCTCTTCTTTTCCAGGTTCCTGAAAAGCGGATTGCTATGAAGTGGAGATTTAAATCATGGCCAGAGGGTAAGTCAAATTGCTGTATATAATAATGCAGAAAATCCCTTAAATGTGGATTCTTATTCTAATGATGGCACTTACTCCCACATGTAAAGTAGTAAAAGTTACAATCAGAAGTTCACAAGCCTTGATCTTAGTTATACTGGAGGTACCCTTGGCTTGAGGGATGCTGGTATTATGCATATGCATGACCAGTAATTTCTTCCACTGATATTAAATGCTTCAGTAAGAGCAGATCACTGGTGGCACAGTGGTTAAACTGCTGTACTGCAGCCAAAATGTTGTGAGTTCAATCTTGACTCGGACACAAGGTTGACTCAGCCTTCCAAGGTCAGTAAAATGAGTACCCAACATGTTGGGGCAAAATGCTAATTAACTTGTGAACTGCCCACAGAGTGCACTAAGCACTATGGTAGGCATGCCCAAAATCTGGCCCATCAGGCTTGCGACACCCAAGCCAAACCAGGAAGTGAACATGGACGCTTCTGTGTATGTGCGGATGTATCCATATTCACTTTCTGGTTTAGCGCAGGTGTGGTTGCAGAAGCGTCCATATTCACTTCCTGGTTCGGTGTGGACATGCTCGCAAATGTGCATGAGCATCCGTATTAACTTCCTGGTCTGGCACAGACGTGCTCATGCATGCGCAGAAGTGTTCGTGCCAAACCAGAAAGTGAATATGGACACTTTTGTGCATGAGCAGATGCATCCATGCCAAACCAGAAACATACCCACTTTTGGGGGGATGGTCTGGCCCGCTCAGCTGTTCCAGGGGTGTGGTCAAGCCCCTGGTACAAAAAGTTTGGGCACCCCTGAACTATGGTGTGGTATAGAAGTGTAACTGCTCTTGCTAATTGCTGCTCTCTCAGCCAATTTGTGTTTTGGAGGAGGAAGGAAAATTTCTTTCCAATCTGTCAGAAAAGAAAGCGGCAGCTTCCGGTGCTGTGTGGCCACAGGGTAAGGGTATGTGTGTCCCTACTGATGTTTTGGTTTGCATGGCTTTTTTAGGACACTTTGCACTGATCACCTTGACTTTTGCTGACCGAGGTGGTGAAACAGAAGTCCGCTTGGAAGGGAAGGGGATCCCAGCCAGTGAAGAAGAGCGAACAAAAGAGGGCTGGCAACGTTACTACTTTGAGGGCATTAAACAGACATTTGGCTATGGAGCCCGCTTGTTTTAACGCTGGCTGCTGCGGAGAGTCTCTGTCCAAAGATTCTGCCGTGGGAACTGAGTTGCTTCTTGTCTGTCCCTTTCTTATCCTTGGTTTTCACTGTTGTGACAAGAGGGATGGGAGGATGGTCTTGAGGGCCATCATCTGCTTGTGCAGCGCAGTTGTCTCCGACCAACCCTTCACTGCTTGTGCATGTCTCCCGCTGCAGGGGAACCAGAGGTGGAGTCTCATAAATGTACATAAACTCTTATTGCTAAATAAACATAACTTAAAGAAGATGTGGTGCCTCTCTCTTCTGTGAATGAAGAGACCGTGGGGGGGGGGGGGTTAACCAGCAAGCAGAAAGCTAATGCAGAATATTGTAGTTACCTGAAAATACTAATGAGTACTTGAATTATAAAGAAATAGAAGCAGGTTGTAGATGTAGGATGTATGTCAGCTGAAAGCCAGTTTTTTTTTATCCTTGCTCTCCAGAAATTCCTTGCAAATTTGTGGCTAAACTACCTGGATCAATGACATTTTTAGACTTGGCAGCAAAAGTATAAATTATAGAAGAAAAGTATGTTCTGGAATGTAGATTACTCTGGAACTAAAGGGAAAAAATTTCACATCTACTTTTAAAGCATGTACTGTATTTCTGTTGGTCTGCTTGTTACAAATGGGCTTTAACAATGTAAATCTTTACTTTCCAAGAAAATCTGATGGTTGGGCTTTTCCCAGCCATATCGGATGAATCCCTTTGAAACTGTATGGAATAATAGCAGAGTGGGATGTGAGCAGCAGTGCCTGAGATATATATATAAAATAGATCAAAATTAGGTAAAGGGTCGCCGCTACTCAAAAGCTAGTCCTATCTGACTGTAGGGTTTGGTACTTATCTCTGTTTCCAGCCAAAGAGCCAGCACTGTCTGCATTAGCAGACATTTCTGTGGACATGTGGCAGGCATGACTAGACATGGAACACTGTTTACCTTCCCACCGAAGCGGTACCGATTTATCTACTTGCGAACTGTTAGGTTGGCAGGAGCTGGGACAGAGAGGAGAGCTCACTCTGTCGTTAAGCACTCAGGGTTTGAACTGCTGACCTGCCAACCTTCCAGTCATCAAGTTCATCATCTTAACCACTGAGCCACCACAGTCTGAGATATATACAAAAAACAAATGCTGAATAAACGAACTGACTGCAGCAGAAATTGAATAGCAGGGGTTGGGGAGGCCCGACGGGGTAGGAAGGCCCGACGAGGTAGGAAGGCCCGATGGGGGAGGTGAGAAGGCCCAGTGGGGATGGGGAGGCCTGATGGGGTAGGAAGCCCTGGTGGGGGTTGGGAGGGCCTGGTGGGGGGTGGGGAGGCCCAACGGGTGTGGTGGCCCGACAGGCGGTAGGGAGGCCTGATGGGTGGGGAGGCCTGGTGTGGGGAGGCCTGGCGGGGGTTGGGAACCCATTAGGGGTGGCAGAAGGCCCGGTGGGGTGGGGGGGTCTGGTGGGGGTAGGGAGGCCTGGCAGGTGATAGGGTCGGCAGGGTTAGGGAGGCCCAATAGGGTAGGAAGGCCCAACGGAGGTTGGGGAGCTCCATTAGGGGAGAAGGCACACACGCAGTGTTGTCAGTGAGCCTTAAGCAGTATGTGTGCACACAAACCCACATGACTTCACCAGAGGAACACTGACAACATCAAATGGGTGTGGGTACTTGTGATGCCTGCCCGCACACCTCCTCCTTGGGCGCTCGGTCTCAAAAAGTTTCGCCATCACTGATATAGGTTATGTTTTAATCAAATGCTTATACCAATTTTTTTCTTTTAGAACAACCCATAACTTTGAATGATTCAGAGAGTCAAAGGCTTTGCTATAATCTAAAATGCACCAACTGAATTTCCTTTGAAATTGTATATGTGCCAGTAGACATATTTGCAGTATGGTCTCTAGTCTCTGTTCACTTTCTGAATCCAGCTTGCATATCTGGCATTTCCCTCTCTCTCTTGCTTTCGAACTGCTAGGTTGGCATGAGCTGGGACAGAGATGGGCACTCATTCCGTCATGCAGTACTCGGGTCTTGAACTGCTGTCTTACTATCTTGCAGCTAGCAAGGTGAACTTCTTAACCACTTTCTTTATTCTTGTCAGATGCACCACCAGCATATAACAACATACAGAGTGAGAATTAACACATCTAAAAACAAAAAAGGAATTTAAAAGGGTTAGATGACATCTCCCCAATATTGGGCCACATCAACAGCATTTCCTCTTGCCAATATAAGGTCCTCCTCAGTGGACATTGATGGGCATCCTGTGTGTTGTATCCTATGGGAGTTACAGTAGTTTGTACTTCTCCCCATTCACACAGGCTGTCATCTACAGGGAAACCCCACTTTCTCAGATTAGCTTTTGGTCTTCCTACCCCTGCACACAGTCTATTTAAAGCTTCCCACACAGGCCATGGTGGTAGAGAGTCTTAGCCAGGCAGTGGAGAGTCACGTGGTTCTGCCCAGTTATCTGGTAGCTCCTTGTTCGTCTTTTATAGTTCTGAGGAGGTCTGTGGGGGCTGGTTTTTCGGAGGGGCAGAAGTTGTGAGGAAGCCATGCCTTGGTTTGAGACTCTGTTTTGGTGGTTGGTGGTAAAACAGCAGGTGTGTTTCCCAGGAATTTGCTTTGACCCACTCTTTCTGAGCAGCACTTTCGTGACAGAATTTTGATGGAGGGATGCCAGCTAAGTAATGCACTTTTTGTATCAGGGTTGGTTTTAGGCAACCTGTGACCAATCTCACAGTTCCATTTAGGGCTGCATCCACCTGCCCTGCATGTTTTGATCTGCACCACACTGGACTAGCCTACTCTCCTGCAGAGTAACATAAAGCGAGCGCAGAAGTTCTTAATGTGTGTGGTTGGGTACCTCAACTTGTGCCTGTTCTTTTCCTCAGAATATTGTTCCTGGCAAAAACCTTTTCGTTGGCATTAAGGCAGTGGGTCTTAGAAGTGAGAATTCAATTCAAGGTAACTTACAGGTATTTAGGGGTGATGCAATGTTTAAGCCTGGTGCCATTCCAAGTCACCTGCAGGCTTCTTGATGCCTCATGGCATCACTGAGCCACCTCAGTCCCTTATGATGATGTTATAAATCAGTGATGAGGAACCTTGGCCTTCCAGGTGGTTCTTGGACTTCAATTCCCAGAAGCCCAAGTCAGCACTCCTGCTGATCAGGGCTTCTGGGAATTGAAGTTCAAAAACACATGGTGCGCCAAGGTTAGCCCTCACTGTTATAAATAGCCAAATGGTCCTTGGCAGAAAGAAGGTTCCCCACCCTTGAGCAAGGCATGTGTCCACAAGATGGCAGCATTTTCCAAATTATTTGATCTACAAATGAGGATTTTGCCTGACTAAGAAAGTATTTGCCAAGGTTCACAATCTTCTTTATACCATACAACACATGGGAAGAAGAAAAAATCAAAATGCAAGAGAAAACAAAATTGCTGGTTCACCATTTGGCCAGAGTGTCCTTAGCCTCTGGCTTTGAATCCATGTGTCCTCAACCTCTCTTATGCTGCTGAATTTAGGGTTGCCATATATTTTTTCCTATGAAGGGATCTTCAACAGACAACTACAATGTGGTTTGCATGTTGGAAATGCCTACATCTATTGAATTTTGTTTCACTTCAGTTGCAAAAATAATTTAGCACTGTTTGCAGATATCTTCATATTGGACATTGGGTTTTTAAATCTTTAATATGGGAGAAAATGATTTTTCCATTCCTATGTCTAATAAGGTGATTTAAGTCTAGTGGTTCAAGTGGTTAAGACACTGACTGTGAGGTGGAAGGTCAGCAGTTCAAAACCCAAGTACTGCATGACGGAATGAGCACCCGTCTCTGTCCCAGCTCCTGCCAACTTAGCAGTTTGAAAGCATGAAATTGCAAGTAGATAAATAGGTACCACTTTGGTGGGAAGGTAAACATTATTCCGTGCACTTCGGTGTCTAGGCATGCCTGCCACATATCCACAGAAATGTCTGCAAAATGCAGATGCCGGTTCTTCAGCTATAAACAGATAAGCACTGAACCCTAGAGTTGGATATGACTGGCTTTTGAACAAGGGTGACCTTTACCTTTACTAGATTTCAAAAGCAGCTGCAACATCTTATTACTTAATACTGGCAGAACCAATTGGTGACTGAAAGCGTTGCTTCTAAATATTTAGAAGCTTAAAATTGATGGCTGGAAAACTGATTTGCAGTGGCTATCTAGATAAGTCATCTCTGAGTCTCCTGCCAACTGATGACAGGCCCCATCTGTAAATTCGATGTGCGTGTGACATATTGTTCTGTGAAATACAATGGTTCACTAAAATCACACAGTTGCTGTAGTGGGTTTCTGTTGACAGTCTTGTGCTTAGAGGAGTGAATCTCTGCCAAAGAACTAGGCCGAGTTTTTTAGGTTGTTCTCAAGAGATACATTTTGGGAACAGGCATGCCTCTGGCAGCTTCTTTGAATTATTAAGACAGAATAGTATACACACCAAACATGTTCAGATGCAGTGTGTATTTGGAACAAGTTCTATCTCTTTATATGTATTTTGGCTTAGCACCCTGCAGTGATTACAGGCACTAAGTTTTCAAGAACAGACTTAATGTGTTCCTGATTCTCGGAAGATGATCAACACTGAAATCTGATTTGTCAGCAGCAACTGACATTTTCCCCTAGGTACTGCCGTGGCTCAGTGGTTAAGAAGCTGACTTTGTTAGCTGCAAAGTCGGCAAGTTGGCAGTTCAAGACCCGAGTACTGGATTGCGGAATGAGTGCCCGTCTCTGTCCCAGCTCCTGCCAACCTAGCAGTTCAAAAGCAAGAAATTACAAGATGAATAGGGACCACTTCAGTGGGAAAATATTTTGGAGACATGAAAGGAGCCTAATTCAGGCGTCCCCTGAGAAGTGTTTCTTCAGCAAAAATCCTTTCAACCCAGAAAGCACCTTTGTGTGCTTTTGACATTATTTTTTTTTAAAAAAAACCCCTCTTCCCCTGATGTTGTTGTGGGTAATATAACCTCTCTACCCCTATTAGATCTCTTTCTATATGCTGAACAGATCCTTCACATGACCCAAATCTCTTAAACCTCAATGTTAAAGAACTTGCACCTTGATTTTATTCCTTTGTTTCCTCAAGTCCATCAATCCTTTCAAGAAGAAAGTGTGCCCTTATTTATTTCATTTATGTTTTCCTTTTTCAGCCCGCCACCCAAACTTTATTTATTACAGAAGGCTCTCAAAATAAAAGGTCATTCAAGCCTCATTCTTCCCCAGTAGATAGGGTCAAAACTGAAACACTGTCGTTGCTTTTACTTCTCTGCTTCCTTGGTTGCCCATACCATCCAGTTATGTCTGGTTACCAACCATTTATCTGGGTGTTTTGTTCTGCTTGGCAGTGGACAATAACGAAGAAGTTTGAGTTGAGATGCACTAGGTCAGGCGTTCTCAACCTTTTAAAGCCGAGGGCCGGGTCACGCTCCCTCAGACAGCTTCAGGGGCCAAATGACCATTTTGCCCTTCATCCACCACATGGGACTTCTAGGTGTGGTGGATGCGGTGGGGGGGACGACACATGAAATGGTGCTACAGGCCCCAAGGCCAGAAGTTCGAGAATCCCTGCACTAGGTGATGTAAGAGGGTCGGATTTTCCACCTGACTAGCTCAGCAATCAGATTTTGCCAAAGATCTGTGCTGGCACAGAAGCCAGTTCATATGACTTTGAAGAACCACAGACAAACAATTCATAGGTGGTCTTCTCCCTGATTCCACCATGGCAGCTATCCTCCTTGAGTCTGTGGAACTGGAACCCTGAGCTTTTACAAGAGCAGAACTAAGGTTTGATTTCTACTGTAACAATGGTGGCATGATTTCCATAGCTAGTTATTTCTTCTTTAGAGGGACAAGCTGCTGGGTTTATGTTTATGGGGAAATGCCAAACAGCACAAGAACGATTAGCACAGAAACAGAATTGGCAAGAGTGGGGAGCTACGCAGCTCTGAAGCATTTCATGACTATCTGAAAGAGAAATACAAGCTTGTAAGAAGTGTTCACTGCAGCCTTTCTGCAAAGCTCCATTGGGTCGTATAAATCAGCCGGCAGCTATTGCTGTATCCCCTCCCTGGGCAGCTGTTCAAAAGAAGTGCCTGCTTTGTACATAAGGGATTTTGGTTTCTTGATGGGCTTGTCATCAGTCTCTTCAGTAGCACCCTTTTGCTTAAACACCCACCCACTTCTAAGCAGCTGGATCTCACTTGGTAGCTTTAGACAGCACTTTGAAATCTGATGCTGGTTAATTCAGTTGCTGGCTCACACCAGTCTGTTGGTCCCACTTTAGAGTGCTTTGCATTCTTAGCTGACGGGGCTCCACAAGGCTGTGTGGCCCACATTGACAGCCTAGACTTGGCTTGGCTTCTGAAGCTTTTCCATCTTCAGGCAGAAGCTACATTCAAGCCATGTGATTAAATTGTAGGCAAATGGGGGTTAGAGAATTATATTATCTTGTTGCAGGAGGCCAGCTGGAATGCCATTGGAGATCTTTGGATGAAACAACCCATGGGCTTCTTTAAACTCTTTAACAAGGGTATAGCTCAGGGGTGCCCAAACTTTTCAGGCCGTGGGTTGGTCACGTGGTTCCTCCCACCAGAAGCAGAAGTAAAACACGCCTTACAATCTGTTTTGCAACAGGATGAGATCGATTTTAGGCTGCCATTTTCTCTGCTTAAACCTGAGGCCAATTCATCTGGGCTGCACCACCCTCATCACTCCCAGCAGCTCTTCTTAGTATTGTCACAGCAGGAGTTCTCCATCTACTAAGTATGCAACATATTGTTACTGATGGATTAAGATAGAGCAGTTAGCACAGAGTGCAGAAATAGTAGGGATTGTATGTATTTTAGGCACTGACTCTTATTTAACAATGATACAAATCTAAATCGTTATATGTTCTTCTCCATTTTAGAAAACTGGTTAGGAGAAAATTCTTGTACTCTTGGAAGTGATACATGCAACGTTCCAGGTGTGGCTTGCACTATACATACATTAGAATACTTTTAATACAGAAGTGTTGCAAATCAAAATTGATCATTAAAACAAGCAGTGAAGCTGTTTTATCTTGGAAGTGCTTGGAAGAACTATGCCAGTGATGGTGAAACTTTTAGAGACCGAGAGCCCAAACTCAACAGGCTGCTGTCTGTGCCACAGAGGGAAGGGGTGAACTCTGTGCTGGTGGAGGAAACACTCCCATTGGGCTGCTGGGTAGAGGGGCAAGGTGAACTCTATGCTGGGGGGAGGGAAGAAGTGCTTCCACTGGGTTGCTGAACAGAGGGGTGGGGCAAACTCTGTGCTGGGGCAATAGCGTGTGTGCTCACAGAGAGGGCTCTGAGTGCCTGCTCTGGCATGCATGCCATAGGTTCACCACCACTGAGCTATGCTAATAATACATTTTATTCTCACTTTTCAAAAAGCAACATGCCTGTCCCCTTGTGACAGAGTATTTTGTTTACACAAAATACAATTGAATTAGAGTGTACAAACTCTTGGTCTCTCTAAATTTCTCTGGCTTTCTCAGTGAGCACATATTCCTCCCCAGAAACATCACCCTCTCAGCTCAATTTTGGCACAGATTTGCTTCTCTACAGAAAAGACAGTTATATTTTTGGCTTCAGGCAAACCAGTGCTTAGAGTAGGAGTGCCCAAACGTTTCAGGCCACGGGCCGGTCACATGGTTTAGGGAGCTGGTCACTATGGTCTGGGGCCTGGATGCGGCCCCTGATGCCAATTCATCCAGCCCCGAAGCCCTCGTTGCTCCTGAAAGTGGAAGTAAAATGTGCCTGTATGGGCGCATTTTACTTCCGCTTCTAGGAGTAATGAGGGCTTTGTGGGCCAGATGAATTGGCATTGGGGCCGCATCTGGCTCCCAGCTGTAGTTTGGGCACCCCTGGTTTAGAGAGCCATTCTGGCAGTCCTCCCAAATTCTGGAGAGGCAGAACAGTCTACCTCAACATAAAAGAGGTTTCTTTGCTTGCTTGCCAAACTTGAATAATTGAGGTGGGAAGTAGTAGTGTGTTAACAATAAAGTTTATTGATAAGATAATAATTTGAATATTGCTTGCTCTTTGGCACTTCACTCAAACATACCCCTTCTACCAAAGGTGAGGTTTCTTTCATCAACACTAGCATATCCATAAGCTATCATAACCATGAGGAATAAATAACAGTACAAAAGAAAGACTAGAGAAGAGAGGAATATTGAAGGTGAATAAACAAACAAGGGAGAAGAATCTGGCCCAAATCTTTACCCTTGGATAAAAGCAGTCTTTGCAATGTTGCTGAACCCTGGCTCCCATCAGCTCAACCAGCGAAGTCACTGGTCAGGGAGGTTAAGACAGCCCAGTAACATTTGGAAGACCACAGATTCCCCATCCCATGCAGAAGAAATGCATAAAAAAAAACCACAGTTGTCTTTGGAAAGCCACAAAGAGTTCCCAAGAGCTCTTCTTCTGAGGAATGTCAGAATGCCACAGGGGGAACAAAACCTGATTTCTAGCTAGGCTAGAATGAATCAGCTTCTGAGTTTCTTCCTCAGAAGACTTTGCTCCAGAAAGGAACATCTGGATGCCCTTTGCTTTGAGGTTAAAAAAAAATCACAGCTCCTTAGGTCCCTAAAATAAACAGCATCTGGCATTGCTTTGTCCCTTTCAAAACAAAATCACAGAGCAATATTATAACTGAATAGGCTAGTCACAAACATAAGTATTTTAAAATAAAGTGCTTTCATCTAAAATCAGATAAAGGGGATCTCATAAATGCCATTTTGTAGAACTAATATATATATGTGTGTGTATTAAAAAAAACTTCATACAATAGTGTATTACTATAGCAATAAAATTAAGTGGCTGGGACAATATACATTTTAATAGCTTAAATAGAAATTGATGGACAGAATAGTTACATGGTATAAAAATAAATCCTTGTCCCTTAGTATTTATTCATACAAATGAAATTGCAAAGTTTTCTGGGAGTGTAAGGTGCTTATGAGATAAGAACATTTGGCATGCTACTAATAAAGAGATCTAAATTCTTACAGGCCTTTGTGACCCATACTTATTTCCACTCCCACTCTATAGAAAGATTTTGGAGAGGTGGGAATCCCCTTTATCAACACAGAACAGCCTTCTCCGAGGCAAGGCAAGCTTGGATGATGGTAATTGTAGCCCAACACATCTGGCACGC
Source organism: Furcifer pardalis (assembly GCA_030440675.1). NCBI lineage: Eukaryota > Metazoa > Chordata > Lepidosauria > Squamata > Chamaeleonidae > Furcifer > Furcifer pardalis. Next base: position 33,694,185 of record CP126894.1, on the reverse strand, counting down.
ACCAGACTGGAGGCAAGTTGGACTGACTCTCATGCGCGTGACAGACTCAGACCTCAACAAGATGCTTTGCCTAAATCATACCCATTGTCTGACACTTAAAACAATCGGATTTCCCATAACAGAAGCCAGAGCATTTAAGGTTCAGCGTACAGTACAGTGTCTCATTGGCCATGACCTAGGACAGTGATGGCCAACCTTGGCACTCCAGCTGTTCTTGGACTCCAATTCCCAGAAGCCCTGATCAGCAGGAGTGCTGAATTGGGCTTTTGGTAATTGAAATCCAAGAATGCTTGGAGTGCCAAGGTTGGCCATCACTGACCTAGCAGAACTATTTCACTAACAAAACTTCTTCCAGCAGTGGCCATTCTTGTGTTGGTCGAAATCTAATCTTCCAAGCTCCAGAAAAAGTTGCCCCTTATTATATTGCAACCTTTTAAAAAACATAGCAGCATGCAAGGTACATCATTATTACATCACTTTAAACATTGGCTACTGGGGAATGTAAAATTTTAAGTCACAAGACATTTAAGAGACAGGTCTTTAAAATAAGGAGGAATTTGTCTGGTGCTCTAGTGTTGTCATAATATGTAAAGATTTGCATACCTGGATTGAATGAGAAGAGTAAAACCCAGTGGTTTAAGATAGTTTGGCAACAAAAACAAAAGAGTTTTAAACAGACTCTGAAAAGATCTATCACAAGCGTAATCTCAGAATCCCCCATTTGGCCACTGGATGTCACAACAGAGCAATCTCACTTCAGCAGTCTAGACACAATTGAGTCAGTTCCTGCCCCAAAACACAAATTTGAAAAAGAAAATAAAGATTTCATTTTAAAATAATAGTTTCAGCTTTTTGCAATTAAAAAAGGAAAGAAAGAAAATAATCAAGGGTCTGGGTCTGATGTCTTAAAAGTCAACTGCCCTGTAGCAAAGCAGTAGTCTACCACTCTCACTCTAAAGACAGAAAATATTTGTCAATATTTTCAATATGACACAGATGTGTGGCAATCATAGTTAAGAAAACTCATGGTAGATTCTCTGCATCAAATGGCCATACACTGGAAGTCCTTAGCTATAAAATGAGACAAGTTTAATGAATGACTGGTAACTTGATCTGACACTCAGCATATTGCTAACAGATTGTCAGAAAGCCCTAGGAAGTAATCCCTAGCTTTGGAGACTCTGTAAAGGCAAGTGGTTGCAGACCTTCCATTATTCTTCTAAGAACTTTCTCCTGGAGTTGTCGTCGGCTGCTACTTGTATCTGAGTATACATTTTCCCTGGAAGTCATTTTCACAGTTGATGGATGTGTCTCTGGTGACTCAATAAACCGATCCTGGCATGAAACATGTGACCACACAAATTACACTGAATAGATGGTGGATGGCGTAGCTGAGTTTGAAGCTTCCATGCTTGTCGCTTAGCCTCTTCATATCTGTGGCATTCTCCTTCGAAGTAATCAGTAGCAGCAGAGATGGTTTGGCGCCAAAGTGGGCGATCTACGGCTACTGCCTCCCAGGTTTGTGGGTTTATATCTGAAAACTTTATAGTTTGTTTCAGCTGGTCCTTACAAATGCTTCAAAGGAGCTCCATGAGATCTTGTACTGGAGCTAAATTCCCCATAAAGAGTTTGAGTAGGAAACCTGGAACTGTCCATACTGCGGACATTCCGTATCAAAGCAGTGGCACTAGAAGAACAGTTGTTGTTGTCCTGGGAAACTGCTTACAGGACGATAATTTTTAGGGTTTTCTAGGTACAGAATACTTAAAAGTGTTTGACCACTTCCTTCTTCTGGGAGTTCCTTGGGACTGTGTTGTTTGCCCATGACTACACAGTCTGGGTCTTCTCTTGGGATGCACAATGAGGAATTGAACTCCCAAGCTCTGATCACGCAGCCAGATACCTAAACTACTGAGCTATTTAGCCAGTCAACAAACATTATAGACAATAAATTATGACTAAGGACGCTGATGTTTGCCTTTTTTACACATAGAACATAGTAGGGTTCCTAAAACATATATCTGCTCTGTGTTTTTCTGCCAGGTTTCTGAAACACAAAGAAGACAGGGAATTTATAAATTTGGGTATTTCCTTCCTGACTCTCTGTGTAGAAATCAGATCATTTGTCACATTGGATCAGCTTTGGGAAGCAGCTGGCTTCATCGGCCACCTATCCTCCTGAGTGGATGCACTTCCAGATATATGCCAGGACTTACACTCCTACTCTTCCACTCCAAGTTTTTCCCAAACAGTGTTGAATGTAACACCCAAAGAAGTTATCACCCTCTCTCCTCCCTGGGACCATACCAAGAGGCTTGCCTCTGAACTCTGTCTGTATCTAATATAGTTTCCCTTTTATCTAAAGATGTATTGTTGCATCATAGACCATGTCAGGCACTATACAGAACTGTCAAACTCTACCCTGAAGAACTTCTAGTCTGCCTTGTGCATGAGAAAGAAAGAGTGAGTGCAGTATAAAATTAGTCAAGGTAGATCTATTAAATTAGACCTTTACAGGCTGAGCCAGGGGCTCCCAACCTAAGGCCTGTGGCCTGGATTCAGCCCACGGTGCCATTTCATGTGGCCCCTCACCCCTCCAAGGGCATTTGAGGAACAACATGGCTGTCCCTTTGAAGCTGTTGCGCACACAGGGCAAAACGGCTGTCCGTCCCTTGAAGCTGACTGAGAGAGTGTGACCCGGCCCCCAGCTTGAAAAGTTTGGGAACCCCTGGGCAGAGCCCAACCACCTCTACTTGCATTCAATGCAGCCTTGCCTAGAAGCCCTGGGTATGGAAAACATTACCCACCACCCACCCACTAGACCAAATAGACAGTGGCAGTGACTGGATGATGAGAAAGTTAGGAAAGAATAGGAAGGCTTTGACAGGCTGAGCCACTTGAGAGCCTGTGCTTAAGCCTGTGCTTTCGGATTAGCTTGTTTTGTTCTCAAAGCAAGCTTGGAAGAACTGAAGAAGAAAACGAGTTCCATTACATTTTCTGGTATGTTGCGTGGAAGGTAACAGACCATACCATGCCCTGCCCTCCAGAGCTTCCTTCTCCTGTGCTAATACTCCTTGGCTTCTTGTAACTGAGAGAGGTATTCGTCCTCAGGCGGATTGTCGACACACTGCTGCCCATTATTAGGAGGCCGTACCACATGGTATCTGCTCCAGTCTCCTTTGCAGAGGATCCAGGGCAGCTTGTCCACTTTGAAGTGCAACTCGGGTGAGAACTCTGTGCTGATGAGGTTAGGGGCTCCTGCCCCCTTGCCTCGCGTAATCAGCTTGGTGTTCTCATCGTAGCAGCAATGCTGCGCAGCCAGTGTGGTACTATCTAAGGAGAGCATGGAGCGCAGGCAGAAATGGGCTGTGGGCTTGTAAATGTCCAGCCGTTCCTTGGGACCACTGGCGTCTCGCCAACGGAAGCTCTTGCCCTGCAGCTCATCTCGCAAGCTGACGGCGCTATAAACTGCTTCCAGGGGGTAGGAACAGGGGCAGCTGGGCAAATCTGACAGGACTTTGCTTAGGTATTTGTGAAGGAAGTCACTCTTGCAGTTGAGCCATTTCTCACAGCTGTCCAGATCTGAGGAAGTAACCAAAACAGCGCTGCATCACTTTATTATTTTCAGTTTTTCAATGGCCCTCTTACATTTACATTCTGCCTTTCCTCTAACAAAATAACTGCGTATGTGGTGTGGTACTTTGTATTTATATTGGTTTAGTAGCTAAAAGAGGATTAGGGGTGGAGAACATGTTTAACATGTTGCTTGTGTTTTTATTAGCCTATTCCTGTGATGGCAAACCTTGGCAGTCCAGATGTTCTTGTACTTATTTATTTATTTTTTCAACTTATATTGCCGCCGCACTCTGTAGACTCCGGGCAACTCACAAGAAGAATAGGAACAGATCAACAATCTAAAACCCCCATTGAAACATCCACCCAAGCAATAGATTAAGGAATTGAGAGATAAAAAAATTACCTGATATTAAAATACAAGTTAAAATTTTAAAAAATTAAATTAAATTAAATTGAGTTAGAAGATAGATAGAGAGAGAGAGCATTTACTGGATTAACCAACAGATTGGGGTTGCCCTATTGCTGGCACACCATACCCCCCCTCCCCGCCACCCATGTCTTTAAACCTTTCCTTTCTGGAGATGCAAATCAATTGGCAGGAGGTTCCAAAGGGCCGGAGCAGACACTGAAAAGGCCCTCCTTCTAGTGCTAGAGAGGTGCGCATCTCTAGCTGATGGTACAGTTAGAGCCTCTCTGTTCTGCTCTGGTGGGATGGACAGATGTTCTTGGGGTGACGCAGTCTCTTAAGTATCCTGGCCCAGTACCATGTAAAATGCGCCTGCACACTCACAGGGGCTGGGGCTTCTGGGAATTGACGTCCAAGAACATCTGGAGTGCCAAGGTTCGGCATCACGAGCCTATTTGTTTAGTTCAAATAAGGGACTACAGTGGCTTAGTGGTTAAGATGCTGAACATGATGACTGGAAGGTTGGCAGGTCAGCAGTTCAAGACCCAAGTGCTGCATGACAGAGTGAGCTCCCATCATCTGTCCCAGCTCCTGCCAACTTACCAGTTCAAAAGCAAGGAATTGCACATAGATAAATAGGTACCACTTCAGTAGGAAGATAAACAGCAACCCATGCACTCCTGTTTCTAATCATGCCTGCCAAATGTCCACAGAAACATCTGCAGACTTAGACAGTGCTGGCTCTTTGGTTCTAAACAGAGATGAGCACCGGACCCAACTGGCTTCTGAGCAAGGGCAACCTTTACCTTAGTCCAAATAAGAGATAAACTGCACAAATCTTTATAAACATTTATGCAGCTGAATACTATGAATGAAAAAACAACCCTGGTACAGTCAAACCTCGCATAAAGACCGCCTCATTTAAAGAGTAACTCGTTTAAAGAGCAGAATTTTATCTGAATGTTCGCTTCACTTAACAAATAAAACCAACCATAAACTTGCTTAACAAATAAATCGGGGTTCGCAATCCCCCCCCCCCCCCGAAGTCATACTTGGTCACTTACAATGGTGTTTCGCTTAAAGAAAAAACTCTCTTTAAGAACAATCCTGTGGAACACATTAGGTTCTTTAAGTGAAGTACAACTGTATATGTTGTACAATAGCCCCATCTACTGATATTGGTACAAATTAGTATACATTCTTAGAAGCAGAAATTCTCTGTACACATTTGGCACATACATTGGATTGAAGAATTGCATCATAAAACACAGAGAAGTAAGAATAAGGAGAACTAAGCTTTAGCTCACATAGTATCCTGCAAAGTTAGATAGGTTTTGTCCTGTCTTTAACAATAATGCCCAATTATTTTGTCCTAGGAATAAAGATTTTGCTGACCTGAGTTCAAGATCCCAGTGGCATTCTCAGCTTCATAAGGCATCTCTTCGGTAGTGAGAGTCAGTTCCCCATCTGCTCCTGAGAAATGCACGGAAGTAGAACTGTCAGAGTGAACCTTTTCAAGATATAATGGATTCTATTTTGAAGACACTACAGACCAGGGGTGCCCAAACTACGGCTTGTGGGCAGGATCTGGCCCATGGGGTGTTTTAGCAGAGAAAATGGCAGCTTAAATCCTGCTGCAAAACAGATTGCAAGGCACACTTTACTTTCGCTTCCAGTGGGAGGAACCACGTGACCGGCCCACTGAACCATGTGACCGGCCTACAGCCCAAAAAATTTGGCCACCCCTACTACAGACCATTACTGTTTTGCCTAAGGATGGAGGTGGCCCAAGACAAAGATCATACCTGAACTCTCTTGGAAACTGTTGTAAAGGAATACTGCCCGTCCCATACCCCATAAGCTAGGAAAAATGGTCAGTGGGAAGCACATAGGCTGACAAATTAGTAGCTTTCAATTGTTAGAAGTAGAAGCAATTCAGTACAGTAATATCTCGGGTAACGCATGCACTGCACAGCATTAAAACCGGATAACGTTGGGGAATTTGAGGAAAACTTTTGCACCACACAACGTTAAGATAACGTTGTGCGATGCAAAAGTTTTCCTCAAATTCCCCAATGTTGATCTCTGCCTCAAAGCCCGCAGGACTGGTCTCCTGCGAGCTTTGTAGAAGAGATCTCCAGAGGACCCCTTGTGTGTGCGCTCTAACCCAGAGGAAACCGGCAATTGTATGCTCAGAGCGTTGGTTTCCTTGGCGGGAGACTGGGTGCGCACGCCTTCACCCCAAGGAAACTGGTGGTCAGACCGCCAAAGCCAAGCCCCAAAATCGGAGACCAGTCCTGCCAACTTTGGGGCTAGGCTCGATCCGCCTGCCTCTTTAGAAAGGGGATTCCATGCATGGAATCCCTGCTGCCCTTTCCAAAGAGTCAGGCAGATCAACCCCCTGATCCCTTTCCTCTTTGGAAATGGAGCCGGGCTTTTTTTTAACATTGTGCAATCGATGTATCGCACAACGTTAAAAACCGGATAACGCTACGACTTGTGGAACCAAGTCTTAGCATTATCTGAGGTATTACTGTATAGACAAAAGATACAGGCAGGAGCAACAGAAGCAGATATACCAGGACAGCGGTGTAGATCACAGGTTCTAGACTCAGTGGCAGTGCATGCATAGCCACAAGATCGGGTTCGCTTCTGGTTCCCACTGCCACATGTTATACTGCAGGGAGACCAAGGACTCCATTCCTCCTCATCTTCATAGTCTGGAGAGGGAAAGAATAAAAAACAACAACACACATTAAGGTTCTACAAAGCCTAGGTAAGAGCTTCACAACCAGCAGTCCATATCTCTTTCATCCAAACCTTTATCCTATTAAAAGAATAGTCAAAATGAAGTCCTCCAGATGTTGAAGTACAGTTTTCATCAGGCCTAGTCAGCATAGCTGGTAACAAAGAATCCTGGGAAGTAGCCCAACAACATCTGGTGGGCCACATTTTCATGCCCCAGTTCTATACCAGCAAGCCCCTGTGGGTTTGTGATGGTGGTAATGATGATGATGGCAATTTTTACTATATTTTCCCATCCCGGCTTAGACCTTAAACTCTTTATCTTTCATGTCAGTGTTAAGTTTCCTATATCGATTAAAACTTACCATTCAATAAAATTAGTCTTATTGAAGTAACCCACCAATTTAGCTCCCAGTGGCAAAATTTTAAGGCAAACTCACCACTAATGTTGTATATAATAAAAATTCTAGGGAACAAAGAGCTACATGGGGGGGGGGGGCAGCACTTGGGAGACACATGAGCAATACAATGATCAAGAATGAGAGACTTACTGTAGTTGTATTTCTCTTTGAAGATCCAGTTCTTCTGACTGGGCCATCTCTGATCCCAGTCGTCTCCCACTCCACTCAGCACTGTTTCTTCTTCATCATACTCAGAAGTGTAATCTTCCTCCTCCTCCTCCCTGCTCCTTCCGTCCATGCTGTTGCCCTCCTCCACGGGATCTGTGTACTCCCAGAAGAGTGGCCAGAAGAAATCTTTTTGAGACAACCACTCTGAGGAGGTCAGAGACCAGTCATTGCTAGTTTCCTTTAGCAGGTCCATTTCCATCTCAGCTTGAGGGTCATCTACTACCTCAATGGTCACCTGGAACATAAGGTTGGAGTGTTTCAGAAACAAATGGACTAAGGCCAAATTCTACACATTAGGGCCCATTGTGTGAGCCACAACACACTGTCTTACCATTCATGTGTATACATGATATTCACTTAATGGATAATTGGTTAAAGAACAGGTGATAAAGAGTTCAATAAAGGACAGGCTTGAAAACACAGGGATACAATAGCCTGTGTTTACAAAAAATGTGGATCAATGCCTTTTAAAACATGCATTGCTGATATGTCACCTTTTTTTAAGTTAAGCTCTGCCAAATATGTAAGATCTCATCATCTCTCCTTTGTTGGCACAAATAGATTGCTCACAGTTCTTTCTCAAAAGGTAGCAGCTCTGTGAGATGATCTCCACATTCTGTGAACAAACATATTAAGGAATCAATAAAACACTAGCAGCTCCCTGGTGGCTCAGTGGGTAAAAGCGCTGTGCTTGGAGACCGGAAGGATGGTGTTTGATTCCCCAAGAGCTGCATGATGGGGGGACATGAAAGGAACCTCATTCGAGCATCCCCTGCAAAAATCCTTTCAACCCAGAGTAATCTCTGACACGAAAACACACACAGCAAAACAGTAGAAGATTTAGCAATCACAAAATGATAATTAAAAATATTTAATAATATTTTAAAAGGGGATTAAATTCCACCATTTTAGAATCATTCTATGATAGTTTTAATATCAAAGCCAGGGAAAGATAAAACATAAATTGAATCATATAGACCAATATTGGTAATAAATCAGGATGATAAAATATTCATGGCAATGATAGCAAAAAGATTGAAATAATTTATAGTAGATTACTGTATAGCAATTATACTTACACTGATCTAATAGAACAGATCAACGTAGGTTTATTAAGGGACGATAAATGGGAGATTTAACAATGAGAATATTAAATTTAATTAACTATAAAACTGAGAAAAATTTGAAAGCGGGTATAGTAGCCAATTTTTCTCATATCATTAATTCAAGATTAAAGTTAAATTGAGTTTTAAATATTTGGGAACAGTTATTACTAAGCATATACAGGATTTGAAAACTAATCTTGATAAATTAATAATTTAATGTCAGAGATTACTCTGGTTTGAAAGGATTTTAGCTGGAGAAACTCCAATCAGGGGACACCCGACTAAAGCTCCTTTCATGTCCCCAAGTGCAGCCGTTGGGTATCGAAACCCAATCTTTCGGTCGCCAAGCTCAGCGTGTTAACCAGTAAGCCACTGGGGAGCTGCATCTTATTAAGTTGAAAGAAGACATGAAATAAATATTAGGATATTACAAAAATTGGGGTTGTCACAGCTTTAAAAATCATTATGTAGCTAAGGAGCTGCTGTGGTGGCTTAAGAAGCTCGCCTTATTAGCTTGGAAGGCTGGCAAGTTGGCAGTTTGAGACCCGGGTACTGCATGATGGAAGTATGAAAAGTCTATGGAACAAGTTCTTACACTCTCCTTTTTTTAAGCCATAAGGAGCTAAAATGAAACTCAGGCCAAAAAAATTGGATAGTTGGAGTTTTATAAGCCTAAAATTCATACAGGTGACACAATGACCTTTGGCGAAGTCCCCTGGGAATAAGACAATACAGTACAGAGATTTCCTCTCCTATACAAACACAAAAACAACAGCCACATAAGCACCTACTTCTATCCTTAAATGAAACATGATGTTGATTTCTTCGGCAGCATTAACAGAGGTTTCTTTTTTCTAATAAAATAGGAGTATCTTTGTTTCTATACTAACAAATGTATATCTCATATTCCACAAGCGTACCTGAATATTTGGATTTTGGGCACTCAGATCCACATTGGCTAAGCCTGGCAGATTCTGTAAGTCCAGAACAAAGGGGGTGCTCTCCTCCTGGACTTGGCCACTGGGCCGCAGAGATTGCAGCTGGTTCCTTGCGACCCGTGGCCGTGGCCAACGGAGCTTCTGTCGCCGTGGCGTGGCCTGTCCATTTTGTCTCAGGTTCCGTACCTGGTTAGACTGTGGCATCTCTTCTTCTTTGACCAAAGTACTGTCTGGTGAAGTTGAGATCTGGGAATGAAAGATAGCAGTGTAAGCATCATTGTACAGTATCATACAAATTCCTATACACTGGATCACTCTTTCCCAACGTGGTGTCCTATCCAGATTTGTCAGACCATATCTCCTCCACAGTGGACACATCCAAAGGGCACCACAAATTCTGGAAAGGCTGTTGTGAGGTGACAACACCTTCTGATCTAAAGATACAGATCCTGCTTCAACAGTACCATGATCATGATAGCTCCTCTAATTTGGTTTCTTCTCTCCTAACCCTTCAGACCAGGTCATTCCTATAGGCAGGTACCCTGTGTGGTGTAATGGAAAGAGTGATGGATTAGGACTATGGAGACTAGGGTTCAAATCCCCACTTAGCCAAGGAAACTTACTCACTGACAGCATGGAACTGGAAAAACCACACCTTAAATAGCTCACTTACCCTGAAAGCTCTATTAGGGTTGCTCTAATTTAGTTCTGATTTGACAGCACATAACTAACTAACCATTCCTGTGTATCTTCACTTTTAGCATTCAAGGATTGCTAAATTGTAATTGCTCTACTAGTCTTCCATTTTCAGTATGAATCCAAATGCATATGCACACACCACTTTATCAGAATATAATAAAGGAAAACCTTCTCTCCAGGTTAAACATACCTATTTTCCTTCACCTGCTCTTGACAAAACTTGGTTTCAGTAATTACATAAACATAATACAGTACCTTAGTATATTTTTAAACAGTGCTCCTGATAACAAACCATCACCTTTCCATTGGACCACCCAATTTCCAACTTACCATGTTAATGTCTCGTTGAAACCCTACGAGCCAAAATAAATGCAAGTTTCAGCATGACAAAGAGGTAAGAATCAATAAAACTCCTCTACTTAGCTTATTGTTGGAACAAGCGGAATCTTTACCCTTCCATGTTTTCTTTCTCTTTATTCTGTAGAACAAAAGTGCTCTCTATCAATATCCCTTTTTTTCATTCACATCTTCATGTGTAAACTGGCCGCACAAGTACGCAAGTGAGAGAGATAATTAAAAAAACATCCCAATGATAAAAAGATCATCTGTGGAAAAGGTTTCCCTATGCCTTGGTATACCTTAGGACAGTGTTGGCGAACCTCTTAGAGACTGAGTAACTAAACTCAACAGGCTGTTGTCTGCACCAAAGAGGTGCGGGGCAAACTCTGCTGGGGAGAAGGAGGAAGCACTCCCATTAGGCTGCTGAGCAGAAGGATGGGGAAACTCTGTGCTGGGGCGACAACACACGTGTCCACAGAAAGGGCTCTGAGTGTCCCCCCCTGGCATGCATGCCATAGGTTTGCCACCACTGCCTTAGGCATATCATGAGGAACGACATGAAATATAGACTACTCCAACTTGCTACTCAAGGGAAGAGCCCTAGGAAGAGAGGCCTTGGATGTAAATAGATTTTGTAGCTAAAGAATCTGAGAGACTGGTGCGGAATGTCCTTGAAAGAACTGTTCAGAGGAGTTAAGAACAGGAAGACTATCACCATGATGATAGCCAATATCCGGAAAGGATAAGGCACTTGAAGAAGAATACCCTGGTGTTTTGAAGGGACTTCTGGCTTTTTCTTGGAGTGCCTGTCCTTGAGCCCCCACCCCTTGACATGAGTCTTGACTTCTCCAGACTACTGTGTTTCCCCGAATATAAGACACTGTCTTATATTTTTTTAAACTCCAAAATATGCACAAGGTCTTATTTTCAGGGGATGTCTTATTTTTCCATGATGAAGAAGAATACAGTACACATTTATTACTGATACAGTGGATCACTAGGGCACGATTTAGGTGAGTGCCTTATTTTCGGGGAGGCCCTTATATTTCCGAAGTGGGGAAAAATAGCGGGGGTGCCTTACTATACGAGGAGGTCCTATATTCAGGGAAACAGGGTAGCTCCCTGTATGGCACTTCCTCTCCTTGCAGGGACCCAGAGGGTAGCTGCAGGGTTAGTGGAAGCAGGGATGCTCCCCTCCCCATTTGGGATACTGTGAGGCACTATTACCTGCAATTAGGGCTTGGTGGCTTGGGAAAGATTCTTCACCCTCCATCCCACTTTCATCCTGATCGCTGGAGCACTTCAAAGGGAGCCAGAGCTGGCCTGGACTCACATGAGTGCACACACAAGCCACTTCCATCAATGAATTTACAAGGACCGCACATCAAAGGGCCAGAAGCCTGCCTGTCCCTCCCACAGGGAAAGGAAGAGAAAGCAGCAGAAGAAAAGATTGCATTATCATTGCATTTAACAAGTAGGGTGAGCTGTGGTGAAAGGGCTCCAAAAGCATTCCCACCTCCAATACTCATCCTCCCTAATCTTTTTTTGTATCTGACACAGTCTCTCATCTTGTCATATTCTACAGCAGACTGTTTGGCCAGGTTATCCTACTATGCTAATAGGTTGGACCATACAGCCACAACTCAATGCTGATCGTCAGGTTGTGGTTAACTAACCTGACAAACATGAGGACTAACGGCCTTGGATGGCTAAATCCACAGGGAAGGGTGATGGTCCCCAAACGGATTAAATCCCACTTGAACCCATCTTGATGGAAGACGGCAGCTTCATCAGTATTGGCCTGGGGCTGATGAGGACTTTGTGTGCCAAAAGGGCTCAGGACCAGAAAGTGACTTGCGGAACTGGATCATTATTATGGGTGTCATGCTGCAATGCGGAAGGTAGATGAAGGGCCACTGCATTATATTCTCAGGACAATCTTCATGGTATGGGTACACGGAAAGAGCCTCCTCAAAGATTGTGGTATTTTTGAACCACAATCGGGTGTACCCTGGTAACGGTAACATTGTGTTGCTGGTTAATCTTTCTTACACTAGGTCAGGCCAAAGGAACTGCAGAATGAACTCACCAAATGGTGGCTTCACATCTGGCCTAGACAAGGAAGAATAATAATCCTACTGCAAGAGTGGCTAATGGGATATATTTCAGTTCTGATGTAGAATGAGATTCTTCTTGCTATTTCTGTAACGGTTTTAATTTTTACAAGGACTATGGAAGTGAACATAGTTTAATTTTCAGCTATATATGGAAGACTGCTGTTGCTTTTCCAAGATGGCATTTGACTCCGCCATCGCCGGCCCCAAGCCTGACGCCCAACCCTTCTCCTTTCTCATCCAGACTTGGGGCCGACAATGGCGGAGTCAAATGCCATCTTGGAAAAGCAACAGCAGTCTTCCATATACTGTATAGCTGAAAATTATACTCTGTTCACTTCTATAGTGAATCCCGATAGCCAACTATGCCTGCAAGACTTGGGAGGCATCAGCAAGTATCAGTAAGAGACTTGACGTCTTCCAGCAGAGGTGCCTCTGTCAAATTTTAAAGATTCACAATTTTGACCACATTACCAATGAGGAGGTGCTTCAAAGGAGTGGCTCATGCAAATTACATAACCTCATTTCAAGAAGAAGACTCCAAACAGCAGACCATATTTTCCATATGGAAAAAAACCAGGATCCCTAAGGTGGCAGTAAGTTGGACCCTTCCTAATGCCAAACGACCACTAGGACACCCTTGAAACACATGGCGTGGAACTTTTATGGCAGATTTAAACAGCCTGAAAATGACATGGGAGGAAGCCCAAGGCCGAAACCACTAGAGACCCCTTGCTGCCAAATATGCTACACATCATGGGAGGATCTAAGTCTAAGTCTGTCTGATGTAGTTGTCAGGTGCTCCAAAGAGATAATCTGTATCACAGAAATGATTGACCAAAGCCTGGCCTACTATTAGGTGGAAGGTAAATTAGGCTTCGTTTGCCATAGGTAGCCACTTCTGAGTATGATGAAAAGACTTGCAAATAGTTGGTGGTGCTTCTTCTTTTTACAAAATTTATCATTAATGTGTTTTCTCTGCTATGGAAAGAGAAAAGCACTGCAGGTCAGGTGACCAGATTTTAAAAGGGACAGGGTTCCCATACCTTCAATAGTTACCTAGAGGAGAAAATGTCAGCAGATGCAAACTTTTAATGCAAATTGCATTTGCTGAAATTTCCTTAGAAATAATCAACAAAGCATCCTTTCTTCTGACCTTCAATTGTTCATCTTTACCTTCTTTAGTTGTCCTCCTGTTTCTTCCAATGACTTCACCCTTTTGTCCTTCCTGTTGCACATGGCCAAGATATTTGTAAGTTGTAGTCCCAAAAGTAACTTCTCACATCTCTGTGCATGCCTGCAGCTGCATTCCAGAATAACTTGTGCCACCGCAGCTTATGTTTCCTCTAATGTCTCCCGACATTTATCTTTAGACTGTAATGTCTTAAGACAGGGAGGAATCTCTCAACCCTGTCATTTGGGAAATGCTGCTATATAAAGAAGAACATGCTAGTGTTATGCTTTGATTATTTTTAAAATTAACTTTCACTTTACGGTCTTCCTCAACCTTGGCCCTCCAGCTGTTCATGAACTTCAATTCCCAGAAGCCCTATGCTGATTTGGCCTTCTGGGAACTGAGGCCCAAGAACAGCTGGAGGGCCAAGGTTGAGGAAGCCTGATAGAACAACATATAGAGAATAAGGGCAAAATTTACAATAACTAAGTACCAATGGATGTTTCACATATTAGTCAAAATCAGTCATGCCTTTCAATTGAATTAGGGCAAAACACTTGTAGGAGAGGATGCTTAATCTTTTCCCACAATATCGGAGAAATTTTTCCAGGACTGAAATTGCTCCCATAGACAGAGGTTGGAAAATTATACTCTGAAAGAATTTCACTCATGTTACTTGTTACCATATTTGGAATCCTTTATCATTATTATATTGAAAGGTAACATGCCAGTAATTGCATGTGCACATTACCTTTGTGTTAGTTTTGTAGGGTTTTTTAACCTAAGGATTGATAAGAGAACTGCATAAAAAGTGGTAAATTCCTACCAAAATACACCTAAAAATACTATCAAATCCCCTTAAAATATCGTGTATGAAAGTAAGCAGTAAAATTAACTGGGAGAAAACTATTGATTGTAATAATAAAATAATTTAATCCATTGATACTGTTGAACTATAACTTCATTGCTAGTTACAAACACTAACTTACTTGACAACCACTACTTAAAAAGTTGTCCAACATTGCTACCAGCTGTAGTAAGAGAAACAGCACAAGCATGATTCCAGAGTTTATACTCATAAGAACAGTGTTGTTGAAAGTGACTGGGAGCAACTCAGCTTAGTGCCTGACTACACCATCAAAAACAACAGGATTTGCTCCATTGCATACATCTAATTTCCTGTGTTTCTAGAGTTGGAGAGGGTGTGACAGCCAACCTGCAACTACCATGATGTAGCCTACTGTTTCATCTCTAAGAAACAAGGTCTGTCATTAACATCTGTCATTAACTTTTGGAACTCTCTTATAATTTTCCTGCACTATCCACATGAAATTGGTGCATGCCTGAAGGAGTGACCATGCATCACAAAAACTTGTATAATGTTTGAGTTGTTGTTGTTGTTGTTGTTCAGTCGCATAGTCGAGTATGACTCTTTTGACCCCATGGACCATCATATGCCAGGCACCCCTATCCTCCACCATCCTCAACCCACCCAGCTTTGTGCCCATTGCGTCAACAATACCATCTAGCCATCTCATCCTCTGCCGCCCCTTTCTTCTTTTGCCCTCGACCTTTCCAAGCATCAAGGCTTTCTCAAGTGAATATTCTCTTCTCATTTGATGTCCAAAGTACTTTAGCTTCATCTTCAATATCTGACCTTCCAAGGAGCAGTCGGTGTTGACTATTTTCAAGATCGACCTATTTGTTTTCTTTGCTGCCCAGGGCACTCTCAAAATTCTCCTCAAACATCACATTTTAAAGGTGTATATTCTTCTGTGTTCAGCCTTCCTTATGGTCCAGCTCTCACAACCAAACATTACTACTGGAAATACCATTGCTTTGACTATGCAGACTTGTTTGCAAGGTGATATCTCTACTTTTAACTATGTTCCCCAGGTTTCTCATCTCATGCCTCTCAAGAATCAGTCACCTTTTTTATTTCATGGTTCCAATTACCATCTGCAGTGATGTTGGATCCTAAGAATATAAAGTCTGTCACTGCTTCTACACCCCCGCCCCCATTTTCCAGGGACTGATAGGGCTTTTTAGTGATCCAATAAAGGCACCACTTTGTTCCTGCATTTGTTCTCAGGAACTAAACAGACTTCCTGGATTTAGAATCAAAGTTCCCAATTTTTTTGTGATGTGACCAGGGCTGTGGAGTTGGTAGATAAATGTTCCGACTCCGACTCTTCAGTTTTGTGTACTTCTGACTCCGACTCCAGGTACCCGAAATTTCCTCCGACTCTGACTCTGCGACTATGACTCCACAGCCCTGGATGTGACACCTATTGAAATTCCCTCTTGTACAAAAGGTGCTAGAGTCTTGCACCTTTTTCTGTATCTGGTCCAATGAGTCTACAAAAGACTGTTCTGGAAGGTGTCACAAGGCATAGTAGTGGCTATCGTGAAGACAATTATCATATTATTATGAACTAAGAAATCCCTTCTGACCTAGATAAGAGACAGTGAATCAACACCAAGATAGCATCACACTCTCCTGGCCTACAACTTGGCTAATATAGTTTGGACCAACCACTGAGAACAAATCTTTGAACACTAGTCATCAAAATATTACTTATAATTGTTATGATCAGGGAAACTAGTCCTCATCCAGTGTCCTTTGTAATTCTCCTCCATACGTGCTGTTCTATGTTCTGTGTCTTATGCTTCCAAATCAACAACATCCAAACAGAGGGAATATAGACCAGTGGTGGCGAACCTATGGCACACATGCCAGATTTGGCACTCGCAGGCCTTTCTGTTGGCACAGGCGCCGTCATCCCAGCATCAAGTCTGCTCTGCCCCTCTTCCCAGTAGCCCAATGGAAGTATTTCCTCCCTCCCCCCAGCACAGAGTTCAACCCCACCGTGTTGTTCTATGTTCTGTGTCTTATGCTTCCAAATGAACAACATCCAAACAGAGGGAATATAGACCAGTGGTGGCGAACCTATGGCACACATGCCAGATTTGGCACTCGCAGGCCTTTCTGTTGGCACAGGCGCCGTCATCCCAGCATCAAGTCTGCTCTGCCCCTCTTCCCAGTAGCCCAATGGAAGTATTTCCTCCCTCCCCCCAGCACAGAGTTCAACCCCACCGTGTTGGCACTTTGCGATAAATAAGTGGGTTCTGGGTTGCAACTTGGGTACTCGGTCTCTAAAAGGCTCACCATCACTGATATAGGCTAAAATGTAGAGCTTTCCCCAAAAATCTAGCAAAGGTTTGATCTATTCACTGCTTTGGAAATAACAGCTGCAACTTTAAAACTGTACTTAATATCCATTCTTTTTCAAATGAGCAGTTCCCCTCACCAGGAAAGCTTCTGCTTTGTCTGAACTGTATTTTAATTTTTCACTCCAGTCCAGTACAAGTAATACAAAGCCCTAATGATCTCAAACACTGGCCCAATACTTCTATAGGTACATCACTGAAAAGAGAAACAGGTGAAAATTAGCTTAGTTCTATTCAGGTCACCCTCAGTGGAGGAAATGCCACTGGAAATCATCAGATTGGGCCCAACGGCAAAATGAGCGGAGGAGGAACTCTGATTCCCAATGGTCATGGAGGTGGAAGAAGCCATGGCAGATAGACTGGCTGTGAAGGCGCACCGTGTCCATATCCTCAAGGCTGTGGCAGTCCATTGCAGTCCTGGTGTTAAATCCTGCATGTAGCGCTTCACGTGTGCCATGGGTGATGGCTCTGAGATCATTTTATTTTATTTTAATTTATTTGCGGATTTGTATTGCAACCCAACTCCAAAGACTCTGGGCGGAGTACAAATGTTAAAACCATCACAATTTTAAAAAATCACAATTAAAACCACATTAAAAACTACCAAAAAAAAATATTCCCCTACCCTCCCATCAATTAACAAAGAGGGAGAGAGTGCTTCATGATGTGTGGGTTACTTCATGGCAAGTTGGGATCCACCTTAAACAAATTCATGCCAGTGACATTTTTCCTGCTTCAGGAAAAAAATGCATTCTTGGATATGAGTTGCAGCAGACTACGACAATGATGATTCAGGCATAATAGCCTGAAAGCAGTAGGGTTTTGTTCTGTTAAAGCAAAGCTCCTGATTGCTGAAATGATGTACTGTATGTCTGTCAAGATCAATGTACTTACAAGTGCCTCTTAAACTCTTTGTGTTCAATGCACAAATACCTTTCAATCAAATATCGGTCAGACATATTTGGGTAAGGGGCATTTGTTTACTTTATAAGAATATCAGATCTTCCAAACAGAGCCTTGTACAAAAGACATGCTCCCGTACAGACGCGTTTTACTTCTGCTTCCAGGAGTGACGAGGGCTTCGCAGGTCAGATGAACTGGCGTCAGGGGCCGCACCCGGCCCCCGGCCCCTAGTTTGGGCACCACTGGTCTATGGAGAAAGAAATCTGTTGCTGTACCCATAGTGACCGGAGCCTTTGTAGAAATACCTAAAGAATTCCTTAGATATTTGGAAATGTTGGACTTATCGGACTTGAACATCCTAACTCTCAAAAAAACAAAACAACAACAACAACAAAACACCCTCTACTAGGAACTGCATATATACTCAGACATCACCTTAACAGTTCTTAGATCCTTGGTTAGGTCTTGAACTGTTAGTTTTATACCAATCTTCGACTATGAATCTAATGATAGATTTTATTTTATAATAACAATATGCTATCAAGTCAACCCCAATTTATGGAAATCCTTTTCAGGGCTTCCTAGGTAGCAGGTACTCAGAAGCTCTTCCTTTCATCTTGGGTCAGCACTGGGATGGTACAGCTTGCCCAAGGTTACACAGGGTACCTCTATTTGCAGAAAGCACAGGGGGGAATTGAACCCTCAACCACTGGCTCACCAGCCAGACACCTAACTCTGAGCACTATCTTGCTCTCAGATTGTGTCCCCCCCACCCTTCCTGGAGAAAAACCTCACATTCTCTTTTACTTCTGTCTCCACTTCATAGTTTTGCCATTTCTGGAATTTCTTTTACTTCTGTGTGCCTAAAGGAGCATGGAAGTCCTTCTCTCTCTCTCTCTCTCTCTCTCTCTCTCTCTCTCACACACACACACACACACACACACACACACACACACACACACACACAAATGCTCAATAAAGTTATCACAAAAAGTTAAAAGCAGTGGCCCAGCAAAAAGAAGCACTTCACATTATCTACACAGCTGCATCTCCACCCTCCTCCTGCCACAACAAATCCATCTGGAAAAGACTGGTTTTATGAGTAGAAGCCACAGACCAAGCCTTCTCAATTTCCTGCCCATGTGCTCGCCAGTAACTCAAACAATGCAAGTTCCACCACCTGCAAAAAGTTGCTGGAGAGAAAACCAGGAGGTGTGAATTATGCAAGCGGTGTTGAAATATTGCCACAGAGCATGAACGATGCTCTCTTAACAAACTTTCAGCAGCACAACATATCCTAGTGTCAAATTCCGTGCAAGAAGCCTCTCAGAGGATTACTTGAGAGATCGATACATCCTCAGGAGAGAAAGTCTAAGCTGGTTCTTTTGACAAGAGCACAGATTTAAGCAGCAGCTGGCTGGACCCAGCTCAGTCAAAGTCAGGGAAGGGGGCAGGGAGAGGCAGATGTGGGCTCAAGACATCTGTGCAACCTCTCAGTCTTGGGGAAGACATTACACAGAGAGGGAGGCCTGCACCTGGTGCAGCTTGGGTTATGACACCGCAAGTGCCTGGAGCCTTGAGGGGAATTACAACGCTATCCCTTCCTTTTCCCTCCACCAGTTGGTCAAGATGGATGTTTGCTAAGGGCAGCAGAGCAGCTGGGGATAATTAGCAAATTATGAGCTATGCAAAGGATCCTTTTTCATTGGTACTGTTGTACTGCTTTGGGCACATTAGGAAGGAAGGAGCCCCAGGGTAGGTTGTCCGACTCCCAGGAGGCAGCATCACCTCTTCCTTTAACAGATCAACAGTCAAGACCAGACACAGCCCCACCACTGCAAATACATTTCTTCTTCCTATTTTCCTTTAACATTGTCTCCCATCCCTCAATGCAGTTAGTGGCTCTGATAACTCTGACATTTTTCGTGGAAGAATAGTGCCTGCTGAAACAAAGCGAACCACCTGATGTGCTTTTGTTCTGATTGCAATAAATTTAATAGTATCATTACACCCCTTGAGTAGACAAAAATCCCCAACAAACCAAAAACTGCAACCACTCCCTAAAATACATGTCAGAGAAAAACAAATACAGTCAAACCTTGCATAAAGAGCGCCTCGCTTAGAGAGTAACTCGCTTAAAGAGCAGAATTTTCTCTGAATGGTCGCCTCGCTTAAAAAATAAAACCAACCAAAAACTCAAATCACAATTGATCACTTACAATGTTTTGCTTAAAGAGCAAACTCGCTTAAAGAGCAACCCGAGCCCTGAGGCACCCCATACGAGAGGCCTAGGGCTCATCCTCTAAACACACCAACTGGGTCTGGCCCCTCCGAAATGAGGCAAACCTGACAAAACAGTGCCCTGGATCCCCAATCCTCAGAAGGATACCGTAGTCAACCGTACTGAAGGCTGCTGAGAGGTCAAGAAGAGCAAGGACTGACGGATGACCTCCGTCCCGCTCCTGCCACAGATCGTCCAGCAAGACCAATGCAGACTCGGTACCTTATCCAGGCCTGAATCCAGATTGAAAGGGGTCCAGATAATCCGCTTTATCCAGATCACCCTGCAACTGTAGCGCCATTGCCTTCTCCAGGACCTTCCCTAAAATAAGACCTCAATATCTTTTTGTGACCATATCACCAACCAGTGGAACAAAAAATTGTATTTTCCTTGGGATTTTTTTTATCTTAGTTTCTCCAGGGGTTTTTTTTTTTTTTTTGTGGTGGTGGGGAGCAGAGGAGAAAAAAATTAGAGGAATAAATGGGCAAAGTACATGTTGCAGCTACAAATAAGCCCTGTGTTTTAAACATGTTGTTGTCATGTGCCTTCAAGTCAAAGTCTGTTTATAGCAACCCTGATAGGTCTTGCAAAGTAAGTGAGATATTTACAGTTCCACAATTCCAGTGAATTTCTATGCCTGAGTTAAAATTTAAACCCAGTCTCATGAGTCCTAGCCTGTTAATCTATCCACAACATTACACTGGATATTTAAGCATGAACTGTTATCATTTCTTCCTACAACTTTCTTACAAGATCAACTCTACTATACGGCAAAGTGAAATAACTGACTATTGTTATCTTTGCTGTTATTATTACAAGAGGAGCTGTTTTAGGATTGGCTGAAACATCTTGACTTGGAGTGAAGGAAGACCACCATTTGCTGTTCTACCTCAGAAATGGAAACATCTCCAATTGCCCCTCCTAAAATAACTTCAAGGATATGTAGGAAAGATGAGTGCATCAACAATTCCCTTCTATGTGTTTTCCAGAAAAATATTTGATTCTCCCAGTAGAAATGTGACAGAATTGTATGCCCAATGAGAAAAAAAGAAATTCAATTTGCTGCCTCAAATCCTTCTCTTCCACAATCCTCTATTTTTGCCAGCTGTTTTTCTGTCCCAGCAACAGAGGTCAGGGCAGAGGTTTCTCCTATCCCAGACATTCTCAACCTATGGCTCATGGACCAAACCTGGCCCCCAAAGCCTTTTCATCTGGCCCCTGATGTCCTCCTCATTCCTGCCACTGTTTGGAAGCACTGGAAACCAGGGCTGTGGAGTTGGAATCGAAGAGTCGGAGGAAATTTCGGGTACCTGGAGTCGGAAGTACACAAAACTGAGGAGTCGGAGTCGGAACATTTATCTACCGACTCCACAGCCCTGTCACAGCTACTGAACCAGTGTTGTGGAGTTGGAGTTGGAGTCGGAGTGAATTTCGGGCACCTGGAGTCGGAGTCGGAAGTAGACAAAACTGAGGAGTCGGAGTATTTATCTACCGACTCCACAGCCCTGCTGGAAACTGGCAGAAACATGCATTTTTGCCAAGTTCTTATGCAATACCTCACTGAAATCTCATGAGATCTCACAGGAATTTCATATTTTCACACAAAAACTCGCGCATGCAGCCATTCTGAAGGGAGTGATCCAGCCCCTGCCCCAAAAAGGTTGAGAAAGCCATTCCCTTATCTTAACTAAAATAATTGGGGGGGGGGGTACAGAGAAAGAGCCTTCTAGAAGATTATGAATACAATTGGGTGTACCCTTGTAATGGCTACTTTGTGTTGCCAGCTAATCTTTCTCACACCAGATCTGGACGCGAAAGAAGAAAAACTACCGTAAAATAATGTAGCACTTCTCAAAGGAAAAATTGCTCCCAAAGCCGAGCAAAAGCATCTTCTTCTCTACAAAAACAATTTTAGAGCAGGAATGATGCTTAGAAATCCAACCTCAACTGAGGACAAAACAGGGGACAAGAGGGCTTAATTGCTGAAGATATGAAAAAGTAAAAAAGCACATCCCCACAGCATGACACAGGCTGAGTCTACTTGCGGTGGGCTACACATTCCACACAGCAAGCAAGCCAACAAACACAGCCTCCTCCCCAGTATTCACCAAAGGCCCCAAAGCCGCTTCCTTTGCTCTCTCTTTCCATGTCTCAAGCCCCCACCTGGAGCCATCATTTACCCACTGTCTGTGACAGGCCAATTATCTGTTGCTAAGACAAGGACAGACGTCAGGAAGGGAGAGAATGACGCCTGTAGGTCAGGAATAAGCAGCAGGAGACAGATGGGCTCTCGGAGAAGGGAATCGCTTGTCTTCCTCCCTCCCCAGCCACAAAACGGAAGAGAAAATAAACATTACAGGGACATTCAGGGCAGAAATGACGTTAAAAGGAACTCCCCCCCCCCCCCCGGTGAAAAAGATTATAAAGGTCTTAACTTTGTTTCACCTGTTTCATCAAAGTTATTCTGCTCAATACATCTGGAAACTATCAGAGAACAGAGATGTTCTGCATCCCATCCCCTGACACACACACACACACACACACACACACACACACACACACACACAATGAAGATGAATGAGACCCCTTGCTCTGCTGCTGGTCCTCCACCTCCTGGTCTCAGTCCTCTCTATATTGAGCCTCAGGACATGATTTTCACTTTAGGTTGCACATAGAAGTTGTGTGGGGTTCCTGCAAACTGGAAAACTGTGTTTAGTTCAAGGCACTACCATTTAAGGAAGAACAGAGCTAAGAAATTAGTTCTAGAGTCCTAAATCTAGTTATAGGTTCACTCTTCCTTAAAGACCACTGATTCAATGGGCCTACTCTACTTGGAACTGTTGTTACATGCCATCAAGTTGCATGGACCTTACAGCAAGATCAAGATACAGTAAAACCTCAGATAACACTAAAACCTGGTTCCACAAGTCTTGGTGTTATACGATTTTTAGTGTTATCCGATGCATGTTAAAATCCTATGGGATCCATAGAGATACATTGTAACCACACAGGCTTTAGCGGTTGTTATCTGATGCATCCCATAGGATCTTAATGTTATCCGATGCAATTCTTCCCCCCAGATTGCTTAATGTTATGCGATTTTAGTGTTATTCGATACTAATGTTATCTGAGGTATTACTGTACTGTACTGTAATTCCCAAATTATGGGAGATATATAAGGAGCAGTTTGACCAATGCCACCCGCTTTACCTACATGATTTCCGATGACTAACAGCCAAGTGGTCTTCAGAAAACTTCACAGAAGCACCTGCTAATCTTTGCTCACCATCTAAGTCAGTGATGGCAAACCTTTTAGAAACTGAGTGCCCAAACTGAAACCCAAAACCCACTTATTTATCTCAAAGTGCCAGCACAGCAACAGAGGAGGAAGGAAATGCTCCCACTGGGCTACTGGCCAAAGGGGTGGGGTGAACCCTGTGCTGGGGGGAGGAGGAAGCTCTCCTATTGGGATGCTGGGCAGAGGGATGGGGTGAACTTTGTGCTGGGGGAGGACAGAAGTGCTCCCATTGGGTTGCTGGGCAGAGGGGTGGGCCAAACTCTATGCTGGGGTGACTGCATGAGTGCCCACAGATAGGGTGGTTTTTTAAAATGTAAAAAAATCGGTCTGATGTAGTGCATACAGCACTGGGCTGCAACAACTCCATTGGGCTCTTCTTCTTCCATATCCTTTTTCTACCTGATTAAAGGTAAAGGTAAAGGATTCCCTTGCTCGAAAGCCAGTCGTATCTGACTCTAGGGTTCAGTGCTCATCTCTGTTTCTAAGCTGAAGAGTCAGCACTGTCTGCTTCTGCAGACGTTTCTCTGGTCATGTGGCAGGCATGACTAGACACTGGAGTGCATAGAACGCTGTTATCTTCTCACCGAAGTGTTCCCTATTTATCTACTTACAATTTCTTGCTTTCGAACTACTAGGTTGGCAGGAGTCTACCTAATTATTTTACAAATTTATCTTTAGATAATAAGATCTGTACATGAGCTTGCTTGTCTTTCCTCTTATCTCCTCTTCCCCCTTTCCTTTAGTATCATACTATTAGATTATAAAGCTGCTGTCACACATGCAAATATAAACCCATCCATGGTGATCATATATAGGACACTTTTTGGCTGCAAAATGCAGTTAGGTGCTTTGAATAAATTTGATTACATATCTCATGCTCATCAAGAACCTCGAGAGGAAGAGGAATGTGCATCTGCAGTCATAGGGCAAAATAATCTGGAAGCTATCAGTGGCACAAAGCAGACCAAAATCCAAGGCAGTGGCATGATCCCACTGTAGCTTCCAGTTGTTATGACTCAAGGACTCTACACTTCCCTGAAACTTCAACAGCTAGACGAGGCAATGTCTTGGAAAAATAAGGTTAGTTTAAGAATGTGGGCACACACTTTCTGCCTACTTTTAAAAGGAATGGTATTGTTTTGAACTTATTTTAGAATATCCCATAAGGTCACAGAAAAATCTATTTTAAAATTACTCAAGTCATTCAAATGCCAATGCAGCTTTTATCTTTGTCTGGTTTAAAGGTCTCTGTTTCTGACATATATTTGTTCAAACCCTGCTAATCTTTTCTCCTTCCTTATGCTATCCTGCCTAAGCAGTTTTTCGTTAATTTTCTCAATACACTAGTACCTCGGATAACATTAAGACTTGGTTCTACAAGTTTTAACATTATCCGGTTTTTAATGTTGTGTGATGGATTGATCCCACAATATTAAAAAAAAAGCTGGTTCAACCACCAACACAAAGGCAAAGGCAGAGAGATTTGCCCTGCCTACCCTGCTGAAACAACAGGGTGGGCAGGACGAATCCCTTGCTCTTAGCCTTTGCCGGAGAAACACAAACCTAACAGCAAGCGATCCCAACTTTGGGGAATTTGAGGCAAACATTTGCATCATTATCTTAACATTGTGTGATTCAAATGTTTGCATCAAATTCCCCAAACGTTATCCAATTTTAGCGTTATCCGATCCAAACGTTATCCGAGGTACCACTGTATTCAGAAGACACTAAAGTTTTTATGTTTGTTGTCTTTAAACAGTGGCAGCATACTAATTGATGCATAGTGAAGATATACTTTAGGCCAGTGGTTCCCAACAGGAGGTACACAGCCCACAAGTGGACTCCAATTCCCAGAAACCTAAGTCAGTACATTGGCTGATCAGTGCTTTGGGGAAATGACTTAGGCTTCTGGGAATTGAAGTCCACAAACCAGCATTTGGGAAACACTGCTTTAGGCCTTGTCTCTTTGGATCTATTAATCTAACTTGGCCTTCCAGATATTGTTGGCCTCCAAGCCCCATCATACCAATATCACTTGGATAATACCAAGAAATGCTGGGGCTCGTAGCTGCAGGTTACAGTACTCCGTAGGTTACAGTACTCCGTAGCTGCGGAGTACAGTAAAACCCCTACTTACGAAAAAAACTCCATTCTGTAGGCTTTTGCTGAAATCAGTTTTTTATGTACTGTAACTCAAAGGAAACCCATAGGAAAACTAATCTTTATGTAACTCAAAGCATACCCATAGGAAATCGTGTTAAATCGGGACATGGTTTTAGCACAAAATCATTATATAAGTCGAATTTTATGTAACTCGAGGCATATGTAAGTCGGGGTTTTACTGTATAAGATACACTCCATTTTTCCAGTGTATTTTAAAGGACTGTGTGTGTCTTATACGTTGCCAAATATGGCAGTAAATTGTTTATGAGAAGAAGGGATGGTTTGAAAAAGACAGGAACAGCCATATAACCTTACTTCTGAATCAGGATCCTGCTGTAGGGGTTTTTAACCCCATACCCTTGTTGCAGGGTCACCTGAATACCTTTACTATTTCTATCAGGAGCAGCCATTCCCATTTGACTCAGTGTTTGATCTAGACTAGCCCTACAGATGCTTCTCACTTGTGAGAAGTCATTTATGTGATTACTCACTGTGTGAAAGATGTCCAGTCTACCTCTACCTTGTCCCTTCAATAAACAGAAGAGGAATATTGGCCTTTATCCATCTAGCGAATGAGAAATAATTTGCAGGATCCTTAAAGTTTTATCATGCTACAGGATCATAGATTTTTTTTTTTTACATAGAAACAAAGTAGTTGGAATCATAGAATCAGAAGAGGAAGGGGCCTATTACCTATTCAGCCGTGCTGAAATCCAGAATCATCAACACAACTAGAGGGGAGAGACTAATCCCATCACTTTCCTTTCAGGAAGAGTTTGAGGGGCAAAAAATCCTGCACATATCTCCTGTGCAGGATCCGCCCCAAAGAAAGAATACAGATTTTCCATAGATGAGCCTACATTCAAGCAGGAACCCCTGCTCTTCAGATGTATCATTCCTCCCATGAGCTCAGTGAGAAGGAAAGGACATGGAGTGACTTCTTTTTCTATAACCATGGAGATAATCCCGGACTTCAGATAGGCTGAATAGGGCTATTATCTAACCCAGGTTTGGGGGAAAGTTACTCTGTGGACTACAAGTCCCAGAATTGGAAGTGTCAGTCACAAAGTAATTGGAAATTCTTGGAAATATCATTTACAAAGTAATTCTTCCAAGATCTAGTCCAATTACTGCTCAAGGTAGGATACAACAACTCCAACTCAAATCATGGCTATCTAGCATTTGTCTGATAGGTAAAGGTTGCCCTTGCTCAAAAGCCAGTCGTATCCAACTCTAGGTTCGGTGCTCACTCCATTTAGAGCCAAAGAGCCAGTACAGTACTGTCTGCATCTGTAGAAGTTTCCATGGACATGTGGCAGGCATGATTAGGCACTGGGGTGCACGGACTGCTGTTTACCTTCCCACTGAAGTGGTACCTATTTATCTACTTGCAATTTCTTGCTTTCAAACTGCTAGGTTGGCAGGAGCTGGGACAAAGATGGGAGCTCACTCTGTCGTGCAGTTCTCGGGTCTTGAGCTGCTGACCTGGCAAACTTCCAGCTGCCAAGTTCAGCATCTTAACAACTAAGCCACCTCAGTCCAGTAAAGCAGAGACCATTTGCTTCCACTGCTGAAAAAGCGCTTACAAAGGGTTTGCAAAAAACAAAACAAAACAAAACCCCTGTGCAGAAGCATCATTCTTTTCTAGCTACTCTTATGAAGTTCACAAGGATCGCAATCCAAGACAAGTTTGATGATGTGGGCTCTAGCCGTGGAAGGGTCATGCTATGCCAAGTCTGTTGACCTGTAAAAGATGCTACAGGACCTTGGTTATTTTGAGAGCTTACTGGTGTTGACACTGCCCTGTAGCTCCACCACCACGACAAACTGCATTACGTTATTTCAATCAACCATTTGGATAGTGACTACAGCATATCCTTATGCATTACTGTTCATGTTGGCACATTCATAAGATCTGAACACCACAGAATAAATGCACATTCAATATTTAATCTGTGCATGTGCTCAGGAACAGTAGTGGTCAGAAATGTAACATAGCTGCAGTGTAACAGATCAAACAGCCGCTGGAAGCACCTCAAGCACACTCCATCTTCAAATGGGCAAATATTTCTACTTATTGGATGATCTGACAGTAGACAAAGGCACAGGTATCAGACCCATAAGCTGACTTGCTATGTTAATTGCAAATATGTTTAACCCATTTTCATTTACTTAGTGATGTGTCTTTCACTCCTTGTATTTATCCTTGTCAATCAGTACATTACTGGTATTCCACCAGACTCCTATTTCATTGCAGCTAGCTCTCTTTTATTGCTGTTAGCTATTTTTCTGTCATTGCCTGGTGTATTTTAGTGTATAATTTGATGGGTTAGAATTAAGGAAACCTGAGTTAGAATCCTTGCTGAGCCATTGAAACTCTCTCAGGGTAGAACTGGGACTGGAGAAAACACTTCTTAAACAATTAGGATCACTAATAATCGTGTCCAGCTTGATAGCAAGTTTCCAGCACCATGCTTCTGGATAGAATTAGCTGGCTGCACACCATGGCCCAAGGGATGCCCAAGTGTACTTGCAATGCTTTCCCCTCTTTGGGGAGGCTCCTTCTATGTCAGTTCAACAACAATCCAAACAAAAGGACAATGTACACAACTAAAACCGCAAACCAAACAGCACACCAACTGCTCATCACAGGGAAAACCAAACAATGCATAATAAAAATAAAACATAGAAAGATTTTCAGAGTAGATCCAATGAAACTTCTATTGCCTTATATTGATGGAACTAGAGGAAGCCATAAGATGATGTAGGAATGGCAAAGCAGCAGGACTTGATGATATCTGGATTAAGCAAATAAAACATATTGGGGAAAACAGAAAGGAATGGCTCTTTCAGCTCTTTGATAACTGCTGAATGAGCAAGCAAATTCTAAAAATTGGTATAGTGAACCCAGTGGTGGGATGACAAACTTTTGCTACTCCACCGTGATGTCATCACAGTGTGGGGGGAGCTAATGCCATGATGTCATGGGCGGGGCCAAAGAAAAAATAAAAATAATAAAATATAAAATAAAATAAAAATAAGCACACACACACACACACACCCCTCAACCCACCCACCCACAACACAAACCCGTAAATAAATAAAATAAATAAATAAAATAAAAATTACATTAAAATACACCTACCCACCCAAACACCCAAACACCTACTCCAAACATAAATCAACCCACCCACCCACCCCAAACATAAAACCCGTCACTTACCTGTTAGTATAAGTGCTTGGGCAGCACCATGTTGCAAGATTGATAAGGTCATCATACCGGTTCTCTAGGATAATATGCCTTAATGTAAATGTAAAACAGCTGTACCTCCTTAAGGGTTCTCCAATTGGAACAGCAATTGGAATAGCACAGGTGTAGCTTATTGATGAGGTAACTCCAAGACTTTGCTTAAAAACCCCAAGCCAGGCCACCAGGCCTGCTGGCTGCCAGGCCTTTTTAGGAACTGTGGTAGTACGTCAATATAGGTAAAGGTATTAAATACACATTAAAATACACACAGACACACCACATCCAAAGGTGAGTCACTTACCCTGGGGATCAGGCTATAGGGAGCTTCGGGCTAGCAGCTTCTCTTCCTCCTCCCCACTTGGGAGGACAGCAAGGAGGCCGTGCATATGCACTAAGCACTGTAGGCATGCATGCACACCAAGTGCTTGGCGAGCATGTGCAGTGGGGGAACCAGTGAAAAGGTATGCCCCGAAGGTGGTTTCCCCCCAAAAGCTGTTACCGGTTCTCTGGGACACTGGGAAAAGTTACTACCGGTTCTGGTGAACTGGTGCAAACCTGTTACATCTTATCGCTGAGGGAATCCCCTGAATGATGGCTAAAATCAAAGAAACATTTTCTGTACATCTCGCAAGCTCTAACTATTAAACCAGAAGTGGCTTAACTAAATCTATGGAGAGCAAAAACATCACACCTTGTTGAATGGATGAATCTTGAAGACTGTCTCCCACCAGATTCTGGATGGAGCATCTGGAAGTCACTTAACAGACTTCAAAGCAAATTAGGAAGATCAAAGAACAAGCCAGTAAAATGGAGCTACACAGATGCAGGAAAAATATTTTGAGAATGTGGAGAAATTCAATCAACACAGCATCTACGTGCGATTCGTGCCCCACAACATATGAAAAAGAAAATTTAGGAAATGGACAAGATAACACTATTGAAGTTGCCCGCTTCTGTTAAAAAATAGTAAAATTGTTTTAAAATTTTAATGTGTTAGAATTTTATCTATGCTTTATATATGTCCATAATTTAAAATTTTGCAGCAGTCTGATATGAATAAAGAAAGATCTTGATGGCACATCACCCATACACCCACTTGACTACTTGATGGAAAAGTATGAAAGCAGCTCTCTAGAACCACAGTTCAACATTAAAACCACTACACCACACTGGATCAATACCTAATGCTTCAGTTGCATAAAGCCCATATTCTTAAAGTCCTTACACAAAACTCAGAACAAGTAAAAAATACTAGGAGTTAAGCTGCTTTGATGATGGACACCTCTGCCTAGTAAATACCCTATGACTGTGATGGCAAACCTTGGCACTCCAGGTGTTCTTGGACTTCAATTATCAGAAGCCCAAGTCAGCACTTCTGCCTATCAGGGCTTCTGGGAATTGAAGTTCAAGAACACCTGGAGTGCCAAGGCTCGCCATCACTGCCCTATGAGATGTCAGAAACTTTTGCTACCTTACACTCCCCATTGCTTTCCCTACTCTAGCAAACTTGTGACAACCTGGAAAATGGCATGAAGCACAGCAAAACAATATTCATTACCTAGTACCTGCTCCAGTTATTCTTTGGTGGGCAGTCTTGCCTATGTCACCATTAGTGCAAGAACCAAGATAGGAATGTTTTGTGAAATATCAAACAGGTTACTAATTCCTCCCCTCTGCATGCTTCACTTAGCTGGAATTCATTAACTCACAAGGTAGATACAGTATACAGAAACCCACTATCTAAAAGGTAATAGACCACAACTGTGAAATGTGAGCTTCACACAGACTCTACATTTTGAAACCCATCTTTAACCAGTAACCACCAATTTCATGGCACATATATTGCTCTAGGTAGGGACTCATGAGTAGAGCAAAGGCACACAGACACCCAGGACCAAAAGCTGCTGTATCATTCTTGAACAGTTTTAGGTTTTACTATTGTCTTTTACACTTTGGGCAGAAGCACATCCAGCCTTCTAGAGTTCAAACTTGCAGCAGCAAAAATTGACCACTTCAGGGTTTAATTCTGAAGTCAGGAGCAGTTACTTTGTTGGTCCAAAACATCATACCCAGTCAAGCTCCTAGGTCTCTGTCCTCAGACTGTACCAAACCTTGGTCCTGTACAAGTAGCCACTGCTGGTGTGAAGTTCTTCCCTTTCACCCAAAATTGCAAGAAGAAAAAGAGGAAACCCATTCTGTTTCTCTAGGACAGGGATGCCCAAACTTTTCAGGCTGTGAGCTGGTCATGTGGTTCAAGGGGCCCGGAAGCAGAAGTAAAATGTACCTGAATGGGCCCGTTTTACTTCCACTTCCGGGAGCGAAAAGGGCTTCGTGGGCCGGATGAATTGGCATCAGGGACCGGATCCTGCCTCCAGGCCATAGTTTGGGCACCCGTGCTCTAGGCTTCTGTCATCTTGTCTGTGGTTCCAGGTGATGGATGGGAAACAGTAAAGGATAATATATGCATAAGAGACCATACTGGTTATGCAAATGCCTGCTGTTTAGTTAGGGGTCCCCCCTCCCCCGTCAAAAATGGCATCAAATCGCTTTGGAGAGGGCCTGGAGTACCTGAAGAGCTGAGAAGGGACCACTCCAGTGGATTGAAACATCTTCCTTTTCTTGGGAGGCACGCAATCTGTTAACAGTAAATTGTCCCAGGAACAAGAAACGCGTGCACTTCCACCCTCAAGTTGTACCGCCAACTCGTGAAAGCGCGCACACTCCTTCACACACACACAGGGGGCCGCAGGGTACGAGCCAACCCACCCCCTTGGGACTCACCTCCACCAACTTGTAGTTCCTCTCCTTCGGGCTGCGGCTGCGCGGCTTTTTCACGGGCATCCCTTTCGCCGCAGTCATCAAAGCGCTCAGCAACACAAAGCTCAGCAGCAGCGCCCCTTTCCCTCGGGTCGCAGGCATCGCTGCCCCAAGGCACACCCCGCCCCGCCCGGTCCCCCCTCGGGGCGTCCTTCTAGGGCAGCCGGCAAACGCCCGCGGAGCCCACCGCGCCGAAGGCAAGGCACGCGGCGGCGCCTGTGCAGAGGTCCGCCGCCGATCCGAGGCGGTGATGATGATGATGCCTGGCTGGCCCGACGGGCGGGCGGGCGGACCCCCTCCTCTCCTCCGCGCGCCCCCTGGCGCTTCTTCCCCGGGGTCCCTCCTCTGGCCTCGCGCGCAGCGGGCTGATGGTCCCGCCTGTAGACTCCCCAGCCCCGACTGGCGGCCAGGCCACCGATGCTGCGGGATCAGTGGTGGAGAGCCAGCCGGGAGGGAAGGAAGGAGGGACAGTGGGGCGCAGCTGTGGAAAAGGGGCGGCCGGAGAGCCCAAAGAAGGCTTGCTTGGCCCCCTCCCTCGCCGGGAATCCCTTTGAGCAAGGGCAGGCTCTCCCCCTCCCCTCCGCGGCACGTGAACCACTGGCGCTGCCGACCTCCTCGACACCACGCCAGAGCGCCGAGGAGGAGGAGGAGGAGGAAGGGGAGGCGCCGCCGTCGGGGGTCCCCCCAGGAGGCGAAAGGGAAGCTTCTGCCCGAGTCGCCGCAGGGAGAGGGAGACGGACCCAAGGGGTCCCACCCCACACCAGGTGTTCTTGGACTTCCAATCCCCAGAAGCCCAAGTCTGTGAATCCACACGAATGGGTTCGCCCTCCTAGGCACTGCAGCAGGGCCTCTCAGCCGAGGTTCTCCCTCGCCTCCGGGCGGGACGGGAGGTGTGTGTGGGGGGAACGGACGGACCTTTTTCCCGCCTCCTGCGCCCCCCACCCACCCACCGCCTTCCCGTTCAGACGCGTCCCACCTCCCGGTCTCCGCCAGTCGCTTCTCCGGTCTCCTCTCTCCAGGGCCGCAGGGCTTTCCTGACGGCCCCGTTCCGCAGGGCTCGCGTTGGGCTGCCACGTTCCGGGTCACGCTCGGCCCGGCCTGCTGCTGAGCCCAGGAATCCTCCCGGTCTTTCTCGCGGCGATTCGTGCCAAGAAGGGCCTCCAACTCTCCTGCCGGCTCCCCCCCCCGCCCCCCCTTTGCGATCTGGCTACTTTTCATGGCGGGAGGACTTGGGTTTGGGCAACGACAAAGCGAAGAAAGGAGCTTCGTTTTGGCGGTCCATGGTTTGACCAAGACACGGGAAAAGAACATTTGGGGTGGGGGGGGGGAGAAGAGGAAGCGCCAAGCCAAGCTGCCTCCTCGTGGATTTTGTTGTTGCAAAGTGTTGACAAGCACCGCGGCCGGCGGTTTGTGCCTGTGGCGTCGTTGCCACCGGACTCGGAGGCTCCCTCCCCGCTGGAGTAGGAGTTGAATGAGGCTACGAGCGACTGACTTGCTGTTCGGAGCAAAACCCACGTGCGCTTCCCACCCCTCCCACTTTTAAAATGCAATCGGTGAGTTCTTTCTTGTCCCAGTCAAACCCTGGACTGCCAGAGTGAGTCCACTTTGTCGTTGGCCAAACTTGAGTTTTCATCGGTACATGTTTCTGACAGTAACCGGCAGACTGGCGGCAAATGAACCGGATTCTGTCTCTCTCCGCACTCACGTAGCATGATGTTGTTTACTAGCAGCCCCCGCTTGAGCATGTTAGTCTTGCATTTAGGGATTCCAACCATCATCCTATTCAAGGTCCTCCACGTGACGTAGGGGAGGTTGAGTTCCTCCTTTAATGTTCTTTGCCCAGTGAGCTCCTTCCTCCTAATTTGGTTTTGCTTACCCTCAAGGATGTTTGTTCTTGCCATAAAGCTCTTCCTAGAGCTGAGCCGGAGGACTTGAGGCTCATATCTATTCAGAGGATGTCGAGGGTCATTCTCTAGCTTAGTTCTCTGCTACTTCTTACCGGTACCTTAGGTGGAGCAATAGCAACAAAAGGGTATATTTTCTCAACGGGTGTAGGTTTGAGACCTCCCGTCTTTACACTTCATTCAGTGATGTCTATTTGTTTTTTGTGTGTGGAGGCACTCCGTCCTAGAGCAGTACATGCTGTGGAGACACTAGGGGCCAAAGCTGATGTACACAGTGTAGATCAGTTCTCAACCTTTTTAAGCAGGGGGGCAGGTCATGCTCCCTCGAGACAGCTTCCGGGGCCAAATGGCCATTTGGCCCTTCTTCCACCACATGGCATGGCACTTCCTGGTGTGGTGGAGGCGGTGGGGGGGGGCACATGAAATGGTGCCCTGGGCTGCATTTGGCCCATGGGCCGCAGGTTAAGAACCCTGGTGTAGATGGTTGAGTTCCCCATTTATAGTTTGTGAGTTTCCTGATGTTGTTCCTTGAGTCAGGTTTACAGAACATTAGAATTTCAAAACTAATACATTGTCATCATATTCAAATAGTAACTATGTGTCGTCAAGTGAATTCTGACTTTTGAGGACCCTTTCTAGGGTTTTCTAGGTAGAGTACTCAGAAGTGGTTTGCCATTCCCTTTTTCTGGGATGCCCTCAGATTGTGCAGATTGCCTAATGCTATAGATGCTACCTCTTCTTCCAGGAGGAACAACCTACTTCTGAACTAGCCAGCCAACATAACACTTCATACAGTAAAACTCTCTCTCTCTATGTGTGTGTGTGTGTGTGTGTGTGTGTGTGTGTGTGTGTGTAAGTTTATTTATTGAAAGCCGCCAGGAGACGCCTCGGCGAGAAATGCAAGTAATAAACAAACATCCCTTTCTCCATTGGGTTTTGGACTTCCAGCTCTTGTCACATACAAACACCCTGCAGCAAGCACAGCCAATAGCGAATAATGTTAGGACTTGTAGTATACTAACTTTGGAAGAGTTGTAGACTGGTGAGGGAGAACTTTTGGCTTTTTGGACTGTAATTGCCACAGTCCCACATCATTAGCCATGTTGGCATCTGGAGAAAAGATTGAGCACTGCACAATCTGTAGCCTGGGGTTGAACACTGGGCCTTTTTTATGCTTTGGGTCTAAAATGTCTATACATTCCTCACCAGTGATTATGCTGACTAGGATGAATGTAAATTTTAGGCCAAAAAACGTGGAGGGCTAGTCATTTTCTACCAATGACAAAACCATTCAACTGGGGACATACTCAGTACAATTGCCCTGTCTTTTGCTGTCCTTCTGTAAGGAGACAAAGACTTTTCTCTTCAGACAGGCTTTCCTTTAGTGACTGGCTATCTAACAGGCCTTTTAAAAACGGAGTTACTGATACTTGTTTTTCATGTGCTTTTATCTGTTAATTTTTGATGTTTTTGCTTAAGTTTTCTTTAATACTCTTACAACTTATTATTTTTAGTTTTTATACTGTTCATTTTTTTATTACTGTAAGCCGCCTTGGATCTTTTTAAAGAGAAAAGCAGGGCAACAAAACATTTTAAACAAATAATTCTGGAAGAAACCACATTAGAGGTGCACACCCTAGATAATTTATTTATTTATATGTCACTGCCCACTTGTCATGGCGACTCAGGGCAGCTTACAATCACAGCATCAAAAAAATTCAGGTTCCCAAAATTTTCATGCCATGGGCAGATCATGTGGTTCCTCCTGCAGTAAACACTGCTGTAAAACGCATCAGTGATTGTCATAAAAGTGTTTACAACACCCGCAGGTGCATTTACGAGTGTTTATCCATGTGCAGGCACATTTTGCTTCTGCTTCCTCAGCAAGGGCGCCGTGGGCTGGATGATTTGGTGCCACGGGCTGGGGTTTGGCCACCCTTGCCCCATGATCCATAATGGTGAACCTTGGCACTCCAGGTGTTCTTGGACTTCAATTACCAGAAGCTTAAGTTGGTACTCCTGCTGATCAGGGCTTCTGGGACTTGAAGTCCAAGAACACCTGGAGTGCCAAGGTTCGTCATCATTGCCCTAGATCCCGTAAAGGCCTTAAGTGCTGCCCCACTCAAAAGATGCAGCATCTGCACAACCAATCTCAAACGAGCTACCCTTTTCTTTTTGCCACTAGCAGTGAGAAAAACAAGTCATATGAGGATTCTTGGTTGAGCAGTGTGAAACAGGTTTTCCATTCCTCACCTGAGAGGACCTTAGAGGCCATTTTTTCTAAAGCGGTCAAGGGATGGAGAGAAGCTTCTTCACTCTTATTTAAATGATGGACACTAGAGCAGACAGGATTTTATTTTACAGAGCAACTGAAAAGCAAAGCCAAATGTGATTGTTATTCTCTATTAGCTTCAAGGCAGCATCATAGGTGGTCTTCAGAAGAGAGAGAAAATAACACACCCATGCTACAAAGTTGAACAAAGCTCTCATTGTAATGAAACAGAATGGCCCATAGCAAGCAGATGCTTTGCAATAATTAAGCCACAAGGTTGATGTGAGGTATCACTTTCTCAAATGTTTATTCTAGTAAACTATCCTAATTAGAGAATAGATACATAGACCTCCCTAGAACCTAAAAAAAATCAAAACAGATGAGAAACATGGAGTAGAAGATAAAAAAGCAAGGCAAAGCAGCAGGGCTATGATGAGAGAAACTATCATGGGATAATCTATTTTCTCACAACTGCAACTTCTGTAGTTAGAATATACAACTAAGAACCTCTAGGAGTTTGAACCTTCTTCAATCTTAACAAATCCTATTCACGATTTAAGAGTTGTGTCTCAGGGGATTCTTGTGCAGTGCACGTACACAATTCTTTGACTCACATATGAGTGGGATCTAAAGATATTTTGTGAAAGCAGGAAGACATTCCCATCCACACAAGACATCCCACCCCCTCCTTTTGCAATCAACATATTCCATATAAAGGTCTAACAAGTTATTTAGCAGCTGTTTGCAGATGGACAGTGGGCCAAATTGGACCTACAGACTATGAATCACCCTAATTACACTATGCAGCTCCATTATATACAATTCTAAAATAAGACTTTCACTCTGTTTAAACATTTGTTTGGGATTCTTACAAGTCCATCTTCTTTAACTCTTGCCTAGAAGTAGTTAAGCATTATATAACAAGGTAAAAAAATGGCTACACCATGATGGGCCTCCATATGTTGTATATAATGCTTGACCACTGACCATGGTGGGTGGAAGTGCTGGGAACCCGAGTATAACATACTCTAGAAGATGATCTGGTCAGGTTATTCTACTATGGTAATAGAGTAGACCATAGTGTCAGCGGCTCAACGTGGTGGTTAACCAACCTCACAACCCTGAGGGCTAACGGCTTGGGTGCCGAAGACCACAAGGAAGGGTGATGGTCCCTAAATGGATTAAATCCCACTTGAATCCATCCTGATGGAGGGTAGCAGCTACATCAGTACTGGCCTGGGGCTGAGGAAGACTTTGTGTGCCAAAAGGAATCAGGACCAGAAAGTGACTCGGGGAGCTGGATCGGTGGTAAGGGTGTCATACTGTGATGTGAAAGGCAGATGAAAGACCACTGCATTATATTCTCAGGACAATCTTCATGGCTGATCACCATGAGGATCACCAATATTCGGATTTGGATATGGCAGAACTAAGAAGAAGGTGGTGGTGATCCCTTACCATCCAGACTATGAGAAACATGAGTTTGTCACAGGATACAATTATGTCAAGGACAGCATACGTATCTTTCAGTTTTCACCTTATTCCAGGTCAATTTCTAACATTCAATACAATGGTACAAAGTACAGTATTTTGAAGCAAATCAGCTTTATAGAAATGCTCACAGAGACTATTTGTGAAATCTTTATTAAGCACAACATAACTAAATTTTGTCAAGCAGTTTCTCACAGCTTAATATGCACTGTTACTTCTTTCTAAGCCAATGTAGGATCTAACATGCCTCCCCCACACTACCCACATGGTACTCAAATTGTTATTTGCTCAAAATGTAAAAAAAGGTCATATTTCTGGGGGGAAACATTCTGGTGAATTAATTAAAAATTCATTTATTAATGTCTAATGTTAATGTCTATTAAAAAATCTGGGATATATATATATATATATATATACACACACATTATTACCAGAGAGGCATAGAAGCACAGTGCAATTAAAGACTTAAAAGTTGCAATTTGCAAAACTAGCCTGCCCCAGGGTTATAAAAATATGGGCCACCATTGGCTTTGGGGCCAAAAAGCCTTAAGCCTCAGGCTCCATAGGTTGATTTTTCATCTAGATTTCCCCTCCTTTATTGTTGCACATCAACACAGGAGACAATTTTTATTACAGCTTGTAAAATACTGACCAAAGAAGGTACCTTTGGCAAATGAACAACACAGACACGTTTTATACACTTCAGTGACTTTGGTTTGGGACAGTGTTTTGGTAATCGCCTCACCTTTTGGCATTTCCAGCTAACACCTGTGTCAACAAATGCCCAAGCAACTTCCCAGCTGCCACAGATAAAGCTACCTATTTAAATAACATCCTCTATCAAGACTAATTTTCATTAGCCTTCTAGCAGCTTCCAAAAACCAACAAATAAAACAGAGGAAAGAGTGGCTCTAAACTTCACCTCTTTCAATTCTTTTCACAAAGAAATGGAGTTTGAAGCAATACATCTAAAATCGTCATACCATTAAATAAGGGTCGGATTCAACGAAATGGTTCATATAATAAACTCCAAAAATAGGCAGCCAAAATGGAATTAAGAAGCAAAGGCCAATCTCTCACACTCCTCTTGAGTTGGTGAAACCAACTTGGACCTACCAGTTTGATTTACATGGTGACCATTACTGTGAATATTTACTACATTGTAGGGAAAGTGAAAACTTACTGAGGAAATATGCAAAGATAACATAATTGTATATTCTCATTGCAAACAGAGGTGGGAGAATGTTCATGATAAAACCCTGCATGTGAAGTACAATTCTGGAAGACTTGAAGATAATTGGCTATTGTCTTTTACCACTTAATGCTTGACAGCCTATGAAATATGTGGACAGATCTCAAATCAGCACTGAATATTAAACAGCACAGGACATCTGAAAAGAAACTGAGACCTTTTATTAAAAAAATTAGTCTCACACACTTCAAGAAATAAGACATATAACCCTAGTTAAAGAAACTATATTGCTCCCAACATCACTTTATAAACCTTCTGGGAAGATTTTCGTCTTGCTTATTGTACTCTGGTATATACGCCAGAGTATAAAATACATGCTACATTAAATGTGAAACATGTGCATGCATTTTTCAGCATGTGGCTCTAAAACTTGAGCAAGGGCCAAAGCATTACCCAACTGTCACTGAAATCCTTTCGTGTAGCATAGTGACTCCAACTAGAGGAGGCCTGCAGAATCAGTGGGGATTTGATTAAGTCTTCTCTGTTAGTTCCATAAATTCAAATGGGGTTACTCTCCTTATGGCTTACAATACCAAAGCAAGTCATAACTAAAGTACAGTGGTACCTCACTTTACAAATTTAATGTATTCCACAGGATGTTTTGTATTACAAAAAATTCGTAAAGCAAAACGTGGTTTCCCATAGGAATGCACTGAAAACCAATTACAGTAATCCATTCAAAACTAATAATAAAACAAGGCTTTATTTTCAATGGATTTTCATTCATAAAGTGAAAATTATGTTAACTGAAGCATTTGTAAAGCGAGGTACCACCATAGGTTTTGAATCAATTGAACTTATTGTTTACCTTAAAATTCCTACTGATTGAATGAACCTATAACAGTGTCTGTGTATCTTTTGAAACGACAAGCACTAACATTCTTCTATTAAATTTGTGCACACAATATGGTGCATATACTCTGAAATCCATACCACGGTGTAAAGAATCAAGAGTGGGAAGGGGGAACCAGCCTTCATTTACCATGAGTTATATTATCTGAACTGTTTGTAGGCAACAATATAAATGGGGGAATAAATTCTCAATTTAATTTTTTAAAAAATCGTGTCAGAAGCAACAAAAGTGCTTTCTGGGTTGAAAGGATTTTTTGCTGGAGGAACTTCACTCAGGGAACATCCAAAAGAGGCTCCTTTCATGTCAATTTGGATTATGGTCCCATATATATTACACTCCAGTCCTGAAGCAGCATGCATGTCGTTGCTGAGCAGAGGGCCACATTAGCAGGTAGTAGCTAAATGTTTTAAAGTGCAACATCAACAATGCAACTTAAAAGCAGAGGACAATATTAAATATTTACTATTTGTGTTCATGGAAACCATGTGCTGCCAAGCGTCAAGATGTGACAGGGCATTGGATGCTATGGAATTGTTTCTGGGCCACAAGAAAGAGATGATGCCAGGTTCAAGCTTATGATAGCCAATTTATTTGATGCATAAAATTTTGTCTCTTTCTTCCCACTGTGTTGCACCTTGTGGGAACAGCACTCTCATATCAAACTTACGGTTCAGAAGTAATAAATATGCACATAGAAAATAATTTCTATTAGTTCTTCACATGTGCATAGAGTTCAGAAGGCAAGAACATTTTAGTTGATTCAACCATACAGTTAACTTGAACAGATGGGTTTTGGAAAAGCAACATGTTAAAGCCCTAATACAGGCAGTTTGGCCCTTTTTTTTACAAGAAGGACTGTCATGGTAGCCAAAGATCTACTATATCCACTGTCTATCTATGGGTCAAGTATTCATATATACTGATTGATAAATAAGGGTGGTAACTGGTATTTTGGAATACTGTGTTCCCTTGATAGGCAAACAGCATTCCTCTACTTTGAAAAGGGAGACTGTTCAGTACCTTACCCCTGGTAAAAAATTTACCTGCTTTTCCCAAGGACTCTTCATGTAGGTAGTGAAGAAACCTTTGAAACTCTAGGGAAGTTGACTTTTTTTTACAACATACCACACTATATGTTCACTACAGGAAGAACCACAGAGACCCCCAGTGCAACACTATTAAGCTATCCTGCAGTAATAAATCATAATAATAAAGACAAGTTGTATTTGTGCCAGATGCCTTTATCCTGCTGTTATGTTTAGATACTGGGTATTCTGATACACCATCTCCAAGGACTGCACTTCTACCAAACCACATGAAGAAAATTAAAAACAGTAGTTGAGAATGCACTAACAGACATTGCTTTCCTGAAGCCTTCTCCCCCTTCATTATTTTAGAGCGTACTCACACTATTCTTAAGTATCAGTCCATGCTTACCATTTATGTTCCCCAGTTCTGAAGTTTTACTGGAAATAGGCCTGAATCCTCATGAAATGTTATCTTAAAAATTAATCCAGCCAGCTAGTCCCATTTTTTCTTTCAGCTATCTTTGAAAAACTAATGCAAATACAATTTTGGAAAATTCAAGTCAATAAAACTATGCTTGAAGAATAGCTGGCTTTCCTTGATCACTGCACACAAACTTTCCCCCCTGAAGTCATTTTGTACGATCCTACTGTCTGCTTTAGTGTGTACGTGTGAGAACAAAGCACTTTAAATATTTTCTAATGAATTAGCATCTTGCCCAGTGGAAGATTTAATCAGTGGAGACCAGTGGTAGTAAGTTCCTTATATGAATCATAAACAATATTTCTGAATGTTGGTCCTATTTCTCAAGACAATAAGAGCAACAATATATTTAAAACTGTTGCAGGAAATAATGTCTACATTTTTACTTCCAGTCTTCAAAACTGTTCCACAAAAAAGTAATGCTTCCTCATAGTTATAATACATAATCCTGCCTTTAAGTAGCCTTATGATACAGAAGACATGCAGGGTCATTCTCAATCTTTGAGCAAAACAAATCTAGAAATTGTTAGGATATGCAATGCTGTGTTATGACATTAACACTGGCTGGGGATTGTGACATAACATCAAAAGATGTGCTGTTAACATTAAGTGAAAGTGAAGACCACAACTTCCAACAAAGTCAATTTTTAGTCAACATATTTCAAGACATTTGAGGATTACTTTGAGAATTTTGGTGGAATGAAGAATGAAATATATTAGTCTGACTTTTTTCTTTCTGTGCATTTGTCTCTCAATGCTGAGGCCACATGGCTCATAAATGACTTAATGAATTGACAGAAATTGTGCTTTACTACTAAATCTAAAAATCTCTAACATGTTCAATGAGCACCAGCTTATGATTTAAGAACCACCATCCCCGTCCCATATCTTTTTGGCAAAATTGTGCTGTATAAGATTACCAATGACAATGGGTCAAATATTAGTATTTCTTATTTGCAAAACATACCTTGAAAAATTTGAACGCTGATGTAAGTCATTGAAGAAAAATAAATAAATTAAAATGTCTAAGACACAAGCTTTTAAAGCAAACCAGCCAATGGACTATCTTTTCAGAAATTCCCATTGTTTGGCATAAAGATTTGCAAATATTAATGAAGAAGGAGAAGTGAGGAGGCATGCTAAGTGCATAATGTTCAATAATTATGTGGTTAAAATATATAAGGTTTATCCACTGTATTGTGATTTCATAAAGCACCCTTCTACACTGCATCTCTGTCAATAAACAGATTGTGTGTAATTTCAAACAAAGTCAAAACAAAACTTTATAAACAGTTCACTGGAAGACAGTTTGGCCATTTTACAACAATTCTATTTACTACTTATATTCCTATATTAATGTGTCTCACTTGATATTTTCAAAAGTGTAAAATGAAGCTTTTAGTATCCAAGCATTAAAAGAAAAACATTTTAGGTCAAATTAAACTGTAAAAATGGGGAGGCAGGATCGAGGGATCCCCCCCCCCAAATTCCAAAGAAATGGCCAACACCATTAAGAACCTGTTCTATACTTGAGTGTCCAGTTACTTGGTTTAGCATCCCAGATTGATACCAAAAGCCACTCCACAAAATAATCCAGCCAAATACCTACTTATGAGAATTTACCATCTGGGATTTTACCTTACACCACTTACCCACTCTGGCTACCACACACTTTACTGATATCAATATACCAAGAACAGTGAAAGAACATAGAAGGGTCTGTGAGGAGGCAGACCCTCAACATTCGTGCATTCATGTTTAGCAGAACGGCACCATGTGGGAGAGGGACTCTAGGTCTGCCAATGAAAGGAGGAAAAAAGTGCCTTAGCATGTGATCCCCTCTTTTGGATCCAACTATCTAATTCTGTGCTTCCCCTTGCCCAAGAATGAAACCCACAGGAGACAAAACACTCATAATACCAAGACAAACAAACCCTGAACTCATTCTGAAAAATGAAGTGTGGCTACATCTTCAAGCTCAGTAGTACTACACACGTCGAAGGAAACAATGATGTATCCTGTGCTGAAATGTCCTTTGCCACTTGATACTTGAACTGAAAAAAAAATGGCTAAGAAT
The DNA here is from genome assembly GCA_030440675.1 of Furcifer pardalis. NCBI lineage: Eukaryota > Metazoa > Chordata > Lepidosauria > Squamata > Chamaeleonidae > Furcifer > Furcifer pardalis. The sequence continues at coordinate 33,651,158 of CP126894.1, read as the reverse complement.
TTCCTGACTTCCACTTTTATGAACCAAATCCTCTGGAAATGGCAAGTAAGCTGCCATCTTAATAATTAAAAAGGCTAAAGATACACAAAGTGAATTTTAAAAATACTTTGGTTAATTATTTCTTGTTAAATATATTTAAGCTAGCTGTCAAAAGGTCCTTAGATGGCTGGTCTTGCACTTTCAAAGTCAGATTCTGATCACACACACAAAAAGGGAAATGTTTTGAAAGAAGCATTGCATTATCCTAAGACACATTAACAATGCCCCATTAGCAAGTTGATGGGTAATATACCCATTGGCTGTAACGGTCACCATGATGTTCCCATAACAAAATAAATAAGGAAGCAACATTTTTTTAAAAAAGCCAAGCTCCCCCACTAGGGCAAGATGTTTAAGCAACAGGAATAGAAGCCATTTTTTGGTTTGCCATTTACCACACACTATTTAGAGCTGCTGTGGCCACTTCAGTCTTGTGAGTAGAAAGTCATTCTCTTTATGCTAAGCAGTCGTTAAGTGTTTGGTTCAAGATCCTTGGCCTCTGCAATACACAGAGTTCTTGGGGAGAACATCTTCCCTGCAAAAAGTCATGGACATAATTCAGTCTTCAGTTTCTTCATATGTAGTTTCATCAAAAGGCCGGTCCAGGAGAGGTACCAATCTATGGCGGGAATATTTCAACATCAAAAGATCTCCAACTTCATTTATTTCCTTTAAAGCCTGGAAGAGAAAAGGAAAACAAGGAACATCAAATGTAAGAGAGAGATATCAGAGCCAAACCCCCCCCCCCCCCATGGACAGAACAGGAAACTCACTGGTTAAGATTTAAAGATCTTGGCCTCAAGCTACAGGTTTATACTTGTAGAATATTACTACTTATTGAAAAAATAACAGCAGTTATCTTCATATAATAAATCGCTACCTAGTTACCTACATAGGCTGCATAACATACATGCCAAAATGTATGGACTTTTTAACATCAGGACAGCAGCACTACAGGGTGGCCTGTAAAATCTCTACCCGTCCCTCTCTGTGGGTACAAACTCCATCTCCCCAGGATTCCCCTCAACCCACCCCTCTGCCCAACAGTCCAATGGGAGCACTTCCTCCCTCCTCCCAGCACAGAGTTTGCCCCACCCCTTTGCCCGACAGCCCAATGACGGTGTTCCTCCCTTCCCCAGCAGAGCCCTCCTCTCTTTGTGTCTAAACAACATTATAATTCTAATGATGAGTTGAAGGCAGCTGTTACGGCGGCATTTGGAATAATAACATGAACATGGCATCGTGTATTATCCTGTGATGATGAAGGACAACACACAGATACACTGGATACATAGATGGATAGGGATTTTTGGGCTGGGTAGGGACTTACAGGCCACTCTGTACAAACTGAACCACTAGGTAATATTTTTAATTGACTTTGAATTGGATACAATTGGACAACCAAGTGTGTACACGAAATTCACCACTCACATTCCCTGATGGAGGTCACTGGGATTTGCATTGCTTAACCTGGCCAGAGGAGGGGCCTACAGCCTCAAAAGAGCTATTTCGGGGGAGCAAAAAGCAGAGCTCTGGTTTCCTGTATTTGAAAAATGGGGGCAGAGCATCAAATCAACTGCTGCTTTTAAGAACAGAGCCTGGCAGACTACCATGCCATGAACATTTGGATGCATGCCTGAAGAAGTGATCATGAATCACAAAAGCTCGCAATGATTTTTTTTTGAAAAGGTATCACCTTCTACTTCTGCATGTGCCAAAATGTGAGTCTGTAAATTTCTGGTTAGACATTAAATCCTGATTGTAATGGCTGCAGTCTTCTAAGGCACATAGAACATAGTAACGTACTTCAGTTGGTCTTGCACCTCTTCAAACCAAAGGAACTGAAGAATGAATCCACCAGAAAGGTCTTTGTCAAAACCAACCGTAACAATGATCTCAATAAATATTGAGGGACTTTTGAGTAATAAGAGTTGCCTACTAGTGGACACGTAGCAGAGATACACACATTGAGGAACAGAAGGATACAGACCCAAAGTGTTTGGAATGGAACTAGCTGTCGGAAATGTGCTGAACATGCATTGAAAATCAAAATAGTAATAAGTTCAGAAGCTCAGAAAAAAGCAAAATAAACGTCTTTTATGTGTTCAAATCTCTTTATAAAATGGCCAAAACAGAGCAAAAAATTCCAGGGTGCACTTTATGAAAAGTTCTGAACAGGAAAAAAAGTGTTGTTTGTGGGTTTTTTTTTCTTTTTCTGAACGGATTTTTTTGCTTTTTAGTGCATTCCTATGGGAAACCACATTTTGAGATACAAAGATTTTAAGGAAAAAAAAACCTTGAGGAACAAATTAATTTTGTATCTCAAAGTTTTACTATATAGCTAGTCCTCCAATTTCCTTCCTAAATGTGTGGGTGAGCTATTTTCCCCACCACGCCATACACTTTTTCATCTCTTCTTCCAGCAACACTTGTAAATCAATGCACTTCATTAGGTTGAAAGAAGAAAGTGCAAAAGCTGGCTTGAGACTCAATATAAAGAAAACCAAGATAATGGCAACAGGCCCTATCAATCCCTGGAAAACAGATGGGGAAGAAGTAGAAGCAGTGACAGATTTTACTTTCTTAGGATCAAAGCTCACTGCAGATGGGGATTGCAGCCATGAAATAAGAAGGCGACTGATTCTTGGGAGGCAAGCGATGAGAAACCTGGGGAACATAGTGAAAAGTAGAGACATCACATTGAAAACAAAAATTTGTATAGTCAAAGCAGTGGTATTTCTGGTGGCAATGTATGTAATGAGTTGGACCATTAGGAAAGCTGAGCGCAGAAGAATAGATGCCTTTGAGATGTGGTGTTGGAGAAGAGTTTTGAGAGTCCCCTGGACAGCGAGGAGAACAACTAGGTCAATCTTAGAAGAAATTTACCCTGACTGCTCCTTAGAAGGTAAAATAGTAAAGATGAAGCTAAAGTACTTTGGACATCAAATGAGAAGAGAAGAGTCGCTTGAGAAAGCCTTGATGCTGGGATGGGTGGAGGACAAAAGAAGAAGGGGACGGCCAAAAATGAGATGGCTAGATGGTATTGTAGAGACAATGGGCACAGAGCTGAGGGAGTTGAGGAGAATGGTGGAGGACAGAAGTGCCTGGCAGACGGTGGTCCATGGGGTTGCAAAGGGTCAGAATCGACTGTGCGATTGAACAACAACAGCTCCTTTACATTCGTGCTTAGTCTTTTCAAGAACCCTGTGTGACAAGTGTTGTGACAAGTGTGAGGAAATAGCAAGCCCACTACCCCCCCCACACACACATTTCAGTAGCTCTGATCCCCTCACAACTGATGTGGCCTCAAGAACATAAATTGAACAAATCAGTGCCAAATGGCATGAAACTTCAAGGTGGTGACATAGCTTGGGAGAATCCTCCCTTAAACAGAGCCCCCATATCCACTGAATTGAGGGAAGCAAAATAATAAGGGGAGACGCTGCCAGACATGGCCTAACAGGGAGCACATTTTATACAGAGGTTTAGAAAAAACAACATATGGAAATAATTTGAGGTTGAATTTCTGTTGAAAGAGTCCGTTAACTGTTATTCTTGAACTCAGATTTAGGATTTTATTAATTTAAAACAAAGAAAAGCACGTGACTTGCAAAGACTACAAAGGAAACAGCATAGGTGAACTCTGACTTCAGGAAAGTGTAATATATTTTTCATCACCGAAAAGAAAGCATCGGCCCAGAGGGATGCAAGTTATGAGAGACTTTGCTCTGATCCATAGCCAAAGTATTTTCAGGCAAGGAAGTTTTATTTACATAAGACAGTTATACATTGTAAAAAAGAACCACTGCTCATCATGTGGGTTGATTTAATAAGGAAGCATTACAAATTTCAGTGTTTTCTTAAAGAGACCTCCACAGCATGGGCAGTTATTATAGGGAGGCAAGAGAGAAAAGGTGTTCTCTTTAGCAGACATGAGCAAGATGCAGGCATGTGTGGACAGGCTCCATAGGGTCTCTTATCTCCTCTCAGCTTAGTTGCTCAGAAACTGCTCATGACAGTCAGTAAAGACTATTCTAATCGAATGACAAATGTTCTAGCTAAGCTAAAATACAACTTTATATATTCTGAAAGATAAAAAACAAGACATCAAGGGTTTTCTTGAATGAAACTACTTTGACACTAGTAATCAATAAGGTGAGGATTTCTGAAATTATGAAGATTTTCTGAAATTAGCACTCATTTTAAAAATCTTGTTAAACAACTCTTATGTCTCATGGTGCCACAATGTTGCTGAATATTAAAATGCTTTTGGGGTGATACCTTAACTCAGGGGTGGCCAAACTACAGCTTGTGGGCCGGACCTAGCCCATGGCGTCAAATCATCTGGCCCTCACCACTACACCCGTGGCTGTCATAAACACATTTGCAACAGCCGCAGGTATGTTTTACAACAGGAGGAACCATGTGACTGGCTGAGGTCATTGTGCCTCCAGTACCCCAGACTTGCCCTGCCAGCCAGGTTTTTACACCCTTCCGGAAAGGCAGCAGTTCTGCCTGGAGGCGCAGCTCAGTTGGCAGGAGGTTCCACAGAGCCAGAGCAGACACAGAGAAGGCCCTCCTTCTAGTGCTAGAGAGGTGTGCCTCTCTAGCTGATGGTACAACCAGAGAACCTCTCCGGTCTGCTCTAATGGGATGGGCAGATGTCTTTGGGATGATGCGGTCTCTTAGGTATCCTGGCCCACTACCATATAGGGCTTTAAAGGTAATAATCAGGACCTTGAATTGCAGCCAGAGGCACACTGGCAGCCAGTGCAGCTCCTGAAGCAACGGTGAGGCACGAGCATAAAGCCCGCACCCCATCACGACCCATATATGATTGCAACTGTGGCTACTAAAAATGAGAAAAGCTATGTATTAACTTAATAAGATTGACTACTGCACAGCTTGGCAGAGAGTACTCAAAGTTTTCCATATTCTTTTCCACAGCTATGCCTTAACACTTTCCCACATCACCAGCAGGAAATTTTATGGGCACGCTGCAATGTCGTATGTTACACTAGCTCACTGTGTAGTTCAGGAATGGATCCCTCTGCACTATGTTCACAGTAACTTTTTGTCTTCCAGGTACTTTGCCGTACCTGAATGGTTCAAACGACTGTCTCATCATAGACCTCCGGAATCTCACCAGCTTAATTGCTGATGTGACATGCTGTATCCCTCTTTTGCAGAACATTCTGCCGAAACTGTCAGTTGAGAGATCCCTGGATATGCTGGATCTGAGAAGAGCCATCCCATTTTACATTGATAGGGCCAAGTCATTTCGCAATGACTATTCATCTCTTATGGAGGCCCCAAAAAGGGATCCACCATCACCTCTCAACTAATATCAAGGTGTGTTGTCAGGACCATAAATCTCAAAGACCCTGTTTCCAGAACAGGTCAGGGCTCATTCCACTAGAGCTGTCTCCTCATCAACGGCTTTCCTAAAGGATGTGCCTATTGAGGATATTTGTAGATCACCGACGTGGTCACAACTCCAACTTTCATCCAACATTACAGAATAGACACAAGGGCCATACAGGACACCCGATTCAGAAGGGCAGTCCTGTCATTGTCGCTGTAACTGTCTTCTGCCAGAACCAGACGTGAACCCTCCATCCGGCAAGAAGCTTGCTACTCACCCAAACATGTGGATTCACAGACGTCTCGAAGAAGAAGAATGGGTTACTTACCTGTAACTTTGGTTCTTCGAGTTAAGTCTGTAAATTCACATGTGACCCACCCGCCTCCCCTCTCTCACGTCTGTGAGGTAACCTGGTGCTAACTTGGAATGGACTGAGGAGGGAAAGGGTTGTGAAGGGGGTGGACGGGGCCTCCTCAATTTTCCCTCCCTTTTTCAAAGCTCTGGTAGAGTCCGAAATGGAATTCTGCGCAAGCACAAAACCCAAACGTGTGGATTCACAGACGTCTCAAAGAAGAACCACTTATTTCATTACATTTATATTTAAAACCAATTCTCTTAATAATTAAGTGTACACTCAGCTGCACAGTTCTTGTATTTTCTTCTCTATAGTAATTCTTTTAAACTTTCATTATCTGGCAGCATATTTACCCAGAACAGTGGTAAAACTCTATACATCTCTGCAAATATTACATAAAACAGTGTACATTCAATCAAAGAAGTTTGAAATAATGTGAATTTCAATTAACAAACAGTAGGATTAAATAAATAAGAGTTTTCAGTGAAGCCACAAATCATAAACCTTTGAAGACCAGCAGGCTGTTTCTCTGCCAGCAACTTATTTCTGTTCAAATAATACTTTGGTGTGTAAAAACAAAGTACTCCCCACCTGCAAGCTAAAACACTCTATTAATTGTATTCTGACTGACATGTTTATGAGTATGTCACCTCAACTCTTTTCAAAGGCAGCTAAACTGTTCACAACTGCTGCTGATATTCATTCAGACAAAGTCACAAACGTCTTGAATGTCTTCATGCAGTTTCCCTCCTCTCCACCAGGACTTTGAAGAGATTCACAACTGCTTTGAAGAATGCTAATAACACTGATGTGGCGATTCTGTATACCGTATATGCCAGTGTACAAGACGACTGGACGTACAAGACGACCCCCCAACATTTCCACTCAAAATATAGTTTGTTATATACTCGCCGTATAAGACCACCCTCTCTTCCGCACACCTTTCACACACCAAATAAAACATAAAAGAACATCAGATTTGATTTCAACATGTTAATTTATATTCAAATGCTTATGAAATGCAGAAAAACTGTCACAAGGCTGTATGTTATCAAACATGTACAGTAAATATAAAAGAGTGCAAGTGCAAAGTGGTACTTATTTATCTACCATATATACATGAATATAAGCTGACCCGAATATAACCCAAGGTACCTAATTTTGACCTTGAAACCCAGGAAAATAGATTGACCCAAGTATAAGCCAAGAGTGGGAAATGTAGCAACTGCTAGTGAGTTTCAGTAATTAAAATATAGTAATATTAATTATTTTATTGATTTTTTAGAACTGTACTTGCACCACCCACCAGTGGTGGCACTGCAGGTAAAGTGGGTGGGCAGGTCAATTGCACTGAGGCAGGAAGTGTTGCTCTAGCCTAGCCTCTTGCTTCCCCTGCAAAGAAGCATGGCTTTTTCCCTCCATCTTGGGCAGAGCAGAGAAAAGGGCAGAAGGTACCAGTAAATGAAACCCTTTCTTTTCCCCCACCAGTTTGAAAGAGAGACACAACTGTAATGTAGAGCTTCTTTCTTCATCTGGATGGTATGTAGAATGAGGTGGGCGAGCATCAGGAAGCCACTATGGGTAGCTATGTCTATACCAACTGAAGTGCACCCGGTGTATAAGACGACACCTCCCCCCTTGGAGGCATGTTATTCAGGGTGAAAAAGTCATCTTATACACCAGCAAATACGGTAGATTCCCTAACAATCATACACACACAAAAATTGACTCAAAGCTGACAGCAGTCTCTCTTTAAACGGATAACTGCACACTCTTAAGATTTGCAAAGCAGCTCCCCCCCATGCAAGGCTCCTTTCCAACTGCAAGGAAACACAGTGATGTTGAAGACACCAGAATGAAGAGGACACTTATTTGATCTAAAGTTTAGATCGTAAACAAAAGACTCAAGCCCAAACAATCCCTCTTCATTCTTTCATGTCTAACTGCTATGACTATTTATCTTAAGTAGAAATTGACTTTGTTTTGTTATCAGAGATGACGAAGAAGAGACAAGCTTAGATACTTACAAAATCAAGTATCTCTTTGGTATGAGATGCAGACAAACAAAATCGGGCTCTGGATTCAATGATTGGTGTGGCAGGAAACCCCACAACTACAACACCTATGTGCCGTTTCAACATCTCCCGTCCAAATGCACTAGAAAGGAAGCAAGACAAGATTAACTAAGAAATGGCAGCATCTCAAGGCCTATACTGTTCTGTGCAATTTTGGTAAAGAATGCCCAGGAAGCTCCTCTTTAGACTGCTTTGCCTCGCAAGGAGGCTAACTGCACACAAAGGCCTCTTTTGTTCAGTCCTGAGGTGGTCTTCCTAGAAAGATTTCACTGTATTTAGTTCTCACCAAGCTGAAAGATTATATTTGGCAGAGGCTGGTCTTTTAGTAGGGCTGCTTCTAAATGGATTAGTAACTTAAACTTGGAAATTTATTTGCTAGAACACAGCAACTCCAACTTGAGAGCTTGCTTACCAAGAATTCCACCCCCACCCCACCCCTTTTGGACTGCTATCTCTATTCCTAACTCAGAGGAAGGTCTATGCTGCACATATGCTCTAGGGAGGGGTGCACATTCTGCAATTTCATACAGCAGCAAAAATCAAGAAGAATGCTACACCCAACAAACAGAACTCATCTTTAGCCTTCAACATGAAGCTTTTCAAACTTTCTTGACCTGTAGCTAACCCTACCCTCCTCTGCTCTACATCTATTTTTTCTGGGTCTAAACTAACATGGAAATAGTTTTCAATTGCTACACATTCATTAGAGTTCAATGGTCACTATCCTGATGTAACATACCCAATTTTTGCTGGCATATATAGCATCAGAGGTACAACTGGGGAGTCTTCATTTCCATAAATGATAAAGCCCATTTCCTTAAGTCGCCTTCGGAAATACCTGGTGTTTTCAGCCAATTGCTGTATGCGCTCCCTGCCTAATGGGGAAATGGAACAAAGACAGGTTGTATTTATCAGTAACTGTCACTCTACGAGTATGTTGTTTGTGAATCCACACTTATGGGTTCTGTGCTTGCGCAGAGCCCGTTTGGAGCTTTCAAGCTGAATAAATAAAATTTCAAAGGTTAGGACCGCCCACCATTTCCACCCGCCTTAGGCGTCATTTCGCGCCTTTTCCCTCAGTTCAATTTAAAGCTAGGCACAGGCTGAGAAGAGGACATCTCGCCCTGGCAGCAATGAAGGGAAGGACAGGTGGGTAGTGTGGATTCACAAACAACATACTCGGAGAACAACAGTTACTGTTAAGTACAACCTGTCTTTCTCCTTCGTGTTGTTTGTGAATGCACACTTATGGGTGTCACCATTTGGAACTTCCTCGTCCAGATGTGACGGTTGAGGCGGCGCAGGTCCAGAATGGGTTGGAAGCCGCCGTCCTTCTTGTACACGATGAAATATCATTAGTAGAGACCCTTTGACAAGTCGCTGGATGCGACTGTCTCTATGGCACCTTTCTCCAGGAGAGTGGTTATTTCCTGGCACAAGAGAGGAGACAGATTGGTGGTGTGGATCCGTCCGACCAGCAGGAGGTTCTCGAACTCCAGAACTCTAGGATCTTTAGGACCCACTTGTCTGTTGTTATGCTGGACCAAGCATCGAATTTCCGGAGCGGACGGTACGGGAGCGGAGCAGTCCGGTCAAGGAGTCAAACCTGCTGCCTTTGGAGGCGGTCAGCTTTTTTGCTGGGGCCCAGCTGCTGCTACTGAAAACGCTGACGCTGGTGTTGGCGCCTGGGCCGGTAGGAGGACTGCCTGCTGTAGTCCTGCGCATGGTACTGCTGAGGTTGCTGCCTCTGGTACGGTTCGTAGGGCTGGTACTGCTGGTAGTCCTAGTAGCTTCTCCTGGGGAAGGAGGAAGACAATACGCCCAGCCACAGTTTGTTCGTGGTGGTGATGTCCCTGTGGAGCTCATTCAGGGACGAATCCATCTCGGCCGTGAAGAGACCCTGCCCATCAAAGGGGAGCTCTTCAATGAGTTTCTTTACCTCGTCTTGGAGGTTGGCCGAGCGGAGCCACGAATGCCGCCGGAGCTGCATGGCACAGGCAATGTTCTTTGCCTTGGACTCGCAGACGTGGTGTGCAGTCCATATCTGCTGGAGGGCAAGATGGTCACCCTCCTTGCAAAGCATCTGGAATTTCCCACGAAGACCCTTGGGGAGTTTGGCCAGGAACGTCTTGGCTTTGGCCCACAGCTTGCAGTTGTAGGTGCCCATGGCTGCCGTGTAGTTGGCCGCCCGTAAGGACAACGACGTGTTGGCGTAGACCTTTCTGCCCAGGCTGTCTATTATTATTATTATTATTATTATTATTATTATTATTATTATTATTATTATTATTATTATTATTATTATTATTATATGCCACCCTACTCGGTGAAAACCGACTCAGGGTGGCTCACAACATACAATCAAATACAATGTAACAATTCAATTGAACAACACAATGTCACAATATAGTGAAATATACATCAATAATTCAAACAATAGAATATCATAAAATACAATACAGTAAGATAAAACCCCAATATATGTCATAAAGTTACAAAAATATTACAAAAAACATAGGAACATTACACAATCTTACAAAGAAAAAAAATGTTACAAAAAGGCATCCCCACCCTACCCACTCCGGATCCTACCCATTAAGGTGGTGGCCACCAACCGACTACTCCCCTTCCTTCTGTCCAAGGGATAGGAGAAGGGCAATGTGTCCATCCAACATGTAGGTGCTGCCACAAAACCCCAGTCAAGCTTCTTTCCCTCCGTGGATGAAGGGATGGGGACGCTGCTCCCTGGAGTACGATGTTGGGAGGCCTTGACCACCGAGAGTTGGGCACAGAGTGGGTATGGAGGAACTGCCCATCCTCACCCAGCAGTTTATACATTCTGTCCACCCTCGTGGAGACGACGTGTGCTGAGACTGGCTCCCGCCAGACCAGTTTGGCCGCATTGCCGATGGCCAGGAGCAGAGGCAAGTGGACCAGCAGGATCTCCTTCTTGTCCGCCATGCCACACACATTGTCCACGCACGGATCGGGCGGGTTCTCTGCTTTGATGCCGAGCCAGTGGCGTAGCGTGGGGGGGCGGGGGGGCGGATGCCCCGGGCAGCGGCTTTCAGGGGGCGGCAAAATGTCCTCACCACTTTGGCCTCCTCCCTCTGCCTGGGCTTAGGAAGGAAGCAGGACTTCCCAGGCGGAGGGCGGCCCTTTTGCTGGTGAGCGCTGCTCGCCTCCGTCCCATTGGCTTGGGTACTCATTTAACCGGCCTCGGTCGCCAGCAACCGAGGCCGGTTAAAGGAGTACCCTAGCCAATGGGACGGAGGCGAGCAGCGCTCGCCAGCAAAAGGCTCGCCCTCCACACACCTGGGAAGTCCTGCACGCGCGCGCGCGCGCTGCCCACCTCCTCCCCCCCACCCCTAGCCACCCAGCCAGCTTGCCGTCAGAATGGGCGCTCGTCGGGGGGGTGGCGCCGTAGCGGGGAGCCCCTGGCTGCTGGCTGGGTGGCTGGGCGGGAGGAGGTGGGCAGCGCGCGCGTGCAGGACTTCCCAGGTGTGTGGAGGGCGAGCCTTTTGCTGGCGAGCGCTGCTCGCCTCTGTCCCATTGGCTAGGGTACTCCTTTAACCGGCCTCGGTTGCTGGCGACCGAGGCCGGTTAAAGGAGTACCCAAGCCAATGGGACGGCCACGGAGGCGAGCAGCGATCACCAGCAAAAGGCTCGCCCTCCACCTGGGAAGTCCTGCACGCGCGCGCTGCCCACCTCCTCCCCCCCAGCCACCCACCCAGCCAGCAGCCAGGGGCTCCCCGCTATGGCGCCACCCCCCCCCCGACGAGCGCCCAGTCTGACGGCAAGCTGGCTGGGTGGGTGGGTCGGCACCCCCCCCTGCCAGCCCGCCGCCAGAAGTTCGAAAAAGGTAAAGATCGCGGCTCGACTGCGGGGGTTAGCTGGGATCCCGAGGGTTTTCCCCATCGTCGCCTAACCCCCGCAGAACTGCCCACGCGCACGCCCGAGGATTCGAAAGGGTATTCCTACCCTTTTGAATCCTCGGGCGTGCACGCGGACGGCTCTGCGGGGATTAGGCGAGGATGGGGGGAACCCTCGGGATCCCAGCTAACCCCCGCAGTCGAGCCGCGATCTTTACCTTTTTCGAACTTCTGGCGGCGGGCTGGCAGGGGGGGGGTGCCCACTATTCAGCAGGGGAGGGAGCGCCTTCTGCCTGGGGGGGGGCGAGCGGTGGGGGGGGGCAGCGAGCGGGGGGGGGGGGCGGCGATTTTCTTCTTCGCCCCAGGCGGCTCAACGCTGCGCGACGCCACTGTGCCGAGCGCCATCCCCAGGTGTGTGAGCAGGACTTTGATGGTAAGCTGGTCCTCCGACGGCTGTCTTGCAGATGGAAGAGCAGACCTCACCTGATCAGAGATCTCCTTCGGCATGATCTTGAAGAGGGGCGCCAGGAGATCAATCTGAATGGTGGCTGGGGACGGATTGGTGTACCGCACCGTGGACGCATGCGTGGGCGAAACCGTGGAGGGATAGGGTCTGGAGGACGGCAGCAAGGAGGCACCGTGCGGTGGTGGTACCTCTTGGTGGGACGGAAGGCTGGAGGAGTCTTCCAGCACGGGGGAGATGGAGTGTTGTGACGCCATTGCCGAGATGAAGACCGCTGAACTGGCGACGGCCGAGGAGAAGGCCGAGGAGCTCTGGGAGTCGGCGGCAGAGACAAAGAGGCAAGTCGATGCTTCTTATGCTTCTTCTTCTCCTCCTTTCTCTTCACCAGGTGATCAGTGGCGAGAGACTTGGAAGTGGACGCTGAGGAGGAGGCCACCGATGGAGTCTCCTGAGTCGACCATGGTGGTTGAGGCGCAAGTGCAGTTGCCATGAGGTAAGCCTGGAGTCTGTTCTGCCAGTTCTTTAGGGCAACCTTGGAGAACTTCCTGCAGACGACACATGAGTGAACCAAGTGGCTTTCACCCAGGCAGAGGAGGCACTTATCGTGTCCGTCAGTACTTGGGTACTCCCTCTGGCAAGCTGGGCACTGCTTGAATGCCGTGACGGAGGCCATCAACTGGTCCCTGAGCAAGAAAATGGCGCTGGGTGAGGCACGAAGGGGAAAGACTTTCTTCCTTTCACCTTTTACCACCCACAAGAGGCCGCGAAGCCCCTCGCGGACAGGGGTGGACCAAGAGGGGTAGGCTCCTGGTCCAAAAAATTGTTTTAAGAAAAATTGTTGAGGGTTTGATCGGGTCGAAAACCGTTAAACTGATGAAAGCTCTCACAAAGGCTCCTGCTGCTACAACGGAAAAATGAAACCTGAGGGAAGAGGCGCAAAAAGGCGCCGAAGGCGGGTGGAGATGGTGGGCGGTCCTAACCTTTGCAATTTTATCCAATTACCTTGAAAGCTCCGAACTGGCTCTGTGCAAGCGCAGAACCCATAAGTGTGCATTCACAAACAACACAAAGGAGAAAGTACTATTTCCATAATAGATATTTCAGAATCATATTTTAAAACAAATGCAGATGATAATAACTTGAGGAAAGCTCACTACATAAATGTAAATTATAATACATTTCCACTTCCTGCTTTATCACCTTCAATACAACTAAAATTATACTAAATAATACAGAGAACTATGTATTTTCAAATTGTTTGCTTCTTTCCCCCAACAACTAGCTTTGCATTGTAGTTTTCTTGTTTATTCTAAGCCTGTGAATCAACAAAATATTGAAAATACGCATGCTATCAGCTACTACTTCTAGAAGTCAAATATACAGAAAAGGAGATAACTTTGTAATTAGAAGACTCATACTGACAGGATATCAACTTAGATATGGTAAAGTATGATTAAAACAGTAGTCAGATGATACTGAATGCTTAAGGTTCCACACAGCAACATGGAAATTACATTTGCAGGTTGAAATGGATTAGGACATTTCAGATTTCAGATTCTTCTAAATAAGAGTACAGATGAGTTTTTAAAGCCCGTGCTAGATGGTGGCTTAGTGCTTAGGACGCTGAACTTGATGAATAGAAGGTTGGCAGTTTAATACCCAAGTGCTGCATGACAAAGTGAACTTCCGTCTCTGTCCCAGCTCCTGCCAACTTAGCAGTTCAAAAGCAAGAAACTGCAAGTAGATAAATAGGTACTACTTTGGTGGGAAGGTAACATCTGTGGATGAAGGCTATTTGGCTTAAAACAGAGCTGAGTAATCCTAGAGCCAGGTATGACTGGCTTTCAAGCAAGAGTGACTTTTACCTTTACCTTACAATTACATGCATTTATCATGGCCATGAGAAATTTTAGATCTTAAGAAGAAACATAAAACACCAACATTTATAAAACTGTGGAATAAACCAACATTATTTGATGGTTGTTTCTAGGTGAGTCTTTTTTTAACTCAGTATGCCCTGAGGCATAAAAGGTGGAGATACAGTACTACCAATCAGTGGACAGATTTCCCACAGAAACTGACTGCACATCATTTAAAAAAAAGAAGTCAACAGAATAACACTTCACTGGTGGAAGAGAAACAAAGACTGGCACTGACCACCCACTATTAAAGGGAAATCAGCATGTGTGCCATTATTTTTAGCAGCATTCTGCTCAAGTGGTAATGAAAACAACTCATAGGGAGTATCAAGGCTTAAGAAAAACATATACATTTGCTCTGAACAAAAGTGCTGTGGATATAAGGTACAACATAAATAAAAGCCAAATTTATGACAAATCCTAGCTCACAAACAGATAAAGGTGAAAGCCTGAAGTATCAATGTTTGCTAAGGACTCTGCTAGTCATTTAAAGGTAAACACTTGAGGCCATTAGAGTTTAAAATCAAAGTAACCATCTGCAGAGGATAATTGGCCTCACTTTTCTACTTTTATAGAGAACTTCTAAAGTGAACATCTGTTTTATAATTATGGAACACTTCTGGTTTGGGATTCAAAAACTTGTGATTCTACTACATATGCTGCATTACTTTCAGTGTTTATTCCTACTGTCATCCACAGAGCAACAATAATCAAGGTTTGAGCATCTGCTTCTGTTTGCACTATCCAGCAATTCAACAGAACTTTGCAAGATGATCTGGTTAATTTCCCTAAATTTAGAAGTAACTTTTCTTTTTTACAGAACAGCCACTTTAGTTTGTGGCAGCAAACAGTGACAACAAATAGTCTTGGGACACCTTGAAGACTAACAAAGTTATTACAACTTAATGGTTAGAATAAGACAGGAAATATGTTGATGAAATAATAAATGCTTAATACAGTCAAACCTCACATAAAGAGTGCCTCGCTTAAGAGTAACTTGCTTAAAGAGCAGAATTTTCTCTGAATGTTCGCTTCGCTTAACAAATAAAAACAACCCAAAACTCGCTTAACAAATAAATCAGGGTTCTCAATCCCCCCCACAATTGGTCATTTACAATGGTGTTTTGCTTTAAAAGCAAACTCGCTTAAAGTGCAATCCTGTGGAACACATTATGCTCTTTAAGCGAAATACAACTGTATTTCAATTGAACTTTCAGATAATCTGAAATATTTTGATAATTTCTTGAATAACAAATGGTCTAAATTAAATTTAATAAGTACCCCACAAAGCTACACATTTTCTTCATAATTCTTTGCATAATCCTCTAACCTCTGTGCCCTCAGACTCCAGTTATTTTATTTTAGGATGTATTTATTTGGTTGGCTTATTTTTAATTTGTTGTGTGTTTTATTATGTTATTTTGATATTTGTCTGTACACAGCCCAGAGTGGGAAATTTTCCAAATGGACGGTATTAAAATGCAACAAACAAACAAAGAAACAGAATTTTGTGGACTACATTTCATCAGATGAAGTGGATCATAATCTATTGAAAATGTCACCATAATAATGGGTAGGATCCGGGATGGGTGGGGTGGGGATGCCTTTTTGTAACATTTTTTTCCTTTGTAATATTGTGTAACATTCCTATGTTTTTTTGTAATATTTTTATAACTTAATGACATATATTGGGGTTTTATTTTACTGTACTGCATTTTATGATATTGTATTGTTTTGAATTATTGATGTATGATATTTGATTATATTGTGACATTGTGTTGTTCTATTGAATTGTTACATTATATTCGATTGTATGTTGTGAGCCACCCTGAGTCAGTTTTTACCGAGTAGGACAGCATATAAATCAGGGGAGAAAAAATAAAAAATAATAATTCTTTTAATTTTCAGATGCCATAAAACTGTTAAATTTTATGTGTCTTGCGGTATACTGAACTCACAAATTAAACTTTATTGTGGTGATACTGAATTAGAGTAACATGGCATGAAGCTTGAAGCATTTCCAAGTTTTGCTACCAAGATAAAAATAAAAATTATATCACTAACTGGAGAGAAACTGTTAATATATTCAGCTAGTTGTCAGTTTAAGCATTCAACATTGATTATAATCCATGTGAACTATAAAGATATCTGTAAACACTTAAAAATTAATGCTTATTCCCTGGATAATCTGAGTGTAGAAAGATAACACAAAGAAGACTTGTCATCTACGTGTTACAAGACTGATAAACCCTGGACAAGGCATTTAAAATGCTCTTCATTCTCTTTCCAGGACAACAGATTCTGATTGGCACCACTTATTAGAAGTGGCACTTAACTCTGAGAGTAGCAGCTTTCCTGAAGAAAACATCAAAAGCCAAGAATTATCCACAGTGATAAAACTCATCAAACAAACATCCTAGGCTGTTTGAGACAAGTTCACTCATTTAACTCATGTAATACTGTTCTTAAACTCATGCCTTTGGTACACTATATAAAGTACAGTAAAACATTGCGTAAAGAATGCCTCGCTTAGAGACTAACTCGCTTAAAGAGCAGAATTTTCTCTGAACGGTCGCTTCACTTAACAACTAAAACCAACCAAAAACTCACTTAACAAAAAAACGGGGTTCACAATCCCGCCCACCAGAAGTCACAATTGGTCACTTACAATGGTGTTTTGCTTAAAGAGCAAACTCGCTTAAAGAGCAATCCTGTGGAACACATTATGCTCTTTAACAGGTACCACTGTGCATTCAATAAAATGCATAAATGCAAGAACTAAACAAGCAGGAACTCACGAATCTAATGTGGTACAAGAAAAAGAAATGTACTATTCAAATGGGGTCCACCCACATATTGCATAGGTTGTATATGTAACGTGGAAGGGACACAGTAGTGCATTTACAATTTAAAATCACACAATGGGCCTCCACCTAGAACTATTTGGCAATGTCTTCAGACTTGTAGTGGAGAAGCTATGACTCTGTGAGGGAAGCCATAGGCTTGCAGGAGTTGAGCACGGTGGTTGAGTACAGGATGGTTGGAGATGACATGATAGAACACACACTTTCAAAAAATCAAAAGGAAGTAATTTTCTCTGACCATGGATTCTATTTCAATGCTCAATGAGCCCCAAACTGTCACTTCTCTTAAATCATTTGTTTGTATGTATAAATATTATTATATAATAACAACATGCTGTCACATCAATTATGATTTATGACTATTCAGAGTTCTCTAGATCAGGGGTCCCCAACCTTTTTTGCACCACAGACCAATTTCATGCTAAACAATTTCTCCACAGACCAGTAAGTGTGGGTGATGGGATTGGACAGCAGTAAAAGGTTCACCATCACTGCTATAGATGCTCAAATTCAGTCTAACCAACACTTGGATTTAAGCAATTAATACTCAAGCCTCTTCTCATGGAGTGTAAATTCCAGTAACTCACCAGGAAACAAATGGGAAACAAGGTTACATTACTAGGGTAGAAAAAGAGACTGCAGTGGCTAAAGTGGCTAAGATGCTGACTGGAAGGTGGGAGGCTAGCAGTTTGATTCCTGAGTACTGCAGGATGGAATGAGCTCTCTTCTTTGTCCCAGTTCCTGCCAACCTAGCAGTTTGAAAGCAAGAAATTGCAAGTAGATAAATAGAGACCACTTCAGTGGAAAAGTAAACAGTGATCCGTGTGCTCCGGTGTTTAGTCATGCCTGCTGCATGATCACGGAAACGTCTGCAGAAGCAGACAGCGCTGGCTCTTTGGCTTTGAAACAGAGATGAGCACTGAGCTCTAGAGTTGGATACGACTGGCTTTTGAGCAAGGGAAACCTTTACCTTATTAGGGTAGAAAATACCTAGGAGAAATTTTGTTAATTTTTTGCATTATGATATTGTAAGCATTCTAGTTTAAAGGGTAGAAGATTCACAATTGCTAATCTAGAGCAAATCTTTGGAATGTTTTGCTCAATTTCATATAAAAATACTTCCTTGTATGCTCATAAAGACAAAATAGCATCAAAACAGGGCTTTCTCAGCAACCTTGAGATTGAAGGTGAGTCATTTAGAGCTAATCTGAATAATCTATTGTTGCTAATAGCTGTGTGAAACTGTATTGTTGTGCTTGCTTGTCTGTCATCTTGCTTGACACACCCTTCTCCCTTTGTCCCCCTGAATTTGGTGTAAAAAAACCATGCCTGTAAGTTTCAATCTTTGTCTGAAGAAGTGGACTTAATGCACGAAAGCTAATCATAAAAATATAGCAGTTAGTCTTTAAAGTGCTACAGTGTTTTTTATTTTATTTTTATTTTGTGTTGTTTATTTTATTTTGTTTTGTTTTCTGATACATCAAAACGGGATATATAAGAGACAGCAATTCTTAGTTGCCTGGTTTTAAAAACCAAAGGTTTATTTAAGACTACATATGTAATACTGAACTGAAAATAGTTCAAATAAAAAATTATACTTTAATAACATAAATCATTCATTATAGTACTCAATGAAATGTCTGTTAATTATGGGCAAAAGAAAACCCTTCACTTTTTCATCTTCACTTCCAAACTATAAGCTTATTAAATTTTTGAGGTAAATGTGTCATTATATATAAAATTTCAGTATAAAAACACTTTAATACAACATCTGGGTGCAAGCAGCAGTAAAGGTCCCAAAAAGGGATGTGAAATAAATTTGGAGCTTTTATTTATATGGAAACTTCAATTTAAACTTTTCTTTAAAAAAAGAAAACTAAACCAAAAAGAGGGATTTGAAACTTCTTGTTAAACCAAGAGGATTCTTATTAATAACAATACTGTATTATGAACACAGATATAAATCTCTTAAGGATGTCATAATCTAAGCAATGAACAGGAATACCTTACTGAAGAAACAGCTGCTGGCCTTGAAAATATTATTTCACTTACAAAAAAACACTTTATAGATGTTTAATTATGTTAATGTGTTAAGCAGACATCACCACTATAGTGGAAGAGTTGGGGATCCAGCCAAAGGCTACAATGAAGTAGGAGAAAGAGTAATTTCCACAAATTGCCTCCCTTTCCCCTAACCCAGGGATCTGCAAACTTGGCTCTCCAGGTGTTCTTGGACTTCAATTACCAGAAGCCCAAGCCAGTATGCCTGCTGATCAGGACTTCTGGGAATTGAAGTCCAAGAACATCTGGAGAGCCAAGTTTGCTGATCCCTGCCTAACCCAAACTTTGAAGCAACTTCAGTATAGCCAAGTAGTTTTCAGGGGCTGAAGCAGTGATGGGATGTCCCCGGTTCCATACGGTTCCCTGGAACCGGTAGGAACAATCCCGGAGAGTTCTCCGGGAGCGTAGACAACTTTTGAGGCGTCCGGTTGCACCCTGCATTGCGCAATGCGGCAGATTGAGTTTCTGCGCATGCGCAGTAAATCGGAGCCATTTTAGCTCCAATTTTAAAAAAAATCGGCAACACCGGCAGCGATAGTGGCGGCGGCGGCGGCAACAACGGTGGCGCCTGCAAAGGCGGCGGCGATGGCGGTAGCAACGGTGGCGGCAGCGATAATGGCGGCGTAGGCAATGGCGGCGGCGATGACTTCGGCGGCGGCGTAGGCAGGCAGCACCAGCCCTCAGAGGAGGGCACCTCCCCCAGGGCCGCCGAGCCCCCACAGGCAAGTTGAGGCCTGGCCTGCCCTGGCAGTCCGCCCCTGCCGAGCCCTCCCAGGGGTAAGTGAGGGGTTTGTGTTTGGGGTTGTATTTTTATTTAATTTTAATTTTATTTATTTAAT
Organism: Furcifer pardalis; assembly: GCA_030440675.1. NCBI lineage: Eukaryota > Metazoa > Chordata > Lepidosauria > Squamata > Chamaeleonidae > Furcifer > Furcifer pardalis. Next base: position 33,631,306 of record CP126894.1, on the reverse strand, counting down.
TTATTTAAGGGTTTGTGTGGTGTGTGTGTGTGTGGGTTGGGTTGTGTGTGTGTGTGTGTGTGTGTGTGTGTGTATTTATTTTATTTTTTATTTTAAGGCCCCGCCCACAACGTCATGACGTCAGCTCCGCCCATGACGTCGTGACATCATGGAGTGGTGGTAACAAATTTGTCATCCCATCACTGGCCTGAAGCTTGAAGGATGAACTAGCAAAAAAGTGTACCCCTTCCTTCAGTAAGGGAGGAGGTATTATAAAGAGAACTTTAGGTAAGGAATTTCAGGATTCAACTTATTATACAAGAGAAATATCTTATTAAGACTCAGAATTGAAAGGGTTGTCAATGCTAACACAAGAAAATACCAGTAGAAAAGAAACACACTTTAAACAAACAAATTTTTTTACTTTAAATAAACAGGGCAAAATTCAAAACATTAATTTAATTGACAACCAAAATAGAAGAACTAAAGGACAATGACACAAATTTTACTAAAACTAATCAAATTTCACTGCCCAACCTGTCCGGCAGAACAAGTAATATGACTCTACTAATTCAGTTTTATGATTTTTTTTAAAGTTACAAACAACAGGAGTTCACCTGGCAAATCAATAAAGTCTGGTAAGTCGGCAGTTTGAGACCTGGGTAATGCATGACAGATTGAGTGTCCATCTCTGTCCCAGCGCTTGGGGACATGAAAGGAGCCTCATCTGGGCATTCCATGAGTGGAGTTTCTTCCACAAAAATCCTTTCAACCCAGAATAGTTTTAGGGAAAGGTTTCCCTTGCTCGAAAGCCAGTCGTATCCAACTCTAGTGTTCAGTGCTTATCTCTGTTTCAAAGCCGAAGAGCCAGTGCGGTCTGCTTCTGCAGGCATTTCTGTGGTCATGCGGCAGGCATGACTAGACACCGGAGCACACAGGACACTGTTTACCTTCCCACCAAATTGGTCCCTATTTATCTACTTGCAATTTCTTGCTTTCGAACTGCTAGGTTGGCAGGAGTTGGGACAAAGACAGGAGCTCATTCTGTCTTGCAGTACTCGGGAATCGAATTTCTGACCTCCCACCTTCCAGTCAGTGTCTTAGCCACTTTAGCCACTGCAGTCCCCTGACACAAAATTATTATTATTAATAGGTAGGTGTCAAAGAAGAAAAAGAAAGAAGTAGGAAGGGGGAGGAGGATCCAGTGTAAAGAAGGTTGTTTAACAGCAAAATCTTTCCAACAGTGTGAATTTGAAACCCACCATTTAATTTTTATTATATGTGGTGTCTGTCAAATCCAAGGAGACTTATAAAATACTACTTTCCTACACATTTTCATTCAGACTACTACTAAATTTACTATTAAAAAAAGAATGCTGCGTCTTCAATTTTAAAACCTAGCTGTATTTTCCAGGGTAGATCTGAATTTCAAGTTAATCAGAAATTCACAACAGAATCTGAGAATTAAGTAAGCTAATGTGTAATTAAGAAGGATATTACAAGTGAAAACACCAATTCTCATACATTGTGAGAACATGCTTGAGGGGGAAAACATTACACATACTTATAGTTTTGAAACCTGCCAGATAAATATTTCCTGACTTTTCGTGGTGGCAGAACTGAGATGGCAGCAATTTTTAAGGCTTGAAGCATTAAAATGTTGGGAGTCACATAATATTACTCTCTTTAATTCCCAAAAGAAACCATACAACTTCAAGCACATGGTTCCTTGAACCTTAAGGGCCATTCAAATACCAAGTGACCACGGGGGAGGGGGGGTTCTGACCAAAAGTCACAGAAAGTCATGCGGGGGGAGGGGTTAAGTCATGTGACTCCAAAAGGGGAGAAAATACCTTTCTACTTTTGGATTTCCCTGGGAGCTTGCAAGTAAGAAATGTGCTGAATAAAGCTAATTTTCCAAGCTATTTCTCTTACCTGGGTTCTTTGCATTGTGTTGCTTAAAGAGGCTGGCTGTTTGAATCCTTTTCTACTTTCGGATTTCCTTGGGAATTTGCAAGTAAGAAATGTGCTGGATAAAGCTAATTTTTCAAGCTATTACACTAGTACCTCGGATAACATTGTGACTTGGTTCCACAAGTCATAACGTTATCTGGTTTTTAACGTTGTGCGATGCATTGATCACATAATGTTAAAAAAAAGCCCTGTTGCCTTTCTAAAGAGGAAAGGGAACATGGGGGCAATCTGGTTTCCTTGGGGAGGCACCTCCAGCCACCCCGATCCCACCTGGGCTGCCTGCTTTGGGATCGGTGTTATCCGATTTTTAGTGTTATCCGATGCATGTTAAAATCCTATGGGATGTATCGGATAACGTTAAAGCTCCACAGAGATACATTGTAACCGCACAGGCTTTAGTGGTTGTTATCCGATACATCCCATAGTACCTTAACGTTATTCGATTCAATTCTCCTCCCCAGATTACTTAACGTTATACGATTTTAGCGTTATCCGAGGTAAACGTTATGAGGTATTACTGTAAATGTATCATACCATAGATTGTTATACATGGAAACAAGTTATCCACAGTTTTTCTGGTTTGTAATGACCTGTACTATATACAGGTAATAAATTTCCTTTTTTTCCCCAGCAATAAATGTGTACTGTATTATTCTTCATCATGGATAAATACGACATCCCCTGAAAATAAGACCTTGTGCATATTTTGGAATTCAAAAAAATATAAGACAGTGTCATATATTCAGGGAAACAGGGTAGTTCTCAACTCACCATAGCTCTCCAAAATATAACAATAACAATGACAACAACAACACATGCCATCAAATTAATTCTGAGTTACGGCAACCCTTTTCAGAGATTTTCTAGGTAGAGAGTATTCAGAAGTGGTTTACCATCCCCTTTTTATGGGAGTGTCATGGGACTGTTCAACATGCCAATGGCCACACAGGCTGGCTCATCTGGGATGTACACAGTCCGTCAGAGGGAGTGAAATCCCTATGTAGAACAAATTATAATCTTAGTTTCATACCAATAAAGTTTCATTTTGTCTGGATTGAACTCCAGTTCATTCACTCATAATGAATTCTGCGCTACATTCAGATAGCATTTTAGGACTTCAACAGTTTTCTTAGTTCATGAGGCTAATTATGACTTGATAGAGATAACCAAAACTTGGTGGGATGTGTCCCATGGCTGAAATACAGCAACTGACGTGTATAAATTATTTGGTTCTGGACTTCATACTCTTCAATACTGTATTTTGAATGAGGGAGTGCAGGGAATATTTATTAAATCTGCAGATGACATCAAACTGTGTGGAATAGCTAACACAGTACCTTCTTCTTCGGTGTCTAAGCCAGATATGAAATTGCCAAAATTAAGGCACCTTTTGGTGGGTTCATGCTGCTGTTCTTGAACAAAATTTTAAAAAAATGTATGGGGTTGAACACTGGAACATTAGGAAGACTAACAAAATGCAATGTGAAAGGAAAGGCTCCCTTTTAAGCAAAACTAACTTGTTTGTATCTAACCAATCAATTAGAAAAGTTGCTGTATTCCCACCATTATTTGCATGTCTTGTGACCTTTTGTTGTGGTCACCAATTGTTTGCTTGCTTCAAAGAGGAAAAATGCTTTTCAGTGTCTCCTTCTTCCCAGCCACATGGCTATAAAGAATGGCATATTTTTTAACTATCTCAACTGAATTCCCCTACTTGCACTATTAATTTGATGCACCCTGACAAGATTTTTGAGTACATGTATCTTCTGTGTACATTTTTGTGAGGATAACTGCTATTTTTTTCTTTTTTTTAACCTTAAACTTTTGTCTACGTATTTACCGTAACTTGGCTGTTGGCTGGGAGGTATTATTATTATTAAAAATGTGATCTTGTTTTTAAACTGATAAGAGATGTCCACACAATATGAAATCTTGGTGACTGAAGCGGAATTGTTCACAGAATAGTTAAAGTGTGCAATCAATGTTCCAGAGGCACTCACCGCGCAGTTTGTCCCTGACGTCAGGGGTTTTTTTTTTTAGTGTTGTTCGATGCATGCATCGGACAACGCTAAAAATCGGATAACGTCATGACTTGTGGAACCAAGTCATAACGTTATCTGATGTTCTACTGTATAACCAAATTATGTCAAATCCTATTTTAGCTATAATACAACTTTCAACACATAGCAGCTAAATCAGTAATGAGAAATTTAAACTTGGGATATCAAATAAAGTCAGATTATATAACCTATCTTTCACCATGGAAGCAACTAAAGCAGCAATATAATTAACCCAATGAACAGAAGCGTAGCATGCCTTAACGGGGCCCCGTATAAAAATTTGTTTGGGGGGCCCTTGTGAAATAAAAAAAATTGGGAAGTTTTTATTAATTTTTGCTGTAGGGGGCCCCCGTGGCCCGGGGGCCCCGTATAATTGATACGGCAGATACGGCGGTAGCTACGCCCCTGCCAATGAAGTAGTTCTAATTTGAAAATGGCAAGACATTCCTTTCTCTAGAAGAAATAGGTTGACTGTTAAAAGGGAAATATGATGGATACTGTGAAGTCTGCTATATATAAGATTTTTAAAACCAGCAACTCCAAGTTTTAATAACTACTGCGTTCATAAAAAAAATCAATCATCTTTGCTTTTTATTGCAGCTACAGAGTATGACTCCCCAAGTACAACAGGCAATCTACCTGCAATTTAAAATGGGAACATCTCAGTTGTTATAACACCATGATGACTGCTAATTTGAGACATGCCATGCATTTATTCCTAGAGACTGTAGCCTGATGCTTCCCCTTTTATGCTGGAGAATAGCAATTGATGTTCTGTTTATAACATAATCCTCCCTACCCCCACACTTGTTATAAAGCTGCATGACAGATTTTTGGCACTTGATGTACAAAAACTTCTTAATGTTTTATCAGCTCATCTCCTCACACTATCCTATGTGGCCACTCCCCCTCAAGTTTAAATTGAAAAGAACATGGGCATTTTATTTTAAACATAAATATGCAACTTCGCCAACATGTATGATTCAGTGATGAATGTTCATAACATCTACACATAGGAAAAATACACTGTATTTTAAAATCTTGTCTGATATGTATACAAAAGGAACAACTGCTGTTCCAGTTGTTGTACAGATGCTTAAAAGTGTTGCTCTACAGAACACGTCCAGTCTATGGTGTGCATTTGCCTTTAAAATAAAAAGATCTTTAAGAGCTGATGTGGAACTCAGATTCTTGGGATAGGAATACCAATAGCAAAACTCATTAACTAAGTTCTTTGAATTTTAGAGCTTCAAATTACATGGAACAATTATTACCTTTTGTGAGATTAACATTTTCAATATATATGTAAACACCACAGAGTAATTGAGGTTAAAACTAGATGATTAAATTCACAGAATAATTTCAAGTACAGTAACTGACTGAAACCATAGTGGATGACACAAAATAAGTTTTTCTTGCCATATTCCATACCCCATCAAAGATAATATTCCCTCTGGGAGAGAAGGTTTCACTGACACCAATGACAGATAGAAGAATAAACAAGGCAGATCCAGACAGCTTAATTGTTTGTGCAACTACTGTGCAACGCTTCTGGGTCTATGTTGTTGTCCAGGAGTTGTCCAGGTTTACTTGCAATGATTTCCACTCTTCAGGGAGGTTCCTTCTATGTCCTGCTATGGACAACTAACACAGTCACTGTGTAGTAAGGAGACTGGGATTTATAGTAGAAGTATGACATGTTTTAGTCAACATGAATGAAACATTAATTAAACATGTTTTCTATTCAGTTATACGGGGGTTAGATATTGACAAGTTGCATTAACTTGTAACATTTGTGCTTAAGCAGCGATCTATGATAAGCTACCTATGGCCATTGCTTTTATGCAATAAAACATGCAACACTTCAAAGAATAAACAAATCAGAAAAGTGGTCCCCAGAATAAGGATTTGTAAGAATCATTGTCTAAGCAGCTATTTTTGTTTCCTAGCCTGAATATTTGAGAATATTATCTGTTTAGATGGGATTTAATGAAGAACAATTTACAGCAGGGGTGTACAACTTTTCTGCACCGTGGACCGGGCCATGCCTCCTGGAAGCAGAAGCGGGCACATTTACCGCTGACTTCCATGTATACATCAGCAGCATGCACGTTTGCACATGCACGTTTTGTGGCTGAGATAAACGTGTCTGCTTCTACTACCTGGTGTGGGAGAAATGGTGACGGGCTAATTGGAATGGCGTTGCGGGCCGGGGCCAGCCCGTAAGTTGGGAACCCCTGATTTACAGGATGCAATACTGGACCAAGTACAACCCACCAGGCGTATTTTAATTCGTGCATTAGCATTTTAGTTTTCTGATATACAGTACTACTAGGAAAATAAAATGTAAACTCCTGTTCTTCAAGAAATAGTATTGCTGAATACTAACTAGTAAACTAATCAAGACCATTAAGAGCTGTTCATTATTACTATAGAGGAAATGTTTTGTTTTGTTCTATGGTATTAGACAAATTGCTATTTTTGGGTGGAAAGCTGTGTGTGTGTGTGTGTGTGTGTGTGTGTGTGTGTGTGTGTGTGTGTGTGTGTGTGTGTGTGTGTGTGTGTGTGTGTGTGTGTGTGTCTGTCTGTCTGTCTGTCTGTCTGTCTGTCTGTCTGTCTGTCTGTCTGTGTGTGAGAGAGAGAGAGAGAGAGTATGGGGGGGAGGGGCACACAAAGGTGCTTTCTAGGTTGAAAGGATTTTTTCTTGAAGAACTCCACTTAAGGGACACCTGACTGAGGTTCCTTTCATGTCCCCAAGATCTTTCCCCACCGAAGTGGTCCCTATTTATCTATTTGTGATCTCTTGCCCTCTAACTGCTACCGGTAGGTTGGCAAGAGGTATGACAGAGGTGGGAGCTCATTCTGTCATGCAGTACTTGGGTCTTAAACTGCCACCTTGCCATCTTTCCATTTAACAAGATGAGCTTCTTAACCACTGAGCCACCGCAGTTCCTTATAGCCTTTGATGCTTACATGATGCATGGAACTCCCATGAGCACCAGTGTCTCTTTCCACAAGGGCAGATAAATAGTTTGCTATCTTCTGTTTGGTAACATTGCCGAATCCTCAGTTTTAAGATTTATAACTCTTCTACATGGGAAAAGATTTTGTGTGAATCTTTATCCTACATTGTCAGATTAATAAACTGCATTTTATCAACTTGTCTATAGCTATATCACTGTGTGTACCATCAAGTTGATTGTGACTTATGGTGACCCTTTCCAGTTATCTAGGTAGAGAATACACAGAAATGGTTTACCATTCCCTTCTTCTGAGGTTGTTCTGGAACTGTGCAACTTGCTCATGTCTTACACAGGCTTGTTTTTTCCTGGAGGCACAGTGGGGAATTAAACTTTTAATCTCAGGCTTTGCAGCCAGATACTTAAATCACTGACCTATCCAGCCTGTACTACCACTGTTTCTACTATTTTTAAAAAGAATACTGTATCACTGTTCATTATTTTAAAATGCTGCGAAGAGGATTTATTAAACACCAAAAATATATACAAAGATACATAGCTTCAATTAATTATTAAAATTGGCATTAGCTATATATTTCTTTTTAACATAATCATGGATAGTGTCATGTGTACTTGTGCCAATGACAGATGAAACACATTGGGGGGAAATATTTCAAAAGGATTTTAAACAACAGAAACAGAAGAGTGAGCCTGAAAACATAGATGCATCTGCTGAACTGGCAACAATGCTTTGATCTGTTTTATCTTTAGACATGTTTATGTGTTTCAGATTAAAACCCAAGACACATTATTGCATCATAGCTTTAAACAAAAAGAATTGTGTGAGAAAAGTAAAGGAGAAGAAACAAACGTACTCATCCAAGTTTGTTCTTTGGTTTCTGACCAAGAAGTCACATAGGGTAGGAACATCAGGAACACGTATAAACACCACTCTTATTATAAGCAACAGAACTTGTAGACTTCAGAGGAGTGTACTCTACAAGGGATGTTTGCAAGGCATTCCATGGAAACTATTCAGTTACTTTATATAACAAGTGCAGACTGTATTTTCCATCTGCTTGTATCAAAGATAACTAGCCATTAGAATGCAGCCATACACAACCAACAGCATATCTCCATTGATGGAAGAAGCTCCACCAGGGGATCCAGGGGGAGACGGCAACCATTCATATCATGCAACTCCATACTTGGTTTTATCATTTGCTCCGGGTGAGAGCAGTATTTCAGGTACAATGGAGAGCAGGTAAAGAGGGGGAGAGAGAATCTGGGCAAAATGTTACCCCTTCCTTAATGCCTGATGCAGTATTATCTGTCAGTAGACAAATGCCTGAGTGGCTAGTGGATGACAATATAAATCTAAATAAATAAATACTATTAGATGTGCACATTGAAAGAAAAGCTCTGATACTGTACAATAGCACCTCGGATAACGTTATGACTTGGTTCCACAAGTCATAATGTTATCCGGTTTTTAACGTTGTGTGATGCACTGATCGCACAACGTTAAAAAAAAAGCCCTGTTCCCTTTCTGAAGAGGAAAGGGAACAGGGGGGAAATCCGGTTTGCTTGGGGAGGAAACGCATGTTCCCTCCCCAAGCAAACCGGTGGTCCCAGTGTGGGATCCCCCTTTGTTTGCAAAGGAAACACACATTCCCTTCACAAGCAAAGTGAGATCGGTGCCCCAACCCAAGCGCTGATCCCTCGCTGTCATCAGCGCTGGGATTGGGGAAACCAACAGGCTTAGCCATTGGGGGGGGGGGGGTCTGAAGTGAGGGTTGGGACCCTTTCCCCAGCCTCTCTCCAGAAGCCTCCCCCCATGGCTAAGCCCCTTAACAAGCCAGGCCCCCGGAGGGGGGGTCTCAAAAGAAGCTGGGGAAACTTTTTCCCACCTTCCTTTCAGAAACCTCCGTCTGGATTGCTAAGGAGCTTAGTGATCCGGGCCGGGGGGGTGTTCTGAACAGAAGCATGGGACCCTTTCCCCAACCTTTCTCCAGAAGCCCCCCTGACCTGGATGGCTAAACCTCTTACCAAGCCAGGCAGGGATCCCCAAACTCCCCCACAGCCCCAGCGATCAATTGCTGGGACTGTGGGAGAATTCGGGGACAGCTTTAGGATTGGGGTGGCTGGAGGTGCCTTCCACCCTCAGGCACCCCAATCCCAAAACAGGCAGCCCACCCAAGCTCTCTGCTTTGGGATTGGGGTGAATGGAGGTAGAAGGCACCCCCAGCCACCCCGATCCCAAAGCAGAGAGCCTGCCTCTAGGGAGGTTGGAGGACCCGATCAGTGGTGGGATGTCAAATTTTTTACTACCCCACCGTGATGTCATCAGTGTGGGCGGAGCCAACATCATGACATTGTGGGCGGAGCCAAAGAAAAAATAAATAATAATTTAAAAAAATTAAAAAAATAAACACACACATACACACACCCCTCAACCCACCCACAACACAAATACAGCAAGGAGGACAGCAAGGAGGCCGTGCATATGCGCCAAGCACTGTAGACATGCATGCACACCAAGTGCTTGGTGCACATGCGCAGTGGGGGAACCAGTGAAAAGGTAAGCCCCAAAGGTGGTTCCCCCCAAGAGCTGCTACAGGTTCTCTGGGACACTGGGAAAAGTTACTACCGGTTCTGACGAACTGGTGAGAACCTGTTACATCCCATCACTGGACCCGATCCATGCTGTTTCTGAAATCTCCCGACCTACCCAGCTGAATCCCGGTGTTTTGCCTTACAACACCAGCCGGGGAGGTTGGGAGACTTCGGGAACAGCACGGATCGGGTCCCTCGACCTCCTTAGAGCTGGCAGGAGTGGCTGGGAGCCTGAAATGGGTGGAAAAAACTGACTTTTTCACCCATTTCAGGCTCTTTGGAGCTCCTGCCACCTCTGGGGAAGTCGGGGGACCCGATCCCGGCTGTTCCTGACCTCCCCAGACCTCTCCAGCCAGTGCTGCATGGCAAAACGCCAGGGAAAGAATCTCGGCATTTTGTCTTACAGCATCGGCTGGGTAGGTCTGCAAACCGTTCCCTTCACAAGCAAAGGGCTATCCGACGCTGGGATAACCCTTTGCTTGCTAAGGGAATTCCTGGGGGCAGGGTGGCTGGAAAGCCAATGGGGGAGTCCCCCTTCGGCTTTCCAGCCACCCTGCTCCTGCCTCCACAGCTGTGGGGTGGCTAGGAAGCTGAATACGGAGCCCCCATTCAGCTTCTCAGCCATCCCGCCACTGTGAACGATTACCTAATTATCTGATGCATTTTTTTAAAAAAAATTGCATTGTTATCCAATTTTAGCGTTATCCAATGCAATCGTTATCCGAGGTATTGCTGTATTTGTTTCTGTCTCTAGTATAGTCAACTAAAAAGTCTTTTCTCTTTTTATTTAACAATTTCAGAGGAAAAATATCAATTTTCTCCAGAATTCTCTAATAATGTAGCAAACCCTTTCCATCATACCATAGATAACAGCTTCATTTAACAAAGCAAATATTTTGGATTTTCAACAAAATCCAAATTATAGCAACCCAACAAATAATGCAGGTTAAAGTGCTCTGTTTTACTATACAAGCTCAATCAACTACATTTAATGAAGGTCTATTAAAATAATTTTATGTGTAACTCTTTTTAAAAAAGAGACAGAGATTTTAAAACAAATATATTATTATTTAATATTTTACTGGATCTGTATGACCATCTTTGAATTTCTATACTTCTATAAAATAGGAAATAATGTTAGAATTATTCTTTAAATTATATGAAAGAGCTGTAAACAGTGAGTATTAATCCGCTCATCAAATTTAAAAGATTTTACACAAAGCATTAAACTTTAATATTTTATATAAAATTTTAATTTTTATTGTTGGCAATTGGTTTCTGCTTGAAGTACTGAAAATATGTGCATCACATAACCTACATACACAAAAGAAAACAGTAGGAAGTAATTCTATTTTTTCCTTACCTTAAGCACATACCCTACATCAGGAGTGTCCAAACTACGGCCTGTGGGCCACATCCAAGCCACGAAGCTATTTTAACAGGCCCCCGGAGCCCTCCCTGCTCTCAGAAGTGGATGGGAGACTGAGTAAATCACTTCGATATTTTTGAAATGGCTTCTCATTTACTGCTCAAACAGTGTTGTGATTGCCTTTATTATTATTATTATTATTATTATTATTATTATTATTATTATTATTATTATTATTATTATTATTATTATTATTATTATTATTATTATTATTATTATTATTATTATTATTATTATTATTATTATTAATAGTTGACTGAGTAACAGAAGAACAGTGTCAACTGGCACCATTCATGTAATTTTAAACCACTATTTCTCATGTGATGAAGGCACACCAAAAATAATAATTAACCCAGAAGTAAAAGTCAATTCACATACAGTAATACACCTGTATGTGAATTGACTTTTACTTCTGGGTTAATTATTATTTTATAATATTATTATAAATAAATAAAATAAATAGCTGAGAGATTAGGCCATTCACTGGATAAAGTTGGGAGTGCCCAGCGATGACTTGCATGCAAAGAAAAAAAGCTCCCTTTAAATTGAGGCTGAAAATGTTCAGTTATAGCTTAAAAACCTCTCATTTGAATTTCCTCCAATAAGTGACTTGTTAATGAAGTGTTAAGATTATCACTTTGGGAACCCAGGGACCAGTCAAAACTAATTTGGACAGAGCAGATTGGACCGGATAGCGCTAGAATCGGATGATGCAAGATTTTTGGGAAAACCTTGTATCGGATAACATGATTTTTAGCGTTATCCGAGCCAATCGTGTGTGTGTGGGGGTGTTGGATTGGGTAGACCATCTACCCAATCCAACCCCCCAGCTATGGATCGCTGATACTGAACTAGGGTCGGGGGAAAGGGGGTGCCTGCCTTTCCCCCTGACCTTAGTTCAGCCTGAGCGATCGCTGGACAAAGCCTAGCAGCGCCTGGGCTAGCTAGCCCGAGCGCCGCTAGGCTTTGTCAACAGCCCATTTGGGCTGTGTTTGAAGCCTAGTGGCTTCTGACACAGCCCGCACGGGCTGCGGAAGAAGGCTAGCCCGGCTGGGCTGGGCTAGCGTTCTCCCGAAGCCCTTCCATGCTGTTTCTTCCAAAGCCCTTGCGGGCTGTGTCCAAAGCCGCTGGGCTTCGGACACAGAGAGGGCACCTTGCTAAGAGCCCGGTAAGATCCGGGTGAGAGGCGCCTCTCTCCGGGATCTCCCCGGGCTCTTAGCGGCTCACTAAGAGCCCGGTGAGATCTGGGTGAGAGGCGCCTCTCTCTGGGATCTCACCGGGCTCTTAGCAGCTCGCTAAGAGACCGGTGAGATCCTGGAGAGAGGCACCTTCTTGTACGCAAGAAGGCACGCGAGAAGCCGCCTCTCACCCGGATCTTACTGGGCTCTTAGCGAGCCGCTAAAAGCCCCGTGAGATCCCGGAGAGAGGCGCCTTCTCGCATGCGAGAAGGCGCGCGAGAAGCCGCCTCTCACCCGGATCTTACCGGGCCCTTAGCAAGCCACTAAGAGCCCGGTGAGATCCCGGAGAGAGGCGCCTCTCACCTGGATCTTACCGAGCTCTTAGTGAGCCACTAAGAGCCTGGTGAGATCCCAGAGAGAGGCGCCTTCTTGCATGCGCGGTTTGTCCCTGACGTCAGGGCTTTTTTTTTTTAAGCGTCGTTTGATGCATGCTAAAAATCGGATAACGACATGACTTGTGGAGCCAAGTCATAACGTTATCCGGGGTATTACTGTAATTTATTTCCATATTTGGACAAAATAAAGAAAAAAAAATATAAAAAGAATTTTAAAAAAAATATATCCTTCAGTGCTGCTCTAGTAAATAAAACAATGAAAAGTACAAATACACTTAGCATCTAAAAAGATTAAAACATTCTGCTGAGACCTGGTTAACAGAGCTTTCCTGGCATGTACGCTTATGGACTTCTGTGGGAGTACAAGGGGAGGAGTCGTTTGCTGGATTTAAAAGACCCCCTGCCAGAAGCACAACTGCAGTAAGTGATGTTTAAAGCTGTCAGTCCCCTGAGGAGAAGCAGGAAACTCTTTATGACCCCCAAAGTATTTGTTTTCCCAACAGCTCCCTGACACAGCTTGGGATTCTTGAGGTCAGCAACAACCGGAAAAAGAAAGTTCTGCTCTGTCCAAATTAGTTTTGACTGGTCCCTGGGTTCCCAAAGTGATAATCTAACACTTCATTAACAAGTCACTTATTGGAGGAAATTCAAATGAGAGGTTTTTAAGCTATAACTGAACATTTTCAGCCTCAATTTAAAGGGAGCTTTTTTTCTTTGCATGCAAGTCATCGCTGGGCACTCCCAACTTTATCCAGTGAATGGCCTAATCTCTCAGCTATTTATTTTATTTATTGCATTTTAATACCGCCCCATTTGGGAAATTTCCCACTCAGGGCAATGTACATACAAATATCAAAATAACATAACAAAACACATAACAAATTAAAAATAAACCAACAAAATAAATACATCCTAAAATGGGCGCACAGAAGTTAGAGAATTATGCAAAGTATTATGAAGAAAATGTCTAATTTTGTGGGGTATTAAATTTAATGTAGACCAATTGTTATTCAAGAAATTATCAAAATGATTTCTGATTGTCTGAAAGTTCAACCGAAATATTAAGTATTTATTCTTTCATCAGCATATTTCCTGTCTTATTCTAACCATTACGCTTAATAATCAATTATACTCATTATGTATATGAAAGAGATCCAAAGCCAAGGTTCCTAGGATCAACTCATATCAGCAAACTATAACACAATAAAGTATGTTATCCTGTACTTTTTAGTATTCATTCCTCTCTAGGCAGCAATCATATATCACTAAACAATTTATTAAAAGGTATCATGTTAGTCTGTCTCAGCATAGTGGCAAGTTTTTTAAAAGTGTGACAGAAAGGCAAAATTATTGTGAATTTTTTAAAGACTGACAGGCGTACAGTATTTATTTAATTATGAGCTTTCAAGGATCAGAATTCACAATACATGCTCTCTATATTTATAACTATCCCATGACTAGCTTTGGATACAGAGGGCAAAGAATAATAGTTCATTAACACAAACAGCTTCTAACCAGGTTTAGGGTCTGCTAATTTAGTAATTAACAGTTTGTCAGTTCCATTTCTATGTTAAACTGAATAAGAAAGGGGTGGCCAAACTTTTTGGGCTGTGGGCCAGTCACATGGTTCAGCAGGCTGGTCACATGTTTCCAAACTTTCCTCCCACTGGAAGTGGAAGGAAAAGGTGCCTGCGCAAAACGGTGCTGTAAATGTACCTACGCGGTACATTTTGCACATACGCGGGCACATTTTAATTCTGCTTCTGGGAGCAGCAAGGGTGGCATGGGCCATATTATTAGGCACCACGGGTTGGATCTGACCTAGATGCGGGGCATAGTTTGGGCACCCCTGAAATAAGAGAATTACAAAGGAGTCTCCAGAAGACAGCAGAAACTACCGGTAGGTACATAACCAAGATCCAGTATATTTCTAAGAGTCTAAATTAGTGGTTCCTGACCTTTTTTAGCCATGCCACTTAAACATCTCTAAAATCTGACACACACACCCTGTGACATATAATTCTCATTATTCAAAAAGGGAACTCCTATTCACATGAAGGAAGCCTAAAAGGCCATTAACTTGGTCTGAACAAGCTTCCAATTACCCCCTCTTAAAAAACAAATTGCCCCGTGTGGGGTGTGTCCCCCACATTGGGAACCATGGGTCTAAATAAAGATCAGAGCTTCTTGGTATACTACATGCATTAATAATCCAGTTTTCTCTAATATCTTATTGCTATAAAATAGTAAAGTTGCCCTTGCTTGAAAGCCAGTCATACTCGTAGTCTCCCTTAAGACTTTGATCTCTGTCCTAGAACGAACTCTTAGCCTTACTGTGACAATCAAGTCTATATAGCATAGAGCTTCTTGCCATGGGTAGGGTTTACTAACTATGGTAATTAACAGTTTGATAATCCCATCATTGTTAACAAACCACTGTCACATTCCCTACTGGTCATGTACTTGCATTCCTCCTGCTTAAACAAATAGATTTTGAGCCATAAAAGCTTACAAAAATATTTTCTTCTTTAAAGTTCCACAATATTTTGCTTTTCTCTTTGCTCTAATTTTGCCACTAAACTCTTAAACTCAGCATTCCACACTGTATACCTTAACTAGCACAGACAACAAGGGGAAATTAATACATTTTCTCCTATTAAAAAGTGTTTCTTCAAGCCTGAGAAAATTTCAATTTGCTGCAGTTGATTACAACATTATATTGAACTTAAATGAGAAATTAACTTAAATAAATGATTCCATAGGCTTTTAATCTTCCACAAATCCATATTATAAAAAGTTGTGAATTACAGCAGTTTATGAAAGCATCAATATTTATAGTGGCAATTGAACATACTAACTAACTACCTTCCATGTGCATTTATTTAATTAGATATTCTATTGAACATGGCAGAATGGATTTTACCTATACAATCTGACTGGTCAGTCATGTTAACAGTATCAATCACTGCATTTTATACATTCATTCAAGGATGCATCTGCACACAATAGCAATTACATTTATATATTGCAGCATAGTGCTTAGTGCACTCTCTGGCAGTTCACAGGTT
Source organism: Furcifer pardalis (assembly GCA_030440675.1). NCBI lineage: Eukaryota > Metazoa > Chordata > Lepidosauria > Squamata > Chamaeleonidae > Furcifer > Furcifer pardalis. Next base: position 33,615,647 of record CP126894.1, on the reverse strand, counting down.
AATTAGCATTTTGTCCCCAACAAATACTTATTCTCCATTCAGTATGATCTCATCATTTTGCTTCCCAGCTTCTGTATACTATGGTTCCACAAAAATAAAGAGACTGTCTTATATTTTTAAAAACTCCAAAATATGCACAAGGTCTTATTTTCAGGGGATGTCTTATTTTTCCATGACAAAGAATACAGTACACATTTATTGCTGATACAGTGGATCGCCAGGGCAAGATTTAGGTGAGTGCCGTATTTTCAGGGGTGCCCTTATTTTTCCAAGGTGAGGAAAAATAGGGGGGTGCCTTACTATAGGAGGAGGTCCTATTTTCGAAGAAACAGGGTATTCCACCACCACCCCCTACTAGAAGGCTGCACACATACCTGAGTCAAGCAAGCAGGGAGTGGTGTTAATTCCTCTGTGGCTTTTTCATGTACTCATGAAATAGATCCCCAGAAACAATCTGTTCTCTTTCAAAATTACATTGCATTTATTTATTGCATTTCTGTATCACCCATCTGGGATATTTCCCACTCTGGGTGGTAGACATAAGAATAACAAAATAACATAATAAAACAAATAACAAAACAAAACAACCAAATAAATTCATCAAAAATAAAATACCTGACCTCTAGTGCATAATTGCATATACAGTAGTCAAACCTCGGACGACGTTATGACTTGGTTCCACAAGTCATGACGTTATCCGATTTTTTAGCGTTGTCCGATGCATGCATCGAACAAAGCTAAAAAAAAAGCCCTGACTTCAGGGACAAACTGTGCGGTTTGTCCCCAAAGTCAAGCTGACCCTAGCCTAGCAATTGCTAGCCTAGGGTCAGTTTGACTTCAGGGACAAACCGCGTGGTTTGTCCCTGAAGTCATCGTTGAGGTTGGGGGGTGGATAGGGCAACCCCCAATCCAACCCCCAACCGGAGACTTTTCTCCCAACCCTACTGGACTCTTAGTGCTTGCTAAGGGTTCCGTAGGGTTGGCAGAAGAGGCACCTGCTCAAACGTGAGAAGGCGTGCGAGCGGGCGCCTCTTCTGCCGACCCTGCAGGACCCTTAACATTTGCTAAGGGTCCCGTAGGGTCGGCAGAAGAGGCGCCTGCTCACATGCCTCTTCTCCCGAGCCTACAAGACCCTTAGCACTTGCTAAGGGTCCCATAGGGTCGGTAGAAGAGGCACGCACAAGCACCTTTTCCCCGACCCTACTGCACTCTTAGGGATTGCTGCGGGGATGGTGGATTGGGTCCAATCCACCAGCCCTGCAGCAATGGATTGCTGGGGGTATGTGGATTGGGTAGATGTTCTACCCAATCCACCCCACCCCAGATGATTGCCTCGGATAACGCTAAAGGATAGTTATCCAGAATCGTTATCCGATGCAAGTTTTTTCCAAAAAACTTGCATCGTTATCCGATTCTAGCGTTATCCAATACAATCGTTATCTGAGGTATTACTGTACAGTAATACTTCGCATAACGAATTTAATTTGTTATCCAAGGTTGCTCACTATGCGAGGTTGCTCACTATGCGAAACAAACAAAATTCCTATGGAAAAACTCGCATAACGAGCATTTCAAGGGGGAAAACTCGCATAGCGAAAAAATTCGCTATGCGAGTTTTTCCCATAGAAACGCTCGTTATGCGAGTTTTTCCAAAGGAAAGTCCAACTCGCATAACGAAAATTTTTGTATGAGTCAGACCGCATAGCAAAAAACTTGCTCGTTATGCAAGTTTTTCGCTAAGCGAAACACTCGTTATGCAATGTTTGACTGTATTATGTATTTTAGGTGCCTTGACACACGATGGGATAAAAAAAGAAGCAAAGAAGATATTTCAGAGATTTTTCACTCAATATTTTCAGCCCATGAACAAGTGAAATTGGGGATGGCCTGTATATATTTCTAGGGAAGAACAACTCTATAAAGCAGTGAGAACGTAAGTGTAATATATATGCTCAGAAACAGTCACAGTCTGTAATAAAGTGAAGCAAGACAGATGGAGACTACTATAAGAGAAACTTTACACATAAGACAACTTCTGCTGCAGGAAGGGAAGACTAAGGGCATATGGCACAGCAACTTCCAATGGGTTCCTTATTACTACCTGCTTCTTGAGTGATCAAACAGTGAAGTCTTCAACTAGCAACTATTCATCTCTGGGTAAAGGAACAGCTTGCTTCCAATAGAATACCATATTCATCTAATGATTATGAACAAAAGTAGGGGCTTACTTACCCTAGTGTCAGATTACACCCATGGATCTATCTTAAAAATCTGCCTCCCCACAAAACAGTAACACTTAAATACAAGGACAAAGAAAAGATTGATCCTACCCATCCCTCAAGATTGTGGTTAGAATATCTTCTCCTAAAGAAATAGTATTTCCAACATATTTGGAGTGTTCTCTTCTGGCTCTGTTAAAATTTTCTCATAGTACTCTGATGAGGAGCTCACTTGATAGTTTCAGAACTGCAAAAGCCTATTCACTTGAAGTCATATAGCAAAACATGTAAAATATCCACATAGCCATGGAATGTCATCTAACTTCAGAAAAAATTAAAATTATTAGGTAACAGATGGCAACACTTAACTGAAACCTATTAGAAAGGTAGAGGAAAACTTATCAGCAAAACAGCTGAAGCAGAAGTTTAGCAACATAAGCTTTGCACCTCTACCCAGGACTTGCTGAATTAGGGTGGCTTATTAGAACCAAGTCATGTTCAATTGCAAAACACAGAAGCAAATACTGCCACAAGTTATATTTTTAAATTAACATGGACTTTTTCAGACAGCACCCTGTGGATGACCATAATGAGTGCCAGACAGAAACAATACAAGACACTGGAAGACTTGTTTGAACAAACAATAGAACATAAAAGAAGGGAAGCTGCTGTCCCCTTCCAGATTGCATGTTCACGTGCTGTCACTTAATTAAGTCTATTCAGTCTGCATTAGCCTCTTGTCCCACTTCCGAAATGGCCATGCTGTTTTCTCTTGCATGTGTATTCTATCCAAGGTACCTGCTGTTAACATCCTGTTTGGGCAGGAAAACACTGGAATGACTACAAATATTTAACAATAGCCAGTATGTTATAGAAACTATAAATGTATTCTGTTCCTCAAGTTTACAGAGCTATTGAGCACTCATAAATTTTTTGAGAACAATGCTGAAGTTGTTTATCACCAATTTATTATCATTTTAAAAAAGCATAAGCAGACCACTGCTGGAGAAGATAGAAGGCTTCATCAAGTCCAACATTCAGTTCCTACAGTGGCCAATCCAATGCCTACAACAAGCTAATAAATAGGACTGCATGCAACAACACTCTTCCTCAACAAAAGAAAGTGCCAACAGTGCCATAACCCTGACTACTTTTCTCTTTTGCTTTGTTTTTTTTAGCTAAAATGACAGTGAGAGTCACTGTTTCACTAACAATGCAAGTAATATTATTGTCATCATGGTCTATTGCCATTGCCTTGTCCTCTATGAATTTGTCCAATCTCATTGTAAAGCTGCCTGAGTTGACACATGTCACTGTATCCTACAATACTGTGTTCAATAATTTAATTACATGGTGTGCAATGAAGTAATTGCTTTTGTGTGTCTTGAGTTTCCCACCATATAGTTTCACTTTTTTAAAAAACAGTTCTAATATTATATCAGAGGAAGAATTCACGTATAATGAGGGACATTATAATAGGATATAAAATGCAATCTATTGTAGAAACTTAGGATCAAAAGTTTTGGCCACCCCGCCCAATTCTTCTTCATTGAAATAAATTAATTAAATCTAAGTATTTTCAATCTTCTTCTTTTGTGTCCCGATCAAAACTTGGACTGCCAAAATGAAGCCACTTTCTTCACTTTGTCGTTGCCCAAAACCAAGTCTTCATTGGTGCTTGCCTTTTCAATCAACTGCTCTTTCTACTGATTCTTGACATTGTACAATATACAATGTTAATTGTACAGATTCCTAAAATGTCTGTTTCAGACAAATAGAGGACTGAGGTGCATCACTACACTACCAACAGCCATCCAACTCTAAATACTATTTTATATCCCTATTGCCTAGAAAGGTATTTGTTAAGGATGTGACTTTTGACAGGTGGAATTTGTGGACATTGTGGAGGATGAGCAAATATGAAATGATCTGTTTCATAGAACCATTCTGGTCTATGATTCTGATTATACTTTGAGAATGTAATCGGCTTTTAACCATGCATTGTTAAACTGTGCTCACTGTGAAGACCTGCAATAAACTCATCTTTGTAATCTGGCAACAGTATGACATAGTTGTTTGTATCAGTTTTCTTTATCCACCGACCAACATTGTCTGAGGCAAATCCTGCACACAAGGTGATGGGGAACATTCATTACTGGGCTAAAATTATGATGCTAAAGAGAAAAAGTAGCCATTTTATCCTGAGATAATGGAGACAGAATCCCCATAAAAGAAATTACTACCATGTGCAGATCCCAAACCCTTTGTGGCATACTTCTAGCTCCTAACCCTCTGTTGGGGTTAATAGATACAGCCTCCTACAAGATTGTCGTATTTTTGAACCACAATTGGGCATACCCTGGAAACAGCAACCTTGTGTTGACAGCTAATCTTTCTCACACTAGTTCAGGTGAAAGGAACTGCAGAATGAACTCACCAAAAGGTGGCTTCACTTTGGTAATTTCACATCTTGCCTAGAGATGGAAGAAGAACACTCTCTTCTCATTTACCATGTATGGAAGAGAATGAAGCTGTAGAGACTCTCCACACAAGCAACAACCTAAATTTTCCAGCAATTGCTTTCATCTACATGCGAAGAGGAACTCTTTCTCTGCATGTATCTTATTTTCCATATGTAGAAAGTGATTATAGAAAAATGGAGGGCTAAGCATTCCTTACAAATGACTGTGAGTCTGTCTTTGAAGGTAAGAAAATCTTGAGTTGTCTTTCTTTTTCATTTTCCATTTACCCAAACTGCTGGGCCACACACCAGCTATTTTTCTTTGACAGATTTTATCTCTGCATTTTGTTCATGGAAAGGAAGAGGCAGCTGCTTTCTCTCAGGGAATAAGCTTCTATTTTATTCCATGTAATACTGCAATTAGATTTTAAAGGAGTGTTTTGGACTTCCATTGAAGGACAGACTCCAGATTCCTAGGAAGAAAACAGTGCCTATTTTAGTCTAAAGCACAACTGAAATCTAAAAGAGGCTTTCATTATAGTCTTCCAGAGGACCACCTGGGGATGGGCCGGGAGGCCTCCTCGACAGCTGCGCCGGGAGCACCTCCGTCTCCTGGCTTCCAGGACTCTATCCCTGACTGGCATTTGAAAGGGCAGCCTGGGAAGGATTGTATTCTGATTATATTGTGTATGTATATGCATGACTGTGAGCTGCCCTGAGTTGGATATCCTGATTGGGTGGGATATAAATATAAATATTAAATTAAATTAATACAATCGGCTTTCATTAAACAACACCATGTGAGACTGCTGCTACCTCCCATTTTCCACTATATCCGTGATGGCGAACCTTGGCACTCCAGATGTTATTGGACTTTAATTCCCAGAAGCCCAAGCCCCTGTGAATCCACACGAATGGATTTACTGTGACTCATCCAGCCTGTGCCGCCCTCGTCGCTCCTGGAAGCAGACGTAAAACGTGTCCATATGCACGTTTTACTTCTGCTTCCAGGAGCAACGAGGACGGCGCAGGCAGGATGAGTCACAGTAAACCCATTCGTGTGGATTCATAGGGGCTTGGGCTTCTGGGAACTGAAGTCCAATAACATCTGGAGTGCCAAGGTTTGCCATCACAGCACTAAATAAAACTTCCTCCAAATATTAACCCTCAACTCACCAGCAAAATTATTTTATTTCAATATTTCCATCCGATTACTTGTACCTACAAAGCCTCAGAACAGCTGGAGCCTGATTTGATAATATAATGACTTGCCATAAGCCAATTCCAACATATGGTGCAATTTTTCATGGTTTTCTAGGTATAGTGTATTCAGAAATGGCTTGCCATTCTCTTCTTTTGGGTGCACTCTGGGATTGTGCAGCTTGCCTAGGTTCACACATGCTGAATCTCCACCTTTAAGGCAAAGTGGAGAATAGAATACCAAGTCCCTGGCTCTGCAAACAGGTGCTCCATCACACTAAATTGTTTGGCCAGGCAGCTTACTCTCCAATCTAGCCAGGTTATCCTGATATGGTAATAAAGTAGAGCATACTGCTAGCAACTCAACACCAACCATTAGGCAGTGGTTAACTAACCTGACAACCCTAAGAACTAATGGTCTTGGGTGGCAAAGTCCACAGGGAAGGATGATGGTCCCCAAGTGGATTAAATCCCACTTGAATCCATCTTGATGGAGAGCTGCAGCTTCATCCACATTGGTCTGGGGCTGATGAGGGCCTTGTGTGCCAAAAGGGCTCAGAACCAGAAAGTGACTTGCTGAATTGGACCAGTATCATGGGTGTAACACTGCGATGCACAAAGCAAATGGAAGACCTGTGCATTATATTCTCAGGACAATCTTCATAGCTAATCACCATAGTGATAGCCAATATTTGAAATCTGATACAGCACTTAAAGAAGAAGTTTACTTTCATTTGGTTAATAGTAAATTTGTTCTAGATAGTTTAAAAATAATCTTTTTTGTTTTCATAAGTATTTCTTCCAAGAAGTGAGTAAGCAAAGGAAAAACAAAAGTAGAATACTCTTGGCCTGTGTGTTGACTGAAACTGGGACTTTCCTGTCATTAGTGTCATGCTCTCTAGCAATTCTGAAAGTTTCTACCTTAAGGCTTCCTCAAGAGAGAGCTAAAAATAAATGAGGCTATACAGTCACAAAATGAGATGGAGCAAAACATGTCAGGGGCAGATAGCACCTTGAATAAGACAGCTCTGATATTGAGCTGTCATAACTTATCTAATTAATAGGGCTTTTTTTGTATGCTGTTTTTATTCCAAACACATATGTGCCCACACTCATTAACTCAAGCATAAAATGACAAGAAGGACTTGAAGCTGGACTGGTAATATTTTACAAAATTTTCTTCCCCATCATCAAGAAGAGAAATATCTTGAAAATGAAAGGGAAACAATACAATGATTTGGTACAGTCTTCAATAACTTGGAGCATTCAAAATGTTTCGAACTATAATTTTCAGCATTTTCTTCCTTTGTAAGAGGCTAGTTGGATCTAAGCTAAAGTCCAAAATATGTGGAGAACCAAGTTCTAAAAGGCCAATAAGTAGCTTATCAGAACTAGTCCATTCTCAGCATTCTCTCTGAATTCTCATGTATTCAACCACACACAGTCCGCTCTACTCACTCCCATGTAAGAGACATCACATAGGTCCGTGATGGCAAACCTTGGGACTCCAGGTGTTCTTGGACTTCAATTCCTAGAAGCCCAAGTCTATGTGAATCCACACGAATGGGTTTACTGTGTGTTCTTGAACTTCAGTTCCTAGCAGCCCAAGTCTCTGTGAATCCACACGAATGGATTTACTGCACATATGCACAGTAAACCCATTCGTGTGGATTCACAGAGACTTGTGCTGCTGGGAATTGAAGTCCAAGAACACCTGGAGTGCCAAGGTTTTCCATCACTGACAGAGGTTATACACCAAGAAAGCATGATAGGATACCTTATGAGTCTTTGGAGGATAACATGCGCAAGAAAATTTTTTAAATAAAGTACAGTATATGAATAACATATATTACTACTAGGACAAAACATGTACTACAATGTGTGGGGAACCCTAGTTTTCACTAATCATCTCTCCAAGAGACAGATGGTATTGAGAGACTCAGTAGCATTCCTGACTTCGTTGCCTCCTGGCTAGTTTATCTAGGTGGTGCTTGGAAAGGGATTTCTCCAGACAATCTGCAGACTATATTAGGTCCATAGGCCAAGTCTTCCCATAGATATAACACAAAGGATAAAGAGAAATCAGACAAAATTTTTTAATCCCAACAAGGATCTTCAAACTGTTCTCTCAGTGTCATTTGAAATCAATTTATTGAAACATCTTCTGAGTACAAGTCTCCCCCAGCACCTAATAGCATAAGAATCATGTGATTTCACACATGTCTAGCTTCTCTGATCCTTTGACACAGCTATATCTAAACAGATTACATTGTAAAACATGACTAAACCATTAGTGGCTGGTCCAGTACAGCATTTATTTATTTTATTTTATTTATTTAGATTTATTATCCCGCCCCAATCAGGCGAACCTGACTCTAGCGTACAGGGCACTGTACCATGTTAGGCTCAGGTTACCCCCATAGTCCTTGTGAGCAAAAGAAGAGAGCCAGGGCTCTTATCTGTGTCAATTTTATGTGTTAAGTGTGAATGCCTGCTTGTTTTGTCTGTGTACACCTTCTTATGAATGCTTTTTTTGCTCCTTGTTCTGTCTGATAACCCATCTGCTCTATGTTTTTCATCTCACCAAATGTAATGGGCATCAAAAATCACTGGACAACATAAACTAAATAATCATATTTGCAGAACAGTAAAAGATATCCCCTCTTGCAAAGAGATAAATAGATACTTGTGTTACTTTATAAATAAAGCTATCTGAGAGTTTTACTTGTAAAATTAAAAAATGAATTGTTCCTTCTTTATAAATCATTTTCTAAAGACAAGGAAATCTGCCAATTATGACTTCTGGGGGTTATAACTGGGACTCTGAAATTTCCAGATCTAGGAAATGGATGTGGTGCTTCATCTCCCTTTCTATTTACTGCACGTAGGTCAGAAATAAGGCTTAGCTTTGATCAACGTACAAGTCTGACAATGAGGACATGGTAAGCCAGTAAAAGCTCCAAATCCAAAATAGCAAGCCGGTCACCCTTGTGCCTTATTTAGCTATAATACAGTGGTTCCTCGGATAATGTTTGCCTTGGACAACGCTAAAATTGAGGAATATGAGGCAAACATTTGCATCGCACAACATTAAGATAATAATGTCGTGATTGCTATCTGTTAGGTTTGCATTTCTGCGGCCAAAGGCAAAGGCTAACAGCAAGGGATCTGCCCTGTCCACCCTGTTGTTTCAGCAGGGGAGGCAGGGTGAATCCCTCTAGCCTTTACCTTTGGGTTGGACCGGCTTTTTTTAACATTGTGGGATCAACGAATTGCACGACGTTAAAAACCAGATAACGTTAAGACATGTGGAACCAAGTCTTAACGTTATCCGAGGTAGTAGTGTACTAATAATTAAAAATCATCAGTTTAATGCAATTTATACAACCCAAAAGCAGACACAGTTGAGCTCGTCATCTGAGATCTTTTACAGCTACTGCAGTGGCTCAAGTGGCTAAGACGATGACTGAAAGGCAGGAGACCAGCAGTTCAATTCCCGAGTGCTGCAGGAAGGAATGAGCTCCCGTCTTTGTCCCAGCTCCTGCCAACCTAGCAGTTCAAAAGCAAGATATTGCAAGTACAGGTACTGTAGATAAATAGAGACCACTTCGGTGGGAAGGTAAACAGCATTCCGTGTGCTCTGATGTCTAGTCATGCCTGCCACATGACCATGGAAACATCTGCAGAAGCGGACAGCGCTGGCTCTTCGGCTTTGAAACAGAGATTAGCACTGAACCCTTGAGTCAGATACAACTGGCTTTCGAGCAAGGGAAACCTTTACCTTTACTATAAGTACAAAATGGCTTACAATCTTCAAGAAGACTATGAAACTGCTCTAGTTGCAAGATTTTATGTGAAAGTCTAGTCAATAAATAAATCAATTCAAAAATTTTGCTCCTTGAGCTCAACAGGTTTGAACACTAAGATATTCCAAATTCCTTCTCAGGTACAGCTGCTCTAAACCTAGGCTGACCAGTGCCTCATCTTAATATCAAAGAAGGGTCAGAAGCCACCATTTCCACTGTGACTTAAGAACAACCAAGCAATGTGGATAATCTCTGCCCAGTCAAGAACATTCTTACTAGCCTTGCACAAAGAGATCAGTTGTCACTTCAACTCTGAGGTTATCTTTTAATTACTTCCTCTTAATTCTAACTCATATTCACCCACAATTTGTTGCAGCTTTTAAAATCCTACTTTAGAAGTCAAAGAAGGTGAGACCCAAAACCCAGTATGCCACAATTATTATGCCACTCCAGGATTCCAAAGGCTGGTCACTGGCAGCTGAATCAAAAAACTAATCTGAATTACATAGCAACATTTATGTAAGTATCATTCATTCAATGGATCTATTCTGTTTGGGACTAACGCTTGGGTTTATTCTGTTATCTAACAGAACACTATCTGTGACTTTCTTCTTCTTCTTCTTATTATTATTATTATTATGGATTGTATTGTGAGTATATTGTTTATTGTCCATTTGGTACTGAATATTGATTATGGACTGTAGCCTTATCATATTGTGTTACATTTATTTTATTTTGTCTTGTTGCACTGTATTTTATATTGTATTATTATTGAACTGCTATTTTGTATTTAATTGTATGTTGTGAGCCGCCCTGAGTTGGTTTTGACCAAGTAGGGCGGCATATAAATTCAAATAATAATAATAATAATAATAATAATAATAATAATAATAATAATAATAATAATAATAATAATAATAATAATAATAATAATAATAATAATAATAATAATAATAATAATTATTATTATTATTATTATTATTATTATTATTATTATTATTATTAGTTCGATTTATATGCCGCCCTACTTGGTGAAAACCAACTCAGGGCGGCTTACAACATAAAATCGAATACAACACAATATAACACATCAACAATACAAAATCACAGCATCCCAAAATGCAGTGCAACAACATAAATATAGATACTATATAATCAAAATACAGTCCATAAACAGTATACAATACCGAATGGACAATAAACAATATATTCACAATACAGTTCATATACAATACAATAAATAAATAAAAATAACCATACAGTAATCAATTCAATATTGTACAATACAAAACACCATCCTACTACCCATACACATCCCCCCCCCCCAACACACCTGCCATTCAGTCCTGGTACGGTTGCGGCGAACACCCACCCCCTACCCCAAGTAGACTCTAGGCGCCGGCAGGGCAAAGTCAACTCCCCCAGACAGGAGTTCGAGTCCGGGGGAGGGTGAGACGTCTGGGCGGGCGGGCTCCGGGCCGATGGAATGGGCCCAGAAGGAGGCGGGGGCGGCGCCTCACCGCCCGCAGCTGCTGGCGTCTCTGTCCCTCTCCGGGCCAAGGTGGCAGGGGCCCGGAGGAAGGCGGGGGCGTCCTCTTCCCTCCCCGCCGTCGAAGTTCTTATATCGGCTCCGGGCCGATGGAATGGGCCCGGAAGGAGGCGGGGGCGGCGCCTCACCGCCCGGAGCTGCTGCCGTCTCTGTCCCTCTCCGGGCCGAGGTGGCAGGGGCCCGGAGGAATGGTTTATTAGACATCACATTAGTAGCTATACATATTTTGGGAGATGTGAAATTCAGGCACACTGCTTTCTTAATTTTCTGTTATAAAAACTAGATGTGAAAAGTTGTTGTTGTTTTGTTTTTTACTACTGTTGTCCACAGCTGCCTGAAGAATTCTGGCGGTAGTAATCCAAAAGTGCAAATCTGTGCACCTTTACATAAAACACAAGCAGAAGGATGGAGAGACAGATACAGCCATATAATCAGTGTAATTTTCTGATTTGTTTCTTTTACATAAGTGACAACTTGTTCACTCCTTGTAGCTTTATTTTTCAAAACTTCACTTATACTCTCTTTGAACCTGTGTGTAGCTCTGGACCCTTTACAGATGAAATAACTGAGAAAACAGTGTATCCACAAAATGGATAAAAGTTAGATCTCAGAAAACAATTTTCCACAGAAAATTAGGACAAACTTTTGACTAGTCTGGTAGTGCAATGGATATCTTTCAATATAGTGCCATCATGTGGCCAAATGCAACACCTGCAATCAATCCAAATTTGCAAACTTTGAGGTTAACTGTGAAGATGCTTAATACTAGGAGGAATCCAGCACCTCATAATTCTTCAAATGATACAAAATTAGCTGATTATGCCATAATGGGCCAATGCACTACTAGGCCCAGAGTTAAACTTCAAGTGTAAAAAAAATACACTATCAATTCATAATAAATTATCTTCAATATGCTCCTGGAAAAGAGCATTCCATTATAGGCATAAGGAATACAAAATCTGTCTCCATTAAGTACAATTTCTTCTTTTAAAAACCTATATATGATCATGCCCCTGACTCACCAAGTGTTGTACCATCTTCACCCATAATGCACTTCATAGTTGAGACAATCTGCTGAAGAACTGGAGGAGATAATGATGAGGCATATACTGCACTGTGAGAATGGACACGAAGGTAATCAATCAGCTCCTGGAAAAGTGAAAATAGCAGGCGATCAGATATTATTTTAATGGACAGGTTCAATGGCAAAATAGGAAGAGGAGAAGCTGGTTAACAATCTTCCCCCAGAAACCCTCAGTTTCAAACAGCTAGGAGAGGCAGAAAATCCATCAATCACTTCAAATGAAGCAGGCCCTTTACGTTTAGTGCGACCTTGTGTTCAAAAGTATCAATAGATAAATGAAGACTGGATAGGAAGCTTGGAAAGTTACAGAAGTTGCTACCGCTAGTAAAATACATATTATTAACGAGACACATAGCGTTCTGTATAAACAGCACATTTAATGCACTATTTCATTCCAATGTTAAAAAGGATGAGGGATGTTCAAAATACAGTAGCTAGATCCTGGTGACTATTCTAGCACCAGATTGCACAAGTGCCTTCTGCTGGTATCTAAAATGCTTTTTAAAAAACCAAAGTATGGGCTATGTTTTATTAATTAATCTGGCTTTAAAGAGTATGTAACAACTGTATGCTCTTTTATGGCAAGGCAATGATATGATTTCATCTTCAGTTATTATGTAATGCTAAGTGAGACACGTGTTAATCTTGCATGTGTATTAAAGTATCATAATTAAGGGACTGTGGTAGCTTAGTGGTTAAGATGCTGAACTTGTTGACTGGAAGGTCAGGAGTTCGAGACCTAAGTGCTGCACAAAGGAGTAAGCTCCTGTTGTCTGATCCAGCTCCTGCCAACCTAGCAGTTCGAAAACAAGAAATTGCAAGCAGATAAATAGGTACCACTTTATTGGGAACAGAATTGTTGTCGTGCCTGGCGCATGTCCATAGAAACATCTGCAGACGCAGACAGTGCTGGCTCTTTAGCTGTAAACGGAAATGAGGACCAAACCCTAGAGTCAGATACGGCTGGCTTTTGAGCAAGGGCAACCTTTACATTTATCATAATTAAAGGTTAATATTTAAGATCTTGAAAATAAATATCTACATTAACTTAATTTTGTTTATTTTGTTTATTGTTTAGTTTTCTGATACATTAACTTAGTTAACAAGTAGCTGCCATTAATGTGGGTTTTTTTGAACAAAAACTGTTACAATATTTTTGTCAATTTAACTTTATAACCAATTATATGTTATTATTGATAACTAATAGGTATAATTGTTATCATCTAGAATCCTCATGGCTATTTTGAGCACAAATGAAGCAACTCTCAACAATGACATTGCATCTAAACCAGTCTCTTCAGATTCCTCAGGAAATAGGTTCTTTCCCTTCCTGCTTCCCCCACCCCCTAACTGACTTTATCCTGAATGACCAGCTGTAATAATATGTAACTTTGATTTCGCATTACATACTGAAGTACAGTATTCTACTTTTCTGCATTTTATACATCTTCTGAGGTCTTTGTCTTTACTCATTTAGTTTACTGCCTATTAATTTAGTTTTTGTTGTTCAGTCGCACAGTCGATTCCGACCCTCTGCAACCCCATGGACCACTGCCTGCCAGGCACTCCTGTCCTCCACCACCCCCCTCAACTCGCTCAGCTCTGTGCCCATTGTCTCTACAATACCATCTAGCCATCTCATCTTGGGCCGTCCCCTTCTTCTTTTGCCCTCGACCCTTCCAAGCATCAAGGCTTTCTCAAGTGAATCCTATCTTCTCATTTGATGTGCAAAGTACTTTAGCTTCATCTTTATTATTTGACCTTCTAAGGAGCAGTCAGGGTTGATTTATTCGAAGATTGACCTATTTATTTTCCTCGCTGTCCAGGGGACTCTCAAAACTCTCCTCCAACACCACATCTCTAAGGCATCTATTCTTCTGCGCTCAGCTTTCCTAATGGTCCAGCTCTCACAACCATACATTCTCAACACAAGAATGTCTCATGTAATTATTACAGATTTATCAATATGATGATAATTCCTTATAATTATATTTAAACTCTCTATTTCCACAGATTCAGTACAAATAACAGGATATTAAACTAGAATCAGATTCTTGAGGTACCACTTGGTGGGAACTGCAACACTGGCTCATACAAGTTGTGTCTGTGTGAGTAAAGGTGGCGGTTCCCACTTAGTGGAACCTATAGCTTGAGGTTCATGTATCCACCTACCATTGTTACTGAACTAATCTCCAGAGCTCCTATCAAGTTCTATAGGTTCTTCAACATGTAATTTTTAAGTCTTAATTGTTCTTTTATACCAAAGGTGTTTTTTACCCCAGAATTTATTTGTAACTGTTACAAAAGCCTTTAGAAACTAGAATTTTAAATCTGAGAGTAAATAAAACAGAACAGCAAAAAAAGACAAAAATGTAGTGACACCTTAAAGTTTCTCATTGCTTTTTTAACTGTGAGCTTTCATGAACCAAGTCCACTTCACTCCAAATTATTTGATGTAGGACATGGTAATATCAATTTTATTTTTCAATTAAAATGAATAGAAGAGTCTTAAAATGAAGTTTTAGTTACTGAAAGCTATCTTATTTGCAGGCTTTGAAGAAACTACTACCATTTGCTTAGGAGCTCAATAATCATACTGTCTGGTCAATACTGAGATCAAGTGGAGCAAGATTCACTGGGGTAAGTCTGTCTGACTCAGTTCAGTATGATTCAGGTTTGAACAGGTTGCTCACTTTAATGGATGTGCTCAACATATTACATATAAAATTTGATCTGATTTGGCCTGTGTTCAGATTGCAATACACAGAATACAGGCAGAAGTGCTACTCCTGCTCTCCCCATCAAAAATTTGGTAGCAGAGAGAAACCACAACAAGACACCAAAACTTTCAAAAGCCACTTTCCAAGCATCCCAGCAGAAGGGAAGGGAACAAAAACCTGAAAACTTAGCTCTCTCAGAGTTCTAAAGCTGAAATCTGAAAGAGAGATAAGACCTGGTCAATTATACAAAGGACCAGAGAAGTTCCCATGTAATTTTCCCACAGCTCTAATGCATAGCCAACCAGAGCTTAGGTCTCAATGAAGTGGGCAACCTTTGCCTGTGTTGTCAAACATCAAACTGAAGATTGTTTATGTGACTCAAAGATTACAAAAGTAAGTATGTACTCATGGAAAAAGTTAAAGATTCACTTGTCTTGGGTTCTTTCAGGAGCAGTCTCCTTAGGTGGGTTGTTGTTGTTGTTTTGGAGGGGGGGTCATTACAGTACCAAGCCCTTTCAATAAAACAAAAAATGCCTGATTTTTTCTGGTTCTTTCTGGACTTAAAACATTTAAACCTAAAAACACCAAGCTTTCCCCACCCCCAAACCTCTTGTTACCTTCTTGCCTCCAATGTATCCTCCAGCAGCTCCAAAGCTCTTGGTGAAAGTCCCCATTATGACATCTACATCCTCAGGGTCGAGTCCAAAATACTCCACCACACCACGACCATTAGGACCCAGTGCTCCTATACTATGAGCTTCATCCATGTACAGGTAAGATTTGTACTTCTTCTTAAGGGCAATCACTTCAGGCAGCCGGACAATGGACCCTTCCATACTATTGTAAAAAAACAAAAAAAATACTCTAAAATTATAGTCTCTCAATGATATCCAAATCCCATTAGACAAGGAGTCACTTAATTAATTTCCAGGCTATTAAACAGCCTTGACTAAATGCAAAATCTTATGAAATTATGAAATATGCCTTATTTTAAAAATGGGTAGAAGATTTTACAATCTGTTTCACAATAGGTCAGTTGGAAGGAACCGCAGAATGAACTCACTAGAAGGTGACTTCATTTTGGCAGTTTCATATCTGGCCTAGAAACAGAGGAAGAAGATTCATCTTCTTGAAGGAATAAAGTATAACTAGTATTACAAAGCTAATATTAATATTAATGAATGTTGGTACCTGTATATGCCTTCAACAATGATGAGAATTTTTTTCCAGGGTCTGTGTGTGCGAGGTTGTCCATATACAATGGCATCTTTGAGCAGTTTCTCCAAGCTCTGCATATCTATGCACAAAAGAAGATGATTCCAAAGAACTTTGGCTATATTTTCTTATGTGAATATTGCAACACAGAATACAAGGAATTATGGCCTCCAAAAACAAAGCCTTCTCTTAACTGGGGCTCTGTAGTTTACATAATTTCAAACTATAAAACAGTTGACCATCCCAGATCAACTGTAGGGAAAACTGTAGTAAAAGATCTAGACTTTTAATTTATACAGAGGGTGCCAAAAATACATACACAAATTAAGAAAGGAAAAAAACTGTATTAAAATTGTAATACACTAGTACCTCGGATAACGATGAGACTTGGTTCCAAAAGTCTCGTCGTTATCCGGTTTTTAACGTTGTGTGATGCACTGATTGCACAACGTTAAAAAAAGCCCTGTTCCCTTGGAGGCTGTTTGTTGTTCAGTCACACAGTCGATTCCGACCCTTTGCAACCCCATGGACCACTGTCCACCAGACACTTTTGTCCTCCACCATCCTCCTCAACTGGCTCCATTCTCTGTCCATTGTCTCTACAATACCATCTAGCCATCTCATCTTGGGCCGTCCCCTTCTTCTTTTGCCCTCTACCCTTCCCAGCATCAAGGCTGTCTCAAGTGAATCCTCTCTTCTCATTTGATGTCCAAAGTACTTTAGCTTCATCTTTACTATTTGACCTTCTAAGGAGCAGTCAGAGTTGATTTCTTCTAAGATTGACATATTTGTTCTCCTCGCTGTCCAGGGGACTCTCAAAACTCTCCTCCAACACCACATCTCAAAGGCATCTATTCTTCTGCGCTCAGCTTTCCTAATGGTTCAGATCTCACAACCATACATTGCCACCGGAAATACCATTGCTTTGACTATATGAATTTTTGTTTGCAATGTGATGTCTCTACTTTTCACTATGTTCCCCAGGTTTCTCATTGCTTGCCTCCCAAGAATCAGTCGCCTTTTTATTTCATGGCTGCAATCCCCATCTGTAGTGAGCTTTGATCCTAGGAAAGTAAAATCTGTCACTGCTTCTACTTCTTCCCCACCTATTTTCCAGGGACTGATAGGGCCTGTTGCCATTATCTTGGTTTTCTTGATATTAAGTCTCAAGCCAGCTTTTGCACTTTCTTCTTCCAACCTAATCAGGAGTTTCTTTAAGTCCTCCTCACTTTCTGCCATTAGGGTAGTATCATCTGCATATCTCAAGTTGTTGATGTTTCTCCCAGCAATTTTGAGCCCAAATTGTGATTCCTCCATCCCTGCATTGCACATTATGTGCTCTGTGTATAAGTTGAATAAACAGGGTGACACAATGCAGCCTTGTCTTACTCCTTTTCCTATTCCTGCGGCAGCCTCCAGGGAGGTGGGAGAACTTTGGAAACAGTGCGGATCGGGTCCCCCGACCCCCTCCCCCGGAGCCAGCAGAGGGGTCAGAGAGCCCGAAATGGGTGAAAAAAGTCCATTTTTCGCCTATTTTGGGCTCCCTGACCCCCCTGCCGGCTCCAGGGAGGTTGGGGGACCCGATTCAAGCTGTTTCTGGAGTTCGCCCACCTCCCCAGCCAGTGCACCAAGCCAAAACATCAGGATCCGAATCCCGACATTTTGGCTTGCTGCAGCCTCCAGGGAGGTGGGGGAACTTTAGAAACAGCACAGATCAGGTCCCCCAACCCCCCCCCCCCCCGAGCCAGCAGCGGGGTCAGAGAGCCCAAAATGGGTGGGGGAAAAAGGACGGTTTTCTCACCCGTTTCGGGCTCCCTGACCAACCTGCTGGCTTCGAGGAGCCCAGGGGACCCGATCCAAGCTGTTTCTGGAGTTCCCCCACCTCCCTGGCCAGTGCAGTAAGCCAAAATGTCAGGAGGCCCCTGTCAGCTTTCCAGCCCTCCCCACCCCTGCCTCCGCAGCTGCAGGGTGGCTGGGAAGCCAAACGGTGAACCCCATTCAGCTTTCCAGCTACCCTGCTGCTACGAACGACTGTATCGGATAACGCAAACAGATTGTTATCCGATGCAAAATTTCTATAGTAATTTTGCATCGTTATCCAATTTTAGCGTTTTACGATGCAGTCGTTATTCGAGGTATTACTGTACTGAATATATACCAATAACAAAAGATGAATACAAGTCACTTTTTACTTCTGCAACTGCAAGAGGTGTTCAAAGGGGTTATCACTAGTATCCAGACACTTCTGATATGGCAAACCACTGCTTGAGCAAGGTTGACCAAAGAGTCCCCTTATATCGCTGACTATGCCATTTCAATTCCTTCCTGAAGTATCACCAGTAAAGTCAACTTTCTGTGGTATACCACATCCTTTAAGTTGCCCCATAGTTAGAGGTCAAGGGATGTTAAGTCAGGAGAAAATGGGGGGAAACTCAACCTCACCTCTTCAAAACAGTCTTGCGCTCCTTGAACAACAATGCATGTCACATGGAGACATATTAATTCTTCTGAGCAAACTTCATACTACACATTGTTATCATAATTCAATTCAACTTCAATAAGTAAGACACAGAGAACATCTCTTAAATTTTGTACACATTTTGGCACCCTCTATATTATAGGGTTCAACCAAGTAACTGCACTGCTCCCCAATCCAACCCCTCAATATGTCAGTCTGACACTGAACAGCTACATTTTCACAGCATGCTCCTGAACGACTGCACACCAAACAACCTTCTGAGAAAGACTTACTGTTGTGTTTGAAGATTCGAATTGTTGCTCCAGAAAGTCTTGCTCCTAATACTACAGATGCATGATTCAACTCATCACTTAGTATCAGACAACCCTGAAAAAGAAAACAGAAGGAAAAAAAATATTAGAGGAAAAATTATAAACTAAAAAAAAAAAAAAACGATTACTGGATGAAAATATCAAACCAGATTCATCTCCCCTCCACACACACAATTCTACAATGTTTTTTGGCTGTGTGGCAAAGAGGCATAAAATCCCTGAAAAACCACACATCAATACATTAGTACCTCAGATAATGTTATGACTTGGTTCCACAAGTCATAACGTTATCCGGTTTTTAACATTATGCGATGCATTGATTGTACAACATTAAAAAAAGTCCTGTTCCCTTTCCAAAGAGAAAAGGGAACGGGGTGGTGGTGGTGATCCGGTCCCAGAGTGGGATTGCCCTTTGCTGGCATCGGCACTGGGGTTGGGGGAAAGAATGGGCTTAGTGAGAGCCATTCTGAAAAGAGACTGGGGACCCTTTTCCCAGCCTCTCTTCAGAAGCCCCCACCCCCATGACTAAGCGCCTTAGCAATCGAGGCCAGGGGGGGTTCTGAAAAGAAGCTGGGAAAAGTTCCCCAGCCTCTGTTCAGAAACCTCCGCCTGGATCGCTAAGGGGCTTAGTGATCCAGGTTGGGGGGGCGGTTCTGAAGAGAGGCTGGGGACCCTTTTCCCAGCCTCTCTTCAGAAGCGCCCCCCTCCGGATGGCTAAGCCCATTAGCAATCCAGTCCAGGTGGGGTGTTTCTGAAAAGAAGCTGGGGGGGGCGGGGCGGCGGCGTTCTGAAGAGAGGCTAGGGACCCTTTTCCCAGCCTCTCTTCAAAAGCCCCCTCTCCCTGCCTAGATGGCTACGCCTCTTAGCAATCCAGACAGCAGGTGGTGGTTCTGAAAAGAAGTTTGGAAATTCCCGAGACTTTTCAGAAACCTTCGCCTGGATCGCTAAGAGGCTTAATTATCCAGGCAGGGGGAGGACGTTCTGAAGAGAGGCTAGAGACCCTTTCCCCAACCTCTCTTCAGAAGCCCCCTCCCCTCCAGATGGCTAAGCCCCTTAGCAATCCAGGCCGAGGGGGGGGGGGTTCTGAAAAGAAGCTGGGAAGTTTTTCCCAGCCTCTGTTCAGAAACCTCCCCCTGGATCACTAAGGGGCTTAGTGATCCAGGCCAGTGGGGGCATTCTGAGGGGAGGCTAGGGACCCTTTTCCCAGCCTCTCTTCAAATGCCCCCTCCCCCACCTGGATGGTGAAGCCCCTTAGCAATCCAGGCATGTGGGTGTTTCTGAAAAGAAGCTGGGAAAAGTTTTCCCCAGCCTCTGTTCAGAAACCTCTACCTGGATTGCTAAGGGGCTTAGTGATCCAGGTGGGGGATGGGTGTGTTCTGAAGAGAGGCCGGGAAAAGGATCCCCAGCCTCTCATCAGCCCCCCCCCCCGGGCAGCCTGGATCACTAAGCCTGTTATCGATCCGGAGATCAATGTCAGGAAATTTGATGAAAACTTTTGCATCACATAATGTTATCTTAACAGTGTGTGGTGCAAAAGGTTTCCTCAGATTTCCTTAAGTTAACCGGTTTTAACATTGTGCGGTGCACCTGTTAACCAAGATATTACTGTACTTTTAATTATTTTGACACCTAGAGAATTCTTTTCTGCTTACTTAACTTTACTGTCAAGCTTCCCTACTGCTCTAACTTGCACTTGAAGATGTATAGGGAAGACCTTTTAAATTACCAACAAGAGACTATCTTAAGGAAGCAATCTTCAATAAACATTTAAGAAGAAATTATCAAGGTTCTCAACTAGTTAGTATATTACCCCACTTGGACGTGGGGTATCTTGATTTCAAGGTAGGTAAGTATAGTTTAACATTTAATTTCAGAATTTCCTTTACTAGGAGGACTAGAAAAATTATATCCATTGTTTTTTTGGAATGCATCTTCTAGAACAGGGGTTGGCAACCTACGGCCCATGGGCCGGAACCGTACCACAGTGCCAAATCATCTGGCCAATACCCTTGCTCCAGCCGCTGCCAGAAGCAGCCACGGATGCATTTAAGATAGCTGCAAATGCATTTACTAAAGCCGTTGATAAGTTTATGGCAGCCATAAATGCATTTACAACAACCACGGATGCATTTACGGCAGCTATAAACACATTTACGACAGCTGCAGACATGTTTATGGCAGCGTTTGCAGCAGGGGGACCACCGGTTTGGCCCCCACAACTGTATGAGTGAGCGTGACCCAGCTCCCAACTTTAAAAGGTTGCTGACCCCTGTTCTAGAATCATACTATGACATGCAGTAGTGTATCTTTTATAATCTCTTCATTTTTCTATCCTTCTTGGCCAAATAACACTTTCCACAGTGGGAGTGCTAAAACAAGTCCAGAGAATGCAACACTTGCACACCTCTCTAAGTTGTAGTTCTGTCTCATTCTGTGTGGTGCCAGTCTCCACCATTACAGCATATCAGGCAACAAGACTCCTCACGGCTTATTCAGCAATCAGCAAGTTATAATACCTAGCTTTTAATTAAGTTTTTAAGCTTTTTAAAGTTTTTAATTTTTAAGTGTTTTTAAAATTGTTTGAAATCGCCCTGGGTCCCTTCGGGGAGGAGGGCGATAAACAAATATAAATAAATAAATAAATAAATAAATAAATAAGTTTTACAGTACCAGGGTGCTAACCCAATGCTCAAATTTGTTGTAATGCTTCAAATTTCAGCTAAAATTATTCCGTGGGTAAATTTAAAGTGAGGACATTTATCAGGAATTGAGTATTTAAAAGACTGAAAAATACTGGTGCAAGACTGATTTAGCACAATACATTTTACAATAGGACCAAATCCAAACATTCCAATGAATAGATGGGCTGATACATCTATTAATACACGTTTTATGTTGTTTTCCAAATGAAAAAATCTACCACTTTTCATACATTTGGGGGATTATTTGCAATGAGAGGTGCCAAGGAGCATTAAAAAGGCCAAAGAAACTGTGTATCACAAGTTGCAGGATATTACAATAAAGAGGCAAGAAAACAACAGCAAAGTTACATTAGTATTATGGCTTTGCTGACAGATATTTCTTCAGAAGAGTACGAACAAGAAAACATTTTAAAGCAATTCAGAAATAAACGAAGTGAAGGTTTCAATAACAATTCTGTTGGGAAAACGCACAAAAAAAGGTAACTAATCAGTCATCAGCCTTCATGTAAAAGTGATGAATACACTTAGTAATTGTTTTGCTTTTGTTTAGTTGTTTTGTAATAATTTGAGTGATTTGATCGAGATGTGAAACTTCTGGACTGTTATTTGACATTTTTTATTGAATGTCTTGTTATTGTAGTGATATTGATATTTTGATGTTATGTATTTATGATTTATTGACATGAACTTGTAATTTTACATATGCTGTGAACCGCCCTGAGTCGGTCCTACCGAGTAGGGCGGTATAGAAATTGAAATATAATAATAATAATAATAATAATAATAATAATAATAATAATAATAATAATAATAATAATAATAATAATAATAATAATAATAATAATAATAATAATAATAATAATAATAATAATAATAATAATAATAATAATAATACAGGTAAGGTGGAATACAGAATACAGGTAAGGTGGATAGTAACCACCTGTAACATATTCAGCTGAGTAGTTTGTAGTTTTTTCTTCAGTCGCATATTGCTCACTCACTAACACTTTGTGACTATACAAGCAGATGCTTTCAATGACAGAAATCGTATCTAAACTGGACAACAGCACAGGTGACAAGTGCCCTCAAACAACAACTGTTCTGGAAATTGAGAAGCTATGAAATGAACCTCTATGTGGCCATGCATCTTATAACACAAGTTTTTCTCTTGTATTCCCCAAAACACAATATATTCTAAATAGACATGAATGGTATACTGGAATTATAATTCCTGCCCTGCACCAAACACACCCTAACGGACGGGTTCCCAACAAAATCAGAGCCAGAGAAATCATTTCTATGAATCGGTCCATACTTTGCCAACTAATGCAGGAATATTCATCGAGTTGGTTGCAAATCCCATTCCATATGCCAAAGCAGACTCTACACCCAGATATCTGGCGAGTAAAGTTTCCAATTCTTCATGCTTGTCCAAGTTACCTGTATTGAAATAAAAATTAGTTCAAGATTGGTGAAAACTGTGTTTGTTCCTTCAATGCAAAACAGTGCAATTGCTAAAGTTAACACAAATTGAATGGGAAATTTTTTAAATGGTAGTTGTGTTAAATCTATTCAAGCATATCAGAAAGTTAACAAAACAAAAAGACAAAAATGTTGTGGCACCTTAAAGATTAAGTGCTGTATTTTAATGTTAGCTTTTATGGATCAACTCTACTTCATGCCACAATGTTTTTTGTCTTTTGTTTACTCTCTGATATGAATGGGAAATGTATGTGCACATACCCATTTAGGTGTGCCAATTGCAATATTATGCTTTCCAAACTTCAGTTCCTCAGTTCCTCTTCTGCACTTACCCATCTCTTGTCTGGTGCTGCACACTCCACTTCCATACTGTGAAATAACTTTAGCCACTTCACCCTGAGAACTTCCTTTATTCTCTGCAAATCCAAGGTAGTTGTAGGATCCCATGTTAATTATGTCTTTTATTATTCTTCCTGTGTACCTATATATGTTAAAATATGAAAAGCATCAATAATTTCAAGCATTTTAACTTCTTCAATTATCATAGGTCCTACCCAGTGAATACAATCCACAAAAACAAAAGAAATTGTAAAAAACACTAGCTCTATCCCTATAACCCACTCCTATCCCCATACCCTTCCACCTCTTTCCCACCCTCCACTTAAAAGTAATTCCTACTTTCCCTTCATTCACACTGGGCATGAGCCCAGATTCTGATGATTGCTTCTCAAAGGGGGCGAGGTGTTCCCCACAAACATCACTTTTGCCATCTCTCCCCCTCTGACCCAAATCTCCAGTTCCTTAATACTAATATATCTAACATTTTATTTCTGCCTAACTACATCTTTTAAGAATATTGCTCATACCATTTCACCTCTCTCCACTTCTTTATTCATCCCTTTCTTCTTTTTCTCTTTGCTGAAACATCCTCATGTTGCTGTCCCCCCACCCACCCCCAGTTCTCTTCCTCCGACACTGAACCTGGGCCAGACCAGGTGGCAATGTTTTCCAAAGTGCTTTGCACTCTTCACACTCTCAGAATTTGCACTCTCCGCACTCTCAGTAGACAAAATACCATTTGCCTTATTCCACACAAGAACTATGTTCAAAGGTTCCAGCCTGTAACTCTGCCCCTTATAAAAACAATTAAATAAAGGGATAATTCCCACCTATAAATAATTCTCTCTTCCTAAGAATATGGCTCACTGTGGCCATCTCCTGCTGCCAAGATAAAGTCTCCAGAGAAAGGTATGAAAACAATTGTATATCCAGATCTCGAAGCTTCACTGTGCCACATTTGTTTCTTAATGCCTTTAGAAGCCTTTCTCTTTTTCTTATAATAATTACAAAAATGTACTAGGACATCTCTAGAAGTTACTCCTGATCTCCTTCTTTCTCTCATCTGATGAATCCTCTCAAAGTCTTCAAGATTCCACTGGACAGCAGGAAGGACTCTTTTCAACCATCAATTATCTCTTGTGCCAAACTGTCCTCTTGTGTGAAAAATTCAGAAACACCCCTCACTCTCATGTTCAATCTTGCTAAGTCATTCATCTGTACAGACTGCCTATATACATCACATTAATTCTCACCTCTTGTTTGTCAATCCATCCTGAACTCATTTTGACAATCCCTTTCACCTCTTGCATCTTGTTAAAAATGTCTTTAAGCTCCCAAGTGATTTTATTTATTCTGGATCTGAACTCATCCTTCACCTGCTTCATAGTTTCTCTAATGTCTTGTTCTACCTTTTCCCCATTCTTTTCATCCACAAAGTCCTTTTTCAAATATATTTTCCTCCTTTGTCTGTTGCAGATCTGAAAGAAGATCCTGCTTCAACTCTAATAATTGTTCAACTAGAGTGTCTTTTCTACCCCTGAAAGATGAGGGAAATGAGAGATTGGCTGCCATTTTATCTTTATAACTCCCTTCCCTAACAATATGTATTTTCAAACTCTTATCAGAGGGCTTAGATCAGGGGTTCACAACCTACAGCCCGTGGGCCGGACCCAGCCCCGACCCCATTTCATCCAGCCCATGGCAACGACCCTAGAAGCGGAAGCATTTACAACAGCCATAAACTCACCTGTGCATGCACAAATGGGCCCGCCGCAGTTTACGGATGCATTTACGATGGGGGAAACCACGTGTCTGGCCCACTCAGCTACCTGAGGGGGAGTGGTTCGGCCCATGGCCCAAAAACCTTGAGAACCCCTGGCATGCATCCCTGACATGCATCCACTTGAACTTTAACATTCAGAAAATTAGCTTTCAAACAGGCTATTTTCTCCATTCCAGGCAGTAGAGGGAGCTCCTTCAACTCTTGAACTATTATGACGTAAACAAGGGAAAGCGAAACTCCCATAAAAGTCAGAACATCTTAAACTCTTCTACAAATACCTTTTACAGGCTCCAAATATTTTACAGTTCAAATTACTTTCTAATACTTTCTGAACTTAAAAGAGAGGCTCTCTGCACTTGAAACTACACCTTCTCTTTCATCCATGCCAAGAGTGTGATCTTATTTACAGACAATTATACTAATCCTTTCTCAACCTTTTCAACAGCAGTAATTTACAGCTTTTACAGAGCTTATTAATAATAAAGCTCTGAAAGATACTCACTGATTCATCGCTATTTCTTTAGTCTATGTATTTACAGGTTGCTTACCTATAACTGTACTTTAAGAATTTTGAAGGGGGAGGGAGAATATTTGTTATAATGTAATTTACCTGATTGGTTAATTCTGGGATGGGAGATGAGAGAAATAATTAAGTGCAACTAGGTGGGACATGTGGTAGTTATAGTTTTTAGTTCTGCTTTCTTTGTTCTCAATTTCTTTGGTTGGAAGTTTTGTTGTGTAGATTTTTCTGGATTCAGCACTGAGAGGCAGCAATATGTTCTTAGCCAGAGAAAGCCTAGTTTGGCATGATGATTACTTAAAAGTAGTAATTCCCCCCCCACACACACACACACACTTAGAATGTGGGAAATATCTGATACAGTAATACCTCAGATAACATTAGTATCGAATAACACTAAAATCGCATAACATTAAACAATCTGGGGGGAAGAATTGCATCGGATAACATTAAGATCCTATGGGATGCATCGGATAACAACCGCTAAAGCCTGTGTGGTTACAATGTATCTCTATGGATCCCATAGGATTTTAACATGCATCGGATAACACTAAAAATCGGATAACACCAAGACTTGTGGAACCAGATTTTAGTGTTATCCGAGGTTTTACTGTAGTCTTATTTTTAGTCCTTGGCTTTGGATCACTGTTTTACTGATTATTTTGAATTGTTTATCTTTGAAACTTTTCTTTTTTTAAAAAAAAAACTTTTGAATATTTCACCAAGGTGTCAATTTTGGATTAACAAGGGTTGAAATTTGTCTAAAGAATCCACCTTGACCAAGGGCCTGATGTTACGCTACACTCATTATTCTGGTCTAACTGGTCTGGCTGTTGTGAAAGAGCAACCAGGAAAGAATTTTGTCTCTGGGTAAGAGACAGGAAAAATCTAGAGATTTCCCTAGCCTTGACTATTCACACATCTTGGAGCAGCAAGGCCTTAAGGCTAGATTCGGGAATAAGGGTGGTGGGAGCATGCATGTTTTGTGTGGTCCTTCTCTACTTTGATTCAGAGGATTAACTCCCTGGATTCGCTGCTCCCTCCATTTCTGAGGTCCTTTGACAGCTCTGGGTCACCTCTACTGCCCGCAAAAATAATTTTAAAGATTGCTCAGATAGTTCCTTTGTGTTCTCTAGGCAGTAGAGTACAGGGAGAAAATAAATTCACAATGTTTTGTGAGACCCCCAGCATAGTTGCAGCCCCAAATACCTTCAAAATCTTTTTGGGAAAAAATATCTTGGCCAAGAGGTCTAAAAGGTGCCTTTTCTGTTAGAAACTTCAGCTGCCAGCAAATCTGAAAAATGGCCCTCTATTCTGTTGGTATTGCTCACCTCTACTCTGAAAAATCCTAGCAAACTGTTGCCTTTATTTCCTATGGGACAAACTGCATTCTATACCACTTGTAGATCATATTCAGTTCTGGGTAGGGCCATAAAATGTAATCATATTGAATTTTATCTAAAAATGAAACCGTGGCATTTTTATTTTTTATACTGCTTTTGTGTTAGCTTGGCCCAGCTCTAGTGGGATACTGCAGATGCCTGCTGGATCTGTTCACTAAGAGTTCTGCAGATGCCTGATTAAGGATTAAATTTAATTAAATTTTAATACCAGACTAGTATAAACCTTCATGAATGTCCATAATACTGGAGAATAGGCCCCAAACACATATGACATTCAAGAAAGAATTAAGTTTGAAAGAAGTCCTAGACTAAAGGTTCAAGAATCAATGGACTTGGCTATGTGCTTCCTCTCTAGCATGAAAATGTTCCCTGCTCTTGGCTTGAAAGAATTAGGGGTAAATGATGCAAAAAAAGTATGTGAATGAGCATTATATAACATAAACCAGTCTTGACTTCCAGCATTATGAAAACTGCTGACCATATCTAACCTACATATCTAATCTCCATACAGAACAATCAACTACAGTCATACCTCGCATTACAAATTTAATTCGTTCTGCAAGGTTGCTCGCTATGCGAAAAATTCGCTATGTGAGTCTGACTCGCATAACGAATTTTTCGCTATGCGAGTCAGACTTTTCCCTATGGAAAAACTCGCATAACGAGCATTTCTATGGGGAAAACTCGCATAGCGAAAAAATTTCGTTATGCGAGATTTCCCCATAGAAATGCTCGTTATGCGAGTTTTTCCATAGGAAAAAGTTCAACTCGCATAGCGAAAAATTCATTATGCGAGTCAGACCCCTTAGTGAAAAACTTGCTCATTATGCAAGTTTTTCTCTAAGCAAAACGCTCGTTATGCGAGGTTTGACTGTACTATATACAATCAAAGTACAATTCAACTGAAATCTGTGATTTAACTAAAAAAAAAAGGTCCCAGCATTTAATTTCAGCAAGAAGTTGGAATTCTATAGAAGAAAAAATAGTATTTACATTTTTATTGTGGCTTAATGCAGTTGTGGTCAATTACTGTATTCCAGAGAACTTGGTCAACTCAAAATCAGTTTTCAATTTCCCACAAAGACTTCCAAAATTAAGTTATCTAGGATGTTTGGAAAACCTTCTTACTCACGTGAATGTCCAGTTATAGTCATGGGTGACCCTCTCTAGAATGTCTACTTTGGCTCCTGGTATACTACAAAGTGGTCTATTCCAGCTATCCCTAATGCGCATGTAGAGATTCCTTGTGTAGAAGTTCTCAAAATCCTGGTACAGAGGGACAAAGTCCTGAAAACATGGAAAAGGCATTAAAATAATAAGGGGAAGAATCAAGCCTAATATTTCCCCCCTCCACTAAGAAACAAGGGGAAAGTCATAAATCCTTACTATTCAGTCCTTCTACAAGTTTTCCTCTCAAAGATGATCACATTCTCAGAATGGTAAAGATTACAGATGCCACTCAAACTAGAAGCTTTATTTGTTTTTAAATTACATGTCACAGTCCTGCTGCCACCATCATGATTGTGCCACAGGAACCTGGCCATTTCAGCAATGGCAGATTTAGTAGCAATCTAGGGCTCTCACAATGAGAAAATGAGTGGAGGAGAAACCATTCTGATTCCCAAAGGTCACAGAGGCAGAAGAGGCCGTGCCAGATGGACTGGCTGTGAAGGTGCACATTGTCAATATCCTGAAGGCGGTGACAGTCCATTGCAGTCCTGGTGTCAAATCCTGCATGTTTCATTTCACATGCCACAGGAATTGGCTCTGTGATCATAGTGTGTGGGTCACTTCATGGCAAGCTGGGATCCACCTTAAACAAATTCACACAGATGGCATTTTTCCTGTTTGTCATTCTTTTTTCATCCATCAACTGTGATAATGATTTCCAGGGAAAAAATGTATATTTGGACACAAGTAACAGCTGATGATAAAGACTCTCAGAGCCACCCACCAGTAACCCACACAAAAACACACCTGAAGTTGCTAGACTGCTGCAGTATAACAAAGATCATCTAGGAACTTCAGGGAAAATACACATTAAGTGGATCCATTCAATCCAAGCATGTCTGGCAAGGTTATCCTGCTATGGTAATACAGTGATACCTCAGATAACTGCATCAGATAATGCAGTAATCTCTCTAGCACCAGAAGGAGGGCCTTCTCCGTGTCCGCCCCGGCCCTTTGGAACCCCCTGCCCAACTGAGTTACGTCTACACACAGAGCTCCTGCCCTTTCGGAAAGGCCTAAAAACCTGGCTGGCATGGCAGGTGTGGGGCTCCAGTAATATGAGGTCCCATGTTGGGTGGTTGATCTGATGGGACAGCCACCCCTCCCTCGCTCTTTTAAACTTTTTAAACCTTTTAAAACCTTTTAACTTTTTAAATCTTTTAGATTTTTGTAAATTCATAGTTGTTTTTTAAATTGATTTTAAGTGATTTTGAACCTTAAGGTTTTAATTTCTGAATTTGTAGGGGGATTGTGTAATTGTTTTGCTATTATTGTTTATAGTCTTTCCCCCTTTTCTGTAAGCCGCCTAGAGTCAGCTTCGTCTGATTGGGGCGGGATAATAAATCTAAATAAATAAATAAATAAATAAATAAACATGCTAGAATCAGATAACGATGCAAAATTTCTATTAAAAAATTGCATCAGATAATGATCTGTTAGCATTATCCGATCCAGTCGTTCGTAGTAGCAGGATGGCTGGAAAGCTGAACAGGGGTCCCCCATTCGGCTTCCCAGCCACCCCGCAGCTGTGAAGGCAGGGGTGGAGTGGCTGGAAAGCTGCCGGGGAGCTCCCCCAGCCACCCCACAGCTGCAGAGGCAGGGGTGGGGTGGCTGGAAAACTGACTGGGGGCTCCCCCGTCGGCTTCCCCAGCCACCCTCCAGCTGTGGATCAGGTCCTCCAACCTCCGCAAGACAACAGGGATGCCGGAGAGAACCTTTTTTTCACCCATTTTGGACTCCCTGCTGCCCCTGCCACCTCTGAGAAGGTTGGGGGACCTGATCAGCGCTGTTTGTGGAGCTCCCCCACCTCCCCGGTCGCTGCGGTAGGCCAAAACGTTGGGATTCAAATTCCGACGTTTTGGCTTACTGCAGCAGTCGGGGAGGTGGGGGAACTCCAGAAACAGTGCAGATCGGGTCCCCCGATCTCCTTGGAGGTGGCAGGGGCAGCCCGAAATGGGCAAAAAAAACCCCGGAAGTTTTTTTCGCCCATTTGGGGCTCTCCGACGCCCCTGCCAGCTACAGGGAGGTCGGGGGACCCGATCCACGCTGCTCCCAACCTAACCGGGCGCTGTGATCACAGCATGCAATCGGCACTTGGGTTGGGGGATTGAACAGGTGCGCGCCTAGTTCAAACCCCAGTCCAAGCAGCTGATCCCACACTGTGATCTGCCTGTCTCTTTAGAAAGGGCAGTGGGGATTCCACTCATGGAATCCCCAGTGGCCTTTCCAAAGAGGCAGGCTGATCACCCCCCTCTTCCCTTTCCTCTTCAGAAAGGGATCAGAGCTTTTTTAAACATTGTGCAATCAATGCATCGCACAACGCTAAAAACCGTAGAACGACGAGACTTGTGGAACCAAGTCCCATCATTATCCGAGGTATTAGTGTAGAGTAGACCATACTGCCAGCGACTTGAACGCCGAGTGTCCGTTAACTAACCTGACAACCCTGTGGACTAGTGGCTTTGGCTAAATCCACAAGGAAGGGTGATGGTCTCCAAGTGGATTAAATCCCACTTGAATCCATCTTGATGGAGGGTAGCAACTTCATCAATACTGGCCTGGGGCTGAGAAGGACTTTGCGTGCCAAAAGGGCTCAGGACCAGAAAATGACTTGTGGAGCTGGATCAGTGGTATGGGTGTCACACTGCAATGCAGAAGGCAAATGGAAAGCCACTGCATTATATTGTTCCCAAGAAAATTTTCTATGACTGATCACCATCAAGACAGCCAATTTGGAATGGAATAAGGCCCAAGCAGAAGAAGACTACAGGCCAAATCCATGTTCTTGTAGGGCTAACTGTATTGGGTATTGTTTCTGGAATGAGACCAGAGATTTATTTAGTCTGGGCCATCTTGGAATTGAGGTATAAGAACATTCATAACTGAAGTTAAAAAATAATTATAGTTATCTTGCTGAGGGAAATTTAAAGCATAGCTATATCTAGCACTGTTGAAAACTTTTTCCAGTTGATTTTTTGAAATTATATGCCTACAATGGAATGGTATAGATTGAGGTCGGAAAGCTAAGCAGATCTGACATAAATAGGTCTGTACTGAGTTCGGGATTGGATCACCTATGGTATAGTCTTAAAATACTGTTAAACTCACTAACAAAATTTAGATCTGGATTGCAGCCTCTCTGCCACTGTTAAATAAATTGACTAGTTTAGGATTATCCATAAGGCAAATTGAATGAGATTCTACCCAGTTTATAACAGCTTCACCAGTTTTTTTTATTGTGTTCATAGCCCCAAATGTTGCTATGGTGCTATAACAGAAGTGGGTAAAGTTTGATGTCTTAGGGTCCAAATTTAGCCCCTCTCCAGTCCCTGTGTTTGCTGCATCAGAACCAGAACTGGCTGAAAATTGATATTTTTAAAGGAAAAACAATGAAACAGGAAGCACATGGCTAGGCACCTCCAAGTTTGGTTTTGGACACTTGAGGAGTCTTACAGAACAAAAATAGGTTTGCTTTAATTTAGTTTAATGTTAATCTTAACTTAGTTTAGTTTATTTAATTCCTGGACAGATCAGGTTTTTTTTTTTGGGGGGGGGAGGCAGATTATATGTATATCCATATCATAAAGTATTATAAATTAGTAGCATGCCATTGGCATGTTGCAAGTGGGTTTAAATTCAGCTTGTATCAAAAAGAGAAATGTTTGCAAATTATTACCTTTTGTTCTTCTCTTTCAGTTGCATTATGACATTTCTCAATTTTCCAGTACCGTAGAAAGTCTCGAAGATATCCAAATAGAGTGAGTACACCATAGCCTACATATGTCAGCACAGCAACAAGCATTGGTGTTTCTTCAAAAGCTTCATTGAAAGGTCTTTTATATAAGCCTCCATTTTGAGTAATATGTTGAAACTGAAGGAGGGAAATATTAGGAGAAAAGTGTCAGTAGTCAGCTTCCTATAAAGAAATTATATTTCTTGTACAGCCACAAGGCATACAATCACCATCATTTGAATTTTGGAACAGTAGCCGTGTTAGTCTGTGGCTCAGGCATATCAGAAAACAAAACAAAATAAAATAAAAAACACTGTAGAACTTTAAAGACTAACTGCTATATTTTTATTGTTAGCTTTCGTGGATCAAGTCCACTTCTTCAGACAAAGAATGAAACTTACAGGCATGGTTTTTATACACCAAATTCAGGGGGACAAAGGGAGGAGGGTGTGGTCAAGCAAGATGACAGACAAGCAAGCCTGTGCCAGTTACAATATATCTCTATGGAGTTTTAACATTATCCAATGCATCCCATAGGATTTTAACATTATCTGATGCATGCAACGGATAACATTAAAAATCGGATAACACTAAGACTTGTGGAACCAAGTTTTAGCGTTATCCGAGGTTTTACTGTAATCCAGATGCTAATTTCTTTTCTTACCTAAGACATAGCTTCTACTAAAAACCTAAATGCAAATTTTTCATGCTTGATGGAGAAATAGCCACAATAAACACTGATGTTGTAGAATCTGAAAGGTAAACATTTTTATTATGGGGGAAAAGCTCCACAGAGTATCTTAGATACTGCTTTTGTTACTTCTCAGAAACATTCCACACCCAAATTAACAAGCATATGCTGTCTAAAGACTGCAGATACAACCACAAAGTGGGAACAGAGGAAAAAGAACATGAACAGGAGGAGTATAAAACAAGTGGATAAAGTATAGCTTCTGACAGGAAATTATTATAAACTTTGGCCATTAATAAAGATACAATATAACACCATCCTGAATCAAGTACAGTATAGCAGAATATTTCTCTTCTTTGATAGGATCAACAGTACTCAAACTGCAACTGTAGAACTAGAACATCTGAACAAAATAAACATTCTGAAAAGGCAGCAATTATTTAGAATAATTTGGTTTTCTATTATAAGTACAAGGACTGCATCACCCAGCTAGCAGAAGAGCTTGCACAGTGTGTACTGGAACTCAAGGATGTTGGCGGTCCATCACCCCCTGTGGACAGGAGCCCAGAATTTCAGACTACTAGTTCCCCAGTTAACTGGAGGATGGATGATTCAGAAGGAGAAAGTGTATTTATAGTAAAGAGAGAGCACTTGACAAAGATGGAGATCTCTAAGGCAAGAAAGCGGGAGTCAAGAGGGCAGAGATTAACAAGGCTGGAATGAATGGGAACAGAGGAAAAAGAACAGGAACAGGAGGAGTATAAAACAAAAGAAAGGAGGAGGTTGTTATGAGGGAAACAGGAAGAAGCAACAGTACTGAACGACTGGACATGTTTTCAAGCAACACTTGTGGACTGAGAACAAACACAAGTGCATTTGGAGGTGGCAAAGATACAAACAATAGAGAAGGTGGTGGTGAAGCCTTCCTACTGAAGAGAAAAGTGATAGGAAAGAAGAGCAGCAACTAGGCAAGAAGAGGAGCACCATGAGACCAGACTCTTCACACTGGCAGGAAAGGGAGGGGCTCTGAATGTGCAAACAGTTTGCCCTCATTACCCTCCGAGGTCCAGAGGTCCAGTGGTTGAAAAGGACATTAAGAGGAAACCCTTGAAAAAGGACCAAAGGACTACTGTGGGTAACAAGCAGTCTCTATCAATGTTGTTGGTGATGCATACATTTTTCAATCAAAGAGAACTTGAAGTCTGTTTGCTAATAACAAGTTAAAGTTCCAATATATCAACACCATGAGAGACAGGCAGGCCACAAGTTAGTTAGTTATTTATTTATTGCATTTATATGCTGCATTTCTTTTAAATGGGCATCTAAGGCAGCTAAAAGCAAATTCTACACCTTTACAACCTGATTCTGTTTCCACAGAAGTTCAATCCTACCAAGATCCATAAAACACCCAACTGTACCATGAAGGGGCAAAGAGCAATCTGTTAAATAAATGGATATACATATTTCTATAGTTTGAACATGACACACTTTTCTGCCTTTTTAATGGTTCTCTATTCATTTATCTTAATAAGCATCTTTCCTTGATTGCAAGCAGGAACTGCTGGGAGCTTCATCCATTGTCTGAATCTGAAGAGAATGCAGCAACGGAATTTAAGGGAGACAGACCCTATGGGCAGTGGTGGCGAACCTATGGCACACGTGTCTGACATGGTAGTCCCAGGCCTCTCTGTTGACATATGCACCAACAGCTCAACACAGAGTTCACCTCACCTCTCTGCCCAGCAGCCCAAAGGGAACACTTCCTCCCTCCCACCCCAGCACATTCACTCTGCCCAGCAGCCCAATGGGAGTGCTTCCTCCATCTCCCAGCACAGAATTCCTCTCTGCCCAGCAGCCCAATGGGAGCACTTCCTCCCTCCCCCAGCACACAGTTCACCTGCCCCTCTGCTCAGCAGTCCAATAGGATCACTTCCTCCCTCTCCCAGCACATTCATTCTGCCCAGCTGCCCAATGGGAGTGCTTCCTCCATCTCCCAGCATAGTTCACCTGCCCCTCTGCCCAGCAGCCCAATGGGAGCACTTCCTCCTTCCCCAAGCACATTCACTCTGCCCAGCAGCCCAATGGGGGTGTTTCGCCCTTCCTGCAGTACAGAGGTCACCCTGCCCCTCTGCCCAGCAGCCCAATGAGAGCACCACCTCCCTCCTTCCTGCACAGAGTTTGCCCCACCCCTCTCTTTCTCAGTCTCTAAAAGGTTCACCATCACTGCACTAGGATGTAAGCGACCAAAGTAAGTTTGAAGAAGAGAACCCCTTAAAAGAAAAATATTTCCATATACTTTATAATTATTTAAGTTAGCAGACTTTGCAAACAGCCTCTAAGGCAGACAAGGAAAGGGACATTCTTAATCAAAGACAAGAAAGCGAAAAGATTGAAGTGACTATGGAGTGAGAATCATGTCAGTAATGGTGAACTGTTCCCTGTGTGCAATGTTTATCTTCATTCCTGATAACAATACAGCCTATGCATAGGCAAAACAATTAGGACACACAGGTACGACCCAGATAACATCCCTAAGGAATACATAGTGGAGGTGTGAAAGAGATTTAATGGCTTAGACTGGATGGACAGAGTACGAAAAGAATTATGGACAGAGTTTCAAGACATTATACAGGAGGCAGCATGTAAAACCATACCAAAAGAAGAGAGGTCTGATGAGGCTCTTAAAATAGCAGAGGAAAGAAGGAATGCAAAAGGTAAAGTCAAAAGAGAAAAATTCAATCAATTGAATACAGATTTTCAAAGAAAACCAAGGAAAGATAAGGAAACCTTCTTAAATGAACAGTGCAAAGCAATAGAGGAAAACAACAGAAGGGGAAGAATTAGAGATCTTTTCAAAAAAATTACGGAAATTATGGGAACATTTAAAGCAAAAATGACTGGGCTAAAGGACAAAAATGGCAGGGATTTAGCTGATGCAGAAGAAATTAAGAAAAGATGGCAAAGGGTACACAGAAGAACTCTACAAAAAAGACCTCAACACCCCTGACAATCACAGTGATGAGAACTTTGAACTTGAGCCAGACATCCTGGCGAATGAAATCAGGAGGGGCCTAAAAAGTACTGCCAATAGCAAACCTAGCGGAGATGATGGTATCCTAGTAGAATTATTCAAAGCCCTAAAAGACGATGAAATTAAAGTACAGTGGAACCCTGACATACAAACAGTTTGACTTACAAAAAGACTGGCTAAAATAAAATCAACATACAAAATTTTAATAGGAAAAATTCGACATACAAAAGTTACAGTGACATCTAGTGGCCTCTTGTGGTAATGCAATGTGTTTTCGGCTTGGGTAGTGGTGGGGTGCGGGCGTTATGCTCGGGCCTCACCACTGCTCCGGGAGCTGCACTGGCTGCCAGTATGCCTCCAGGTGCAATTCAAGGTGCTGGTCATTACCTTTAAAGCCCTATATGGTAGTGGGCCAGGATACCTAAGAGACCGCATCACCCTAAGAATGTCTGCCCGGCCCACTAGGGCGGACCGGAGGGGCTCTCTTGTGACTCCATCTGCTAGGGAGGCTCGTCTTACGAGCACTAGGAAGAGGGCCTTCTCCGTGTTCGCCCCGGCCCTTTGGAACCTCCTTCCAATAGAGCTGCGCCTGCAGACAGAGCTCCTCCCCTTTCAAAAGGGGTTAAAGACATGGCTGGCAGGTCAAGTGTGGGGACACAACAATGTAGGTTCCCATCCAGGATGGCTAATTTAAGGGTAGCCATCCCCCCCACCACCTGGTATTTGTACCTGTTTATCACTTGTTTTTATCCGTTTTTAACGTTTTAATGTTTTAAATTTTTGCTTTTGATGAACTCATGAATTTTTAGTGTGTGTTTATAGATTACCCATTACGGTAAT
Organism: Furcifer pardalis; assembly: GCA_030440675.1. Classification (NCBI taxonomy): domain Eukaryota; kingdom Metazoa; phylum Chordata; class Lepidosauria; order Squamata; family Chamaeleonidae; genus Furcifer; species Furcifer pardalis. The sequence continues at coordinate 33,578,849 of CP126894.1, read as the reverse complement.
ACATTTTGTAAGCAGCCCAGAGTCGGGTCTTCCCGAGTGGGGCAGGGTATCAAATTCGAACAAATAAATAAATAAATAAATAAATAAATAAATAAATAAATAAAATAAACATGCAAATAACCTCATGGAACGGAGAAAATCATATGTAGAGGTTTTACTGTATTGCATTCTATATGCCAGCAGATTTGGAAAATACAACAATGGCTACAGGATTGATAAAGGTCAGTTTACATTCCAATCCCAAAAAAGGGCAATGCCAAAGAATGCTCAAATTTTTGAACAATTGCGCTCATCCCACATGCTAGCAAGGCCATGCTCAGATAATACAGTATAGGGTTCAGCAGTACATGGATAGAGAAATACTAGAAGTGCAGGCTGGGTTCCAAATAGGTAGAGGAACTAGAAACCAAATTGTCAACATACATTGGATCATAGAGAAAACAAATGAATATGAGAAACAAGTCTACTTCTGTTTCATTGACAACACCAAGGCCGGCCTATGATTGTGTGGACCACAATAAAATGTAGCAAGTAATGAAAGAAATGGGAATACCAGAACACCTTACATGTCTCATGAGAAAACTGTACATGAGTCAAGAAGCAACAGTTAGGACAGGATACGGAATGAGAGAATGGTTTGGAATAGGAAAAGGGGTAAGACAAGGCTGCATTTTGTCACCCTGCTTATTTAATTTATATGCAGAGCACATAATGCACAATGCAAGGCTGGATGAATCAAAAAATGGAATTAAAATTGCTGGGAGATGCATCAACAATTTGAGATATACAGATGATACTACCCTAATGGCAGAAAGTGAAGAAGACATAAAGAAGCTCTTGCTTGTTGAAAGAAGAGAATGCAAAACCTGGCTTGAGGCTCAACATCAAGAAAACCAAGATAATGACAAAAGGCCTTATCAGTCCCTGGAAAATAGATGGGAAAGAAGTAGAAGCAGTGACAGACTTTACCTTCTTAGGATCCAAGATCACTGCACATGGTGATTGCAGCCATGAAATAAAAAGATGACTGATTGTTGGGAGACAAGCTATGAGAAACCTGGGGAAAATAGTTAAGAGACCTTGCAAACAAAAGTCCGCATAGTCAAAGCAATAGTATTCCCAGTAGTAACGTATGGTTGTGAGACCTGGATCATAAGGAAAGCTGAGCGCCGAAGAATAGACACCTGTGAAATGTGGTGTTGGAGGAGAATTTTGAGTGTACCCTGGACAGCAAAGAGAACAAATAGGTTCATTCTATTATTATTATTATTATTATTATTATTATTATTATTATTATTATTATTATTATTATTATTATTATTATTATTATTATTATTATTATTATTATTATTATTATTATTATTATTATTAATTTCTATGCCACCCTACTTGGTAAAAACCAACTCAGGGCGGCTTACAGAATCCACCAATATCAAAGTTACAACACAACAAAAATACACTAGGATAAAATATAACAGAGCAATAAGTACAGTAATCAGCATATAATAGATCAATACACACAATAAATCAATACGCGATAAGTCAATACACAATAGATCAACCCCTCATAACTATCAATACACAATAAACCCAAACAAACCAACCCACAGTGTCCCCAACAGAGTCCAGGCTCAATGTCCATACCAGAGCTCAGGCTCAACCCCGATTGCTCCCTGGAAGGTCAAATATTGAAAATGAAACTTAAGTACTTTGGACATCAAACGAGAAGAGAGGATTCACTTGAGAAAGGCTTGATGCTGGGAAAGGTCAAGGGCAAAAGAAGGAGTGGCAGAGAACAAGATGGTATTGTTGACACAATGGGCACAGAGCTGGGTGGGTTGAGGAGGATGGTAGAGGATAGAAGTGCCTGGCATGCAAGGGTCCATGGGGTTGCAAAGGGACTGTGTGACTGAACAACAAAATGTATGGCGGGAAGATCCATGGACCAATCATGTATGATCTCCCCCTGAAGCACTGATTGGGGTTGTGACAAAAAGATTAGCATCACTTATAAAACCCACAGATGGCATATCCCTTTTTCCTCATCCATGTGGGAACAAGCAACACAGTGATGAGGAACTTTGAAGAGATCACATCAGAGTTTGAAGATCTGTGAAGAAAAATCAAGGCCCTGGAGCCCACATCACCTTGTCCATCCTATCAGTACTTGGAAGGGGAACAGAAAGGAAAAGGAAAATATTCTGGTTGAACGACGAACTACAAAAGTGATCTTGACATGAGAGAATGAATTTTGGGACCATGGGCTAGACTTTCACCTCACTAAAAAGGGAAAGAATGTGTTTGGCCACAGCATGAAGAAATTCATCAAGAGGGCTTTAAACTGAATTGGAAGAGGGAAATAAATAAAAACTCTGAGGTAAAGAAAAATGAAAGCTTAAATAAGTAGGCCCAATAATAGTCTTCATAAAAATGTAGGAAAGGAAGAGGCCACAAATTACCCAATCTCCAGTGTCTATATATAAATGCTATGAGTATGGGAAACAAACAAGAGGAACTGGAAATCTTAGTTCAAAGGGGTAAATATGACTTGATAAAGATAACCGAAACTTGGTGGGATGACTCCTATGACTGAAATACTGAAACTGAAGGACAGAAATTGTTTAGAAACCCCAGAAAATATAGAAAGGGAGGTGGCGTAGCAGTTTGTGTCAAAAATACATATTCCTGCATAGCAATACAGGAGGAAGAACTTAGTTGTCCCATCGAGAGTATCTTGATCAATATAACTGGGGTGAGAGGCAAAAAGAATGCAGTAGTTGGAGTTTACAACACCCACCTGATCAAGAAGATAACACAGATGAATTCTTTGAAAAACAAATTGCAAGAATTTCAAAGAGACACAATGTAGTAATAATAGATTTCAATTATCCTGGTATCTGTTGGGAAACAAACTCTGCCAAGCATGGCCCTTCCAAGAAATTCCTGGCTTGTGTGGCTTACAAATTTTTCCCACATAAAGAGGAGGTAGAAACTAGAGGAGCAGATATCCTTGACTTGATTTTGACCAACAGAGATGACTTGGGGGAAGAAGTGGCAGCAGTACAAACTTTGGGGGGAAATGATGATGTTCTACTTGAGTTCTTGATTTCAAAGGAAGCAAAAGTGGAGGGTATCAACCAGGGCTGTGGAGTCGGTAGATAAATGTTCCGACTCCGACTCCTCAGTTTTGTGTACTTCCGACTCCAGGTGCCCGCTTTCCTCCGACTCCTTGACTCCGACTCCACAGCACTGATTCAGTAGCTGTGACAGGGCTGTAGAGTCGGTAGATAAATGCTCCGACTCCTCAGTTTTGTGTGCTTCCGACTCCAGGTACCCGAAATGTCCTCTGACTCCGACTCCTTGAGTCCAACTCTGACTCCACAGCACTGGTATCAACACAGTTATGCTTGGTTTTGGAAAAGCCAACTCAGAACAAGTTTTGCACCATTCTCATTGGTTTGGTTATATCCTCAAGCCTGATTGTGACAATTAAAATTTCCAATAACAAAGTTTATTTGGTCATAAGGAAAATTGTCTGGTTCATTAAAACTAAAATTTGCTTCTGGTGGTTTATAGACAGAGGTAACGGAAAATTGTGGGGCTTGGATGGTGAGAATTTCAATGTTGTTTGTTTCCATCAATACAGCTGATATTATGCTCAGGCCAAGTCTAACAAAAATTGCACTCCTGTACTGGTCTTGAGGTCTCTCAATCACTAGCTCCATCCCAGCCACTTTGGGTCTATATTTTGCTGTCCCCCGATTTGTTTCCTGGAGCAGGAATATGTCACATTTGTATTTCCTGCACATGGCTGCTGCTGATAGACCCACCTTCACCCACAACACTGCCAAGGTCTGTGCCACAGCATGCAAAATCTGAAGAACAATCGTGCCAAGACCTTCAGCTGAAAAAACTACTAGTGCTACACCATATGCTTAGTAATAGTTGTAACATTATTGATCTTGTGTAGTAATTTTACTACTCCTTGACTCTGAGCAAAAATGCTCCTTTTTAAAGTACCCTCTTTTTAACTGTTACCTCTTGATATATTTTAGTACCGCCATTTTAAATTCTGTTCCCTTTGTTGTTCTATGCCAGTCTTGAACCGTAATAAAGATTGATTTCATTTGATTCATGGTCACTATTCTATTTTAAATCCAGATATTCTTTGTTGAATTTCAAGTGAGGCACAATGAAAGTAAAGATCCCCCAGGGTAGCATCCTGGCATCATTTTTCTTAAAAAAACATTTACACAAGGTTTAAAGGTAAAGGTTTCCAGTTGTATCCAACTCTAGGGTTCAGTGCTCATCTCTGTTTCATGATCAAACAAAAATTCTATACTCAAAAATTTTCATCACTTCTGATGAGCTTTCCTTGACAGTCCAGAGGAAAAGCTTCAAGTTCCTCAAGCATCAAGTAGCCTCTGCCTTAGAACATCTTTCCTTATATTATTTATCTGTTTCTGTGCTTGCTTTATTTTTGTGGTTGTTCAGTCGCACAGTCGATTCCAACCCTTTGGAACCCCATGAACCACTGTACTACAGGCACCCCATCCTCCACCATCCTCCTCAGCATGCCCACTGCATCAACAATGCCATCTAGCCATCTCATCCTCTGCTGCCCCCTTCTTCTTTTGCCCTCCACTTTTCCCAGCATTAAGGTTTTCTCAAGGGAATCCTCTCTTCTCATTTGATGTCCAAAGTACTTTAATTTTATCTTCAATATCTCACCTTCCAAGGAGCACTCGGGGTTGATTACTTTTAAGATCAACCTATTTGTTCTCTATGCCGTCCAGGGCACTCTCAACATTCTCCTCTAGCACCACAACTCAAAAGTGTCTATTCATCCGCGCTCAGCCATCCTTATGATCCAGCTCTCACAACCATATGTTACTACCGGAAATACCATTGCTTTGACTATGCGGACTTTTGTTTGCAAGGTCTCTTAACTATTTTCCCCAGGTTTCTCATAGCTTGTCTCCCAACAATCAGTCATCTTTTTATTTCATGGCTGCAATCACCATCTGCAGTGATCTAGGATCCTAAGAAGGTAATGTCTGTCACTGCTTCTACTTCTTTCCCATCTATTTTCCAGGGACTGATAGGGCCTTTTGCCATTATCTTGGTTTTCTTGATGTTGAGCCTCAAGCCAGCTTTTGCATTCTCTTCTTTCAACAAGCAAGAGCTTCTTTAGGTCTTCTCCACTTTCTGCCATTAGGGTAGTATCAGCTGTATACAGTAAAACCTCGGATAACACTGAAACCTGGTTCCACAAGTCTTGGTGTTATCTGATGCATGTTAAAATCCTATGGGATCCATAGAGATACATTGTAACCACACAGGCTTTAGCGGTTGTTATCCGATGCATCCCATAGGATCTTAATGTTATCCGATGCAATTCTTCCCCCCAGATTGCTTAATGTTATGCAATTTTAGTGTTATTCGATACTAATGTTATCTGAGGTATTACTGTATCTCAAATTGTTGATGTACTGTATCTCCCAATAATTTTAATTCCATTTTTTGATACATCCAGCCTTGCATTGTGCATTATGTGCTCTGCATATAAGTTAAATAAGTAGGGTGACAAAATGCAGCCTTGTCTTACTCCTTTTCCTATTCCAAACCCCTCTGTCATTCTGTATCCTGTCCTAACTGTTGCTTCTTGATTCATGTACAGTCAAACCTTGCATAAAGAGCGCCTCGCTTAAAGAGTAACTCACTTAAAGAGTAGAATTTTCTCTGAATGTTTGCTTCACTTAACAAATAAAACCAACCAAAAACTTGCTTAACAAATAAATCAGGGTTTGCAATTCCTACACCAGAAGTCACAATTGGTCACTTACAATGGTGTTTCGCTTAAAGAGCAAACTCACTTAAAGAGCAATCCTGTGGAACGCATTATGCTCTTTAAGTGAGGTACAACTGCACAGATTTCTCATGAGACACGTAAGGTGTTCTGGTATTCCCATTTTTTTAAATTACTTGCTACATTTTATTGTGGTCCACACAGTCAAAGGCCTTGGTGTCATTAATGAAACAGAAGTACAGTCAAACCTCGCATAAAGAGCACCTCGCTTAAAGAGCAGAATTTTCTCTGAATGCTCGCTTCGCTTAACAAATAAAACCAACCAAAAACTCACTTAACAAATAAATCTGGGTTCGCAATCCCCCCACACACAATTGGTCATTTACAATGGTGTTTCGCTTAAAGAGCAAACTCGCTTAAAGAGCAATCCTGTGGAACACATTATACTCTTTATGCAAGGTACAACTGTAAGTAAAACCTCACATAAAGAGTGCCTTGCTTAGAGACTAACTCGCTTAAAGAACAGGATTTTCTCTGGTTACCTCGCTTAACAAATAAGTGGCTGTCTGATGAGGCTCTTAAAATAGCAGAGGAAAGAAGGAATGCAAAAGGTAAAGTCAAAAGAGAAAAATTCAATCAATTGAATACAGATTTTCAAAGAAAACCAAGGAAAGATAAGGAAACCTTCTTAAATGAACAGTGCAAAGCAGAAAACAACAGAAGGGGAAGAATTAGAGATCTTTTCAAAAAAAATTACGGAAATTATGGGAACATTTAAAGCAAAAATGAATAAGCAAAAGAAAAGAGAAAAATGCAAAGTAAGGCAGAATAAAATTCTTTGAAGAATATCCAAAGGTGGAGGCAAACAAAGCAAGAAAACAACTCATACAATTCTCTACATGCAAAAATTTGTTTAGTGCTTCATACTGGATAGATAAATATACGTGAACATCACTAGACAAACAATACAAAAATTAAAAAGACTATGTAATTGAAAATAAAGGATGGAGATATTGTATTCTCTCTGCGGGGCAAAAAGCAGAATTTGACACAGACCATGAATTATATGTAACCATTAGAGTGAAACTGAAGAATACCAATAAAAATCGTAGTGCAAAAATATTTTTGTGTGTCTATAGAAACAACAGGTGTGATATTGAACTCAACTGGTTGCAAACTAGAAGAATTATGGATTGGAATCAGAGATATTACTGATAAAGAATATAAGAAAGCTTTCTTTTCTTCTTTATTCGTGTCAGAGGCACCACCAGCATATAATAACATACAGAGCTAAAATTAAAATATCTAAAATAAAAAGGAATTAAAAGGACTAGATGACATCCGCCCAATATCAGGCCACCTCAACAACATTTCCTCTTGCCAACGTAAGTCCTCCTCAGTGCATGTTGAAGGGTATCATGTGCATTGTATCATATGGGTAATTGTTTGCTCTTCTCTGCATTCACACAGGCTACCATCTACAGGAAAACCCCACTTTCTCAGATTAGCCCTTGATCTTCCTACAGTGTTTAAAGCTTTCCACACAGACCATGTTTGTTCATGGCCAAGCAGTAGAGAACTGTGTGGTTCCGCCCAGTTATATGGTAGCTCCTTGCTTGCCTTCCAAAGTTCTAGAGCAGTGGGGGGGGGCAGAGGTTATGAGGAAACTGTGCCTTGATTTCTGTGTGCTTTGGTGGTTGGTGACCAAATAGCAGGTGTGTTTGCAAGAAACTTGCTTTTACCCACTCTTTCTGAGAAGCACTTTCTTGGAGAAATGTTGGTGGACAGATGCCAGCTAAGTAATGCACTTTTTGTTTTTGGTATTGGTTTTAGAAATCCTGTGGCCAATCTCACTGTTTCATTTAGGGTCACATAGAAAATAAATTATTAAAAAATAGATATACCAGTAATACCTCAGATAACATTAGTATCGAATAACACTAAAATCGCATAACATTAAGGAATCTGGGGGGAAGAATTGCATCGGATAACATTAAGATCCTATGGGATGCATCAGATAACAACCGCGAAAGCCTGTGTGGTTACAATGTATCTCTATGGATCCCATAGAGGATCAGATAACACTAAAAATCATATAACACCAAGACTTGTGGAACCAGGTTTTAGTGTTATATGAGGTTTTACTTGTATCTCTATGGATCCCATAGGATTTTAACATGCATCGGATAACACTAAAAATCGTATATCACCAAGACTTGTGGAACCAGGTTTTAGTGTTATCTGAGGTTTTACTGTATATTTTTATCGTGTCAGAAGCACACAAAGGTGTTTCTGGGTTGAAATAATTTTGGCTGGAAAAACTCCGCTCAGTGGGCACCTGAATGAGGCTCCTTTCATGTCCTCAATATCTTTTCCCCACCGAAGGGGTTCCTATTTATCTACTTGCAATGTCTTGCTTCCGAACTGCTAGGTTGGCAGGAGCTGGGACAGAGACGGGTGCTCACTTCGTCGTGCAGTACTCAGGTCTTGAACTGCCGACCTTGGTGGTTTTTAAGGGTCTTCTTCCCACCCAACCCCTGAAAACCAAAGCCGCCCCGGTTGGATAGATGGAAGGAAGAGGAAGCTTCGCCCAGCCCGGCCCCGCCGCCTCAGACGAGGAAGCGGAAAAGGCAACCTGCGCCGCCGCCCCAAGGCCATCCTTCTCCCTCTCCTCCCTGCCGCGTGAGTGACGCCGGGGCCCGGCCCAGTCAAGAGAGGCCCGCCCTGAGGCTCGGGAAGAGCGCTGAGGGGGGCCCGGCGGGGCTGCCCCCAGTCAGTCGCCTCACCTGGCTGTGGCTCTCGGCCCCGAGAGGGTCCCGGGTGTAGCCGTTCTTGTGGTGGTGCCCCGTCGCGAGGCTGCAGCCGTTGGCGCGGAGCTTCCCGCTCAGGTCCTTCATCGCGAGCGGCTCAGGCAAACTGACCACCGCCCGTCCCGGCGCGGCTCCCTCTCTCCCTCTCTATCGCACCGGAAACTCAGGCGGAGGAGCCGGCCAATCGGCGCTCGCGACGTCACCGGGGGGGGCGGGGCGGAGACGCCGACGCCCAAGGCCGGCAAACGTTCGGGTGGGGTTAAAAAAAAAAAGCGGCGCCCCTTTGAGGGAGGGAAGCAGGCCGGAGTCTCTCGAGGATGGTTGCGGGGGTTCTTCGGCAAGGATCGGGTCCGCCCGGGGGAGGGCAGGGGAGGGACTAGCGAACATTCCAAGGCCTGAGCTGACCAATGGGAAGGCGCCGAAGAAGCCCCTCCTGGGCGGGGGAAGCCGAAGAGAAAGAGTGTTCCGAACCCGAACACGAGGTGCCGAAGTCAAGGCCGAGGGGGAAAAAAAGAGCATCGCAGAGAGATACGGAAGCTCGCGACAGGCTTGACGCTGTTCATTAGTAAACAGAGTCAGAAGGAAGAGTTAGGAATGCGGCTGAAGAAAAACGCCACTGTGTATTGATACTGTTTAAGCATTTCCTATTCTTCAGGTCTAGTCTCCCCAGTATATAGTAAAGGTAAAGGTTTCCCTTGCTCGAAAGCCAGTCGTATCCGACTCTAGGGGTCAGTGCTCATCTCTGTTTCTAAGCCGAAGAGCCAGCGCTGTCTGCTTCTGCAGACGTTTCCATGGTCATGTGGCAGGCATGACTAGACACCGGAGTGCATGGAACGTTGTTACCTTCCCACCAAAGTGGTCCCTATTTATCTACTTGCAATTTCTTGCTTTCGAAAATAGGATTCTAATTAATTATACATTAAAATAAGTCCTAAGGCAGTGGTGGCAAGCCTACCGCCTGCGTGCCGGAAGTGGCACTCAGAGCCCTCTATGTGAGTACTGGTGCAGTCATCCCCAGCACAGAGTTTGCCTCATTGCCCAGGAGCCCAATGGGAGCACTTCCTCCTCCCAGCACAGTGTTTGCCCTGCCTCTCTGCTCAGCAGCCCTATGATGGGAGTGTTTCCTTCATCTCCTGTTGCTATGTTGGGTTTTGGGTTGTAGTTTGGGAACTTGGTCTCTAAAAGGTTTGCCATCACTGTCCTAAAGAAACAGATGGAATGTTTTTTAAAAAAATTGTTTGAATCAATTTTAAAAGACCTGGAGGCCTTTCAGAATAATAAGAGCGATGTTTCCTGATGCCAAAGTCAAAATGCTTATTGCTTCATTAACAGATTGTTGCAATATTAAAAACAGGATTAGTAAAATATTATGGGACTGTGGTGGCTCAGTGGTTAAGAAGTTCTCCTTGTTAGCTGGAAGATCGGTAAGTCAGCAGTTCAAGACCCGAGTACCAGTGGCGTAGCATGGGTTTCAGCTGCATGGGGCATAAGCCAAATTTGCAGCCCCCTGGGCAGGACCAAGCGCACCGGCGCCCTTCCCCACAGTGGCGTCTTTGTGCCAGCCACTGGTAAGTATGGGGGCGGTGAAGTCCTTCCGCCGTAGCGGCCTATTTATAGGGAAATTTTGCCACCCCAAAAACGTGCCACCTGGGGCAGGCTGCCCCCTGCCCCTCCCACGCTATGCCATTGCCAAGCACTACATAATAGAATAAGTGCCCATCTCTATCCCAGTTCCTGCCAACTTAGCACTTTGAAAGCAAGTAATTGCATCTAGATCAATAGAGACCACTTTGGTGGGAAAAATATCTTAGGGACATGAAAGTAGCCTCATTTGGGCATCCCCTGAGGGGAGTTCCTCCAGCAAAAATCCTTTCAACCCAGAAGGCACCTTTGTGGGCTTCTGACACGATTATTTATTAGCAAAATATTAAATAATCACATGATAACACCAAAACTTTTTAGAAACACTTCATACCTAGAATATCCAACAAACAACAACATAGAAAAATAGTATAAGTATATTAAAACTACAAATAGGTAATATTTATCTCAAACTTCTTGTGCTGTATCTGATTCCGAATATTGGTGATCATCATGACAATCAGCCATGAAGACTGTCCTGTGAATATAATGCAGTGGCCTTTCATCTGCCTTCCACATTGCAGCATGACACCCATACCACTGATCCAGCTCTGCAAGTCACTTTCTGGTACTGAGCCCTTTTGGCACGCAAAGTCCTCCTCAACCCCCGGGCAGTATTGATGAAGCTACTACCATCCATCAAGATGGATTCAAGTGGGATTTAATACACTTGGGGACCATCACCCTTCCCTGGGGACTATGCCAAGCCCACTAGCCCTTAGGGTTTTCAGATTAGTTAACTGTCGGCATTGAGTCACTAGCAGTATGGTCTACTCTACTACCTTGCTAGACTGGCAATTAAACTACAGCACCCTAAAAACAGTAGTATACATGGACAAAAACGTGGCACTTTAAAGACTTCTGTTGTTGTTCAGTCACACAGTCGATTCTGACCCTTTGTGACCCCATGGACCATTGCCCTCCAGGCACCCCTGTCCTCCACCATCCTCCTCAACTCGCCCAGCTCTGGGCCCATTGTGTCTACAATACCATCGAGCCATCTCATTTTGGGCCACCCCCTTCTTTTGCCCTCCACCCTTCCCAGCATCAAGGCTTTCTCAATCGAATCCTCTCTTCTCATTTGATGTCCAAAGTACTTCAGCTTCATCTTTTCTATTTGACCTTCTAGGGAGCAGTCAGGATCGATTTCTTCTAAGATTGATCTACTTGTTCTCCTCACTGTCCAGGGGACTCTCAAAACTCTCAGCCAACACCACATTTCAAAGCAGTCTATTCTTCTGCGCTCAGCTTACCAAATGGTCCAGCTCTCACAACCGTACATTGCCACCAGGAATACCATTGCTTTGACTATGCGGACTTTTGTTTGTCAGGTGATATCTCTACTTTTAACTATGTTCCCCAGGTTTCTCATAGCTTGTCTCCCAAGAATTAGTTGCCTTTTTATTTCATGGCTGCAATCTCCATCTGCAGTGATCTTGGATCCTAAGAAAGTAAAATCTGTCACTGCTTCTACCCTTCCCCATCTATTTTCCAGGGACTGATAGGGCCTGTTGCCATTATCTTAGTTTTCTTGATGTTGAGTCTCAAGTCAGCTTTTGCATTCTCTTCTTTCAACTTAAGCAAGAGCTTCTTTAGATCTTCTTCACTTTCTGCCATTAGGGTAGTATCATCTGTATATCTCAAATTGTTGATGTTTCACCCAGCAATTTTGATTGCAAATTGTGATTCCTCCATCCCTGCATTATGTGCTTTGTATGTAAGTTGAATAAGCAGGGTGATAAAATGCAGCCATGTCTTTCTCCTTTTCCTATTCCAAATCACTCCATCGTTACATATTCTGTCTTCACTGTTGCTTCTTGACTCATATACAGATTTCTCATGAGGCATATAAGGTGTTCTGGTATTCCCATTTCTTTAATTACTTGCCACATTTTGTTGTAGTCTAAACATTCAAAGGCCTTGGTGAAGTCAATAAAAGAGAAGTAGACTTGTTTCTGATATTCCTTTGTTTTCTCCATGATCCAATGTATGTTGGCAATGTGGTCTCTTGTTCCCCTGCCTCTTCGGACCCAGCCTGAACTTCTGGTAGTTCTCTCTCCTCATGCTGCTGCAGTCTATACTGTATTATCTTCAACATAACCTTGCTAGCATATGGGATGAGTGCAACTGTTTGATAATTTGAACATTCTTTGGTATTACCCTTTTTTGCGATTGGTACGTATACTGATCTTTTCCACTCCTGTGGCTACTGTTTTTTCCCAAATCTGCTGGCATATAGAATGCAATACATGTAATTTGAATCCATCATCTTTTAGGGTTGGAAAATTCAGCTGGGATCACATTTAAATACAGGAGTTAGTCTTTAAGGTGCCACATTTTTGTCTTTTTTGTTGTTTTGTTTACTCTCTGATATGCCTGCACAGACTAAAACGACTACCACTTCAAAAAATAATGACTGTGAATCTTTATAATAGTTCACACAAATACTTTGCATTTATACCCCACCCTTCTTAATTAAATCTTGGGAATCCATATGCTTCTCCCTACATCTCATCTAGCAGCCTTTAAAACAAATGGGGCAATATTTCTGATGCTTATATTCCCTCATTATCATCATCATCATGTGCTATTATATCAACTTAATTCTGGCTTACTGTGGTAACCCTGCGTAGGGTTTTCTAGAGGTTTGCAATTGCCTCCTTTTTGGGGGGAGAGGGGTTATCCCTAGGACTGTGCAGCTTGTCCAAGTTCATGTAGACTGGCTCTATTTTCTGAAGGTTAGGACTGCAGTGGCTCAAGTGGCTAAGACGCTGACTACAAGGCAGGAGGTCAGTAGTTCGATACCTGAATACTGCAGGATGGAATGAGCTCCTGTCTTTGTCCCAGCTCCTGCCAACCTAGCAGTTGGAAAGCAAGAAATTGCAAGTAGAAAAACAGGAACCACTGTGGTGGGAAGGTAAACAGTGTTGTGTGCGCTCCAGTGTCTAGTCATGCCTGCCACATGACCACAGAAACTTCTACAGAAACAGACAACACTGGCTCTTTGATTGATTGATTTGATTGATTTGATTGATTGATTGATTGATTGATTGATTGATTGGACTTGTATGCCACCCACAAATTACGTGACTCAGGGTGGGTAACAGCAATCACAACTTTGGCTATGAAAGAGAGATGAGCACTGAATCCTAGAGTTGGATATGACTGGCTTTCGAGCAACGGTGACCTTTACCTTTACTTTCTGAAGGTATAATGAGGAATCGAATTCCCACACCACTGAGTTATTAAACATGTTACACTGTAATTTCACTTGTTACAAATAATAGGAGTTTCTAAAGTGTATAATTTGTAGAAGTTGTACTCTTTGATTAAGGCAAAGAGTGTCTTATCAGCTATGTAAGAATTATTATTTAACCTACACAGTAAGTTAACTGGAGATCTTCTTCATATGGAGTAGAGTCACTTTTTTTGTATACCACATTCTTGTACTGTATATATTATGCACAAAACAAACAGCCAAACTGTCTGTATCCACAACATCCATGTAAAAGGCAATTTTGTTGCTTTGTAACAACAAAGCTATTTAAATACATCAGGACAAATAAGTAAACTATGTTAGTTTGTAAGAGAAAATTATCCAGAAATCCATTGTAAAATTATAACTTTATTATAATCAATTCAAGTGTCATAATAATGAGTAGGCCTTTGTATTCTGCCGTAATTACAGGCACCTTAACACTGAACCAACCAGAAAGGGAAAAGAGCTTAGTAGAAGCCTGCCTTTGATAGTAGTGTTGCACAGTTAATAATTTAGCTGCCAGCAAGAACAAAATAAGGATGCCTTCTGGATAGATTTCATCTAGACTGCAGTGGGAGGCAGAACCAGTCATTAATAATTATCAGGGCAGATCTGTTACTTACCATCTCTGACACAGGTAGTAAGTGACAGATTACAAAAGCTCTCTCCATTGGTGAGTGTGGTTGTAAGATTGGCTGCCCTTGTGGCCTCCTCAGTCTTCTAGCAGCAGGTTGCTGAAGCACCTTTTGTAAGAATTAGATTAGCTACTGTTTTCTATTTATTTATTTATTTTTATTTTATTTTATTTTATTTCATTTGTACCCTGCCCTCCTCCGAAGACTGAGAATAAACTACACTCTCACATGGAGGCATGACTTTCATACAAGGAGAGCAGTCATACCACACAACCATTTCATCCCATGCATGTGTGTACTTCATGTACATACACAGAATTGCACACTGAATATACAGAATCATACAAAGTACAGTAAATATTAATTCCAGACAATGATGTTTATTTGTACAGTACAGTACTTGAAATGTAATTGGTAAATGTCATCAAATGAATTTTGGAGTAGAAGTTTGAAATAAAAAAAGTTATAGTGGTCTGGAGATTGAATATACCGTAAATAGAAAGATGAATGCATGTAACAGATGTCCTATAAATGCATATACAGTGGAACCCCATATAACGAATGCATCATACAGCAAATAAATATATATACAGTATATACGATTTTTCCCATAGGGATTTTCCTTGTACAATGCATGGATTATATAATGAAAAATTGTATAACAAAGTACCTAGTGGAACTAATTATTTTTGTTATACGGGGTTCTACTGTACTTACATTATAAATCAAAATGCATATGAACAGATGTAAATGTATCTACATACAGTGGAAGTGAGGTATATACATATACAGTATGTGCAAATAATTAATAATTGCATGGTATCAATTCTGACATGGTGACTCTTTTAAGATTTTCTAGATAGAAAATACACAGAAGTGGTTTGCCATTTCCCTTGTTCTGTGGGCACCCTGGGACTGGGCCGCTTGCCCATGGCTACACAAACAGATTTTTCTCCCAAAAGCCACAGTGGGAAATCAAACACCCATCTCCTGGCTCTGCATCTAGATGCCTAAATCACTGAACTATCCACCCAGCTGTATATACACACTTATATTTTTGAATTAGGTAATTTGAACTTTATATGCTCTAAGACAGAATATGATTGCTGTATGGCTTATTCATTCACACTCTACATATTGAGAATCCATCTGGTATTCACAGTAATTCAATGTGGAAATAATTAACAAATGTGTTTCCTTATTGCTGTTTTATATACATAAGTCATGGTACATGACCTTGTATGATAGTTAGTATGAAGCATTCAGCAGGGGTAAGGTGTGTCTTCCTTCTGTCCTGGTAAAGTATCAGAGGTATGTATATTTTGCTGTATGCCAGTCAAAGGGCAGGAATATATATGGTTGGTCCTGATTTTCAGAAGGAATCTATGCAAAGAACAGTGGTCAAAACTAGATACTCCTAGGGGAAATTTCAGGAAGAAGAGGAGATTACTAGCCCTCTTCTGTTGTTGTTCTGTGGCTGCTGTAATGCAGATACAATGGCACCTCGATTAAGGAATTTAAATGGGAAACCAATTGAAAATAGTGACTCAGTTGATGGAATTTTTTTAATGGATTAATTGGTTTTCAATGCATTCCTATGGGAAACCACATTTTGGTTAAAGGATTTTTGTTTTTAATGCATTCCTATGGGAAACTCAGTTAATGTAATTATCACTGTAAGAAACATCCTAGAGAACACACTAATTATGTTAATTGAGGTTCCACTGTACATGATATCCCTGCTCTTGGAGGCAGTGTGTAGCCATCATCACTACCAGCAAATAGCTGAAATCCTGTTGTTTATAAATCACAATAAAGCTGTCTTGTTGAATAATTGGGAATTTGATGAATCCATTCCTCCATAACTTTCATGGATTCATGCTTCCTTTTACCATAGTAAGTCACAGTTAGAGTAGTCCCATTTAAATTAATTAAACCTATGGGGATGTTGACTTACCAAATTCCCACTAATTCAACGGGCCTTCTCCAGTGTGACACTAAGCAACAGGATTTCTGCCATTGCAATCCTTGTCCTACCTACTTTTATCTAATTACCTTCTAAAGCAGAAGTTTTCTCGATGTTTTAAAGCCAGGGACCGGGTCACACTCCCTCAGACAGCTTCAGGGCCCAGGTGGCCATTTTGCCCTTATTCCACCACGTGGCACTTCCTGATGTGGTGGAGGCAGGCAGGGGAGCCCACATGAAATGGTGCTGTGGGCCATATCCAACCCACAGGCCACAGGTTGAGAATCTCTGTTCTAAAGCTATTGATGGCTAATGCTACATACGATGTGGCTTCACATTCTTTCTTTCTTTTTCTTTTTTTGTAAATTAGCTTTACATCCTTTTTTATTAATTTTTATAATTTTTATACATACATACATAAAAAACATCAAGAAAAAAACAATTCTACAATAATACTTTGTTGATACAATATTTGCTCCTTATTACAGTCTTCTAATGTTATATTTGTCAGATCAGAATAGAGACAAACAAAAAAAACATAACATATTCATACAAATATCTCAAGAAAGGTGTAAATACAATTTAACTAATCTTTTACATTACTTTTTTTCCCCTTTCGGTTTGACAATCATTTATATAAAATTTCACCCTTGTGCTATATACATTGTCCAGGAATGTCATTTATTTTTCCCAAAAGCAAGCTTGTTCCGGTACAGGTTTAATCCCTTTATCTTTCACTATCACATATTCAATAAATCTTTTCCATACTCTCCAGAATCTGTTTTCACGAATTCTACCCTTTCTTACGTTCATTTCCCATGTCAGTTTGTCATTTAGCGCCAATTGCCACATTTCTTTATACCAGTCTTCTATTTTTATAATTGACTCATCTTTCCATTGTTTTGCTATGCATTGTCGAGCTGTAGACATCATTATTAACATTAATTCTTTATCTTCCTTACACATTGAGGATTTTTCAATAACTGTCAATAGGGCTGGTTCTAGTCCCAATTCTAGTTTTTGTCCCAGTATGGAATTAATCTCGTTCTCAATTTTGACCCAAAATCCCTTAACCACATTACAATCCCACCACATATGTACATATGTTCCCATTGATTGCTTACATCTCCAACAATTGTTACTTTTCTTATTATCTATTTGATATAACTTAACTGGGGTCAGATACCAGCGCCATAACAGCTTGTAATTATGCTCTTTTACTCATACAGACATAGTTCTCATTATTCTTCTTCGCCAAATTTAATTCTTGTTCCGTGGCTTCACATTCTATTGTTCACTGTGCACTGCTTGTAAAGATATTTTCTTATACTCTTATTAGATACTCCAGAGTCTGAAATCGTAAGAGAAGAAAGAAAACATGATATTTCACAAAACATGTACCATTTAACAAACCTGTTATCTTCCACCTTAACTTTTTTTAATACTCTAAATAGCTAAATTATATAAACCAATTTAGCCTTTCATTGTAACAGAGTTACCAGGCCACTGATAATTTTAGTTGCCCTTTTCTGTTCCTTTCCTGGTTCTACAATATACAGTACTTTCTGTCATGTGACAATCAGAGAAAAATACAAACACAACATTCCAGGTATGGTCAAGCTATAGGTATATATCCTGGGTCAGCAAAGTTGGCTCTCCAGGTGTTCTTGGACTTCAATTACTAGAAGCCCAAGTCAGTACACTTGCTGATATGGGCTTCTGGGAACTGAAGTCCAAGAACATCTGGAGCACCAACTTTGCTGACCCCTGGTATCTATAAAGTAATTATTATAACTGGGAAGTTTATTTCCTGTTCCTTCCCTAATGATGTTTTTAAACATGGATTTCACCTTTCTCACAACTGCCATACACTGGGTGGACACTTTCACTGACCTCTCTGTTGCTAGTTAGTAGATGCATCATACCTGCTAGTGGGGTCTCAGGGGTCTCAGTGGTTAAGTGGTTAAGAACAGTGATGGGATGTCACCGGTTCCAGACGGTTCCCTGGAACCGGTAAGAACAATTTCGGAGGGTTCTCCGAGAGGGTAATCTATTTTTAAGGCGTCCGGTTCCGGACGCCTGAAAAAAAGAAAAAAAAATTTTTAAAATTGGAGTCAAAATGGCTCCAATTCAGTGCGCATGCGCAGAAGTCAATCTGACGCATGCGTGCTGCAATTTTAAATTGCGCATGCGTCAGATTCTGTTTCTGCGCATGCGCACTTGTTTTTGCCGGAGCCGGACCATTTTGAAGTGGCTCTGGCAGTGGCGGAGGGCTTAGGAGGAGGAGCCGTGCCTAGCCGGGCAGCCCAGCGCTCCCGGCCGCAATGCTCCACGGGCGCCCCAAGCCTCGCCGCCCGGCGGTGTGCCTAGCCGGGCGGCCCACGCTCCCGGCCGCAACTCTCCATGGGCAGCTCGGGGCCGCCCGACTAGGCGCGCCGCGGGGCGCCGAGGGTCGGGGCCGCCCATGGAGCGTTGCGGCCGGGAGCGTGGGCCGCCCGGCTAGGCGCGCCGCGGAGCGCCGAGGGTCGGGGCCGCCCATGGAGCGTTGCGGCCGGGAGCGTGGGCCGCCCGGCTAGGCGCGCCGCGGAGCGCCGAGGGTCGGGGCCGCCCATGGAGCGTTGCGGCCGGGAGCGTGGGCCGCCCGGCTAGGCGCGCCGCGGAGCGCCGAGGGTCGGGGCCGCCCATGGAGCGTTGCGGCCGGGAGCGTGGGCCGCCCGGCTAGGCGCGCCGCGGAGCGCCGAGGGTCGGGGCCGCCCATGGAGCGTTGCGGCCGGGAGCGTGGGCCGCCCGGCTAGGCGCGGCGCCGGGCACCAAGGCTGGGGGCCAGCCCCAACGGTCCCCATTGTAAGTGGGGTTTGTGTTTGGGGTGGGTGGGTGTTTGGGTGTATTTTTATTTAATTATTATTTTATTTATTTATTTTATTAACGGTTTTGTGGGGGGGGTTGAGGGGTGTGTGTGTGTGTGTTTTATTTTTATTTTATTTATTTTATTTTTGGCCCCGCCTACAACGTCATGATGTCATGACGTTGGCTCCACCCATGACGTCATGACGTTAGCTCCGCCCCCACTGTGATGACGTCAGGGTGGGGTACAAAATTTTTTATCATCCCATCACTGGTTAAGAAGCTTGCCTTGTTAGCTGGAAGACTGGCAAGTTGGCAGTTCGAGACCTGGGTAATGCATGATGGATTGAGCACCTGTCTCTGGCCCAGCTCTTGGGGACATGAAAGGAGCCTCATTTGGACATCACCTGGTGGAGCTTCTTCTGCAAAAAATCTTTCAACCCAAAATAATTTCTGACACAACTTTATTATTACCCATTAGTGAAGGAGCAATGTACACTTATACATTGTAGGGCGAAGTGAGGAGCCCTTGTGACGCAATGGTAAAAGTGCTCTACTGCAACCAAAAGATTGTGAGTTCAATCCTGACCAGGATCAAGTCTGCCTGCCATCCTTCCGAGATCAGTAAAATGAGTACCCTGCATGTTGAGGGCAAAATGCTAATTAACTTGTGAATTGCCCAGAGAGTGCGCTAAGAGCTATGGGGCGGTATATAGGTGTGATTGCTTTGCTTTATGCTGAATAGCATTCACTGTTTTCTTCACCATTTAACCTGTTCACATATTGTGCAAGATTCTCTTGAAGTGAGGCATCCTATTTATTTATTTTCAGCAGCAAACATGGCCACTTCCATTGTTCACCCCTTACTAGATAAGTGAAAAATCCCTACCTCTAGTAAGAAATTAATAGGAGACCCTTTGAAATGTCACCATCCAGAGATGTTTCCCCCTGACACACACAAATTAGCTTTCTGTGTATTGCTAGTCATAGATGGCACCTATTCAGAAGAACATATAATCTTAGCAGAGCCTGAATAAGGTGACCTTTTGTGAAGAAATTGCACATACAGTTTATTTAAATTCTTCACAAATCATTCTCTGAGACCAAGTCTTTCTTCATCTCTCTCTAATTATAGTAACTGCTGTTACCCGGTAGTTATGGTTGATAATATGGTCACCTCTTATTCCCCCACAGTAAATACAGAAAATGGGTCAGCTTCACCCTGGGAAAAAGACCATGGGGAGAACACTCCTCTTTCCTCCACCATAGCCTTGCCAACAGCAATGAGGCATCCAGCCAAGCCGTAGCCCAGAAGACTCACACCCACCACTAAGAAGTACAGAACTGAAGAAGGAAGAGGCTTCACCAGGGATTGCTACAGTGATAAGACAGTGGAACAAACTGTTGGGGGAAAGGGGACCTCTATCAGCCCAACATTACTAGCCCCCAATAAGGGTGTCTGGTGGCTGGTGTCAGTGCTGTGAACATGGCAGCTGCACTGAAGCATGGATGGAAACTGAGACTCAGGAACAAACTGTAGACAATGGGGAGGCTACTGAAGAAAGCTAGGTCCTCTGTGCCCTTGTGGAATGGGGTGGAGAAGTTCAAAGGGAGGAGGGTCTTCAAGGTATAATATTTGTGCTGCTGGAAAATCTGCTGTTAAAAAATACCCGGGTTGATGAAAGATTCCACTTTGTGGTGTGTGTATGTGTGTTTTAAGTATGTTAAAGTGAAGGAAACTTGGCCCTGTGCCATTAAAGCATGAATCCATCTTGGAGAAACTGAAATAAAGGGGGTTGTAATTTTTATTACTCATTCTTTATGGCAACACAGCATATAGCACCTCTTTGTGACAGTGCAACATTGGCCTCTCTGAATGGAATATGCATTACAGTATATCATTATACAAAAGTCTTACAAATAACGACAATTTGGCAACAGAATCCCCTGTGCCTACACCAACTGCCAGGGGAGGAAGAAGCCAGGGCAGGTTGAGGACCTTGCCGCCCCTCCCCCTGTGCCCACACCAACATATTGTATTGTAATGTAATGTATTGATTGTTTGTAAGCCGCCCTGAGTCGCCATGGCGAGTGGGCGGCAATATAAATTTGAAATAATAATAATAATAATAATAATAATAATAATAATAATAATAATAATAATAATAATAATAATAATAATAATAATAATAATAATAATAATATATTCTGATGAAAGAAAATTAATAGAGAAAACAGACTAGTAAAATGCATTGGGAACACTCATTTTAAGCCAGCAGCTCATGTTTAGGAATATTAAATTGTGAGGTGATACAACTTTGTTTAACTTTGAGTCTTTCACTATTAGCAGCTCTCTCTCTCTGTACGTCACTGGGTAGAAGGCCTACTGGTTCTTATCAATAGGGGTTAGCTTCAGGCAACCAGTGGATATTCTACAGCTTTCATGGAGTGCTATGTCTACAGGTTTTGTATGGGCTGAATTAGACCACACTGGGCTGGTGTATTCCCTTGCAGAGTAGCATAGGGCTAAGACTGTCATTTTTATTATATGTGGTAACATGCCCCCAATGATTCCTAATAGCTTTTGAAAAAATATTGGTTTTAGTGGAGATCTTTTGCTTTTTATTTTGGCAGCATGAGATTATGCACAGTTTGCAGATAGTAGGGAGAGCCTGTTTCCTCTCTCAAAATACTAATACCGAGGTCAGCCACTGAAACTGAATGGCAAGAGACTGAGGACAGCTAAAAGGTGTTGCAGCTTCACACCATGCATATTTAACTTTGAGAATTTGCACAAGTGGTGAAGTCTGCCAACTAGTGTGGCTTTATTAGCTTAATTATTCGGAAATGAATAGTGGTCGTGCTTCCTGGCGGTTTTACATCATCAGAAGGATACTTCGGAAGGGCAGTTCCTTAGGAAAATGAGCAAGGGGAAGCCACAGCTTTCCTGTCCTGCTTGTTGACTGTTCATAGGCATCTAGCTGAACACTATGTGAACAGGAAGAGGGACTATGTATGCCTTTGGTATGATACAGCCTGTCTACACTTAAGTTCTTAGATTCTTTACTGAGGTCACATCTTTTTCTACATAGCTAATTCTCTATGTTATAAGAACCACAGAGTTGGTGTGGATCACACTGGTAAGAGGTTTCCAGTGGTGCACAGTAATCAGGGGATGGCAAAATTGGGGGCCTTTTGGGCAGGGTGGGTGTAAAATTGGGTGGCCCCACACACCTCCCTGCCCCACACACCTCCTCCTCCACTTCCAAGTCTGGGTGGCAAGCAGAGTCGATGGCCTGGGGGCTGCAGCCTGGCCTTGGTGTGGCTGCCTCCCTGGGGTCCCACTCCCCCTGTGCACCATGCTGCGCACCATGCTGCATGTGTGCCATGCTGGGAGGAGGAGGATAAAACACAGTTGGGTCCAGCATGGACGCGCCACTGCTGCAGCCGCCCAAGTGCCCTGCCAGGGTAAGTGACTTTTGTGTGGATGTGAAGAGGGATGGAGCATGGAGTATGTGTGCTATATTTTAATGTGAGCCTTTGTGAATCAAGTCCACTGGCTCTTTGGCTATAAATTTTTTAAGTGTTTTTAAAATTGTTGGAAATCGCCCTGTGTCCCTTCAGGGAGGAGGGCGATAAACAAATATAAATAAACAAACAAACAGAGATGAGCACTGAATCCTAGAGTTAGTAACGAATGGCAACCTCTACCTAATAACAGAAGATCCCTGATTGGTATTCAAATTTGATGTCAGGTTTTGTCCGTGCAACTGGTTCAAGGTCTCCTTTGCTCAAAAGCCAGTCATACAGTATTTGACTCTAGGGTGCAGTGCTCATCTCCATTTACAGCCAAAGAGGTAGTGCTGCCTGTTTGCAGATGTATACATGGCCATATGGCAGGCATGACTAGATCGCCCATGACATAGGCTCCACCCACAATGTAGGCTCTGCCAATGGTGTGGTAGCAAAAAATTTTTGCTGCCCGCCACTGGAAGTTTCCTGTCTCATTCTTAATATAAAGTTCTCCCTTGCTTGAAAGTCAGTCATATCCAACTCTAGGGTGGAGTGCTCATCTCTGTTTACAGACAAAGAGCCAGCATTATCTGAATCTACAAACCTTTCTGTGCTTATGAGGCAGGCATGACTAGATGCTGGCATGCACAGAATGCTGTTACCTTTCCCGCTAAATTTACCTATTTATCTACTTGCAATTTGTTGCTTTTGAACTTCTAGACAGGCAGCATCTGGGACAGATGACGGGAGTTCACTCCATCATGTAGCACTCTGGTCTCGAATTGCAGACCTGCCAAATGTCCGGTTGTCAAGTTCAGTATCTTAACCACTAAGTCACAGCGAAAACTACTTAAAAATCAAAGATTTTTCTTTAGACCAGTGGAGGTGAAACTATGGCACGTGTGCCAGAGGGGGCACTCAGAACCCTCTCTGTGGGCACACACACCGTCACTCCAGCAGAGTTTGCCACGCCCTTCTGCCCAGCAGCCCAATGGGAATGCTTCTTCCCCCCCTCAGCACAGAGTTGACCTCGTCCTTCTGTGGCACGGATGGCAGCCTGTGAGTTTGGACACTTGGTCTCTAAAAGGATCACCATCACTGCCTTAGAGTAGACAATCCACAAAGTTAAATATGTTATATCAGGAGTATCCACAAGGGGGAAGAATCACATTAGAAATGGCAAGAGATTGGTCAAATGGCAGCCTTCTCAAAAATAATGACACAGTAATGGATTATTTATTTATTCACATTTATACCCCCATCCTTTTGATAAGTCACCGATAAGGAACAATCCCTTCTAAACCAGTTTTTGAGTAATGTTATACTGGGCCAGGAACCCAAATGCAGACTGCATTCTCATAGCATACTTAGCGTTAACAGGTGCATGCCTGCTGCTTATTTCTTTGGCCAGCTAGTGCCTAACAGGCCCCAAAAGAGCAATATAAGCAGGGTGGAGTTTTTTCTCTCAGAGTGGTGGTATTCTAAGTTTCATAGTTCCAGAGAAGTGGTGGGCAGCAACCGGTTTGCTCCGCCCCCCCGGGAGGGTGTAGCAAAATTGGGTGGCCTCTGGGCAGGAGGGGGGTAGCAAAATTGGATGGCCACGCCCACCTCCCTGACCTGCCCAATCAGGTTTTGTCCTTGCAAGTAGTTCAAGGTCTCCCTTGCTCAAAAGCCAGTCATATCTGACTCTAGGGTGCAATGCTCATCTCCATTTACAGCCAAAGAGCCAGTGCTGCCTGTGTTTGCAGATGTATACATGGCCATATGGATGGCATGACTAGATCGCCCATGACGTAGGCTCCACCCATGACGTAGGTGCCGCCCATGATGTAGGTGCCGCCAACGGTGTGGTAGCAATTTTTTTTGTGCTGCCCACCACTGTTCCAGAGTTTTCTGTATAGCTTGCTACCTCCCACTTGGCTAATAATAATGGCAGCAGCACATGAAATGTTATTGGGATTTACAATCCACAATCTCCAGAGGGCCCAAAGTTACTGAGCAATTTGAGAAATCTAAAAATTTAGGCTACAGTGTTACTAATGTGAAAATAATAGCTTAATCCAGGGGTGCCCAAACTTTTCAGGCTGTGGGCTGGTCACATGGTTCATGGGTAACCAAACTACGGCTCATGGGCCAGATCCAGCCCTTGACCCCCAATTCATCTGGTCTGTGCCACCCTCGTTGTTCTCAGAAGCGGAAGTAAAACATGCCCGTATGGGTACATTTTATTTCTGCTTCTCGGAGAAATCAGGGTGGTGCAGGCTGGATGAATTGGCATTGGGGGCCAGATCTGGTCTGCAGGCCATAGTTTGGGCACCCCTGGCTTAATCTCTAGTATCTCCTTGTTGATGCCAGTGTATCTGTGATACACAAAACATTAATATGGGTGGAGAAAGTTGCTGATCTGCACTGAGAAAGACAACTGGTATTTGAATGAGTTTGCACTCCCCCTCTAAATAGCAAGTTCAAACCCTGGGAAATTATTTGGGACACTTTATTAACTGAAACTGCATCTGGTGACACCAGCCAAAAATACTAATCCTTCACAGACTTGAGTTGACCCAGATACACCCATCTTAATTATACCCAGATTGATGCAATAGCCTCTGTGATATATTACACTGTCTTTTGAGACGATTAGAAAACATGAGCTCTTTTTATATGTGGCTCTAACCACTGTATAATTATAGTTGATGGGAGGTTTCCTATAATGCCTCTTACAAAAATTATGGTGAGGTTGTGCTATTTTCCACAGCAGCCTTTTTGTTTCAGTTGTTACACCCTGAAGGTGCAGTTCTATCCCCCAAGTCCTGACACTGTCTTGAACCATGAATCTTGCTATTTTAAAAAAAAAAAATCAAGGCAACAATTTAGAGTGTAAATTACAAAAATAAACTTGTAGTTTTTTTTAATGTACCTCTCCCTTTATAGGACTGTTTTGTGGATCTTGTCTGATCTTAGAATGTATTTCCCAGATAAAACCTTGAATTGCATATCATCATCATCTCCTTGAGATTTGCCATACCTGGTACTATGTCAGATATGTGGTAGTGTGGTAGTAAAAAATTTTTGAGCTCACCACTGCCTACAGTGAGTTTCCATGAGCACAGTCATTTTTTGTAGGAGATCAAAGATCCTGGATTTCCTTTCGTTGAAAGTTATGGCAAAACAAGGGTGTCTCACTGTGTCTTGTTTTGAGTGAGAAGGCTTAAAATGTGCTCTGAACTGTCTATATTTGGAGAGTACTGGCTCAGCCATGTCTTGCTTTAAATTAGAAAAAAAAGTTTGTTTTGGGGAACAAGATATGGCTTCTTACTTCTTTGTTGGAGCGGTTAGATCATATTGTACCTTTCCTCTATCAGCTGTGCGAATTGCCAATGCATTTTTAGTCCAATTAACAGTCTTGTGCTAGACTTTAAAAGTCCTGTTTGGACTCAAGTTATTTGAAGGGTAAAATTTACATGTATATGTCTGTATGTTTTACAGTCAGCATTGAAAGGTTTGCTGTAGATACAGTACAGGATCTTTTTATACTGAATTCTCTTTGTAGAAAGGTATGGCTGGTCCAAACTGCAGCTGCTCTTCAGAAGGTTTTAAAATGTAACATGCTACCTCTGAATGTTAACAAAAAATGCTTGTTATTTGTTCCAACAGAATCTTGTTAGAATGGTACAGCAATTGTACAAGGGACGTTAACGCCTATTCTGGCTGAAGAACACCGTGATTTTAGACATACCCTAGTCACACAATCAATCTCCCACCTCCGATACTAGCCATGGCAAACATAAGAGATTATTATTACTCCCAATATTGTAATTTAATAAAATGTTTTGTGTGTTTCAAAACAGTTATTTGAACAAATTTCTATTTAATTTAACCTGTTTTAAAACTAAATGTGCTTAGAATTTGTTTAGAAACATAAAATTCAAGCACTGCTATGAAAATGAGAATATAATTCAGAACTTGATCTTTTCCAGGATTTTTGTTATTGCTGCTGCAAATCCCATTAAGCAACACCTCCTCACATTTTATGGCGATTTTTATGGCCATGTATGAACAAGAAATATGACATGAGAATGACCCTTGCTTCTAGATCCATTTATTTGCTGGATTTTTCATCATTTAAAAATCCATAACCATCTGCAGAACTCATGACTGCTTTTCTGTGCCTCATTATGGCTGTAATTTGCCAAAACAATTACAGTACATTTTTTGTTTCCTCTTTATCCTAATCAACCGGATATTTCTGGTAAGAATAACATTTCTTATTGCTTTTTCAAGCACAGAGCAAAGAAAGAAAGAATGGCTAAACAAGCATGAGAAATCAAAGGGTTATCACATCATCTTCTTCAGAGTACCAGTCCTTTCCAACAGTGAGGTACAAGAAAACCTTGCTAAGTTTGGATTTTTTTAAGTGACCTGGAAAAGGTATCATCTCTTTCCCGCATTTGTTTGAATTTCTGATGGCTCATATGCAGTGGTGGGATTCAATTTTTTTTACTACCAACTCTGTGGGCATGGTATGGTGGGTGTGGCCAGGGGGAAAGCCCTGTGTTGCACCCGAATTAGGACTACTGTACTTTATTTCAAAATTTGGATGGGCGGGGCTAGCTGGAATTTCTGCCACTGGTTCTGGCGAACTGGGGTGAACCCAGTGGTGGGATGTCAAAAATTTTACTACCCCACCGTGATGTCATCACAGTGTGGGCAGAGCTAACATCATGATGTCATGGGCAGAGCCAATGTCATGACATTATGATGTGGGCGGGGCCAAATAAAAATAATATAAAATAAAACAAAAATAAGCACTCACACACACACACAACCTCAACCCACCCACCCACCCACAACACAAACTCATAAATAAATTAAATAAATAAATAAATAAATAAATAAAGTAAAAATACATTAAGATACACCCATCCACCCCAAACACAAATCAACCAGAGATTTTAAACCAGAGCTTAAAGCTTATTCTGGCTAATCTTTCTCACACTACGTCAGATGGAAGGAACTACAGAATGAACTCACCACAAGATGGCTTCATTTTGACACTTTTCAACAGTTAAAAAAGTTAGGTTCCAAATCTTTGCCTAACCAGTTCTCTAGGATAATATGCCTTAATGTAAATGTAAAACAGCTGTACCTCCTTAAGGGTTCTCCAATTGGAACAGCAATTGGAACAGCACAGGTGTAGCTTATTGATGAGGTAACTCCAAGACTTTGCTTAAAACCCCCAAGCCAGGCTGCCAGGCCAGCCACACCTTTTTTGGAACTGTGGTAGTACGTCAATATAGGTAAAGGTATTAAATACACATTAAAATACACACAGACACACTACATCCAAAGGTGAGTCACTTATCCTGGGGAGCAGGCTATAGGAAGCTTCAGGCTAGCAACATACACTGAGGGCGTGCATGCACACCAAGTGCTTGGCGCGCATGCGCAGTGGGAGAACCAGTGAAAAGGTAAGCCCCGAAGGTGGTTCCCCCCAAAAAAAGCTGCTACCGGTTCTCCAGGACACTGAGAAAAGTTACTACCGGTTCTGGTGAACCGGTGCGAGCCTGTTACATCCCATCACTGGGTGAACCTGCTGAATCCCACCACTGGTCACACAGCTGGATTTTGTTTACTGGAGAAAACCTGGACATTTTTCTTATTTGTCAATCCTTCTTTAACTTTTTGCCAAACAGTGAGTTAGCTCTTTTCCAGAAGGATGATTTTTCAGTAGAATCTGGGTTCAAGTATATTAAATAAAGATGACTGCTTAGATATTTTCTGCCCTGATAGAACATGAAAGGTACCTGACTATATTTTCTTCTTCATGGAACAGCCTAGACATGCCTGGGCCACTAGAGGGCAAAAAGCAGAGAGAATGAAAATACTGTACGTACTTAATTCAAGTACAGTAATACCCCAGATAACGTTTGCATCGGATAACGCTAGAATCGGATAACGATGCAAGTTTTTTGGAAAAAACTTGCATCGGATAACGATTCTGGATAATGATTCTTAGCATTATCTGAGGCAATAGTCTGCGGCTGTGGGGTGGTTTGGGTATCCCGCCAGGATCGAACTCGCAATGGAGGCGGAGCCAGGGGCAGGCGGCGAAGAGCCCCCGACGGCCAGCCAGGCAGATGGAGGCGAGCAGCGCTCGCCAGCAAAAGGGCCGCCCTCCGCCTGGGAAGTCCTGTTTCCTAAGCCCAGGCAGAGGGAGGCCAAAGTGGTGGGGACATTTTGCCGCCCCCTGAAAGCCGCTGCCCGGGGCATCTGCCCCCCGCCCCCACGCTACGCCACTGGACTACACTAGGGTCGGGGAAAAGCACGCGCCTTTCCCCCCACCCTACTGCAGTCGCAGAGACTGCTTGTGTCTCTTTCCCTCCCTGTAGTTTAAATACAGGGAGGGAAAGAAAGAGACACAAGAAGTCGCTCTCTCCCTGTAGTTTAAATACAGGGAGGAAAAGAGTAAAACGCGATCGCGATGCATGCAGGACATGCATCGGACAACGCTAAAAATCGGATGTCATGACTTGTGGAACCAAATCATAACGTTATCCGGGGTATTACTGTACAGTACTGTAATTTTATTTTCAAGCGCTTAAATCAGGGGTGCCCAAACTACAGCCTGCAGGCCGGATACAGCCCACAGCACCAATTCATCAGGCCCATGCCACTCTTGCTGCTCCTGGAAGTGGATGGGGACACACCTACCATAGTGCATGCGTGCCCACATTGCAGCTAAAAGTGGTTGTGGATGCACCTGCACATGTGCAAACATGCCCTAGCCACTCCCAGAAGTGGATGGGGATGTGCTCACACATGCACACACACCACTTCCAGAAGTGGTTGCAGTCGTGTTTGTGCATGCATGGGCACATCGGCAACCATTTCCAGGAGTGGTGTGGGCACGATCACACTTGCACAAATATGCCCACACTGCAACTGGAAGTGATTGTGGATGCGCAAACATGCCGGCTTCCAGGGGCATGGTCAGGTCCCTGGCACAAAAAGTTTGGGCATCCATGGCTTAAGAGGACACTATATCAAAGTAGATTTACAAAGAGGTAAGTTAATCCACCCTCTGTGCTGGCTGAACCTATATGTTTTTAAATATGGCTCCTTTATAAGCAGCCATATGCATATGGGAGCAAGTTTGAAAATATATTTATTTTAAAGAAGACATCTCCAGATGCATGCTAGAAGAAAGCTACTGGGTGTACTATTATAATCTTGTTTCTTTAAAAAACCCACTTGTTTAATAAATGGACAAAATTCTGTTGCTTGACATGGTAGACCCCATTAAAATCAATGGGGGTTTGGCGAGTCAATTCAGGTGTAAGTTCCATTAATTGAACTAGTCCTGTTACCTAAATTAATGTTCCAGGGCTTACTCTGACAGGAAAGTGGAGACAGGATGCAGCCAGTTACATAAAGGCTTTCCTTGCTCGAAAGCCAGTTGTATCCGACTCTACGGTTTAGTGCTCATCTCTGTTTCAAAGCTGAAGTGCCAGCACTGTCTGCGTATAAAGCAAAAGTAATTTTATTTTGCTGCCAGAAAAGCACAAAGGCAGCTTTCTCTAAAATAAGAAAAGCCCCAAGCCAGTGAAGTGCACATACTGTACATTTATACACTGATACACAAAGTATCAAGAAAATTGTAAAAGTTCCTATTTGACTTGTTGACCTTTATTTATGTGGCAAATGATTGGTTCTATATTACTGACTTAAGTGAACAAAGCATGCTTGTCTACTTTTCTGGATGTAGGCATGACTAACAGTGTATACCCCTAACTAATCTGAAGAATAGCCTAAGGTTTTAACACCAGGTACTTTTGTTATTCATGTAGTCTCTTCCACCTGTCATGGCCTTATCTGGAAACCATGAACTGTCATCTAAAGTAGGGTTTGAAGACCCTAAATTCAAGTTGAACTAAAGCTCATTTGGCTGTCCATTAAGATAAACAGGTACAGTACTATTATTATTGTTTAGCCCTGTCCTATTCTGCGACTATTATGCGAAAATATTTTGTAGTTAGAGTAGCACCATTTGAATTAGTAGAATTTACAAACAAGTTGACTCATTAAATAACAATTGCTTCTTCTTTAACACAATTTATTGTGATTAGCAACAGATTTTGGCCACTGAATATTAACAAAGTTTAGAATAAATAACTGCAGTCAGATATGTGATGAGTTAAGAGATTTTTACTCAGTACAGGAAGGGATGGAATCTCCCTCATAACAAGACAGTCTATTTATGCAACACAAGGCTTTGATAGGCTTGTTTTTGGAGGGTTGAAATGTACCAATGAAAGACAAGATTCCCACACTAGTTCCCAGTAAAGCTGAGAGGAGACCATGCTCACCATGGTCTTTTTGTTCACTGTATCTGCCCACAAGGCTACATATCAGCAAGTGGAGCCACCAAATTAGAACTGGTCCTAATTTATCTGAGGTAGCAGTAGAAATGAAAAACTGATGAGTGAAAACCCATCATTATTGCTCCACAGACGGTAGGTTCCTGGAAGCAGAACAGGAGGGGAGCGATTGCCGTTCTTCCATTCAGCTTTCAGCATCCTGTGAAATCTGCTTTGGAGGGTCAGGGAAGTAACTCAGGGGAAAAAATCAGAGAAATAAAGAGGGAAAGTTCTGTTTCACAAAGAGAAGTTCACTTTAATAGACTTGGAAGTAATCTAATATTAGGACAAAGAAAGTGGCAAACCATTTTAAAATGTCTTGGCACTGGATGACTCGGCATAATGTCCTGGCATTAATCTTTGGGCAGAGATATGCTGAGCCACAGTCTTTACTAGGGAGAATGTTAACATATACATTCTCTTTTTTGTAAGTAGATACAGTATCTAAGACATTTAACAGTATAAATCCGTATATGTTTACTCAAAAATAAGCCAGTATTATAATAATAATTTTGTGTCAGAAATTATTCAGGGTTGAAAATATTTTTGCTAGAGAAACTGCTCAGGGGCCACCCGAAAGAGGCTCCTTTCATGCCCCTAAAGATTTTTCCTCACCAAAGTGGTACCTATTTATTTACTTGCCATTTATTGCTTTCAAACTGCTAGGTTGGCAGGAACCGAGACAGAGATGGGTGCTCATTCTGTCCTGCAGTACCCAGGTCTTGAACTGCTGACTTGCTGGCCTTCCAGCTAACAAGTTGAGCTTCTTAACCACTGAGCCACCACGGTCAGCCAGTGGGCCTTATTATCTAATGTGTGCCCAAGTACTGTATTCAACTAAAAATGTCAAGAATGTCAGGAAATTGGAATCACTCCTTGATTTCACATCAACAAGTTCATTGGTGTAACCTCAGCATTGTTCTAGGGAATTACAGTAGTTAAGAACGAGGGGCTATGGTGGCTCAGTGGTTAAGAAGCTCACCTTGTCAGCTGGAAGGCCGGTAAGTTGGCAGTTCAAAACCCGGGTACTGCATGACAGTTTGAGTGCCCATCTCTGTCCTAGCTCCTGCCAACCTAGCAGTTCGGAAGCAAGAAATTGGTATAAGTGACCACTTCAGTGGGAAAAGATCTTGGGTACATGAAAGGGGCTTCATTCAGGCATCCCCTAAGTGACGTTCCCCAAACAAAAATCCTTTCAACCCAGAATAATTTCTGACACAAAATTATTAAGAACTATATTTAATGTTGAACATTTTAATGGAATGTTTTCTATTAAAGCAATAAAATATAAGGCTAACTTATGATCCCCAGTGTGGTGTAATGGATGGAGTGATGGACCAGGACTTATAAGGCCTAGGTTCCATTCCTCACTCCATCACGGAAGCTCACTGCTGTTTTGGAGCTTAAAGTTGTACTTATTTGTAGGGTACTGTATTTTGGCCAAAAGGGTAGTACTGTATATCAATTGAAACAAACTGGCAAAAGCCACTCCTTAAATATTTCACTTACCTGGAAAGCCCTATTAGGGTTGATGTAAGTTGGTTCAGCCTTGACAGCACACAACAACTACCTCTGTTAGGTTTTGGTTCTGGAGAAAATCTTAGTGGTATCATAAGGATGCACAAGACCTTGGCAGAAATTTTCTCAGTGTTTAACCACACAGAGCCAGCACAAACTCCTTATTCTGCTGGTGGATATCAGGAATAGAAGAGCTAAATACAGTGTGAAGGATAGGCTGTGAGTGTTGCACTCAGAACAATACTGCAGAACTAGGTGGGGGTGGGTGGGTGGGGGTGGGGAACAGCTCTCCAAGACAGATATGGATCTTTAATTTAAAACAGAGTAAGCTTATTCATAGGGGAAAGTGTGACAAAAACTCCTAGGGCACAGGAGTGCACTCTGTTAATTAAAAATGCATTAAAACCAAATAGGGACATTGGGATCCTAAAACAGATGAGCACAGAAGACTGTGTCGTCCTTATTTGTTTCAGCATATTTACCTTTTGGGCAAGAGAGATAGTTGCTGATTAATTTTCTTTCTGGGCGCTTCATCTACAGCTTCATTGTTCTTGTTTGTAAAGTCATTCTCTTCTGTCTGCTCCTAAAGGAGGCAAGCTGCAAAGACTACATTAGGCAGGCAGCCCAATGGCCTGATGCAGATGAAATAGTGTGGTTTTTATATTCAAAGACAAGGGGAAGAAAAGGACATCTTGAATAGAAAAATCATTGGATGATCCCTAATTATTTTGCTCCAAAAGAGAAAGGTGTCTTAAACAAAACAAAAAAAATACTGCACTCACAAGTATTAGTCCAAAAGGTAATAAATATACTGTATTGTAAGGTTCATAGTGGGGGGGGGGACTACGGTGGCAGTGGCTTAGTGGTATAATAATAGTAATTTCAAATCAGAAACTATTCTGGGTTGAAAGGATTTTTGCAGAAGAAAACTCTGCTCAGGGAACGCCCACGTGAGGCTCCTTTCATGTCCTCAAGAGCTGGGACAGAGTCGAGCACTCGATCCGTCATGCAGTACCTGGTTCTCGAACTGCCAACTTGCAAGCTTCCCAGCTAACAAGGTGAGCTTCTCAACCACTGAGCCACTGCAGCCCCATGGCTTAATGGTTAAGACACTGCACTTGACACCTGGAAGGTTGGTAGGTCAACAGTTTGAGACCCAAGTGCTGCATGACAGAATGAGCTCCCATCTCTGTCTCAGCTCCTGCCAACCAAGCAGTTTGAAAGCAAGAAATTGCAAGTAGATAAACAGGTACTATTTAGGTGGAAAAATAAACAGCATTCTGTGCACTCCAGTGTTGAGGCATGTCTGCCACATGTCCACAGAAACCTATGCAGATACAGACAGTGCTGGCTCTTTGGCTATAAATGGAGATGAGCACTGAACCCTGGCCTCAGATATGACTGGCTTTCAAGTAAGGGTGACCTTTACCTTTACCTAAGGTTCATAGCACCAGTCTGGCCAAGTTATCCTGCTATGGCAATAGAACAGACCATACTGCCAGAGACTCAACGCCCAGTGTCAGGAGGCGGTTAAATAACCTGACAACCCTTAGGACTAATGGTTTGGGTGCCGAAGTTCACAGTGAAGGGTGATGATCCCCAGGTGGATTAAATCCCACTTGAATCTATCTTGATGAAGGGCAGCAGCTTCATCAATACTGGTCTAGGGACTATGAGGACTTTGCGTGCCAAAAAGGTTCAGGGCAAGAAAGTGACTTGTGGAACTGAATCAGTGGCACGGGTGTCATGGTGTCATGCTGCAACGCGAAAGGCAGATGAAAAGCCACTGCATTATATTCTCAGCAGTCTTCATGGCTGATCACCATGACAACTGCATATGTTTGGATTTGGATACGGCAGAAGAAGAATGTTCATAGCAGGTTTCTATACATCAGAAAGCAGTATTCAGGTACCAGTAAGTAGTAATAATAATAATAATTTTGTGTCAGAAATTATTCTGGGTTTATTTTTGTGGAAGAAACTCTGCTCAGAGAATGCCCAAATGAGGCTCCTTTCATGTCCCCAAGAACTGGGACAGAGATGGGTGCTCAATCCATCTTGCGGTACCCAGGTTTCGAACTGCCAACTTGCCAGCCTTCCAGCTAACAAGGAGAGCTTCTCAACCACTAAGTCACAGCAGCCCCCATTCAGGTAAGTCACATTATAAAAACCATTAGAGACAAATTTTAGTTTAAAATGTGAGTTATTATTCATAACATTTTTTTTACTTTCAGCCATATTAATTCACAAATACCTAAACACAGGCTTTCCTCAACTGGATTATTCAGTCAGCTTCACAAGATGCTTCTAATAAGAATAAGGTGAATTTCTTATTTAAGGCTAGGCAACTGGAGTAACATATTAGACACAAATTTGGAGAGAGCTTAGAGGAAATTTCATTTAACCTCCTGATCCAACCCAGGACTTTGGCTATAATGTTGATCAGCTTGGAAAAGCTATTTATTTTCAGAATGAGTGATCCATTACTACAGTGATCCTTCCTTTTTTGGGGGTCAATTTTCCATTCAGCTGAGTAGACTTCCTCCACTGGATTGGAACCAACATACTCCATGTTGAAGGAAAATAGGGGATGCAGAGCTCAGCTGTCAATATTTATTGTTCCTTTGATTTCAGTGTTCCTCTTGATATGAGCTTATGGTAGCAGACAGTTTTTCATTTGTTTTATTCTCAGCTGGGAAGCTCTGGTTTTCAGCCAGCACCTGCCTGACAGTCATGTTAATACGGGATGTTTGCAAGTATCTGGCACACACTTGCCAGTCATTTTGGGAGCAGGGCTCAATAACTGAGTCTGCAGGAAGGTCATCAGGAATGGACAGTTCCATACAAGAAGGCAAAGGTTTCCCCTCTGGGTTGGGCAGAATTCTGGGGACGGCATGGTAGAGCAGACGGCTGAAGCCAGACATGATCATCACATCCCCACTATGCATGAACATGGCCACAGGGGCTTCATCACGTTTCTGGCCACCCAACAAAAATATGGCCAACTGCCCAAAGCTGGAAAGGAAACAGAAAAGAGAGAAGGACATTAGTAATAGGTACACATATGAAAAGAACAACTCTAGTCTTCTTAATAAGCTAGAGTAGGGTTACCATATCTCAGGACAAATCCTGAGATATGGTAACCCTAAGCTAGACTGAATTTAATTGCAAATTAGTGCATATGAAAATTTCAAGGCCATATTCTTTGTTCTTGAATAAGTAACAACCCATACTCAACCCTTCAGTGTTCCCTGTCCTGAAAAGTCTTATATCACACTGAACTCTATCAGAGTCCAAGGAGTCCATCAGTGTTATTATCAGGACCAAACTATGGATTGCAATTAGTTGCATTTCTTTCCCCCCTACATACTGTTTCTTAAAAACCCAACCAGAAGGGTTGCAATCTAACATGAAACACTTGGGAAGGTAGAGAGGGGGCTAAATGCCAGTAATTATTCTATTAGAAGATTCTCAAGTTTTCCTCTCCTCTCTACCTCAGAACCATTAAAGGATTAATAACATGGTTTGAAGAAATAAATCAAGTATTGTCTTTAAAATTAGAAATGTGCTCTAGCTTTGTTAATGAAGTTTAGAAGCATAAAAGTAGGTAAAGTAGATAAATGTAAAAAAGAGATTATTGTTATTATTATTTGTAATGGGAGGATTGGTATAAAGAATTATGGAATATTGATATAAATTATAAGCTGACATGTGATTTAAAATTAAATAAAGGTTTGACAAAGAAAAATTATTTTATAGATACTTGGGGTGAATTTATTGATTATGTATTTGTTAAAACAAAAGGGATAAAGCCAGGACAAGAATATTCAACTTTTTAGAAATAGGGGATAAGAATAGGAAAGGGAAATTTTGTTTAGATTATATTACATGTTGTATTTGTTTGTATGTATTGTTGTTGTTTTTTTTTAAAAAAGAAGTGGCTATGGTTGCCTGGCAAAGTGTCTAGATGCATGGCTGGCACTTTGCAACTGCTGTTCCTTGTACCAATAATCCAACAGGATACTGGCCTTGCTGATTTGGCTTTCACACAGTTAAGCAACTCAGGTTTGCCGCCACCTACAGCACGTACATGCAGCAAACCCATTCGTGTGGATTCACAGAGACTTGGGATTCTAGGAATTGAAGTTCAAAAATAGCTGGAGTACCAAGATTCACTATGACTAACCTATAGTCTTAATCTTCTCAACAATTCCTGTTTTTACAGTTGAACGTTTTCATCTGCTGCAAGAATTTTGGCCTTCTATATGTTTAATCAAGGTGAGGTTTAGGAGAAAATCCTTTCAGTGGCTCACCTGAATGATAACAGAGGTTGAGTACAGTCCAGCTCAGACTCATCTACATGGATCCCTAGAGAGGAGTCAAGGTGATAGTAGTTCAAGATCCCTGCTTCTGCCTGGAAATCTGCAAATCCACATGCTTTAGCCACTTGCTTTGAGAGGAAAGCCAGGTCAGGTGGGAAGAGGGTATAGTGATCAGCTGAATATTTCTGTTGAATGAAGGAAATAAGAAAACTTGCAAATTAAATTCTCATTTTATAAAGCCCATGGCATCCAGTGAATTTTAGACCAATATTTGGCTGATATCCCTGGAACTCAGTACCAATTAACTCAAGTTCAGGGAGACATATATGACCCGAGATCAAGATTTTTCCCACAAGTTTAGTTGAGTAGCTTTTGCTGAAGTAATGATTTTGTAATACAGATCACCCTTGCTCGAAAGCCAGTTGTATCTGACTCTAGGGTTCAGTGCTCATCTGTTTATAGCCACAGCCAGCACTGTCTGCATCAGCAGACGTTTCCATGGACATGTGGCAGGAGCTGGACATGTGACCTAGACCCTGGAGTGCACAGAACGCTGTTTACCTTCCCACTGAAGTGGTACCTATTTATCTACTTGCAATTTCTCGCTTTTGAACTGCTGGGTTGGCAGGAGCTGGGATGGAGTCGGAAGCGCACTCCATCATGCAGCACTCAAGTTTTGAACTGCTGACCTGCCAGCCTTTCAGTCGTCAAGTTAAGCATCTTAACCACTAAGCCACTGCAGTCCCTGTTCACAATATAAGACAATAACAAAATTAAAATAGTATTTCACAGATAACAGTTTCTGCATAGGAACACCTTATTATGTTACTTGTACTTGGCATCTTTCCCATAAATATCTCCATGCAAGCTTCCCTGAACCAAGATCCTCAGCGTACTTCATTTGATGTTTTTATTGAGAGGACTGGGAATAGATGGATTTCTTAATAAGACCAGACAAGAAGCAGATAAGGCTGCAGGCTCATTTGATTAAGCATATCTGCAGAACACCGATGGACACTCTCATTCAGGTCTGCAATCTGATCTGAACAATTGGCTTTGAAAATCTTTACAAATCTATGGTTTCTGTATTTTGTCACCTAAACTTAAATTTCCAGACCACAGCAGAAATAAAATCAGCAAACATTTGCTAATATATTATCTTACAGTTACATAGTGGCAGTGCCAAGTGGATATTGACCTGCCCCTTGGTTTACTGAAGAGCTGAGGGAGCTTAAACGGGCAAAGAGACGCCGAGAGCGCCGCTGGGTGAAGACCCGGAGTGAGTCTGATCAAGCACTGGTTAGAATGGCCATTAAAGACTACCTAGTGGCGATAAGGGCGGTGAAACGTCAATATTTCACCGCCCTTATTGCCTCTGCGGATAATCGCCCAGCTGCCTTGTTCCGGTTGACCAGGTCTCTCCTTGGTAGAGGGGGGTCGGGTCCTGGTTGGCAGGGATCAGCTGAGGCTTTTGCAGATTATCTAGCGGGGAAAGTCGCTCAGATTCGCTCGAAGTTTAATCCCGGCGTGGAATATACGGAGCTGGGGTTGACCAGAGCACAGTCTGGCCATGTTATCTGGGATCGGTTCGATCCAGTTGGCCCTGAGGAAGTGGACAGGCTTCTTGGATCTGCTTGTGCCACAGCCTGTGAACTGGATCCATGCCCTGCCTGGCTAGTTAAAGAATCTAAGGCTGTGGCGGGCGGTTGGGTCGAGATGATTATAAATTCATCGTTGAAGGAGGGGTCTTTTCCAGCACCACTAAAACATGCTCTGGTGCGGCCCCTCCTGAAAAAACCATCTCTCGACCCTACGGTTCTTGCTAACTACCGACCAGTATCAAACCTACCCTTTCTGGGTAAGGTTTTGGAAAAGGCTGTGGCACAGCAGTTACAGGAAGTTCTGGATGAAGCGGATTATCTGGACCCTTTTCAGTCAGGATTCAGGCCCGGATATGGTACAGAAACTGCACTTGTCGCATTGGTGGATGATCTCTGGAGAGAGCGGGATGGAGGTTATCCGTCCATTCTGGCCCTTCTCGATCTTTCAGCGGCTTTTGACACTGTGGACCATGACATTCTCCTGGGAAGGCTCCAAGGATTGGGGATCCAGGGCACGGTGTTGGCCTGGTTTTCCTCTTTTCTGAGGGGCAGGACCCAGTCAGTATGGCTGGAGAATGAGAGGTCCAGCCCTAGGCTCCTCCAATACAGGGTGCCTCAGGGCTCGGTGCTCTCTCCTCTCCTATTTAACATCTATATGAAGCCACTGGGTGAGATCATCCGTTCCCACGGGGTAAGATACCATCAATACAGAGATGATACCCAGCTGTACATCTCGGCCCATGGGGACCCAAGCGGTGCAGTGGAAGTCCTTTCTAGGTGCCTGGAGGCTGTCAGGGTCTGGATGGGGGAAAACGGGCTACAACTGAATTCCGGCAAGACTGAGTGGCTATGGGTAAGGGGTCCTGTGTTAACTCGGGAGCTGCCAGCTTTGGTTCTGGATGGGGCAGTTTTGCGTAATCTGGGGGTCCTCCTGGACTCACGACTACTGTTCAAGGAGCAGGTGGCAGTCGTGGCCTGGAGGGCTTTTGCACAACTTCGTGTAATATACCAGTTACGCCCACTCCTAGACCGGGATGCCTTGCTTAAGGTCACACATGCGCTGGTCACCTCCAGACTAGATTACTGTAATGCGCTCTACATGGGGCTGTCCTTGGTGACCATTCAGAGACTACAACTGGTCCAGAATGCGGCTGCTCGGGTGGTGATGGCTCATGCCTCACCACTGCTTCGGCAGCTGCACTGGCTGCCAGTATGTCTCCGGGTGCAATTCAAGGTGCTGGTTATTACCTTTAAAGCCCTATATGGTAGTGGGCCAGGATACCTTAGAGACCGCATTGCCCCAAGAACTTCTGCCCGTCCCACCAGGGCGGATCGGAGAGACTCACTTGGGATTCCATCGGCTAGAGAGGCGCACCTCTCTAGCACCAGAAGGAGGGCCTTCTCTACGGCTGCCCCGGCCCTGTGGAACCTTCTGCCAATCGAACTACGCACACAAACAGAGCTCCTACCCTTTCGGAAGGGTCTTAAAACCTGGCTGGCAGGGCAAGTATGGGGATCTAAGAATGTTGGATCTCATGCTGGGTGGCTGATCTAATTGAGTCAGCCACCCCCACCACCCCCGCTCTGACCTATTGCTATGTTTGAAACTATGTAAGTATAACTTTCATAATTTTTAAAATTAATTTTAATTTAATTTTAACTGAATTTTTAACATTTAATCAATTGTAATTATAATTGTAATGAATGTATTGAATTTTAATAGGCACTAGGTATGCTGAAGTGCCAGATTGGCTGGCTACGTACTACACACTATTGTTTTAAGTTATGTCTTTTTGTAATGTTGTAAGCCGCTCAGAGTTGGGGTCTACCTAATTGGAGCGGGATAACAAAATTGGATAAATAAATAAATAAATAAAAATAAAATCTCCTAGCCCTTGGATACCTTTGTATTCCAGTTATAATGGTAACCCAAAGTCACCCATCTGAGCTTCTCCAGTAAACTTTTTGGCTCCCGTTTGATGGAACTTTTGTTTCTAGAAAACATATACAATAAAAGGAAACAATTTCATTTAGCAAACAAAGTCACACAAAATTGCTTTAAATGTCTGGCTTTCATAATTATTTGTACAAATGAGCACAACCTGATCTGTGTTGCATTTTCTGACAATAAGAAATTATAAGGAGCACAAATTGTACTGATCTGAAAAAAATCTGCTTAAAATAAACCTAAGATGCTTAACAAAATTATTTAGGAAACGTAGCATAGAACTACAGAAGGGAAAAGAACAATTGAGCAAGATTAACGTCTCCTTGATCATGAAGACTATTTATGGGCTCAAAGGAATAATTAATACTTTTGAAAATATTTTTAGTAGAAATTTATGCTGCTCTTATTGAGGTGCCTTAAACTCCCTCTTAAAATGTCTTTGAATCTGATAAAATGAGCATGGTCCATGAACACTAATGTTATAAAACTGGCTAGTCTCAATAGTCCAGGAGTTCTCAACCTTTTAAAGCTGATTTTAAGGGGGTTGGGTCACACTCCCTCAGACAGCTTCGGGGGCCGGATGGCCATTTTGCCCCTCTTCCACCACATGGCACTTCCGGGGGGCCACATGAAATGGTGCTGCGCGCACATCCGACCCATGGGCTGTAGGTTGAGAACCCCTGCAAAAGTGCCACAAGATTCTGTTATTCACATTGCAAAAATGTTACCATGGCTCTAATAAAGTCATTTCATTGCAGTCTTGCAACAAAATGGCAGATGGTCTATTAAAATTCATGATAAGATGATACAGTACATGGTAATATCTCACAGAAAAAAATACAAGGAAGTTTTAGCAACATTATTTCAAATCAATGACACAGACATTTAAGAAGGAAAAACAGGCCTCTGTTCAGAATACAGTAATACAGAATACAGTAATAACGATTACATCAGATAATGCTAAAATCAGATAACGATGCAACATTTGTTTAAAAAATTGCATCGGATAACGATCTTGTAGCGTTATCTGAGGTAATTGTTCATAGTGGCATGGCTAGGAAGCCGACAGGGGACTCCCTGTTTGGCTTCCCAGCCATGCCACCCTCACCCCCAACCAAAGTGCTGATCACAGTGTGGGCTGGGGGTAAGAAAAGGTGCCCCAAGGGAGCTGGCCACCTGAGGCTCGGACCAAGTCTCAGGCGTCCGGCTCCCTTGGAGTAGGCGCTCGCCCCAAGGGAGCTGTCCACTTGAATCTCGGCATCCGGCTCCCTTGGAGTAAGCGCTTCCAGGCGCTCGCCCCAAGAGAGACGTCCTTTTTTTCATCTGCAATAGGCAGGCAAGCTGGATAAGAAGGAACCCAACATTTCTTCTTGCTTCACCTATGCCATCACACAAAAGACAAAGCCCTGACCTTCTTCTGCATCTTCCCACACATCCCCCTCTTCCACCGCAAGTGATGAGGACAACTTTCCTCCTATCTGTGTGATCCCAAAGCTACTCCAGCTATTTTTCATCAGACTGGCTTGGGACCTAGAAACCCCACCTTCTCCTTTCTCTTAAACTGGTTGCTCACTTAATTTCTGAGTTATATTCAAGATGGGATACAAAAGAACAAGCGGTCCAGGTTTGGACAACAAAAACATATTTTGATGATCCTACTAAGACAAAGCAAAAGTCCTTCCTTTGTATTTTAAGGCTTATAAAGACAATTATGCTCACTGTTGCAACTATTCATTTTTTATATCCCAGTCACATGAAAGTTTTAGAAAATTAAAATGTCATTATCTAAACTTCATTGTACAGTCAAACAGGAACTAGCCATCCCTATGAATAAATGGCTCATTTACAGACAATGAATTTTTAAAATATTTTTAGTACATTTCATTTAATCCTTTGTCCCTACTCCCCAACCTCAGTTTGATTAGATGCCCTACCATAATGTCACAACTCAGGTCAAACAACCTTAATTAGATTAAGTCATGCTGCAAAAACTGGCTCTCCAGAACTGTCTGAACAGTGTAGCTCCCTGATTATGAAAAATCTTCACAGAAATAAGTCAAGATTAAAACAATTTTCAAGGAAAACAACTGGCTAGACTGAGTTTTCTAAATGCATGCATAATTATTCTTTCAGTCTCCTCCTCAAATTAACAAATGCTATAAACAATTATGTACATGTCCAGGCTTTATTCCTAACTACAGGAGAAGGGGAGGACTTATGGAAAAGGCAGAGGAAAATCAGAATCATTTTCAAAATATTGGTTGTTGTACTTCAACCTCTTTAAAAACTTTCTTATTCAAAGCCAGGCTTTACCGTATTTGATGTTGACTCCTTCCCCACAAATCAGTGGTCTCCTCTGGAGACATGTGCAAATCCAAATTGCACACATTGGGTTTCTGGGTGTACTGTTTTAGACATTGCTTTACCCAGTGACGCTGGCATCCAGGAAGAAAGGGATCTTGGATAAATATAAACCCTAGAAAAAAATGGAGGTAGATGGGTAAGACGAGAAAATTATATTTAAACTAGCACCCCACATCTTGAACTACATGCACCAAAGGATGTAGAAAGAAAACAGGGCATATAGGCACATAACACATTTCGTTCAGAAATAGCGTCCAAAAGTTATTGAATATTCACTCAACTGAAAGATTGTATATATTCCGACAGACACAAAAACCTTATCAAAATAAGTCCTGTTTTTTTTCTTGACATACCTGGGTAATTATCAAGGCCATAGGCTTTCCATTGCCTAACTGGACGCAGTCCTGCTCTGTAGGCATCTTGATCACTTACTGAGGAAAAATTCAGAGAATAGCTTTTTACCTAGCAGAAGAAAACTAAGTATTAGACATCTGACTAGGATTCCACAGTTGGGTTGAATTTGATAGCCCAATTTGATTTGATGATTCTTTGCTAATCAGCAACCCCCACATCCAAGAAAAAGCACTGAATCTTGGAAAGAAAGCCACCCTGGATTTCATAGCAGCCCAGATTTCATAAATGAATAAATAAACAAAAAGGTGACAAATTATTTAAGTTCATGGACACGAAGCCTGGAGCCTCTTGGCAAGGACAACAGAACCCAGTCTGGTGTCCGCTGTGGCTTTGGTGTCCCTTCTGTAGTGCTTAACAAAGGTGGAAGGCTTGGACCAGGTGGAAGGCTTACAGATGTCTTCAAGGGATATACCTCCAAAAAGGCAGTGGTGGTAGCCATTGCTCTTGTGGAGTGTGCTCTGACGTGAGGAGGTGGTGGTAGAGAGGATATCTGGTAGGCCAGATGAATGGCTGCTGAGACCCGTTTGGATCTTTGTGCAATGATGGGTTTACCTTTGGATTTTCCTCCATAAGCCATAAAAAGACGAACTGTCTTTCTAAATTCCCTTGTCTGATTAATATATATATTTAAAAAGACCTTTTGACATCCAGAGTGTGCCAGACTCATTCTTGGTCAGAAATAGGATTTGGAAAGGGGGAGGCCGGTGCTTCACAAGAAAGACCAACCAAAATAAGTATTTGGTAAGTCGCCGCTCGGCCTGTGAGGGATGAGCAACCGAAAAACTGAAGTGTGGTGCCGGTTCTCCCAAGGGAAGACGGCTGAAAAATTGAAAAACTGGATCTGATCCCCTGCGAAGCGGAACAGACCAGGAATGGCAATCTTGCCCATAGGACAAGATCACCAGAAAACTCAATATAAACAACTGCTTTCAGACAAAGCACTAGAAAAATTGAAGTGAGCTCGCTAACGGACTCCTGCTGCTGCTGCGGAAAAAAAGAGAACTGATGAGAAAGTGCGAAATGGCGCCTAAGGGTGGGCAGTATGGTGGGCGGTCCTAATATCATTTTTTTAAACCCAATTAGCTTTGAAGCTCCGATAATGGCTCTGCGCAGGTGCAGATTTCCAAAAGTGTGAATTCACAAACTACACGAAGGAGAACCACTGCACCTAAACTCTGTTGGAGGTGACTAGCTACAATTTAGCTTGCAGTAAAATGTCTGACATTGCATGGGGGGATAGAAAGAGTGGGAATCATCAGGTTTCCTAAACTCCTTGATGTTCTGACTATGACAAACTTCCTTCAACCTTGACAGATATTTCTTAGTGTTGCTGCTGTCATTCCCTTTGCTTCTCACATTTCCCCTCTTGACCTTTTCTTGAAGAGGTCAGAAAGGTAATCTTGTTTTTGTTCACAAAAAGTATACATCTGTTAAGGGTTTTCACATCTCCATCTTTGATAGCTAGATTCCACTATATATCCAATCACAATCTACCTCTCTACTAAATATTATCTTGATATGATTTTTTCCCAGAAGAACTATGCTCTGCTAACCATTCTGATATGGAGCAACTGAATCCACAAATTATCTTAGCTGCTCCTCACTCTGTTAAATACAACATAAATTTAATATGAAAATAAATAAATAAATCTTCTGAGGAGAGCAGGATCATATGAAAAGATTTTTTTAAAATTATCAAATCACTAAGAATCATTGTGATTTGGTGAACACTAACAGATTTAAAAATGATTCTGTCCACCTTTACC
Source organism: Furcifer pardalis (assembly GCA_030440675.1). Lineage (NCBI taxonomy): Eukaryota > Metazoa > Chordata > Lepidosauria > Squamata > Chamaeleonidae > Furcifer > Furcifer pardalis. Next base: position 33,534,022 of record CP126894.1, on the reverse strand, counting down.
TTTACCTTACCACCTGTGGACCCACTGGATATTCAAAATAAAGTCACTGAGAACATCCATGCTTTTATTAATTTTAAATCCCAATGAAATAAGCAAGCCAAATTTATAGTTATTTGCTGGGCTGCGCCTTCTCTCAATCTCAGTTTTTCTAGCTTTAAAGTGGGAGTTGATGTTGGCTGCAACTTGATCCAAGTACACTAGTACCTGTACTTCGGATAACACTAAGACTTGGTTCCACAAGGATCTCCGCCAGTAATGTACCTTTGCTTTTGTTAGACAAGCCTCACAAAGGCAAGGGTACATTATCAGTGTCGATCTAAGCCGCAATGCCACTGGGCTGTTCTCTGCCTGGGAAGCGCCTTCCCAGGCTGAGAACAGTCCAGCTTGATCACGTAGTGACATGACTGGGAAGCTGACCAGGAACTCCCCGGTTGGCTTCCCAGTCACGCCACCGCTGCGAGCTTTGTAGCACCAGTTTGGTTGGGAGGAGAACGGGCGTGCCTGATCTTCCCCCAACCAAACTGGAGGTCTGAGCCTCGGTAGATCTCTGCCCCCAAACCCACAGGGCTGGTCTCTAGCCCTGTGGGCTTTGGGACAGAGATCAACATCGGGGAATTTGAGGCAAACATTTGCATCGCACAACGTTATCTTAACATTGTGCAATGCAAATGTTTGCCTCAAATTCCTCGACGTTATCCGATTTTAGCGTTATCCAAGGCAAACGTTATCCGAGGTACTACTGTATATGTTTTTTTCCTGCCCCAGGGCACCAGGAGGTCTGGTCTTGAAGGCTAGCTGGTTCTGGGCCACCTTCCCCTTCTGAGGCAAGCAGGAAAAATGCCATTGGCATGAATTTGTTTAAGGCGGATCCCAGCTTACAATGAAGCGACCCACACACTATGATCTTGGAGCCATCTCCTGTGGCACGTATGAAACGAGACACGTAGGATTTAAAACTGGGACTGCAATGGACTGCCGCAGCCTTGAGGATATTAACAAGGTGCAGCTTCACAGTCAGTCCATTTGGCAAGGCCTCTTCCGCCTCTATGACCATTGGGAATCAGTGGGAGTAATACCAAACCTCCCTGGTCACTTTTGAATATTTTACGATACCATATAAATTAGGCTTAGGGAATCACAGGTATATTCATGCACGCCCAAGATATTTCAAGTATGTCCAGTGATGCATATGTATCAAACTCCTAACAGTACCTAAAATCTATCAGTTTATAAACTTCCTGTCTAATATGTACAAAGTTTCTGTTTCAAAATACTGTACAAGATATCATTTGTTTCATTGCGGGGAATAACAAAATAGTAGTAGCTTCTACTTCAGACTTGTGAAGACATTTCTGGCATTTTATTTAGTTCAGTAAATTAGTAGAGAGAAAATCTGAAATCACAATGTTCTGACAAAAGCTTGAGCTTCTTCATGCACTATAACTCTGCTATTATCAGGGGTAATGGCTATAAACACAAGAACTTCTAGAATTAAAAAGCCACAACGTTTTACACCCTGTGACATACTTGAATCCCAATTTCAACTGGGATAATGCATTTATTTCTAACTTCAATGGATATGTGATTTTAATTGAAATTACAAACCATGCTGGAGAAATAAGAGGGTAATCACAATTATGTAATCTTAATGTTTAAAGAGTTTCTTTCTAGGACAAGAATTCTCCTTAGGAGAGCTGTAATTATACTGCACTCATCACAGTATTAACTGAGGACCAGTAAACCTGTCAAAGCATGGGATTCTAGTCACAAATTGTTAATACTTAGTTGTCACATATTATATGTTACTTTTAATTAAATAAAAAGGAATCTTTTGTTACCGAAGATAGTGTTAATCCTCTGTCATCCTGAAATGTCACCTGTATTATTAATTTTCTTTTCAGTAGTTAATTTCCTTAAAGTGACAGAAGATAATGTGGGTGAAAATCAGGAGGCAAGACACAATCTTTCTTCCTGAAATTTGGCTGATAACAATGCAAATACTATTTTTCAAGTGTAGGAAAGTACTGTATTTTCAACAGCTTCTATTCCTACATAGCAATTCCCAAGAAATGTGGACACCCTTTCATTGCTTGTGATCAATGTTTAAAGCCCACCGACTAAAATGTCAAATCTTCTAGGAAGCAAAAGTACCGCTGGCACAAATGCTCATATTCCTTATAACCTAGGGTGATTCTTAATATTTTCAATAACAAATTTAACAACTAGGGACATGAAATACAAATAAAAATCCCATGGTCAGGATCTAGCAGGCATTAGTAAAGGTAAAGATCCTAATGATCCAGCTCTCACATTACCACTGGGAATACCATTGCTTTGACTATGCGGATTTTTGGTTGCAAGGTGATGTCTCTACGTTTAACTATGTTCCCCAGATTTCTCATAGCGTGTCTCCCAAGCATTTTTGTTTGTAAGTACTGTACTGTAACAAAACATTCCACATACAGTAATACCTCGGATAACGATTGCCTCGGATAACACTAAAATTGGATAACGTCAGGGAATTTGAGGCAAACATTTGCATCGCACAACGTTAAGATAATGTTGTGCAATGCAATTGTTTGCCTCAAATTCCCCAACGATGATCTCTGCTTCAAAGCCTGCAAGGCTAGAGACCAACCCTGCAGGCTTTAGGGCAGAGATCTACCAAGGCTTAGACCCTCGGTTTGGTTGGGGGGAGATCATCCAAAGGTGAAGACTTCTGGGAGTTTCAGTTCTGCTACTACCATGATAGTTTCTAGAACAATCCATTGGATAACTGAACAAATGAGTGTGTTTGGAACAATCCCTTTTTATCAGTAGAAATGGTACCCTGAAGATTCACTTGGCACTTGGGTTTTAATATTTAGTAAAGGTAAAGGTCACCCTTGCTCGAAAGCCAGTCATATCAGACTCTAGGGTTCAGTGCTCATCTCTGTTTCATAGCTAAAGAGCCAGCGCTGTATGCTTCTGCAGACGTTTCCTTGGTCATGTGGGAGGCATGACTAGACACTGGAGCACATGGAACACTGTTTATCTTCCCACCAAAGTGGCCCCTATTTATCTACTTGCAATTTCTTGCTTTCAAACTGCTAGGTTGTACGTCTCTATTTCTGAGGGCTTAATTCTGTTCTCTTCTTTAGTTCTTGCATTATAATGGTCAGGATCCAACATTACACAATGGACAAAATGGCCAGCATGTCAAAAAAATTACACCAGTGTAAATGGGCTGGGCATCATTCTTAGCAAACAAGGAATTCTACTATTCTATTGTGCATCAATTGTGTGTCCCCGGAACAAGCGACTGTGCAATGCATCAGCAAAATTACCTCATGGATAGTTCTTCTGCCTTGGCGCTAGTGCAACTATTGTGATGCAACCAAGTTGCACCTGTGTAGTTGCACAATAGGATTTTGACCAATGATTCAGAGCTGTTCTGGGCACAAGTAATGGCTCAATGATAAAACATGTTCCTTGTAGACAGAATATTTTGTTGACCAGGGAAGCACATGGGATACAAACGAGGAGCCATTCAAAGAGCGGTCGGTGAGTTGAGTTCCTACTATGACAGTTTTGGATGAGAGCTCTGGTGGTGCAGTGGTTAAACTGCTGTACTTCAGCCAAAACATTGTGAATTTCATCCTGAAGGGATCAAGGTTGACTCAGCCTTCCATCCTTCCAATGTTGGTAAAATGAGTACCTAGCATGTTAAGGGCAAAATGCTAATTACCTTGTGAACCACCCAGAGAATGTACTAAGCATTATGGGGTGGTTGCTGTTCAGTCACACAGTTGAGTCCAACCCTTTGTGACCCCATGGACCATAGCATGCCAGGCTCCTCTGCCATTCTCTGGAGTCTGTCCAGATCTACATCCACTACATCAACTATGCTGTCTAACCATCTCATCCTCTGCTGTCCCCTTCTCTTTTGGTCTTTGATCTTTCCTAGCTTTAGGGTCTCTTCCAGTGAGTCCTCTCTTCTCATTTTGTGGCCAAAATGCTTGAGCTTCAGTATCTGTCCTTCCAAGGAGCAATCAGGGTTGATTTCCTTTGGGACTGACCGATTTGATCTTCTTGCAGTCCAGTGGACTCCCAAAAGTCTTCTCCAGTACCACAGTTCAAAGGCATCTATTCTTCTGCGCTCAGCCTTCCCTGCGGTCCAACTTTCACTGCCATGAATTACTACTGGGGAAACCATTGCTTTAACCATTGCAGAATTTTGTTTGCAGGGTGATGTCTCTACTTTTTATTACACTGCCTAGGTTTGCCATAGCTTGCCTCCCAAGGAATAAACGTCTTTTTATTTCATGGCTGCAGTTGCTATCTGCAGTGATCTTAGATACCAAGAAAGTAAAGTCTGTCACTGCTTCCATTTCCTCCTCTTCTATTTGCCATGTAGTGATGGGGCCAGATGCCATGATCATGGGGTTTTTTTTAATGCTGAGTTTCAGGCCAGCTTTTGCACTCTCCTCTTTCACCCTCATCAAGCGGCTCTTTAGATCTTCTTCACTTTCTCCCATTAGTGTAGTGTCATCTGTGTATCTCAGGTTGTTGATACTTCTCCCAGCAATCTTGTGTTTCATCCCGCTCTGCATTACACATGATGTACTCTGATAACTAGGGAGAATGGCAGATGACAGAGGAGCCTGGCATACTGTGGTCCATGGGGTCGCAAAGGGTCACACTTGACTAGGGGATTGAACAACAACTCCAATCATAAGTTAAATAAGCAGGGTGGCAGCCTTTTCCTATTCTAAGCCAATAAGTTGCTCTGTATCCGGTCCTAACTGTTGTTTCTTCACCCGCATACAGGTTTCACAGGAGACAGGTGAGGAGGACTGAGAACTCCAATCTCAGTAAATTGAATTAATAATAATAATAATAATAATAATAATAATAATAATAATAATAATAATAATAATAATAATAATCTCTTTAAGGCACCAGTTCTCAACCTGTTAAAGTTGGGGGGCTGGGTCACGCTCCCTTTGGACAGCTTCGGGGCTGGATGGCTATTTTGCCCTTCCTCCACCACATAGCACTTCCTGGTGTGGTGGAGGCCCCCACATGAAATGGTGCTGTGGGCCACATTCGGCCTGCAGACAGCAGGTTGAGAATCCCTGTTTTAAGGACTTGCCACTGTTTGTTGTGATCCACACAATTAGAGGCTTTGGGGTAATCATGGGAAACAGAAATAGATGTTTTCCTGGTACATTTCTATAGCCAAAGGCTATTGCTACCCCCAGAGGAATCCACTTGGGAGGCTCTTCTTGGTCAAACTCCACCGGCCTGAGCTGTGCGCTCTCAGGCGCTGACCCACGAGCACAAACGACGCCCGAAGCTCGAGGGGGGTTTCATTGAAAACCCCCCTCCCTCTCCCATCATGGTTACCACGGAAACCGGCGGCGAAGGGGACAAGAAGACAGCCGAGCTTACCTGCCCCGGCGCTGGCCTCGAGAAATCAATCACCCCCGCCGCCGCCGAGCCTTCCCACCGGCGGTAGAAGCGGAAAAGCCGGCGGAAGGCGTCCTCCTCCCGCGCGACGCCAGAGGCCGCGGCGGCGGCCGCCATTTTAGCTTCCCGGCTGGCCTTGCTCGAGCTCCGCGGAAAGGGCTGGGTTTCTTCGCTTTGGACCCGGCAGGAAGCGGAGGGCCGGTTTCCTCACGGCTTAAGATGGCGGCCGGTGGAGCTTCTCGCGGGCGCTTTCATATCTTCGTGGAGCGGATACCTTGGACCGTAGCCCTCAGTGAGTGAGAGAGAGAGAGAGAAGGGGGGGGAAAGGGGGGGGATTTAAATTTTATCCCGCTAGTTTTGGACTGCGGTGGCTCAAGTGGTTAAGACGCTGAACTCGCTGACTGGAAGGTCGAAGTTCAATTCCCGGGTTCTGCACGGCGGAGTGAGCTTCCGTCTCTGTCCCACCTCCTGCCAACCTAGCAGTTCGAAAGCAAGAAATTGCAAGTAGATAAACAGGGACCACTTTGATGGGAAGGTAAACAGCGTTCCGTGCACTCCGGTGTTTCTAAAAATGCCTGCCGCATGTCCACGGAAACGTCTGCAGCTGGCTCTTCTTTGCCTATAAACAGAGATGAACACTGAACCCTAGAGTCGGATACGATTGGCTTTCGAGCAAGGGCGACCTATTCTTGGTGTGGATCTCTTGCTTTTCCATGCGGTGCCAGGTTTTGCCGTATTGGGAACTACTACTTCTTCTGCTGTATCCGAATCCGAATGTAGGCGATCAGCCATGAAGACCTCTTTTAGGACAATGGCTTCTCCCCGTCCTTTGTAGGGATGGCCTTTCCCTTCCCCTCTTTGTTTTCCCGCTTTCCTGTTGCTGCAGATCTGGACGATAAGCCAGTTCTTTTAGTAAGGCTTACCTTTTGAAAGAGTTTGGAAGGGAAAGATTGCTGAAAGGTGTTAGGACAAGGTAATGGTGGAGAGGTGTAATGCTGATGAGGATGTTGGGCCAGCACCTGGTAGATTTATGTAATTTAAGTAAAAACAGAAAGCAATTTTAATTTTTTTGTATACTTCCTTGGGTCTCTCCTAGAGAGAAGGGGAGAAGAAATGAAATACTATACATATTGATTGGAGGCTCAAGTCCCCATTGAGTCATGAAACTCAGTGGCTGACCTTAAATCGTTTACTTTCTGGCAGACCTATTGTATAGAATGTTGAAAGGAAAAAGGTACAAGAGCCATGTATTCCCATGTTGAGCTCGTTCAACAAAAAGTGTTGTAGAAAATATATGTTTTTATGTAACAGTAATGGTGTCTGTAACATTTAACCACCACAGATCATGAGTAAATGACACAGATCATGCCCAAAACAACCATTTTACATCATGGCTTTCTAAGAATATGGACCTTCCAAAGGCGAATGAGATGGTAACTTTACTCTGCAGTCTTTTGAAACAAATTAGACAGCAATTTTGGCCAAAACTGCATAGCATGTTTTGTAGCCACCTAGGTTTTTAACCTGCAACTTGTATCCAAGAATGCATTTCCCCCCTGAAGCAGGAAAAATGTCAATGGCGCAAATTTGTTTAAGGTGGATTCCATCTTGCCATTAAGTGACCCACACACAATGATCTCAGAGCCATCACCCATGTCACACATGAAGTGCGACATGCAAGATTTAACACTGGGAGTGCAATGGACCGCCACAGCCTTGAGGATATAGACAAGGTGCACCTTCACAGCCAGTCCATCTGGCATGGCCTCTTCCGCCTCCATGACTGTTGGGAATCAGAGTTCCTCTGCTCATTTTGCCATTGGTCTCAGTATGATGGTTTCCAGTGGCATTTCCTCCACTGAGGGGAACCATTAACCCACCTAGAGGGGCTCATCCACCCTTAGCCATTGGCCCCTTTAGGGAGTCAGGTTAGTTAGCTGCTGCCTGACACTTGGCATTGAGTCACTGGCTGTACGGTCTACTCCATTACCATAGCGGGATGATCGCTACATGGTCTTCCATGGACGTCCCCTACATTTCATCATCTAGTTCATGTCTGAATGCATTTTTAGAAAAGTGTATGTAGAACACCTTTTGGCCCAAACCTTTCTTACTTTGAAATCAAGATAATGCACAGAAGCCTTACATAATCTCCCAAATTTCTTAGGCCAGTGATGCCCAAACTTTTTTTTCCACAGAGCGGTCCCAGCCCCGACATGCAACTGTGGGGGCCGGAGGTGGGCTGCTCCCACTGCTGACAGTTTTTACGTCAGTGGCGGCAATTGCGCTTTGTACTGGCTGCTCTGAGCAGCCTCTGGTTCAGTCCCGTCGCCTCTGCAGCCTTTGCCAAAGCCAATCGTCATGTTGGGGAAATTTTCGGAGCCTCCCGTTTCAAAATCTGCAGTGCTGAAAGGGTAAATCTGACGCACTGTGGTGACATCATCCCGGGCACGCCAGGGGGCTCTCCTAGCACCACAGATTTTGAAATGGAGAAGGCTCCAAAAAATTCCCCAATGCGGCGATCGGTTTTGGAAGGCTGTAGAGGGGATGGGACCAAGCCAGAGGCTGTTTGGAGCAGTCAGGACAAAGCGCGATCACCACCACCGCCAGGCAGTGTGGGTGGGTGGAGGGGCAGTCTGTGGTGAGCCCTGGTACTCACCTTGTGCCGCATTAATAATATGCACAGGCCTAATTGGGCCCACAGGCTGTAGTTTGGGCGCCACTAGTTAAGCCCATGAGGTCCAACAGTAGGAAGTGATCTTATCAGAAAATCTGACCTATGGCCCCATAAAACGGGCTAGTTGTGGATAACCTGCCTGCTCTTGAGTGTTCTCTTTTTATCTTTTCAGATGAGTTAAAAGAATACTTTGGTCAGTTTGGTGCTGTGAAAAGATGTTTTCTGCCATTTGTAAGTATTATCACTGCTAACTGTAGCAAAACAAATGTTGTGGAAGCAGTACTTGACCTAGGAGAATATAGGTGCCAATACTTAGCCTACTGTATTATTCCTCTAAAAAAACAATAAAATCAGCTATTACCTTGAGTCATACTTCTCATGTTCAATGTACCAGTTTTATATGTCATGTAGCATCAGACATTTCTTTCAATTCTACAAGTTGGCCACTAGACATCCTTTCAGGTTTAATCTTGTTGCTTTGCTAGCATCAGTGCTATTTCTACTTGTCCTTTGCTCATTCTTGGTGATATGCTTTCAGATCTAGGACTCTCACCTTCAAACACTTTTTAAGGTAGAAAAATCCAGAAATTTACCATTGCCACCTTCTGTATAGTATTAACCAAAATTAGCTTGAACGTCAATGCTGTTGTCTGTGAAAAATCCTCCACTAGTTTTTATTTTATGATCCTTTGTACCCCGCACCAGTATCGAAACTATCAATTCTGTTTTGCTGGTGTGATTTTTAATTCTGAAGTGGGCTGAATATATCTTAGTGTAGTTTTGTGGTACACTTCTTGAAGATTGTGGTATTTTGAACTACAATTGGGTGTACAGTTGTACCTCGCTTAAAGAGCATAATGCGTTCCACAGGATTGCTCTTTAAGCGAGTTTGCTCTTTAAGCGAGACACCATTGTAAATGACCAATTGTGGGGAGGGGGGATTGTGAACCCCAATTTATTTGTTAAGCGAGTTTTTGGTTGGTTTTTATTTGTTAAGCAAAGTGAACTTTCAGAGAAATTCTGCTCTTTAAGCGAGTTACTCTTTAAGTGAGGTGCTCTTTATGCGAGGTTTGACTGTACCCTAGGCAGCTGCCACTTTGTCCCAACTAATCTTTCACACACTAGATCAGGTGAAAGAAACTGCAGAATGAACTCACCAAAAGGTGGCTTCATTTTGGTAGTTTCACATCTAGCCTAGACACGGAAGAAGTGTAGTGTTTTGACTTCAACAATTCTGTCTTGGGTGATTCTGCTAGGATTCTAGTCATAAGAGACTAACCTTTTGACAATGTTGCTCTCAGCTTCCCTGATACACTCAACCCCCTCACCACATTAAGATGTTTAAAGTTTCCACAAGATTTAAAAATGGAAGTCTATTGCATGTTTGAATCCAATTATGTATTTGTTTCTTGGCTGATTAGAATAAGGAAACTGGATTCCACAAAGGTGTTGGCTGGGTTTCATTTGTTACTGAAGAAGGTGCTATCACTGCCATGCAGAAAGACCCTCATGTTCTAGAAGGAGCCAAGGTAAAGAGATTCAGTATCATACATTTTGCCTTTTTTATTGCCTTAGTTTGGAAATAATTCACTTAGAGATGTACATCAAATATCTTTCAATATTTAGAATAGTCTGAGTTTGCTGGACTTTTAAAACTCTTGTCCACAAGTTTTCTAAAATTTCCATGTTCACAGGACAACATGAAAAAAAACCTTTAATACTATGTAGTCCTATATAATACTATATCAGAAACAAGTCTACTTCTGTTTCATTGATTACACTAAGGCTTTTGACTGTGTCGACCATAACAAAATGTGGCAAGTAATTAAAGAGATGGGAATACCGGAACACCTTATAGGCCTCATGAGAAATCTGTACATGAATCAAGAGGCAACAGTTAGGACAGAAAATGGAATGACGGAGTGGTTTGGAATAGGAAAAGGAGTAAGACAAGGCTGCATTTTGTCACCCTGCTTATTCAACTTATACACAGAACACATAATGCGCAATGCAGGGATGGAGGAATCACAATTTGGGATCAAAATTGCTGGAAGAAACATCAACAATTTGAGATATGCAGATGATACCACCCTAATGGCTGAAAGTGAGGAGGACCTAAAGAAGCTCCTGATTAGGTTGAAAGAAGAAAGTGAAAAATCTGGCTTGAGACTCAATATCAAGAAAACCAAGATAATGGCAACAGGCCCTATCAGTCCGTGGAAAATAGATGGGGAAGAAGTAGAAGCAGTGACAGATTTTACTTTCTTAGGATCTAAGCTCACTGCAGATGGGGATTGCAGCCATGAAATAAAAAGGCGACTGATTCTTGGGAGGCAAGCAATGAGAAACCTGGGGAACATAGTGAAAAGTAGAGACATCACATTGAAAACAAAAATTCGCGTGGTCAAAGCAATGGTATTCCCTGTGGCAATGTATGGTTGTGAGAGCTGGACCATTAGGAAAGCTGACCGCAGAAGAATAGACGCCTTTGAGATGTGGTGTTGGAGGAGAGTTTTGAGAGTCCCCTGGACAGCAAGGAGAACAAATAGGTCAATCTTAGAGGAAATCAAACCTGACTGCTCATTGGAGGGTCAAATAGTAAAGATGAAGCTAAGGTACTTTGGACATCAAATGAGAAGAGAGGATTCACTTGAGAAAGCCTTGATGCTTGGAAGGGTCGAGGGCAGAAGAAGAAGGGGACGGCCCAAGATGAGATGGCTGGATGGTGTTGTAGAGGCAATGGGCGCGGAGCTGGGCGAGTTGAGGGGGATGGTGGAGGACAGGAGTGCCTGGCGGACGGCGGTCCATGGGGTCGCAGAGGGTCGGAATCGACTGTGCGACTGAACAACAAAAAAAACCTATGTAGTCCAGCTCAATTTGTTTTTATACATTCATGCCTTAGAATGTATCTAGTATTAACCTAGCTGGAAGAGGCAGTTTATAAGTGCTGGAAGTAATTATGGGAATCTGCATGTATTACTTTAACTTAAAACAAATATTTTGTTAAGAATTCAAGATAAACTTTTGTTCCAAGAAATAGGCAGAAAAGCTTTTTGAAGAATGCAATTTTAACTTTTATGGACAATTGCATTCAGCTAAATATTTAAATTTATCAAAATTCAGAGATATTAGGCTTGTTTGTTTCATTGTCTTACAAGTATTTGTCTATTAAATCTTTCAGATTAATGTTGAATGGCGGAAATCCAGACTGGGTCCAGGCCAACATATGGACAGAAGAAATGATGACACCAGTTAAAGGAAGGCTTTATTTCACTACTATATAAAGAAATTAAAACAAATCTGTATTTGTATGCATCTCTGTTAATTGAATTCTTTTCTCTAAAATTATGAATTATACAATCTTAGCAGAGCAAGCGAAACACTATCCTTCCTTCAAGTACAATTCAACAAAAGCAAGGCCAGCTATATACAGGATGAGTTCTCAGGTGATATAAGCAGCTTTGACTAAAGACAACACATTGAGCAACATATTCTAATCACAAAATCTCTGTTTGTGTAGAACCAAACAGGAAAGACAGAGGTACAGCTCAAAAATATAGAACTTAGATAATTCAGTGGTCCAACTTTAACTTCCTTCTCTATTTCGTGGATAACATTGTCTTGACAGACTTGTGCTACTTTTATATCCACCACAAAGGAGCTACCAGTTGGTCAGGACAGCCCCTGGAGACTTCTTAGAAATGCTTGAAGCTGTAAAGTCAGCCTCACTCTGCAGATACAAACCAGTGCTTATTCTTTCCTTCTCTTTTTGCCTTCATGCTCATGTTCTTTAGGGCGGTTACTATCAGAAGGCCTTTTTGAACCTCCATGCTGTTTGGCTTCTTCCAAGAACTTATCTAAGCCAAAAGGATCCTCTTCAAACTGCACTGGCCCTTCTCGACCTCTTTGCCTGCGATCTGAGCCAGAAAATTCTTTATCGGGAACGAACCTGCAAAATAAGAATAAACCAGCAGATGTAGTGTAGTAATATTCAAACAAAACATTTTTTTAAACCTGAACTTGGTATGCTCTGTACCTGTTTGTTGTTTTTATTCGTGCCTCCAAATCATCTCCATACATATCTTTATCGACATTTTTACTAGGCCTGTAGATATTTTGTGCCATGTCTTTTCCGCTTCTCCAAGGTTGGTCATAGACATTGTAAATCTCATCTTCACCACCAGCAAAGCCACTGTCCATCCCCTACCAAAGCACAAAAGTGTTTTGTAGTAGTTAGATACTGTCCTTAGCAAGTTATTCAAGAATAGATACAAATATAAAAAACACACTTTATGACTTTAAACAGTTGACAAAAAAATTGTAATATTTTCTGGCATAAAACTTTATTATGAAACAGCTACTCACAGCAGCATGTCATCTGAATAACATTTCCAATTTCCCCCCTAAAGCTCCAGGGCACTAGCAAACAAATTTACACCTGTGTTAATGCATTATGGAAAAATTTCTTCCTTTGCACAGTATCAATGAAGAATCCCACTGCACAACAATCAAATCCAATGCTTGGATTCTAAACCAATTCCAACTTTTTTTAGGCTGAGCCCTACTCTGAATAAGTCTTAGAATTATGCTCTGGGCTACATAAGCAGATTCCATAGCACTATCTGTGTTGGTAACTATGTTACTAGAAGTATGTTGTCTCTTGTACTGTTTCCAGTGTCACTAGAAAATGTCATTGGCTTCAAAACCTGGAACTGACTAGTTTTAAATGTAATTATGGGTGGAAAATATGATTTGAGTGCTGGTTTGTGTTATGCTTCATGCTCTTGTACATATGATAAGGTGAATGGGTGGAGAATGTATTTTCTTGAATTAGGCCAATCTGCAATACTTGAGTATTTTTAAGTAATTAAAAGTAACTTTTAATCATTTTTGAAAAACCAAAGAAAGGCTAGTTTTAGAAATCTGTGACTTGGCAATTAATTAGAATTCTAAGAAGCAGAGGTGTAACCAATTCCTTTTCAAAAGTAACTCTTCTAAATTCTAGATACCAGTGATACCCAAAAATCCCATATTTTTCTATAGTAAAGTGAAAATGCTGCAATATTCCTTTCCTTCCTTCCTATCCATTCTCCCTCTCTAAATACTAGCCCTTATTTTGAGACCACCATTTTTTGGTATTTAAATTGTTTGCAGTGTATATCCTGAATAGCTGAAGCCATTGGTAGGTAGAACCTACCAAAGGAAAAGTATTATTACAGCTTGCTTCATTTAGACCATATCCTATGCAGGGGGCACATGATGATTGTCCCTTTATTGCTAATAAACAGAAACATGTGTCTCTTCAGCATCCAGCTTCTGTCTCCAAATTACTTTCTGCAACAAGAGTATAATTCCTGAAATATTCACCACTATGTACTTTTATCATGCGACCCTGCAATAAGTTACTAGAGGCCAAAAGGGTGGTATATAAATTTAATAAATAAATACTAAGTAGAAAATAATTATTGAACATTAGAACCAAATCTTTAAAAAGTTACTTCCCTGGACTACAAATGCCAGAATTGTTCCAGCATGGCCACTGGTCAGGTTGGCAAAAGAGAGCTTAATTTTACCAACTATAATCCAAAAAAGCAACTTTTCCAAATAATGATTAGTACTGGCATATGGCAACTTCTATTGGAAGTGTGAACTAGTTGTAGAATTACATGAAGATAAATACAGATGGCTCAGCATATTGGTGGACTTGTAAAATTAAAAATACATTCATCTAGATCTGACAGCAGAGAGTGAAGCAACTTCTGGTGCAGCATAACACCAAAATATACCGGAAGAAGTTACTCACCTTGCTCTGGTTGAAAAGCCTCTGGTCATACTGGATTTCATTAGAAGTCCGAGGGTTAGGAACTCCCAAAGCAATGACTTCACTAATATCTCTGTTCTCATTCCTCTGTAACTTTGACCTGTATCATAATTATTGTACGTGATTAGGCTGTAGTAGTATAAACTATAATAATGTGCTGTCAAGTCAGTTCTGACTTGGTAACACTTTCCAGGGTTTTCCAAGTACAGAATGCTCAGAAGGGATTTATTATTGTCCAGTTGCACAGTTGAGTCCTGCCCTTTGCAACCCCATGAACCACAGCACGCCCGGTTCCTTTGTTATCTGCCATTCTCCCTTAAATATTTGTACAGTCTATGAAACTTTTTGCCTGACTTATCTTTAATTTGAATAAGCAGTATATTGTTTTTGATCTCTGACCAAATATATTCTAGTGAAAACTATATCCAAAAAATTATTTCAGCCACATAAATGACTTGTAATAGTACAATGGATAATTTAGCTTTTTCTTTCAAGAAGACAATCTCCTTCTGAAACTTTCCAACTTTGAAGGTTATGCTACAAAAGAAGTGAGCAAGAGTTTCAGGAACTTTTTCTTAAGCCAATAGAACAAGTTTAATGACCTTCATCTGCAAGTAAGTGGTGTTTTTACAAAAATGTGATTGAAAAACACATCAATTCTACTCTGGAGGGGAAAAGAATTGGAGTGCATGATTAGAGGCTGTGGGGTATGCTGTAAACCACCACTTAGTTACAAACTATTATGAGTTAACTGTCCTATGATTCAATTATGCGTAACAGTTTAGAAAATATATATACACTGTGTAGATTGCCCCACATATCCACAGGTCATAGATTCCAAGACCTTCCACAGATACCAGAAACTGAGGAAAACTTAAGTACAAGTACCTCAATCATAGAAGCAGGAAGAGTTGCAAATTCCTTTGTTCTACAAAATGGCTGTGGCAACAAATACAATCTGTACCTACTAAACCAGCGGAACATGACCCGTGGCATCATTTCATCCGGCCCATCGCCACCGTACCCGGAAGTGGAGACATTTACGTCAGCTGTAAAATGCACATGTGTAAATGTGCCTGTGGCTGTCATAAATGTGGAAGTGGGCACATTTATGACTGCCATAAATGTGGCTGCTTCAGGGTTGGGGGGCGGTCAGGCCTGCTCAGATGTTTGGGGTGTGTGGTTAGGCATGGGGCCCAAAAAGGTTGGCCACCCATGTACTAAACATTACATTGTATATAGTGGACTCTAGTGGCCAGTTCTGGTAATGCACCATAGAAATACTTTTTCAGAGTGAACAGGGTTCTTTTTTGCTGCTGTTTATTCTCCGATATACTTGCACAGACTAACAGCTACCACTTCAAACATTTCATATATTTCAGTGATTTTTTTAATTGAATATTTTTAGACTCACAGATAAATGAAACCATGGAAACAGAATCCATGGATATGGTATGTGTGAAAGCTATACTAGAAAATGGAATATTTTAACTCATTTAAACTGAAATTTTCCTTCTGAATGATTTAAGCATCAGTCCATTAAGCATCTGATGGGGTGCACAGAAAGAGCCTCCTTGAAGATGATGGTGTTTTTGAACCACAACCTAGTAACAGCAACCTTGTGTTGCTGGCTAATCATACTAGGTCAGGTGAAAGAAACTGCAGAATGAACTCACCAAAAGGTGGCTTAATTTTGGTAGTTTCACGTCTGGCCTAGACACAGAAGTAGCAACATCTGACCGCTTCCAGAATTTGCCTGTGGACAGACAGCTAGTTTAATTGGTATAAATATTGGGGGAAACCTCTTTTTAAGTGGCAGCTTTTTATAGTCCTGGAGGTGGATGCAGATTAAAGACAATGTACTACACAGTCCACTGCTTAGCTGGTTCCCTTTCTGAGCTAGTTAAATTCATTTCTGGTGAGTCTGAAGCTTCTGGTGCTGGAAAAACATCAATATCCATTCTGAGACTACCACATCATGGGCAACTGGGGACTTCCTGACAACATGCTTTTAACTGTTTGGCAAGCCATCCAGAGTGCCAATTCTGGGGATAAAGTACAGTAGAACCCTGCATAATGAAAAAGCTCCATTCCATGGAACTCTTTGCTATGCGGTTTTTTGTTATACGGATCAAATGAGTGATACCCCACATAAAAAGAAAATGTTCATTATATGGGTTTTTTGTTAAGTTGGGTACACTCTGCTTAACAAAAACCCTGTATAACGAAACAATTATTTATGGAGGGTATCCCGATTGCCACACGAATGCTTTGTTGTATGAAATTTTTGTTATACGAAGCATTTGTTATGCAGGGTTCCACTATAGTATATTAATACATAAACGTTATGAATATTTGATATCATTTGACCCCTACCTTTTGAGCTGCAAAATACTATGTTCTCCAAAGGCACATTTTTACCATTGTCATGTCACACAGCTCAGTCTTGAAAGAGGCACAACACAATAAGAATGTACATCTCTGGCAAGATAGCAAAGAATGAAGGCACAAATGAGGTACAGTAAAACACTGGATAACGACTGGATCGGCTAACGCTAAAATCGCATAACGTTAAGTAATCTGGAGAGGAGAATTGGATCGAATAACGTTAAGGTCCTATGGGATGGATCAGATAACAACTGCTAAAGCCTATGTGGTTACAATGCATCTATTGTATTGTGGACCATATTGTGGATTGTATTGTGGATAACATTGTGTTTATATTTATTTTGTTGTACTGTATTTTATGATATTATGATATTGTATTGAACTGTTGTATTGTATTCGATTGTATGTTGTGAGCCGCCCTGAGTTGGTTTCATCAAGTAGGGGAGTATATAAATCGAATCAATCAATCAATCTCTATGGAGCTTTAACGTTATCCGATCCATCCCATAGGATTTTAACATGGATCGGATAACACTAAAAATCGGATAACACCAAGAGTTGTGGAACCAAGTTTTAGCATTATCCGGTGTTTTACTGTATTTTAATTTTTTACAAGTGTATTCATGTACTGTTTCTCTTGTTTAGATAAATGATAGTTGCATATTAGCTGAACAACTTTACCTTTTATCAGGAGCTGCTCTGGAAAGATTCCGGTCATGCTGTCTTTCTTTTCGCCTGTCATGTCTGATTTCATCACGTTCTCTAGCTTCTCCATCCTCTACACATAGATTTGAAATTCAAAATGATAAACAGGGATCATTAAGAGGTTTGTTTTGCAAATAAGAGACAGAGTAAATGTTCAAAAAACCAATGCAGTTTACAAGCTTTTCCTTGATTCCTAGATGAAACAGAGACATTCATTAAAATTATATATAATGAAGCTGATTGTAGGCTGCAACCCTATGCATGCCTATATGTAGAAACGTACCACTGAATTAACATGTCCTTACTTTTGCTAGAACATGAATGGCATAGTGTCATACATAGGCCCTAAACCTGTGGAGCACCACACATAAGAGTAACAAAAAGTAGTAGTGTTCCACTAATGTACTCTTAACACATTGGAGGATGTGGAGCAGTACCTTTCTCCACATGGGTTTTTATTCCAGCTCTTCGCTCCCTGGCCTTCTGGGCCATCTCTCGGAGTTTCTCTTCATGTTTTTCTTTCTCCTTTTGAGCCATCTTCCGTTCAACTTGGGCTCGCATTTCTACAGCCTCACGAGCCTGCATAGGATTCAAAACATAACAACTGTGAGGAGACTTTGAGGTTCTGCTTTGAATTATAAAATAAAAATACATGTTCAGCATATAATCTGATCAGTGAAGAAACTAAATAATAATAAAAAAGCTGTGGATATAAGATCCATTCTACATTGCTAGTTGAATGTCCTGTTTTTAACCACTGTCCAAAAGTTACAATGCTTCTCAGATTTATTGCACAGAAACATTACTCAAAGAATGCACATTGGAGAGAAATAGTTTGACCTTTCTATCAGCAATATAGAGAGCCTCAGCCAACTTGGCGAAGTTTTCATTGATGTGTACAGTCTGCAGTCCTCTACCATCCGCAGCCAGACGCTTGTCTAGTGGAATGGTGTAACCCTGGAGTAAAAAAGAACAAGACACATACACTAAGAAATTTTTCCAAAATCCTTACATGTCATCACAGTGCTTCACACAAACTTATTCTTTACAATAGCAGAACAAGTAAATGCTACTTTTTAAAGTTCCAACTTTTGACTGAGATGATTTTCTAAAATTCACACTGCCATGTTGTAAAGCATTTGCAAATATACTTACAGTCCTTATCTGCAGAATTAGCGATGGTGCTGACATTTTTTCACTATAACAAAGTTGTTATATAACTTTGATTTTATTTACTTAAGAAACTATTATTTTAAATCGCTGGACTAAAAATTTCAAATAATTACATGATTTGGGGTGAACCTTTCCAGGGTTTTAAAAGAACAAAGTACCGGTATTCAGAAGTGGTTTACCATTTCCTTCTTCTGCGGGGGCCTTGGGACAGTTCAGCTTGCCTACACTGGCTGGCTTTTCTCCTAGGATTGACAGTTGGGAAACAAACACCCAACCTCTGGTTCCACAGTCAATAAGCTATTGAACCAGTGAGCTAACCAATTAAAATACAATTTTCTACAACTCACTGACTGGCTAGAAGACATTTGTTACAGCTCTGTCTCGTGTTTTGTTACTGAATATTTGGAGATACAGGGAAACCTCGCATAAAGAGCACCTTGCTTATAGAGTAACTTGCTTAAAGAGCAGAATTTTCTCTAAATGGTTGCCTCACTTAACAAATAAAACCAACCAAAAACTCGCTTAACAAATAAATCGGGGTTCACAATCCCCCCCACAATTGGTCATTTACAATGGTGTTTCGCTTAAAGAGCAAACTCGCTTAAAGAGCAATCCCGTGGAACGCATTATGCTCTTTAAGCGAGGTACCACTTGTACAGTTATCTTCTCTCCCGATACTTTATTAGTCTTTCCTGTAATCTGGCATTCTGGTATTGGTTCACTACTTTCTACTGATATTCAGATTATATCTAAAAAAAAGGTCAGGCTTTCTCCACAATTTCCCTATGCACTCACACAAACATCTTTTGTCTTCTTAAATAGGTTCAATCTTGACATGTCTTCTCTCAGTCTTCAACCTGTACCATAGGCATCAGGTCCTCAGGGTATTTCCAGACCTTTTTCCTAATTCTTACCCCTTCTTCTGTTTCTCATTGACCTCAATTACTCCCAGGTTGACTGACTATGGAAGCTGATGGCTGCATATGTATTTCACACAGAAACATCCAATCAATTAGAACCTTCTTGGATATAATCCCATCATGCTGTTGTTTTTCGAACAACGACAATATGCCATGCAATATTCATCTCCCAACCTATCAGACTTTTCTAATTTGGGATCCCTAACTTAGTACATAAGGTAAAAATGTATTTTACAGTTAGCTTTATGACAAGATAGAAAAGTGGCACTTTAATAGCTGTTTGTTAGTCTTCCAGCCACACCTTTACACACTGTACATTTCTCTGGTCTAAGTCCTGAGCAGAAGATCACAGTTCTCTCAGACGGTGTCATTCTTATTTAAAAAACAAGAAAACATTAAATTTTTATACCCTTTATCACCTAAAGAGGCTTTTCCTACATTCAAAGGTTTATGGCTGAGTTGGTATTTAAATTCAGTTTGTCTGATCCATGTCCAACAAAGGCTAAAGAACTGCAGTTGCACATTGTCTACATATGTTTTGCATAAAGCTCAAGAGTTGAAACAAACTCATTTCACATCTTACTGACAATTGTGTTTGAGGAATTTTAAACACTTTCTTTTGTCCAACCGCATTTAAGACAGTGCAGAGAAGCAATGTATTTCCCAGTATGGTATAGATACTGTTTGCTCCTGTTGTCTTAGAAGACCTAGAATATAGGGGAAGTTGATTCATCCCATTATGAGAGCGATTTTCTTTTTGAAAACACACAATTCATCACCAACAGATGCTTTAAAGAAATTGTTCACATTGGAGAGCTTTTTAAAACATTTCCCAATTGGATGTAGCATTAGAAATTAAGGTTATGACAAGTTAACTACCTTTGCATTTTTCCAGTTTGAAATGCAAGGAGGAATTTTCCATTCTTGCTGCTCCTTCACAGTCATCTAAACAGAGAATAGATTAGATACAATAGATTGTTACCAACTCAAAATATATTCTTTCTCATTTTGAAATAATATGGTTGAAAAATGACAGAATATCAAATAAAAAGTGTCAACAAAACCATAACTTTTTTGTGGCAATAGCTATGTTCCTTCAAGCTAAAACAAAGTGAGTTATCAGCACTTCAAGTTGCAGTTTTATACTCTTACATATCAATACTTCCCCAGGGGAAATCAGCTTATCCATAGCAATTCCAAGCCGTAAAACAGGGCACTTTTATTCATATTCTCACCCTCATTTTATTTCCTTTGTAGTTTTGTTCCCATTCATTTTCCATCTTGAAGATTATTTTGACCAATTTTGCCACCTCTGTAATCATTCACTAACCCAGATTATTTATGAACAAGTTAAAAAGCATCATTCCCATACAGAAGCTCAAAGGAACCAACTTGTTATGTTATGAAAATTATCTTAATTATGAGAAACAGTGCCAGTTCCTAAGTATGAAACAAAAGTTACCCAAAACAGGTGAACATTACATTTTGAGCAGATTAATGTTCCTCTACGTTAACTTCAGTCTGAGTTCCCAGAGGTGGAAAGACACAGTTCATATCAAAGGTTCTCAAATGGAATTTCTTAATGTTGAACAAACTTAAATACTCCACAGTCTATGTGTCAGACTTCAAAAACATAAAAGAGCATTACCTTTCTG
Source organism: Furcifer pardalis (assembly GCA_030440675.1). Taxonomy (NCBI): domain Eukaryota; kingdom Metazoa; phylum Chordata; class Lepidosauria; order Squamata; family Chamaeleonidae; genus Furcifer; species Furcifer pardalis. The sequence goes on along the minus strand of CP126894.1, from coordinate 33,513,232 downwards.
CTGGGAGAATGCATTACAGGAGCTGGAGGTGATGGTGGCCCACGTGGAATTTTCTTGTTAATCCTATCAGAAAAAAACATTAACTAGGTTAAAATCTCCATCTGTCAAGCCACTGTGATATAAAAACTATGAATGTGAGAAACGTACTTGAATCTTGGGGGCTCCATGGGATCCTTCTGCATCTCTACCATTCTAATAACTCTCTGTTTTGCACCAGAGTTGAAGGCTACACCCTGCTGGGATGGTGTGTATCTGAAAAAGGAAATGATCCATTTGATCTTAATTTTTCCCTTACCTGTGTTTCTAATATTTCAGTCATGTTCACACTGGCCTGCCAAGTAAACATTTCAAACAGTGGGATAGACAATGTGCTTTTAAACTGTACATACTGACCAGAGATATTATTTCACTCACAGAACACAACCTGTTTCTTTCCAATGTTATTAGTAGAATAATAGAAGATACTACCAGTTGGATGCCCTGTAACTTAGCTCCATGACTTCACAGGCATAACTGTGATATTCTCTGTTTATGAACCATAAAGATCACCATGTAATTGTTGAGAGTAAGTTCATTATCAGGAACAAGTAAAAGAAGAAACAAAAAGCCAGAAAGTTTCTTTGGTACAGCAAAGTATACTGTGTACTTTGTAACAGGGCTAATATTACATTTCATTAAACAGGACTGGTGTCTCATCACTTTTCATGTAACCGTTTGTACCTTCAAATAATCATTGTGTTTTACATTCTGAGAAAGTCTTGATATTAAACTTCTTATCAAAAATATTTAAACAATCTAAAAAAATATTCGATACCGGATGTACTGAGCTGGAGCTAGTTTATCAGCTGCTCGGACTGGCATGGCGGCTGCAATTTTCTGGGAGACAGACTTTTCTAATGCTGCCCGGGTCTTTTCTGTAAGCTGCAATCAAAAATGTTATAGTAAATATTTGGAACCAATGCAATTGACTCCAATAGTTATGTGCATCATTGACCATAATACCTCTTTCACAGCTTCCTCATCAGGTCTTTGCAGTTCAGGGTCATCCGCATTCATAACTTCCTTTGGAATCAGGTCTGTGTATTTGCTGTAAATGATCTGAAACAATGAAAAGGGCACTAAGAAGGGGAGGTACAGTAGACTGGAAAGTAATAGACTTCTACATTAGCTTTCCAGAGCATGGGTCAGAAATGTATTTAAAATTCTTAATTACAAGACTGGGTAAGATTTAAAAATGTCCATGGCTCTATAATCTAGTTAAAGAGAATCAGGTTTTTTTTCATACCCTATTTGAGGTTACAATGATGTTGTGTTTAAGGACTGACAGGCTTTGGACTACACGTTATCCACTCTTGCAATTTGCCATTTCATATTTCATAAGTTTATAGAGTAACTTAGCAAAATGAAAAGAAAAAAAGGCATGAGATGTACAGTAATACCTTGGATAACGCTAAGACTTGGTTCCACAAGTCTTGGTGTTATCTGATTTTTAGTGTTATCTGATCCATGTTAAAATCCTATGGGATGGATTGGATAACATTAAAGCTCCATAGATACACTGTAACCGCACAGGCTTTAGTGGTTGTTATCCAATCCATCCCATAGGACCTTAACGTTATTCAATCCAATTCTCCTCCGCAGATTACTTAACGTTATGCGATTTTAGCGTTCTCTGAGGTAAACGTTATCCGAGGTATTACTGTATAGAAATCTGCTATAATTCAATAGAAAACGTAATGTACAATTTTTTTTCTTTTAGGTCTACTGGATAAGTTCTCTCAGACAATTCTGTAATGTTTTTGGCAGTTACTTTCCTACTCACTTCGGTATCAGGCAGCAATATTTATTTAAAGATTTCTCACTGCATGAATAACATTCCATACATGTGAAAGTCAGACTAGATATTTATTATAAGTTCAAACAATCTCAATGCATGAAAAACCACATTCACTCAAAGAGCAGATATCACAGGAAATGATAAATAGTTCATTATCCACTGTATAGGAAAAAAAGTCAATACAGTAATACCTCGGATAACGCTAAGACTTGGTTCCATAAGTCTTGGTGTTATCAGATTTTTAGTGTTATCCGATGCATGTTAGAATTCTATGGGATGGATCGGATAACGTTAAAGCTCCATAGAGATACATGGTAACCGCATAGGCTTCAGCGGTTGTTATCCGATCCATCCCATAGGACCTTAACGTTATTCGATCCAAATCTCCTCCCCAGATTACTTAACGTTATGCGATTTTAGCGTTATCCGAGGTAAACGTTATCTGAGGTATTACTGTACATTATAAAGCAATGTGTTAATCTTATCAATAATAATTGGCTTGCAGTTAGCCATTTGCATGTTTATCTGTGCAGAGCAAAAAGTTGTCTCAAAGCAGTTTGGTGTGTCACTGGTTGTAAAAATAAGGCCACTTAGTTCCTTAAGTATTTTTTGTAGTGCAACTCTTTAAATGCAGTCCTATAAGATGAAAACTGTTTAGAGGGCTTCATTTCTCCATTTCAGCATCAACACCTGTTTGGATACACAAAGAGTACCTGATTTTTACTGTTCATCTCATGCACAGAAACTAAATCTTGGGTATGTGCTCTTTTGAGTGCACAATCCACACCATTAGAACAAAGGGAGAAATTGGGGACAGTGGGGTTGCACTCTGCAGAACTACTGGTAACACTCGGTGGTAACAAGTATCTACTTCATATGCTATGAAAACAACTTTAGAATAATTAACTCCACCACAAATTTTATTTTGATTTCTATGGTTCATTCTTCTTCCTTTGTCTCCTAACTTTGGACCGCCAAAATGAAGCCATTTTCTTGGCTTTGTTGTTGGCCAAAATTAGGTCTTCATTGCTGCATATGTCTGGTAGCAGTTGGCAGACTAGGAAATGAGCCAGGTGCTGCATCTCTCCATATTCACGGAGCATGGTGTTGTCCACCAGCAGTCCCCACTTAAGTATGTTGGACTTGCATTTAGGCACTCTGACCCAAGCCTGTTCAAGGTCCTCCAAGTAACATAGGGAAGGTTGAGTTTCCTCAGCTATATCCTCCTTTAATGAAGTTCCTTGCCCAGTTGAGCTCCTTCCTCCATCTTGTAATTTGATTTTGCTGTTGCATACCCTTAAGAATGTTTGTTCTTGCCATAAAGCTCTTCCTGGATCTGAGCCAGAGGACTTGAGGCACAAATCCATTCAGAGGATGCCAAGGGTCTACCACTACTCTCCTTATCTTAATTGGTGTAGGTTTGGGGCCTCCTGTCACTATACACATGGCTTCATTAACAGCGATGTCAACTTATATATGTAGCAGAATTAAATGGCAAGATAGTCTGGACCACTTTTGGCCACAGGGCACCAGTTACAAAGTAATCTGTAATCCAAAGTCAAGTCTCTTTCCTTAGAACTCTGCCACCTAATTCTTTTGCAAATGAAGACCTGTTTTGATAATCTATCTACCTGTTACACACCTCTTCACTTCCTTAGAATATATGAATTATGAATATATATTATAAAACTTCTATGTAACTGTTATATGCCTCTTCACCTTTTACACTATAGGCATTATGAATATTTTATTTATTTATTTAGACTTATATCGCCACTGTACTATTGGGTTTACAAGCAACTCATCTGGCATTCATAAAGATGCAACTTATTTGGCATTTCACAAAATAAGGTTCACATTTGCCATAGAAAAATTGAACTAAAGATAATTTTTCCATATTTGTGCTTTACACACATATAAATATCTGAAAATTATATTACCTTATCTTTTGACTGTCCCTGCCGAGCAATAGCATCATATTTTATTTTTCCTTCTGCATCGACCTGAACAGCTAATGAGTTGGACATTTTTTTCTTCCGGCCCATATCCAAAGGGTACTGAGCAACATGAATTTCCGGGAAAGCACCTCCATCTCCAAAATCCTATACAAAAATAAAAGTGGAAGTTATGGGTAAGACAAGTGAAATGACAGTTTCATTAGTATTGGAACCCCTAGTTTCAAAATAAGGTAACGTGAACTGCAATGCGGGGGTGCTCAGCCTGATGAAGACTTGCATGGATCAAATGCTAACATTTTTTTTTAAAAAAAAAATCCAGTGATCTAATAAAGGTACAACCTGCTTTTGCTTTTGGATTGTGTAAGAATCACATGACTTGCTTTGTTTATTAGTACTGTACTGGAATATTCAAGAGAACAGTTATATATGCAACAATGTACTGCTAAACATCCCTTAGATTTTAAAAGTGGTTTGTCATGTAGCATACAAACAACAACACTCTTCAAGAAACACAAAACAAAATCCATTTGATAATGAGGAGTTAGCTGTATGGTTCCTCAATTCCCAGCATATAAAGCAATAATCCTAAAAGTATTTAATTTGCACCCATAGGTGAATCTTTGAAAAATCACAATATGTGGCAGATATAGATTTTATGTGCTATTAAGCTGTTCAATGCTTTTAAGATGGCACAGTGACTTTCTGCATAAGTTCTAGATCTTGCATTTCCAAGATGTTCGGAAAACATTTTTGGAAGCATTTTATGTACAAAAGATCTGACTTTCCTTACATGAAAATCTACCATGTGTCTAAAATCCTCTGCAGTAGGATTATATTAAACTAAACAAAATGCTGTAAAATAAGAAACTGGTATAGAAAGAACAGTTGACGTGTTTTACACAAATGTTCCAAAAATATATCTGATTTTGACAGACAGAGAACAATGGATATTGGATTAAATGCTATAATGATCTTACAAGTGATAATTGAAAGGATATAATTATGGTTATGAACGAATTCTGTTGCATTACTGTATGTTCTAAAAATGTAGTATTTTAATACAATTTGAAACTATTTTAATAGAGACCTTGACTTACTATAGCTCTACAAAAGACCACACACAAAGATGGGTAATATATCTACATACACATTCTGGAACAAATTATTGCTCAAATTTGAGATATAAAAATAAGGGGCTGATATATTCAATGCTTTGTTAGTTGTTCAGTCGCACAGTCGATTCCAGCCCTTTGCGATCCCATGGACCACTGTCTGCCAGGCACTTCTGTCCTCCACCATCCTCCTCAACTCGTTCAGCTCTGTGCCCACTGTCTCTACAATACCATCTAGCCATCTCATTTTGGGCCGCCCCCTTCTTCTTTTGCGCTCCACTCTTCCCAGCATCAAGGTTTTCTCAAGCAAATCCTCTTTTCTCATTTGATTTCCAAAGTACCATTTAAGTTGCATTCCAAGAAAATTAGTTAACTTCTTACTATTTGAAAATGGTCAATAACTTGCAGGAGGAGGAGAGTATATCCAGTCAAAATAAGGAAAAATCAAAGTTAGTATATTACCAGCCATTTAACATTTTTTGAGAAAGCAACACGGCAGGTTGACTCTGTATGTACTCCATATGTGAGCGACAACCACTTTCTGCTTCCTCAGATTTAAGGCAACAGGAAGGCTGTGAGTTCAGAAACTTCAGAAATAAGAGAATACTAGATTCTCTCTGATGTAAGGAAAGTTGAATGCACAAGGCACAAAATGTAGATTGTTGCATACTGCAATACAATCCTTTGCCTGTCTACTTAGAAGCCCCACTTTGGTAAACGGTATATCCCAGGTTAAAAGATGTACAAGGGGCTGTGGTGGTTCAGTGGTTAAGAAGCTCGCCTTGTTAGCTGGAAGGCTGGCAAGTTGGCAGTTTGTGACCCTGGTACTGTATGACGGATTGAGCACCCGTCTCTGTCCCAGCTCCAGCTAACCTAGCAGTTTGAAAGCACGAAACTGCAAGTAGATAAATAGGGAAATCTTGGGGACATGAAAGGAGCCTCATTCGGGCATCCCAAGCAGACTTCCTCCAGCAAAAATTTTTGACACGAAATTATTATTATTATTATTAACACTGCACAGAACACAAGCATAAGACTTTTGATAATATTAAAAAGGATATTAAGTAACAATAATGAAATAATTGCTATAGCTGATAATTACTGCTTTCAGTTACTTTAAAAACAATTTTGTCTACTATATTTTAGTTTGTTTTTGTATTAAGTCTTACTTTTTAGTTTTTTTAGGTAATGTTCTTGAAATATGTAACTATAAATCTGAAAGCCAGTGGTCCCCTTCCAAGATCCCTAGATGCTATCAAATTACTGTTTTCAGAATCCTTGATCATGTGCATTGGGAATGATGAGAACTGGGAGTCCTACATCATACTGTTGTAAACTTCTTACAGGGATTCAAAAAACATTTCTAAGCTCATTATTGCTTCTAATCACTCCCGTACTTTTTTCAGTGCCCTTCACAACCATTAACATGCAGGCTGTTACAACAGACACTTGAAGCATTTTATTCCCATTTCACACATGGGGAAACCAAGCTCAGCAAATAATTACATCTCCAAAGGCATGTAAATAGTGTATAGAGCAGAGAGAATATCAATCCAGGTTTTGAAAGCCCTAATCCAATTTAGATCTTTTATCTTCACAGTATGATTTATCAAATGAATGCATGGCACCAAATTTACAAAGGTTGCAAAATATTTGATATCTGAAGACTTATGAAGCTTTGGGTGTTCAAAATGTATGGATGGTGGGTTGTGTTCAGTTAATGAGCTATAAATTGGGTAGACATGGCATAGCTATCCTCTAATTCTTACATTTAGGATTATATGTAGAACTAGTACAGGGTAAATTTACCTTTACCTTTATGTCGAACTATTAGTTGTAGAACAGTGGTTCCCAATGTGGGGTCCACTCCCCACAGTCAAAAAACCAAAGGTCGTCAAATACAGATGTAGAACAAAGTCATATCAATGAATATTTATCTATACAATAGGTAAATATATTCTGTGCTGTTTTCTATCCCATTCCTAACATTTGCTCTGGAAGGTCCCACCACCCTTTGAAGCAGATTTTGAAGGTGCACATGGGGCTGCAGGGAGAAGGGCAACTGCTCCTTTTGCTATTCTATTAATAGAAGCCATTTTGTCAGTGGAAAGAATGAACCAGATTATGGGTTTTTAACTCCCAATTTTCACCTTTTACTTCCTAAACAAAGGTTTATCTTTGTGATAGAGACATTTCTGTTAACTTTTTAAAGCTCATGATAAAAATTATGAGAGAGTTGCCACCTCATTACATCAAGCACCAACCTAGTTTCATTTTCAGAAGAGGTCAGCCTACAAAAAAGCCCCAATAAATTCCTAAAATGATATTTTTTTAGTTGCATTACTATACAATTATATTCCTTCTAGTCAAGCATAAACAATGTTGTGCATTGGCACTCCATGTGTTCTTGGACTTCAATTCCCAGAAGCACAAGCCTCTGTGAATCCACACAAATGAGTTTACCGTATGTGGATTCACAGAGACGTGGGTTTCTGGGAACTGAAGTCAAAGAACACCCATTCTTGTAAATTCAGAGACTTGGGCTTCTGGGAATTGAAGTCCAAGAACACCTGGAGTGCCAAGGTTCACCATCACAGGTCTATACAAATACAGGAATGTAACTGAAGTACAAATATTGTAGGCCTTTACACTCAAAGGCAAGACTCTACCTTTCAAAGATAAAAAAGCCTACTTCTCTTTACTAGAATGGTGCACATTACTGCTTACCTCCAACATTCGTGGTATCCATCCTTTTCGATAACCATAAGGAGGAGGCTCCCTTCTTGATGACACTAGTGCTGTTTGTCTTACTCTTTGCAGTCTTGTTCTCTCTTCAAATTCCAACTGATCCTGAGATAGCTGAGTTGGTGCTGGTAAAAAGCTAAACAAACACAAAAGAATCTTGATAGTGGCACTTCATTTATACTTAACATCAGATTGCAAAAAGATACCTTTTTTCATTAACAAAAATCACAAAGAAGCTAGAGTTTTTTGGCAATTAGTTGAGCTATTTTTAAAATGCAGACAGCAATGACAATGGGGGGGGGCAATCTCCCTTCTATTTGTGGAGTTCTGTACCAACTCAACAGAGAACTATGCCAGCTTTTCATGAGCTAAAGACTTGCCATTGCGGAGACCAGATTTTGAATGGCAGTGGGGTTCAAGCATTTTTATGGCCACTGATCTGAACCCTGCCTATGGATAAAGCAAAGCATTCAATTTTGGTATTCGCAACAGGTTTTGTACGTAGACACTGAGAAGCAGTAACCACTTCAAAGCATCACCAAACTCTGGTTTAAAGTGATAAGTAGATCTTACGCTCTGAGTTTGTTTCACATAGCAGAAAGATCTAGTCATGTCCTGCTGGACTGCTAGTTTTGCAAGAGAATGGGATATTCAGAGACGACAGGAGTGCCTCACTTCTGGATAGGTAGCAGAACCTTGTCTTTTTCAGGACATCATCTACAGCTGCTATTGTGTTGACATCCACATTTGCTGCTTTACCTAGGGGAAGTATACTGAATGTTTTAGGACCTTTATTCCTACTTCCGTGGACACTATGGATTTTCTGGCAGTTGATGTTAATGGGTTTCCTGACAGGGTAATGACAGCGGATCTCCAGTTTCAAAGATAAGGACTTTCCAAGCCCTATTCAAAGAAAGGAAAAGGTCTCCTTTGCTCGAAAGCCAGTCATGTCCAACTCCAGGGTTCAGTGCTCATCTCCGTTTATAGCCAATGAGCCAGCGCTGTGTCCATCTGCAGATATTTCTGTGGTCATGTGGCAGGCACGACTTGACACCGGAGCACACAGAGCGCTGTTACCGTCCCACCAAAGTGGTACCTATTTATCTGCTTGCAATTTCTTGTTTTTGAACCGCTACGTTGGCAGGAGCAGGGACAGAGACGCATTCCGTCGCCCAGCACTAGGGTCTCGAACTGCTGGCCTGCCAACCTTCCAGCCAACAAGTTCAGCATCTTAACCGTTATCTAAGACCTCCTATATATAAAAAAAAGACCACTTTTACCACAGACTGAGCCAGGCAACACACGTGACGCCAGGGTTTACCAAATAATGATCGGCTACACACGTGTGAGTCAATCTTTTGTTACGTAAACCCGTGTCACGTACAACACCCGTGTCCCATTTCCCAACTTCTGCGGTTACGGAGAGGCCTTTGCTTCTCCCTCTCTCCGCCTGGCGTGTCACCCGCCATCACGTCCCCCTCAACTGCCATTTCCACCTCAGGGAAAAGCCTTTCTACTACGACTGGGCGTGCGAAGGAACGAATAAGAGCACCGTCAGGCGGTAAATAGCAAGGCTTGAGGACCTGTGGCAAGGCCGGGTCCCTCCTAGGCCTCCCTTGGGCGGCTGCAAACCTTCCACCAAAGCTACAATGCCGGTCAGCAGGCAGCTGCGCCCTTGTTAAAAAACGAGCGAATTCGAGGAAGGAAGCCCCAGCCTGCCTTCGCTTCCCAGGAAACCCCCTGCCTCCAATCCAGCCCCATAACCAACCTGGTGAGCGCCATTTTGCGGCTCTCCTCCTCTTCTTTAGCCCCCCAGGAGGACGGCAGCGCGGCACCACAGCCTTTACTGGATTCGTTTCTGCTCCAGAGGCATGCTGGGAGTTGTAGTCTCCGCGCTCCACCGAAGTGAACGTGTGAGATTTGGATTGCGCATGCCCAGCAGTGGCAAGGCCTCTCGGGAGCAGCTGGGGTTACGGGGAAAAAACGGGAGGTGGATTACGAAGGGAGTGAGAATTGGAAAGAAAGAAGAATGAGACCCCTGGTGGCGCTGTGGTAAAAGCCGCTGTATTGTACCCAAATCGTTGTGAGTTCGATCCTGACAGGAAACAAAAAAAAAGTTGACTCAGCCTTCCATCTTTCCGAGCAGGGCAAAATGCTAATTAACTTGTGAACCTCTCAGAGACTGTACTAAGCGCTATGGGGCGGTATATAAGTGTAATTGCTATGTGTAAAGTGACAAATAACATCTGTACTGTATTTATTCATCTGTAATCTATGGTGCCTTTCAGTGTGGAAGTTCAAGACTCTAAAATTTGATTTTTCTGTTTGGAAACCACAGGATTGCTGCCTCTGACTAAGAGAAGGGAACTCTAAATAGAAAAGGGATGTCAAAAGGATCCAGAAAATGGAAACACGGTTAAGTTCTCATTATATGCTCATTTGACAAAAATATTGAATGTTTTGATAGCAGCTAGAATCTGAAGCGGCTACCAAGTAGAATAATTTTGAGAAGGTAGCCGGGTCTGTGCAAGCGTATCATATCAGAGTAAACAAAACACACACACACACAAAATGTTGCGGCACCTTAAATACCTGTACTAATTTCTGTATACTAATTCCCACACAAGAGGTTAAACCAGTAAGAGGTTAAACTCATTAGCATATGCTTTGTTTGGGAACTTCACACTTTTAAGATTGAAAGGGGGACATTTAAAACTAATTGAATAATCATTTTTTGTAGAAGCTGTATTGATATGCATGCTTGTCGGTCATTCTGCTTGATTGCTCTTTACCTCATTGCTTTGTGATCCATTTGCCTTGTGACATCTTGACCCCTGCATCTGGTGTATATAAACCATGCCTGGAAGTTTTACTCATTTGTCTGAAGAAGTGGACTTGATCCATGAAAGCTCACAGTAAAAAATAGTGGTTAGTCTTTAAACTGCTGCAGTATTTTTATTTTTATCTATTTATTTGTTTTCTGATATGCCTGTATTTTAACATTAGCTTTCGTGGATCAATTCCATTTTGTCAGACATAAGAGTGAGACTTCATGGCATCGATTTATACATATCAGGTACAGAGGTACACAATGGTTGGTTAGTATAACAGATAGGTTTACAAATCAGTGGCATTTTACAACCAGTAAGAACTGAAGATCCCTGACTGGGGTTAGGGCCGGATTTTCCTATAGGCTAACTAGGCTTCAGCCTAGGGCCTCAAGATCAAGAGGGGCCTATATTCAAATAAGTATTTTTGACTTTTTTAATTTATTATCCGTGCCACATTTTTTATAAAGGTTAGTAACAATCACAACATGTTTCATTTAACATATTCATATATATCACAGTAATGATGTATTTTATTATCTCTCATGTAATTTTGTTGTTGTTGTTCAGTCGCACAGTCGATTCCAACCCTCTGCGACCCCATGGACCACTGCCCGCCAGGCACTCCTGTCCTCCACCATCCTCCTCAACTCGCTCAGCTCTGTGCCCATTGTCTCTACAATACCATCTAGCCATCTCATCTTGGGCCGTCCCCTTCTTCTTTTGCCCTCGACCCTTCCAAGCATCAAGGCTTTCTCAAGTGAATCCTCTCTTCTCATTTGATGTGCAAAGTACTTTAGCTTCATCTTTACTATTTGACCTTCTAAGGAGCAGTCAGTGTTGATTTCTTCTAAGATTGACCTATTTGTTCTCCTCGCTGTCCAGGGGACTCTCAAAACTCTTAAAAATGGGAGGTGAAAGGGCCACATAAGTGCAATAGCCTAGGGCCTCTTTTCATGTAAATCCAGCCCTGACTGGGGTTCAGATTTATTACTGTGAAATTTGGTTCTGTTGAGTTGTAAATAGTTAGCAGATGGATGCAAAATAAACATTGTGGTATTATACATCTACTAATGAGTTAATTGAAAATGTTGTGAGTGACCTTGCCAGAGGACAGTTACTTACTTTGTTCTGTGAAGTGTCTGCCACAGGTCCACTGAAAGGTCTGCGGATACAGACAGCACTGGTTTTTCGGCTATGAACAGAGATGAGCACTGAACTCTAGAGAGGGACACAACTGGCTTTCAAGCAAGGGTGACTTTTACCTTTCTGTGAAGTGGTCTGAAAATCACTGACCATTCTTCTGAAGTTTGTTCTGTAAAGGTAAATTACAGTACTGTATATAACAACCTGTTAGTTGTGGCATTTTAAATTTGATAATGTCCCAGAAACTCTTGACTGATATGCAAATCTTTGAGATGGGTGTCCAGCATATGCGTATATTTTATCTCTGCAGTGACTCTGGATCCTTGTCTTATAATTTTTGAAAGTTGCTATTATAGAACCGAAAAATCCTGTAATAGAGGACTAGTTAGATTTATTTGATACAATCTTTATACAGTTAAACTCACAATATAGTTCTTTTCAGAACCATCTGCTATAGAAAGAAAAAAAGAAGGCAAAAATCGCTGATGAGGAAGTTGGAATTTACCTTTTAATTCTCCCTCAATTGATAGAGTAATCAGGTGGGGAAGAAGGAAGAACACAGCATTATAGTATAATTCAAAATGCTAATGTCAGCTTCAATATCATTTGTATTTTTGAGGCTCCTCTATTTGGTAGCAGTTGTTATATAATGAAATATTGAAATGAAAAGGAACAAAATTATGATTCTTGGATCAAGTAAGTAACTATAGAATTTATGTACCGTATATATTGCTAAATAAAAAAAAAGGAAAGAGAAGTCTTAGCTGGGTAGAATTAACCACATCAGCAAAATGTATTGAGCTATATTTTCTGCAATGTCATATACAAAAAGTATAGTTGACTGGAGCACCATTTTTGGAAGAAACATGAAATGTGAGGATAATATATGGTACATTAAATAAAATGGATGAAGGAATGCAATACTGAAGTTGGATGGAGTGAGATGTGATTAAATGATCAGCTAGTGATTCTGCAAAGTTTTTGTGAATAGCTATAATAAAAAATGTTGGCAAAGAATAAATAATTGTCGTTTCTACTATTCATTTATATGGGGGAGGAAAGATGGAAACCACAAGCATATGGCTTTAAAGTGTGAGAACTATTCTTGGTCTCCCAAGCTGTGTGCCAAATATACAGTACAGTACTGTACTTCTCTGACTAGAAACAGGTCAAATGTCAATTGAATCCATGGATACTTAAATTCAACTTTTGGCTACCAATGATATTTACTTCTGTTGGATTAGCTCCCCTGGTTTTAACTGATGGATTTCAGTCTAGGTGGGAAAGGACACTAGATGAAAAAGTATCTAAACTGGGTCTCTCCTATAATGCTATTTTGGCGACAGGATACACAAAAGCCAGGACCTTCACAAGTGGATTAAAGATACAGTCATGAGCTACAGTATCATGTTAATGGAGCTACTGTCTGTTTTGGTTTCAGAGATATTGGTGAGGCTCCCCCCCCCCCCCGCAAGTCACATGGATATTTAAGCCATCTCAAAACATAGGAAAGCTTTTACTTTAGCTAAATTTAATGTACTACCTTCTGCCTTGTTGGAAGGACAATGTAATAATGTTCCCTATGATGCACATCTATGCCCCTGTGAAGTGGGAGTGGTAAGTATAATTTATTTATTTATTTATTTATTTATTTAGATGTATATCGCCGCCCAGTCGCCATGCAACTCAGGGTGGCTTACAATCAGCAAAACAACACACCACAAAAAAAAATTAATACATTTTTCTAAATCAATACAGTAATAGATTTCTCTCTCCCCTCTGGCTGTTGGTGGGTGTCCGGAGTATCTTGAAAAGTTGTGAGACTCATATAACCATGGTTCAAACATAGTAGTCCAATAATATAGGACATGTTCCTTCTATAATTGACTCAGTAATATTTTTATATTTCCAATCCTTAAATGTATTCCTGGAAGAGACGATGAGTACTACATATGTTATCTGTTAGCAGGCCAGCACCCTGCGGTAACAATTAAAATGACTAGTTTCTGTGCAGCAGCATTAGTTTGTGAGTGTAAAATGGTATCATAAAATTGTATAATGATTATTTTGTAAACCTGTACTTTTATGAGTTAATTACACCTAATGTATACATAACTTGTATGTAATAATTTATTATTCTTATTATTACACAAATTTGTTTTTATCTGATCAGTGATCATAATAAAGATAAAAGGGAAATGTGAAGTGGAGGAGCCGCAATTACCTGTGGCCAGATGCATGGCTAGTATAAAATTGTGTACAATGTAGGACAGTATACAACACAAAACAAGCAGTGGTGGGATGTCAAAATTTTAACTACCCCACTGTGATGTCATCACAATCTGGGCGGAGCTAATGTCATGATGTCATGACATTGTGGGCAGAGCCAATGTCATGACATTGTGGGTGGGGCCAAAGAAATAAAATAAAATAAAAATAAGTGCACACACCCTCAACCCACCCACAACATAAACCTGTAAATAAATAAATGAATGAATAAATAAAATAAAAAATACATTAAAATACACCCACCCACCCAAACACAAATCAACCAGAGCTTTAAAACCAGAGCTTAAAGCTTATTCTGGCTAATCTTTCTCACACTAGGTCAGATGGAAGGAACTACAGAATGAACTCACCACAAGATGGCTTCATTTTGGCACTTTTCAACTTTTCAACGGTTAAAGAAACTAGGTACTAAGTTTTTGCCTAACCAGTTCTCTAGGATAATATGCCTTAATGTAAATGTAAAACAGCTATACCTCCTTAAGGGTTCTCCAATTGGAACAGGAATTGGAACAGCACAGGTGTAGCTTATTGATGAGGTTACTCCAAGACTTTGCTTAAAAACCCCAAGCCAGGCCGCCAGGGCTGCCGGCCGCCAGGCCTTTTTAGGAACTCTGGTAGTACGTCAATATAGGTAAAGGTATTAAATACACATTAAAATACACACAGACACACCACATCCAAAGGTGAGTCACTTACCCTGGGGAGCAGGCTATAGGGAGCTTCAGGCTAGCAGCTTCTCTTCCTCCTCCCCACTTGGGAGGCCAGCAAGGAGGCCGTGCATAAGCACCAAGCACTGTAGGCATGCATGCACACCAAGTGCTTGGTGTGCAAAGTGAAAAGGTAAGCCTCAAAGGTGGTCCCCTTCCCCCCCCCCCAAAAAAAAAAAAAGCTGCTACCGGTTCTCCGGGACACTGGGGAAAGTTACTAGCGGTTCTGGTGAACTGGTGCAAACCTGTTACAACCCATCACCGAGAACAAGGTTTCATGGCCAGAAACATCAATCTAAAAAGCAGTATAATCTTGCACACTTTTGGTCAAAACAGATCTTATAAAAATTCAATGATTTCTACACCCTGGTAAGTGTTTATAGATATGTGAACCATGTAAATAGCTTAGTTCTGCAAATATTTGGTGCAGTGACTCAGTCAGGATTATTTTTGTGTGTTGCAGTTATGTTTATTGCTTGAGTGGTAGTTTGAAAATAGTAAAATAATAAAAAGAGTGACTCCAAAAGGTAACTGTCCAACTCTAGGGGTGGTGCTCACCTTTGTTTACATATACAATACAATGACAAATGTTAAAATAGCGTTCAGTTTGGTTACATGATTAAGATTTAGGTTTAGATCTTGCTTAGCTGTTGTGGTACAGTATCTCTCTCCAGTGAACTTGACCTGGATGGCTCTTCACAAACATCCAGACTGTAGCTGCACAACCTGAGGAAAGCCAGTAAAACTTCTGTCAGGAGCAGAGCCTTCCCACCAGTGGCACCATTTTTATAAAATTCCCTTTTGATGCATGTCTGGCAGGCCTCTTCCTTCTTTGTATCTTACAAGCTGGCCAAGATGGAACTTTTTAAGAAGGCATTTATCAACATTTTGCACCTGAGTTGATTTTGTTGCTGCATATTTTTTTGTGAAACTACTGCTGCCTTTTGCTTTTAAGCTAAGTGCTATTTATATTGGGGATATGTGGTAAAAGCTTAGGATACTGTGATTTTTATTTTATTCCTGTATGTATATGTTCATGGCCTGATAGTTGAGACAAATAAACAGGTGATCCCCCCAAAAAAGCTGTTTCTTTTATTAAATATAAAGAATTCCAATCACACTAACTACTACTCATTTATAATTATATAAATATTCAGTAATCTAAGGCACATTGCATCATTCTATTATTGAAGCTCAGGGATTTCTTATCCTCTGCTGCTTTTCCAGATTTAGACTGCTTAGTTAAGAACCACAAGAAACAGATTATTTTGCATCGGAAGAACAGATGCTGGTAGGCACATACCTCCCGATTAAGTCTTATGACCCAGTGATTAAAGCAGAAAGTATGTTAAGAGTTAAGGCCAATCATATTTCATCTCTGTTTGGCAGATAGCTGAGTTGAGAATTATAAATTCCAACTATTGTGGGGGTGGTTTTCATATTTGTCTCTTCACCACCAATTTTCATGACACAGCAGTGACTAACCAAGCACAATTTTCTTTGAAAACAAGGTAAGTTCTCTACATCTGTGGTTCCAAACGTGGTGCACATGCCCCACAGGGGGGCAATTCAAGAATTGGTTATTAACATTTTTTTGCATTTCTTGTGGTTCTAGGGGCCTCATATAGCATTTATAAATATATATTGGACACACATTTTTAAAATTAAAATGAGAATGTAGGTGGGGCATGCCCAAAAAACGGTTAGGAATCACTACTCTACATGCCATGTTTTAAAGCAGAACTGTGTTCCTGGAATATTTATTTATTTAGATTTAGATTTATTTATTTTATTTATTTATTTAGATTTATAGGCACAAAGCTGAGCGAGTTGAGGAGGATGGTGGAGGACAGAAGTGCCTGATGGACAGTGGCCCATGGGGTCGCAAAGGGTCGAAATCGACTGTGTGACTGAACAACAAAATACAGGTATTTATTTAGGTTTAGATTTATATTATATAGAATAGCTAAGGTCTTAGCAGCATGCATATCCTGTAATAGGAATACTGTAATACTGTCTACCTGTTAATGTTCCCTTTTCTTAAAAAATAAAAACAACCTCCAATCTCATGAAACAATTGAATGGGGTGATCTGAAGTTTCATAAAAGACTGGTAGCAAATTGGCAGGGATATAAATGCATGTTGCTATTGAAGTGGCTACATAAATGTTACAAGTTCTTACCAAGTCAGGGGAATGCAAAAAAGATATTAGCGCTGTGTAATGGTGAGCCTTATAGAGACAGAGTGCCCAAACTCAACAGGCTGCCATCTGTGCCGCAGAGGGGCGGGGCAAACTCTGTGCTGGGGGGATGGAGGAAGTGCTCTCATTGGGCTGCTGGGCAGCGGGGCAGGGTTAACTCTGTGCTGGGGGAGGGAAGAAGCGTTCCCATTGGGCTGCTGGGCAGAGGGGATGGGCAAACTCTGTGCTGGGGTAACGGCGCGTGTACCCACAGAGGGCTCTGAGTACTGTCACTGGGATGTGTGCCATAGGTTTGCCACCACAGTATTAGTGCATTAGAATGATGTGTTTCCAATGTTCACTCCTCAGATTCTGGGGTATACAGAAAGAGCCTCTGTGAAGATTGTGTTATTTTTGAACCACAATCGGGTGTACCCTGGTAACTGCCACCTTATGTTGCCAGCTAATCTTTCTCACATTGGGTCAGGTGAAAGGAACTGCAGAATGAACTCACCAAAAGGTGCCTTCATTTTGGCAGTTTCACATCTGGCCTAGACACGGAAGAAGTAAGATTCTGTTCTCTTGATTCTTTCTCCTACAAAATACAGAGGATGCCAAAAATGTAAACATATTGACCAAAATGTCTACTAGTATTGCTATGCATGCCGTTTCAGTTTCTTCCTGTAGTACTGCCAGTGTAGCCAGTTTTGAGTGAATGTCATACTACACATTGCTACCGTAATTCAATTCAACTTTGAAAAGTAATACATACCATAGATAACATCTCTTAAAATTTGTATAAAATATTTTGGCACGGGCTGTATATTTAAACCTTTTCAAAATCTGGGTATCAGCATCGTAATTATTCTAGCACAGCTTTAGAAAAGAAATCGACTCTTATCTTCCTCAAAATGCAATGTTCAGCATTATTCCTCTTTCTGGTGTCAGGGGAGCCTGAGCTAGAAGCCAGCTGTACAGGAAGTTTTATCCTTCACACCTGCAAATGTTTTCTCCTGCCATCAACACTTCTGTTATTCCTAATGAGCACATTTCTCCTTGATTATCAACAGCAATAATATGGAAATGTTGGAAATGTTCCAGTTTATTGAGATTTCTGATATTTGATAGGAAACTTCAAAATGAGGTGGCATATGGGAAAAAACTAATGGAGGGTCTGACTGTTGTGTGAGAATCAAACATAATGTAAAATGTAGTTTTAGCCAAAGAGGCTTAGTGAGCTAAATGCTGCATCTTTGAGATTTGAATTCAAGTTTTATTCACCTTACAGATTCATTGTATGAAATCTTCTCGTCTTCCTTACTTCCTCTTTTACCACTTCGGGTGTTGAGGAAGAGACAAGGTTCATGGTCAGACACTTCTAATAGTCTCCACCTGCGTTATTTAGTGTTGTTGCAATATGTCTTTGATGTTATTTCTCCATCTTCCTCTGGGTCTGCCTTGTGTTCTTTGCCCTTCTTCTCTGTATATACCTTGTAAGGTATGGACTTCCAAGACTTTCTCTCCAAATGAGCAAACCACTTTATTTGTTTTCTCTGGGTTTTTTTTTTTGTTCAGTCGCACAGTCGATTCTGACCCTTTGCGACACGATGGACCATTGCCCGCCGGGCACCTCTGTCTTCCACCATCTTCCTCAGCCCGCCCAGCTCCGTGTCCATTTATTTATTTATTTATTTATTAGTTCAAATTTATATTGCCGCCCACTCGCTGTGGCGACTCAGGGCGGCTTACAGACAATACATTACATTACAATACAATACAATATGTTGGGGTGGGCACAGGGCGGCAAGGTCCTCATCCTGTCCTGGCTTCTCCTTCCCCTGGCAGTTGGTGTAGGCACAGGGGGAGGGGCGGCAAGGTATTGCATCTACAATACCATCTAGCCATCTCATTTTTGGCTGCCCCTTCTTTTGCTCTCCACCTTTACCAGCATCAAGGCTTTCTCAAATGAATCCTCTCTTTTCATTTGGTGTCCAAAGTACTTTAGCTTCATCTTTACTATTTGACCTTCTAAGGAGCAGTCAGGGTTAATTTCTTCTAAGATCAACTCATTTGTTCTCCTTGCTGTCCGGGGGACTCTTAAAACCCTCCTCCAGCACCACATCTCAAAGGCGTCTATTCTTCTGCGCTCAGCTTTCCTAATGGTCCAGCTCTCACAACCATACATTGCCACCAGAAATACCATTGCTCTGACTATGTGAATTTTTGTTTGCAAGGTGATGTCTCTACTTTTAACTATGTTCCCCAGGTTTCTCATAGCTTGTCTCCCGAGAATGAGTTGCCTTTTTATTTCATGGCTGCAATCACCATCTGCAGTCAGCTTTGATCCTAGGAAAGTAAAATCTGTCACTGCTTCTACTTCTTCCCCATCTATTTTCCAGGGACTGATAGCGCCTGTTGCCATGATCTTGGTTTTCTTGATATTTAGTCTCAAGCCAGCTTTTTCACTTTCTTCTTTCAACCTAATCAGAAGCTTCTTTAGGTCCTCCTCACTTTCTGCCATTAGGGTGGTATCATCTGCATATCTCAAATTGTTGATGTTTCTCCCAGCAATTTTGATCCCAACTTGTGATTCCTCCATTCCTGCATTGCACATTATGTGTTCTGTGTATAAGTTGAATAAGCAGGGTGACAAAATGCAGCCTTGTCTTACTCCTTTTCCTATTCCAAACCACTCCGTCATTCCATTTTCTGTCCTAACTGTTGCTTCTTGATTCATGTACAGATTTCTCATGAGGCCTGTAAAGTGTTCCGGAATTCCCATCTCTTTAATTACTTGCCACATTTTGTTGTGGTCAACACAGTCAAAAGCCTTAGTGTAATCAATGAAACAGAAGTAGACTTGTTTCTGATATTCCTTTGTTTTTTCCATGATCCATCTTATGTTGGTGATGTGGTCTCTAGTCCCCCTGCCTCTTCTGAAACCCGCCTGCACTTCTGGTAACTCTCTCTCCACATATTGCTACAGTCTATCCTGTATTATCTTGAGCATCACCTTGCTAGCGTGAGCTATTTCCTTCCAGTTGCCATTACCTCAGTCTTCTCTTTACTGATTCCCATATTATTTATCTTGCATTCTTGGTTCATGGACATAAGGTGTTGCTATAATTCCTTAGCTGTACTTCCTATCAATATCTGATCATCTGCAAAAAGTAATTAATTGATATACAGTAGTTTCCATTCATGGGCTTAGCTTTCATGTTTATGCTGTCTATGTAGGTGATAAATAATAATGACAATAGTATGCATCCCTGACTCACTCCAGATATTACTTCAAAGGGTTCCATTATTCCTTGATTCATTCTAACTAATGAATTACTTTTTGCAGATGATCAAGTACTGATACACTTCTACAGTTGCGATATAAACTTTTACATAATTTGATAAAATTTTCACTTACTCCATATTAAGTCAATATTTGCCATAGCAATTTTCTGTCAACTCTATTAAATTCCTTCTCTTGATCTACAAATGTGAAAAAGAGATTCTTATTTTACTGTATTCTATATTTATCTCTATTAGTTGTTTAAACATAAAAATTGCATCCGTATAGCTTCTGTTTTTCCTGAAGCCCATCTGTTATTCTACTTGTTGTGGTTCTATAACTGGTCTCATCCAGTTTCTATTATTTTGGCATACATGGCTTAAGAGTGAGATATCTCGGTATTGTGTGCATTCTCACTTACTCTCTTAATTTTTCTACAGTAGTAGTATTATTGCTTGTTGCCAATCAGTGGGTGTAGTTGTGTCCGTCCATGCTGCATTGTAGATTCTATGTTGCCATCTAATGCTGCTGTTGATTGGATTTTATCTATTGGGACTGCGGTGGCTCAAGTGGTTAAGATGCTGAACTCACTGACTGGAAGGTTGGAGTTTGATTTCTGGGTACTGCATGACAGAATGAGCTCCCGTCTCTGTCTCAGCTTCTGCCAACCTAGCAGTTCAAAAGCAAGAAATTACAAGTAGATAAATAAAGACCACTTTGGTGGGAAGGTAAACAGTGTTCTGTGGACTCCAGTGTCTAGTCAGTCCTGCCACATGTCCATGGGAACATCTGCAGATGCAGACAGTGCTGGCTCTTTGGATATAAACAGAGATGAGTACTGAACCCTAGAGTTGGGTATGATTATTTTCCTGAAAACTTGGGAGCCTACAGTGAAGAGCAAGGTGAAAGATTTCACCAAGATATCCGTGATATTGAGAGACACTACCAAGGAAGATGGAACATCAATATGCTAGCTGACTACGGTTGGATGCTCAAACGGGAAACAGAAAATGGAAAGCGAAAGTGTGTTCGGAGGAGCATAAAAGGGAAGACGAAAAGGTTTCACAGACAAAAAGAGTGAACACGGAGTGTTAAGTATATATTTTGAAGAATTGTTTGTTTAATTATAAGAAATAATATGTTTACTTAATTGTAATAAAGTACTGATTTTCTCATTACTCTTATGCTTTTTTAATGCAAAACCCTCATACTTCATGAAAAAACTGTCATGATGGAGGGAAATTGAGGTCATTTTTGGATTCAGCACACTAGAAAACATAAAATTTACCAAAAATATCTTTTGGAGCTGATTTCCCCCCCAGACCTGTGTAATTCTTGGGAGGCAAGCTATGAGAAACTTAGGGAACATAATAAAAAGTAGAGACATCACCCTGCCAACAAAAGTCCGCTTGGTAAAAGCGACGATCTTCCCAGTAGTAATGTATGGTTGTGAGATCTGAACCACGAGGAAGGCTGAGGAAAGAAGAATAGATGCCTTTGAAATTTGGTGCTGGAGAAGTTGAGGGTACCCTGGACAGCAGAGATCAAATAAGTCAACCCTGAAGGAAATTAACCCTGGCTGCTCCATAGAAAGACAAATATTGAAGATGAAGCTTAAGTACTTTTGCCACCAAATGAGAAGAAAGGACTCACTTGAGAAGGCCTTGGTGCTGGGAAAGATCGAAGGCAAAAGGAGAAGGGGGCAGCAGAGGATGAGATGACTACATGGCGTTGTTGACGCAAAGGGGATGGAGCTGAGCAGGCTCTGGAGGATGGTGGAGGATGGGGTGCCTGGCATGCAGTGGTCCATGGGGTCGCAAATGGTCAGACTTGACTGTGCGAATGAACAACAACTACATTGCAATCTATAGTTTATATATTCTTCTTTATTTTAGCCAACATTTATATAACCCATTTTTCAGCTTTACTGCTTCTTTAACCTCTTCACACTGCCAATCAGTGTGTTTAGCCCTATGTCATCTCCTTTCACTTTTCCTTTTCCTGCATAGTTCTTATCCAATGCTAAGCAGAGTAGTTTTGTATCCCTTCCATTCATCCTCGACAACCTGCATTTCTGGTGGAAGTTGTTTAATGTAGAAATCTCATTTGAGGCTTAATTGTAATTGTATCTTATTTTTGACTGTGTGATAGATTTAGAAATTCTACTAATGCTGTTAAATGCTGTGTCTGTCTGTGTAATATAAATAGTTAAAGCAGGATGTAAACTAGCGATAATGGGATGTGTCCAGACCACAAGAGGCTTATTTGCAACTGTGTACAATATGATAAGCATTCTAGCTGAATTTGTAACTAATGAACAATTCTAAGCTTGCAAGATATATTCTAAGACAGAAAGGCTGTTAAACAAATGTGTTTTCTAAATGATTAGATGTATAGAGGTGTGTCCCACCCTTCCAATGTAACCACTCCCATTCTTCTGATGTAACCAAATCCCCCTTTTTTGTGGGTCAGTAACAATAGATGCCCTGCTTGATGGCAGGCAGAGAAATTCAGAGAGTCAGACTGATTTTTAAGCACCAGATCCAAGACTGCAGTCTCAATTCTTTCGCGCCAATTGTCAGGGCCGGATTCTGACAGTTTAAATGCTGTCTCCACCTTTTGTTGTAACTGATTTACTATTTCTCCTTGTTTGAGTTTTTCTATCTTAATTAATTCTTGTTTTTTGTTTGATTTTATTCATTTAATATTGGATTTATCATTTGTTGCTGTAAACTCCATAGTTTTATGATCAGTGTCACACGGTCAGTTGGGGATTGTTTTTGCATCAATTATTCAAAATCTTTTAACTCCTTGTTAATGTGAAGTCAATCTGACTTTTAATAGTGATAGCATTCTATTTATACTATGTATAACACTGTGAATCTCAATATTCAAAAAAGTATTCATAATAAAAAGTTGGTGTTGGCTGCATAAATCCAGTGGGCCAATAAACTATGTATACTCTCTTTTGTTAGTACCTACCCCCTGTTAAAATCGCCCATTACATACAATGTACTTCTTACTTCTGCTTCCTCTATCACTTCACTTGATCCTGCTAATCCTTTTATCTAGAATTAGAAAAAATATGCAATCTGTTTACTTTTTTTCATAAATTTGAGTAAGACCATAGAGAGGGGAGGCTTCATTTTAGTACATTTATGTTTTTTTATTTCACAGTATGATGCCAAGGCTGATCTGTACATAGTAAAAGGCTGATTGTGTACCCTGAGTCTCACTAGACTCCTTAGAGGAAATTCAGTTACCTATTATGTCTTCCTTCTCTTTTCAGGTAGTAAACAGTTACATTCTGTAGAAAAAGATGCAGGAGGAAGGTGATGCCTTTTATGGGGTCACTTAAAAAGTTACATATTGTTGCAAGATTTCATAATTCAAAGATTACTTCCATCAGCCAAAAGAAACTATCATGGGAAGGACCAGGTACAATTGCTTAGGTCAGGAGTTCTAAACCTTTTAAAGCCGGGGTCTGGATCATGCTCCCCCAGACAGCTTCAGGGGCTGGATGGCCATTTTGCCCTTCCTTCACCACATGGCACTTCCTAGTGTGGTGGAGGTGGTAGTGGGCCACATGAAATGGCACCGTGGGCTAAATACGGCCCACAGGTTGAGAATCCCTGGCTTAGATGTTCTGTGGGGACAGAAACAGCAGATTACATCCTTCTGTAAACAGAAAGCTCTGTACAGTATTTGCATATCCCCCTTCCAAATGGCTCTTTGAAGCTGAAAAGCTTTCTTTGTGGCTGGGAAAGGAGTAATTCAAACCCAGTGCCTCTTAGAATTATGCAACACATTTACTTCACCCACTAGGCATGTCAAATTAGTCCAAATCAGTCCAGATTGAGTCAATTGAGAATATTACCTAGTGGAAGTTATCCAATCTGTAGTCCTACTGTGTTGGTGTTCAAAGTCCCTGTAGAAAAAGTGTTGAGGGAGGCAGGAATGCTCATCCTACTATGTACTTTGTACTTTGTAAATCTGTTGTATTATTTATATCATCATTTTGAGCAGAGATGATTAGTATATTTATTATAGATCACTAGTCTTTAGGTCTGTTGTTCACTATAATATTCTGCAGTAATTAAGTTTGCTAGTAACAGATACAACCGCTGGAAAGTTCTGATTCTGTTTTATATAAAGTGGTCCCTGTGTATACTTTAACGAAGAGGAGTCTTCAGCAACACTGTTAAATTTAGCTCCCAAGCCAAAAGTGATTCATCATTTACCCCAGGTTCAATGGGAATGGCTTGATTGATAAGTGGTTCAGAAGGGTCATCACTAGCCACTCCATTAGTGGCTAGGCGGGATTGGACAATTCAGGGGGAGGCCCTGATTGGTACACATCACCTCTAATAATAGAAACAGCATAGCATGCAATCAGATGGGTATTTCTCTTGCTCTTTGGTGTACTTGTGGGGATGGGCTGACTCACTCCTGTTGTTGGCAATTAGACAATGTAATTGCTAGAGCAAATCAGCCTATCCCCATAGCATTCCTACTTACACTTTTCTGGTTCCCTGTCAAGGACTACTGTTTGTTGGTGCACATAGGATTGCTTTGCTTTGCTTTGTTTCCAGCCCATGCAACCACTGGGATCAAACCATACAATTGGTTTTCGAGCAAGGGTGATCATTACTTTACCTTTAACCTGCTCTTCCATGGAAGGGCAGAGGAAAGAAGCATTTTTTAAAAAATTTAAAATGTTTGTTAGGACAGTGCTGATACTTAGAAAACATTTTAAAAAAATAAAAGCTTCCTTATACAAGGAGAGAGCAAGGAAGAGGTTCTGTCCCTTTCTCTCTCAAGGAAAGAAAAATAGAGTCACTGAAGATATGTATGTCATTTGAATTCAAAGACTGCACCAAATAGCACACCAGACTTTTACCTCGCCTTAAGTGACCCTATTTAGCCTGCTGTAGCCCATTCCAGTTGAGCTGTATGGGAGATAAGCCCAATATCTGAGCAACAGCTGCTGGGGAACATATGCAGAAGCTTGCTACTACATCAGGTCTTTTGTATGGACATTCTGTTGTAAAAATGAGTATTTACATGTATTTTTATTTGCAATTTAAATATACTATTATGAAAGTATTGTAACTTTTAGAAAACCATGCTATCAGGAGCAAAAAACTTTTACCATTTTTAGAGTCTTGTTGCTAAGACACAGGGTCATGATGCTCTCTGTTTTTCTTTCTCTGCATCTGGGGTGATAAGACAACCTAGCAATATTGCATAGGCTCCGTGGAGCAAGGACAACCACCAGCAAAAGGAACAGAATTCTGTATGTTCTGTTCTGATTTGTTATGTTATGTTATTCAGTTAGCCTGTCAATCAATGGAAGTAATCTACATGTCAAAACCCTATTTAAGTTCCGTGATTTTTCAATAAAGACGAACACTTGATTTGGACAATGTTTTACAAAACATTTTGTGTGCAGTGTTATTATTTTCTCACTCAGTCAGAAAGTTTGAAGGGTTCTGACACAGGTAAAGAATAACTAGAATAATTTTTGTAACCATTCCACAGATACCCATTGAGTTGGTCCCTATCAAGTACAGTACTGTATATTTAACGATTCCTGCCTACAGCAAGATTTTGCACTGACACCTTAAAAATAAAAGTCTCCATTGCTCGAAAGTATGTGGTATTCTAGGGTGCTGTACTCATCTCTGTTTACAGCCAAAGAGCCAGCACAGTCTGCGTCTGGAGATGTTTCCATGGTCATGTGGCAGGCACGGATAAATGTACTGTATATTTGTTTCTAATTGAATTATGTACAAGGGATAAGGACTTTCCCCATTGTTTTGTACTGTATATCCTTGACTGTTTTGCATCTCTTTGATTGTATTGTATTTTTATTCTTATTTTTTATGATGATTTGTTGACCACATTGATTGTATTATATTGTTATATTTATATGGTGTTTTTTATGTATATTCCATACTGTTACATTGTTAGCCGCTCTGAGTTGCTTCGGCAAGGAGAGCGGCATATAAATTTGAATTTAATAATTAATAATAATGACTAAACACAGGAGTGCGCAGAATGCTGTTACCTTTCCTGCTGAAGCAGTACCTATTTATCTACACACAATTTCTTGCAATGGGCGTAGAGCTGAGCGGGCTGCTGAAGATGGTGGACGTTATGGGTGCCTGGCTTGCAATGGTCCATGGGGTTGCAAAAGGTCAGACTCGACTATGCAACTGAACAACAACAACAATTTATTGCTTTTGAAATGCTTAGGATCAGATTAAACCAGGAATCTTTAAAGGGAGACACATCTCCTTTACCCAAATCCAGACATATAATTCGGGTACTTTTTATCCCTAAACGAAGAGCAGGCCAAGGCAGCAGTGGCAACAGCAACATTACTGCCTGTGTGGTAAAGAAATCCTGTTCTTCCCATACACTTTCACAACCTAACCTATCCCTAAGCGTCACAGGACATGCCCAGCTGTTGTATATCCTAAAAGACGAAAGTCACAAAGGCGGGTTTTTTTTGGCATCACAGCAGATTGCGTGAAAAGTTTAACTTCCCCTTCTCTGTCAATGAGATTGCCCACACCTCCGGCTTGTAGTTCTTAAGCCCACGTGCCCGCTGTAGTTACGAAGCCCTCGCTGTCACGAGAACTGCAAGCTCCAGCATCCCTTGCGGCAGAAGGCTGTACTACGTGAGAAAGGAGGGAGGAAAACCTTTCGGTTTCACCCCAGGGAAGCCGGTAAGTAAGTGCGGAGGGCTCGCGGTAATTTACTTGAGGACGAGGGAGGGAGGAGCGGGTTGTTTGGGACTCGTGACAGCGGAGAGAGGATCAGAGGTGGTTGGGTTTGAGAGCACATAAGGAATAACGAATTGGGAGTGGGGAGAGGTTTATGCAACCGGTCATGGGGGAACGGGGGACTCGAACCTCTTACGCCACATGTTTGCTCAACTCAATTGCACCCATCATTCCGGGACATCTCATCTGCCTGTTCTTTCCAATGCCATGTCTCCAGTTTACGACGCACTTGTAATCCTCTCTACTAGGTTGGATTCCCTAAAGATCATTCGGTGTAGATCTGTTAGGATGGTACTACTCGGTCAACACCTTTGCTCGCCCAGAGGATTTCATCCCACTTGATCTATGGGAGTTTTTATGTGCCTCAGTGCGACGGAGTCACCGCCTCGCTTTTCACTTCTAGGTCATTCATTCATTGTTCTCCTTATTCTCCAGAGGTCAGATAAGGTCGCTTGAGCTTTCCCTTTCGATTAGCTTTTATGTTCCAAGAATTCACAGCTGAGAGATCGAAGGAAGATAATCGACTCTTGAGAAACCCTGAACAGGTAGGAGCTTCAAGTCCACCAACTCAGATCCAGGAAGAGCTTTATGGCAAGAACAAATATTCTTGCAAAACGAGCAAAACCAAATTAGAAGGTGGAGGAAGGAACTCACTGGACAAGGAATAGCATGAAAGGAAGATATAGCTGAGAAACTCAACCTCCCCTACATCACTCGGAAAACCCTGAATAGGCTGAAGGTTGGAGTCCCTAAAATACAAGACCAACATGCTGAAATAACATAATAACAATTTCATGTCGAAATAATTCTGGGTTGAAAGGATTTTTACTGGAGCAACTTGGCCCAGGGGACGCCTGAATGAGGCTCCTTTCATGTCCCCAAGATCTTTTCCCACCACAAGTGGTCCCTATTTATCTACTTGATGACAACACAGAGAACGTGGAGAGATACAGAATCCAGCTCATTTGCTGGTCTGCCGGTTACTGCTGGGCAGTGGTGGGCTGCCAAAATTTTTACTACCACACTGTGGTCGGAGCTGATGGCATGATGTCATGGACGGAGCCAATGCCATGACATCGTAGGCCTAGCCAAAGTAAAAATAAAACTAAAATAAAAATACAGTACACAAGAATAGAAATAAACACATAAAAATACAAATTAAAATAGACATTAAATAGAAATAAAAAACATAAAAATACCAATTAAAATAGACATTAAATACACATTAAAGCACACTACATAAAACACACACACATCTCAATCCACCCACCCACCCCAAACACAAACCCGTTACCCTGAGGTTGGGGAGCAGCAGGCAGGCAACAGCAGCAGCGCAGCTGCAAAGCGGCGCAGCTGCAAAGCGGCAAAGCAGATCGGCGGTGCGGCCTAGCCCAGCCTGGCATGGCAGCGTAGCCTGGCCTGGCAGCACGGCCTGGCCCGGCCCGGCCCAGCGGTGCACCGAGGAAAGGCTGCTGCCGCTCCTTGAAAAAGGCCGCCGCGCCCTTCCTTGCAGCCAAAATGGCTGCTCGGAAGTGTGCATGCGTCAAAATACCATTTGATGCATGTACATGTCTATTTTTCAGTGTGCATGCATCAAATGGAATTTTGACGCATCATGTACACTTCCAAGCAGCCATTTTGGGCTGCCCGGAAATGCAATCTGGAGGGCAGCCGGAGAGGCGACCGAACCGGTCGCCTGGGGGTTTACTATCTCTCCCCCCCCCCCGGCTATCCCCTCTGGATTTTTGCTACCAGTTCAGCCAAACTGGTCTGAACCGGCAGTAGCCCACCACTGCTGCTGGGGTCATATACCATTGAGGATTTAATTTTGGGCAGTGACAAAGCCACAAAGGTGTCATCATTTTGACAGTCCAGGATTTGATCTGGACACGAAAGAAGAAAGCAAGAATATATATAAAACTTAAAACAACAACAAAGAGAAAAGACATAAAGATGACCCTGAAGAACTCACTCATTGAACACTAAAAAAAAATCCTGAGGTGTCTGTTTATATATACTCCAGTACTGGCATAAAGATGTACTATAGTATTTATTTCAAGCCATAGCATTTTTCTTCAGAAGCAACTGAAATCAGATATGATGTGCCTATACATCTGCGAGGGTCAAGGGATCTACTCTTCCTAATGTTCAGTGAAATTGATCTTGCCTGCCTGCTACCTGAATAGCTAAGTGTACAAGAATGTTTTACTTGAAGTTTGTGAGAGTGAGGGCTATTCCTGGAGTAAGAAAAGCAACCATGGGCATTCTACATAAAGAGGAAGTGAGCCTACTCATCACACAAAGAGAACTGAGGAGATAAACAAATCTTCTTCCAAAGCCTATACTGATTTTTTTTGTTTTCTAATTACTAGTTCTGAATGACTCAAGGTGGTTAACTAACCTGACATCCCTGAGGACTAATGCCCTTGAGTGCCGAAGTCCACAGGGAGGAGTGATGGTCCCTAAGTGGATTAAATCCCATTTGAATCTATCTTGATGGAGGGCAGCAGTTTCATCCATACTGGCCTGGGGCTAGGGTTACCAGATGAAAAAATCAAAAGTCCGGAGAAAAGGCCTGATTTCCATTGAAAAATCCTGAGATTATTTACAGTTTGAGATTTTTTTCACAAACATACTTAACAATTTAAAAAAGTCGTAATATTATCATTTTTATACACTGCGGATCTCGCTCACACATTCCAGATTGTACTCAGAGTGCGGCACCCCCTCCCACTTCCCACGCACCACCCTCTCGCGGTGCAGTGACGCTCACTCAGTCAGTTTGACTTGCGCCACTGCAAATATTGGACAGCATTGCTTTGAGTGTCGCCACGGCCGGGCGAGCATTGGAATCTGATATCGGATACAAGTTGAAAATGTCTTCAAGTAATAAGCGACCACAGTACAGCTGTACATTTACAGATGTTTTAAAAGAAAAATTTCAGATTATGAAAGTTGGTAGAGAACCTACCGAAGTGTTTTGTTCAATATGTAACAGTTATTTTTCAATTAAGTTTAAGGGAGCTGCCAATATTGAAAAACATATCCTAACGGAAAAACATAAGAAAAAACTTTAACTGTTTCAAGTACCACTAAAATTGACTCTTTATTTCAACCGCAAAGTTCTGGACTGACTGACAAAAAATCCGCCGCTGAGGCCACTTTAGCTTTTCACACAGTGAAACATCACCAATCATTTAAATCTATAGATTGCACCAGCCAACTGGTGAAAGCTATTTTTGCCGATTCCAACACCGCGAATAGTATTTCTTGTGCAAGAACGAAGACTGAAGCTATTGTTACGGGTGTGATATCTCCGTGGGTAATTGAACAGGTAGAAGTCTCATTACAAAATGTCAACTACTTGGGCGTCTCCACAGATGCAAGTAATCATGGCGCAGAAAAAATATTTCCTATTATGATACATTTTTTTGACTGGCAGGAAGGCATTAAAACAAAACTGTTAGACGTGCTGAGCACACCCGATGAAACTGCTGACACTATAACAGCGATAATTAAAACAAGCTTGCAAAAGCATGAATTGTTGACAAAATGTGTATTATTTATGGCAGACAACGCTAATGTTAATTTTGGCGGAGTTAATTGGCAACCAGGACAAAATGTTTGGACTACTGGTAATTTAAAAAACATATTAGAAAAAGATATCGTAGGAGTTGGGTGCCCAGTGCACATTCTACACAATTGTATTCAACACGGCACTGATAATCTTCACATTGATATAGAATCTGTATTAATGAAGCTGTTTAATTATTTTTCCGTATACACTGTACGCAAGGATATCAGCGAGTATATAGACGTTAATTATCAGAAACTTTTGTTTCATAGAAAGACACGTTGGCTTAGTCTCTTTCCAGCGATTGAGAGAATATTGAAGATGTATGAGCCGTTGAACCAGTACTTTTTGTCTACTCCTGGTGTACCAATTACTTTGAAGAACTTTTTTGAAAATGAACTCAGCGAAGTTTATTTATTTTTCGCTCACTCACTGATGTCAATCTTTCAGGCGAGAATCGAAGACATCGAAAAAGAAAGCAATGCTGTTCTAGATATCAAAAGAATTCTCAAATCCACACACGAAATTTTAGTTGCATGAGTGAATGCAAACTTCATGTCACTAAAAGTGCGAGAATTACTGGCTAAGTGCACTGCGGAAAACCAAGAAGTTTTCAAGTAAGACCTTAAAAATATTTATAAGACTTGCATAGAATATCTGATCAAGTGGATGAAGCCTTTAGATGATTTCAAAGTCTTTAATTGGTTGATGGTGAAAAAGGGTGAAATGATCGACTTTGATCAGATTGCTTTGTCAATTCATTATCTGAATGGAAAAGGAATACACATCAATGATGTGAAATTATTTGACGAAATTGCAGCTCTGAATAGTTTTTTAACAAAACAAGAAGAAGCGTTTTTTGACGTAATGCTTCATGCATTGTGGGCAACCATTTTCAAGAAAATAGGTATTTCACGATTACCAGAGATGTTGCGTATTTGTCAATATATTTTTGCAATTACAGCCCAAAATGCCAACGTAGAAAGAGTTTTTTCTATCATGGGGGCTCAATGGTCGAATGAAAGAAATCGACTAAAGGTGTCTTCAGTTCGAGCTATACTTTAATTCAATATAATTTGAAGAGTGTAACGTGTGGGGCATTTTATAAATCAATAATTAAAGAAAAAACCTTACTTAAACAGGTATCTTCACAAAATAAGTATGACAAAACTGATTAAGCACCGACTTAGATATATAAGGATTGATCTTAATTGTGCAATTATTACCAAAGGAAGATTATTTTTAGTTTGTTTAAATTTTTATTAAAGAGATCTTTAAAATATAAGCTGTTTTTTATTGAAAATTCTAAAAATCCTGAGATTTCATGAGATTTGCAAAATCTGGGCCGCAGTCCTGAGGAGAGCCAAAAAATCCTGAAATCTCAGGACAAATCCTGAGATGGTAACCCTACCTGGGGCTGATGAGGACTTTATGTGCCAAAAGGGCTCAGGACTAGAAAGTGACTCATGGAACTGGATCGGTGGTGCGGTGTCACACTGTAATGGAGAAGACAAATGGAAGACTACTGTATTATATGGTCCTCAGGACAATCTTCATGGCTGATCACCATGAGGATAGCCAATGTTTGGAATTGGATATGTCACTTGAAGAAGAAGTTCTGAATGCAATTATATTTCCTTTCTTTATGGACAAAGAGTTTTGCCACTAAACAATAGGGCACAGAACCAATGCAACCTGCTAAAAGCTGTCAAATGAGCCTTGCCACGCCATTCACATACCTTCTCATGCCACACACCAGCAACTTGTTATTTCTTGAGTCTCATATGAAACAAACAACACTGTTTCAAACACCTGGCAGCACACAGGAGTAGACACCTATCAATTTCTTATATTGGCCCCTCCCACTCGCCACCCCCTTTGTTGTTGTTCAGTCGCACAGTCGATTCTGACCCTCTGCGACACCATAGACCACTATACGCCAGGCATTTCTGTCCTCCACCATCCTCCTCAGCTCGCTCAACTCTGTGCCCATTGCGTCCACAATACCATCTAGCCATCTCATTTTTGGCTGCCCCTTCTTTTGCCCTCTACCTTTCCCAGCATCAAGGCTTTCTCAAGTGAATCTTCTCTTCTCATTTGGTGTCCAAAGTACTTTAGCTTCATCTTTACAATTTGACCTTCTAAGGAGCAGTCAGGGTTGATTTCTTCTAAAATTGACCTATTTGTTCTCCTCGCTGTCCAGGGGATTCTCAAAACTCTCCTCCAACACCACATCTCAAAAGCATCTGTTCTTCTGCGCTCAGCTTTCCTAATGGTCCAGCTCTCACAACCATACATTGCCACAGGGAATACCTTTGCTTTGACTATACGATTTTTTGTTTGCAATTTGATGTCTCTACTTTTCACTATGCTCCCCAGGTTTCTCATAGCTTGTCTCCCAAGAATCAGTCGCCCTTTTATTTCATGGCTGCAATCACCATCTGCAGTGAGCTTTGATCCTAAGAAAGTAAAATCTGTCACTGCTTCTACTTCTTCCCCTAGGCTTCCTTTAAGCCCTGGGCATCTTCCAGCCTGGCTCCTCCACTCCCAACATCTTCCTTTCTCAAAGTAATTGGCATGGAGCAACCTGTGGAAGATGCAGTTTTGCCTCACCAGCTTCTCCAGTCTGACTCGCATAGCAGTCTGACTCACCAGCGAGTCACCAGTCTGACTCACATAGCAAAAAACTCACGTAGTGAGCAGCCTCGCAGAACAAATTAAATTCATTATGTGAGGTATTACTGTACTCCAATTCTCAGCCTATTCAGGGTCCTCCAAGTGACAAAGGGGAGGTTGAGTTCCTTAACTATATCTCCCTTTAACATTATTCTTTGTTCAGTGAGCTCCTTCCTTCATCTTCCAATTTGGTTTTGCTCTTGTGTACCCTCAAGAGTGTTTGTTCTTACCATAAAGCTCTTCCTGGATCTGAGGTGGACTTGGGGCACATATCCATTTAGAGGATGTCAAGGTCATTCTCTTGCTTAGTTTTCTCAGCATCTGCTGCTACTTCTCTCCTTATCTTAGGACTTAGGTGGAGCAATACTAAAAAAAGGATATATTTTCCCAACTGGTGTTTGAGGCGTCCTATCACTATGTGCATGGCTTCATCA
The DNA here is from genome assembly GCA_030440675.1 of Furcifer pardalis. Taxonomy (NCBI): domain Eukaryota; kingdom Metazoa; phylum Chordata; class Lepidosauria; order Squamata; family Chamaeleonidae; genus Furcifer; species Furcifer pardalis. The sequence continues at coordinate 33,479,673 of CP126894.1, read as the reverse complement.
ACAACAATGTCAATTTGTTTCACCTGTGCAGATGCACTCCATACTGGAGCAGCATTACTGCAGATATGCTCAAGGCCAAAGCTGATATACTCATGTGTGGATTGTTGTCTTGCTTGGTTGATGGTGTAATACTGTCCTAATTCTTCAAGTGCCCCAGTATTTTTTTCAGCTATCTTATCAAAACTTGATCCTTATACTGCCATTGCTGTGTCATCCACATAGATGACCAATTTTGTATTGTCAAGAACTGGTTGATCATTTGTGCATGCATTACACACTGTTGGAGACAGTACACTTCCTTGTGGCAGTCCATTCTTTTGTAACCTCCGTCTACTGCTCTTTCCATTCATCATCACATAGAATTTCCAGTTTCTTGGCTATTCCTGCCTCCTAAAATTATACAACCAAAAAAGTGCTGGAAACTATTCTATTGCAGAGAAAAATTCAGTCACTGACCCCAAAGGTTTTCAAAATGCAGAGGCACTAAACTGGTCCTCTGATATTAAACATTTTTCCCCTGACAGGAATCTCCATCAAATTCCGTAGGACTTTTGGCACTGGATGTCAGAAGCATATTGTGTAGCTGATGGGGCACTTGAAATTCTCCCTAGGGATGTTATAGCTACTCATTTATATTCTAGAGGCATGTCGGTGCCTTACAGAAAATTTCCAGAACAATTTATTCTAATGGTTCTTTTTACCTCATATTTTAATAACTCCCATTTTATTACAAAGAAAAATTAGCCCTAAAAGCAGGTGTCTGTGTTGCTTAAAAGCTCAGCTGCCTCTTTGGTTCCCCACTGAAATAGCCATTTTGTGTTAGGTTTTACAATTAGTAGAGGTTGTAATTCTAGTGATGACACAATCTTCACAATATGGCTTTAGGTGGAAATAACATATGACAGCAGATGGAAGTTTTTAGACACAAGGTCTTAAAGAATATTAAAAGGGAGATCATGGGAAAAGAATAAGAATAAGACAGATTTTTGTTTAAAAAGAAAGTTTTTTGAAAGATCTAGACCTCGGCAAGTGATCATAATCCCCCCCTTCTCCTTCCCCCACCCCCTCCCTCTGTCAGAAACTGGATGTCCTAATAGTTTGACTTTGGAAATCACAGTTCTAAACAACAGTGTGGTGTTGCATCCAAACTAGTCTGCTGTGTACAGTCAGTACCTAAAACAAATTAGAAAAACTTTAAAAGTTTTCTTTTAATTTATGTATTTTTGATATATGCTTAAGAGACTCTGGTGGCTTAGTGGTTAAGACACTGAACTTGATGACTGGAAGGTTGGCAGGTCAGAAGTTGGAGACCAGAGTACCGCACGATGGAGTGAGCTCCCGTCTCTGTTCCAGCTCCTGCCAAACTAGCAGTTTGAAAGTAAGAAATTACAAGTGGATAAATAGGGACCACTTTGATGGGAAAGGTAACAGCATTCCATGTACTCCGGTTTTTAGTTACATGAACATGCAAACAGCCCTGGCTCTTTGGCTGCAAACAGAGATGAACACCGAACCCTAGAGTTAGATATGACTGGCTTTCGAGCAAGGGTACCCTTTACCTTTAAGATATACTTATTTGATAATGTAAAGTATTGATGCTGTTTACATTAATGTAGAGTATAGTTTAGAATCCATCCTCCCATCAGAACACAGAATCTAAAATGGAGAAGGTTCTATGAATCTCCTAAGCAACTTATTTGGTTGTTTGTACAGTGCTGAAGGCTTGCAGCCAATCACTACTAGAATTGTAACTCATTCATACAGCAAAGAATACACCCCCAAATCCACTTTCATGATTCTGTTTCCCTCTCAATATTTTGTTTTTCCCTAGAATATTCTTTCTAATGGTACTTGTTGTTGTTCAGTCGCACCGTCAATTCCAACCTTTCACGACCCCATGGACCACCACATGCCAGGCACCTCTGTCCTCCTCCACCATCCTCAACCTGCCCAGCTCTGTGCCCATTGCGTCTACAATACCATCTAGCCATCTCATTTTTGGCTGCCCCTTCTTTTGCCCTCCACCTTTCCCAGCATCAAGGCTTTCTCAAGTGAATCCTCTCTTCTCATTTGATGTCCAAAGTACTTTAGCTTCATCTTTACTATTTGGCCTTCTAAGGAGACGTCAGGGTTGATTTCTTCTAAGATCAATCTATTTGTTCTCCTTGTTGTCCAGGGGACTCTCAAAACTGCCCTCCAACACCACATCTCAAAGGCATCTATTCTTCTGTGCTCAGCTTTCCTAATGGTCCAGCTCTCACAACCATACATTGCCACCGGAAATACTATTGCTTTGACTATGTGGACTTTTGTTTGCAAGGTGATGTCTTATTAGTGGGAGTAGCTTCAAAACTCTATAATTCATTTTGCAACATTTTCACTGGCCTTCAACTTTGATTTTGGGCTAACTAAGGGAGAGATTTTTTTCCTTTTTCAGTGGCAGGAGTCTGACAGACATTTTTCTTTAAGAGACTAATTTTCTCTGCTTCTCCTTCTCAACTGCACAGCTGTGAATAATCACATAGTCTTTTCTTTGTAAGATGGAAGCTTACAGAGAAAGAAAGAAAAATAAAATCCTGACAGGGCAGCCTAACGTTGCAACTGCCCCCCCAAACCCCCACCCCCACCCCAACAACAATGTACAATCAAATGTATTTCAAAACATTCTTCAAAAAGAAGATGAAAACAATTTTAAAATTGCCCCTAAAGACATTTTGGCCCAGTGGAAGCCAAATGAGCTGTATGTTACTATGTTTTCTTAGTGATAGCCGTGTTACTATTTGCAAGTACTATACTGTATATCAGACAAGACACAAAAGACATATCAGACAAGAGAAAATAGCAATTACTGTACACTTATATACCACCCCACAGCACTTAGTGCACTCTCTGGACAGTTCACATGTTAATTTGAATTTTGCCCCCAACGTGCTGGGCACTCATTTTACCTGTTTTGGAAGGACGGAAGGCTGAGTCTTCCTTAATCCCTGTCAGGATCAAACTCACAATGTTTTACCACTGTGCCACCAAGGCTTTATTAAAAATAGTGAGGGACCTTAAAGACTCTATCAAATGCCTTCTCTTGGTCTACAAATGCAACATAGAGATTTTTGTTGTATTCTATAATTTTCTCTATTAGTTGTTTAAGTGTAAAATTTGCATCTGTACAGCTTCTGTTGAAGCCCATCTATTCTTCTGCTAGTTGGGGTTCTATAACTGGTGACAATTTCATTTCTACTATTTTGGCATACATAATGGTTTCCCTTGCTCGAAAGCCAGAATTCCCACATTTCCTTAGCATTGACTATGCTAGCTCAGACTGATGAGTCAAATTCCAAAACATCTGGCAGGTAAAAGATACCTCATTCCTCTTTTGTGCCCTATGTGTATAAAGTCTTGTGCTATACAGAGTTTGGGAAAATTACTTTTTTTGACTGTTCTGGATGCTATAGTCCAAAAAAAAAAAAGGTAAAAAATTCCAAATTCTGGTATCATAGTCTTATGTTCCAAGTTACCCTTGTCTGTTTTGACTGTTTTTGAAAGCCATTCTATCACTTGGAACATTGTATCAACTTATTTCAGAATAATAAACCCATCTAACCACCACCATCTAGTAATTACTCCTTTATTTCTCTGCAGTGTTTGTTGCCATGGCCAGGGCTGCGTTCAAACTTGTATCGTTTGGCACAGCAGCAGCTGCCACTACTGGGCTCTACATGTATGGCAAGCATCTGGATCCCAATGATTTTGGAGTTATACGAGTAGGCAGAACTATTGCCACAGTAAGTTTTCAACCTTGTAGTTTATAAAGGAAGCCATTAAGCAGCTTTATAGTAAGTGTTAAGATAATAATAATTTTGTGTCAGAGATTACTCTGGGTTGAATGGGTTTTTGTTGGAGAATTGCCGCTCAGGGGGCGTCTAAATGAGACTCCTTTCATTTCCCAAAGCACAGCCATCGGGTACCGAAACCTGACTTTCCAGTCGCCAGCTCAACGTCTAAACCACTAAGTCATCAGGGGAGCTGCAAGTGTAAGATGAATCTGCTTTAAAAATATATGAGATTCTGTAGAACCCTTTCATGAACATATGTGTATATTATAATTATATCATCTGATTTATAGCAACCTTAACAAGGATCTCAAAGTATGTGAGATATTTAGGGAGTGGTTTTATCTTTGCTATCCCTCAGTGAGCTTTCATAGTTGCATAAGGATTCAAAGACAAATCTCCTGCTCTAGTCAATCACTCTCTTGACTACACAACACTGGTTCTTTTTGCTAATGTACACCACTGATGTAAGACTTTCCAGTTACCTATGAATGTTTGTCATTAGGAACCTATTGCTTTGAATCTTCTCTTGTACAGCATTTAATGAAAACAGGAAAACTATTGCCAAGAGATACACGTTTCCATAGCATATTTCTGTAGCAGAAAAATATCACCTGTTGCATTTCTTCTCACTACAAAGTTCATAAAGGCACAGAATTGGTGTCACAAAATAAGGTGGAAAAACAATCTGAGAGCTGGTGTGATGTAGATAGAGGAACACGGGGCCCATGCCTCAAAGGGGGACTTCAATTCCCAGAAGCTAAGTCAGAACATTGGCTGATCAGTGTTTTAGGGAATTGGCTTAGGCTTCTGGGAATCGAAGTCCAAAAAACAAAGGTTGGGAAACATTGTGATAGAGTGTTGAATTAGGAGGACTCAAGAGACTAGGTTTCAGATTCCTTTGAAACTCACCGGAGAGAGCTGTGGTAAACCAATCCTTGAACATCTCATGTATTTTAAAAACTTGTTTGGGCCACCATAATATAGAAGCAATTTGCACATTACAGCCACAATTAGATGACTGCAAATATACAAGCACAAAGCAATGAAATTCTCTATATGCTAAATAAAAGGAAAACACATTTTGCCCTCAGAACCACCTGGATCTATGCTTTATCATGGACAGGTGTGTTTGCATTGTTTGGCTATCTAAGCCACACACATGTTAAGACATAACATGTAATCATTATGACAGTATGTCACTATAGTGGATTATGATGTAGTTATGAAGTAAGAGAGAAGCAAAAGACATGGATAAAGTCATCTTTAGTTTGCTTTCCCTTGATACTTCAGGCTCATGCAGCTCTCTCTGTAGACATCAGAAATGCCAGGATAGGCCACTGTTTCTTCTGAAATTTCTTCCTAGCTTTAAAAAAGAGAAACCTGGTACATTGGTTTACCTTCATGGCTCAAATGCTACTTGCTTGAAATAGGAAATTGAGGACATAACGAGGATATCTACCTCTCAGAAATGTTGTGTTTTGCAGCTCTTGGGAGGACATTGCTTTACATCCTATTTGGTTTTATATAAGCTTGCTTGCCACTACTATACTTTTAAAGCTAGATCTGAATTTGTAACTAATATTGAACAAAATCCATTGGCAGAGTTTTTAGTAGAAAGTTGAGTACGTAGTTTGGGCTGTACTGATTGCTTGCTCATTTGAGGATGAATTTCTAGATAGCCAAAAGTGAGAAAAACAGAGCACAATAGATTCAGAAAACTTGCAGGTTGAGTGGTCGAAGCAAGAACAATTGGAAAAGATAATGTGTTATTTACAATTTCCATCTCTCTCTTCATTTATAGACAGCGGTTATTACTTTTGATTACCTCACTTCTCTCCGGAGTATTCCACATGGGACTGAAGAGTACGATTATGTAAAGTCACAGGTAAAGGGGTAATAATAGGATATAGATAAAACAGCTAGAAAAGAAATAGATTTGAGCAAGGTTTGGAAAAACTACATTTGTGGACTACAGTTCCCAGGTTTCATGTTTCTTGGCATAGAGATTCTATTTTGTCAGTTCTCATGGCTGAATAATTACACTCTTTGGCTAGTCAAGAATAGCCAGAAGAATAATCAAAACTTTTGAACAGTTAGTGGCCATACTAATGAAGATAGGTAATAACTGGAAGAAAGATTGCAAGGTGGTTTGGTTTAAGGGAATATATTTCTGATTGTTTCCTTGCATGTAATATGGACATTTTAAAAAATGCAATTAGCCACTGTGGGGTGCGTGTGAGTTGTAATTATCAAAATCAGATCTGTTAAGAGGGACTATTTAACTCTCTCTTCCACTGCTGTAATCCTGGCATGTATCATCTTCTGATGTCGGCACATTCTTCAGAAGGAACATTAACAACAGTGAAAGTTTTCCTTTCAATGTAATTAAATCTTGGGTGCAATTTTTCCCCAAGACTGTCATAGGGGAGGAAAGGTGAAATTTCTCTCCTTGTTTTCTAGGATCCTGATTAGTATCAGTCCTCTGCCTCTGTTGCTATTTGTAATTTTATAAACCTATTGCTTGTTAAATGCATATAACATCACATCTACTTTGCCACCAACACCAAAACTAAGATTGAAGGATTGTGTACAGCAAGTGACTGTGTAATATTGCCTAAACTACTGAAAGAGTTAAAGTGATGGCATTTTAAAAAACAGGTTACTTACTTGATTACTTGGTTGATCCATACTTCGCACGTCTAGTTTGACGTGCCAGATCGAAGCATCATCTCCCACAAGATTTTAGTGGCCTCTCACCATTGGGAGGTCCGACCGCTATCGTAGCAGAGTCTGATGGTGCACAGGGGGACTGAAGCCTGTGTTTTTGATGCTCCTTTAGCTGTTTTAAATATGATGACACAGCTAAAGTTTGCCTTAATCTCATCTTAGAATTGTTACTTTTTTGGACTATAGGAAAATGAGTTGCAACCATCAGGAACCTATTCCTTGATAGTCTGGTAAATCAAGGAATCAAGTTCCCAAAAGCCCTTATCCATTATGATGGGCAGGGTTTCTGAGAACTGCATTCCACAAAAGGAATGTTTCTAAGTTTGGGATTTAAAAAGGCCAATAGATTGTCTACAATACAATCGAGAGAAGGGTTCTTCTTTACAAGGTGGAAGGAAATGAAGAAAAAAACCAATACACTTGGCAGCACCAGTAATTGGAAAATCTGATGCTAATGTAAACAGAGATGTTAGTTACTTGTTTTCAAGCATGGGGAAATATGACTGCAGCAAAAGGAAGTCATGCTGATAGTTTGTGGTACGGACTGGATGTCAGAGCAAAACCATTCAGTGGTAAAAGACAACAAAATGGAAAGCAATTAATTTAAAAAATGATTGTCAGGAAGAGCTCAAAAATCTAGTAGTGTTTGACATTCTTACTTTTATAATAACCCTCTGTATTAATGTGAATAGTTGCTGCCTTGACTTATTTCTGTCCCAACAAATCAGACTTCTTGCTGTTCTGGTCTAGATTTGTTTTAGCTGTTCCTGCTCCAAAACTTTTCTTAGGTTCTTCCTAGTGCCTAGTAAGAATGGGCAAGCAGTATACAAACTTTTAAGGTGAATGCTGTTATTTATTTATAAATTACAAAATACCAAACATTTTCTAAGTGCTGCACAGAGATTACAAAAGCTAGGTAGTCCCTGTGCATAGGGTCACAATCTAATAACCATGCACAAGAGGAAAACAGAATGTGGAGGGAAGAGGAATGCGAGCAAAATTCTTCAAGTAATGCCTGAGATAGAAATTTGCTTGTACCATATTTTTGAGATGACCACAACATTAGGCGGATTTCCAGATTTATTTTAACTGCCCTCTAGCTCTGTGTGCTACCTTTGAATGATATGTTTAGGAACAGTATATTTTCCAAGGAAAATACAGTATATTTTATTTTAGTCTTTCTTTTTTACAGAATAGGACACAGGTTCAGCTCTCTCCCTGTCTGGAATATTTCTTTGGTCTCTGTTAATGGAACAGTATTCAGAACTGTGGGCATTTCCCACATGACCCTTTCCTTCACCTTCCATCCCCAAATCTTTACTGAAACTGTCAGAGTATCTTCTTGACAGTCTGAAATACAGAGGTGAAGAACAAAATAATCTAATGGATCTTATAGTGCAACTTTGTGAGTCTGCAACTTCCTGAGACTATAAGGGATGTTGATGTTTGAAAAAAAAAATTATGAAGCCTGATCAGACTAAAAACTTTGCTGCTCTAGAATCTTCCTTGAGATCTTTTACCTATGGAACAGTTGATGGTGTATTTCTTCTTTGCTGCAGGCAGATTGTGGTTTGATAGCTGTTGCCAATATCCTGTGTAAAGCTCTGACCCTTGGCCCTATGTCTCTATAGTCTCATTAACCTCTGTCAGTAAATAGCTGATGATTTTTCACTTAATATATGGGGAAGAAGCCCAGTTCATTTCACTTGCTTTTTTCTTCTTTGGCAGTCAAGGTGTGGTGATTCAGCATTTAAATCTTGCCAAGGTGAGTTAGCACACTGTGTAACTGTACTGCAAGAAGACTATGGATTATGTTTTCCTTGGAACATATATTCCTAAACTTAAACCAGTCTTAGATTGGTAGCAATCATTTTGACTATCTATTCAGTGTTCAGAGCTCTGGTGGCACAGTAGTTAAACTGCTGTACTGCAATCAAAAGTTTGTGAGTTTCATCCTGACCATGGCTCAAGGTTGACTCAGCCCCTTTCATCCTTCTGAAGTTCCCAGCATGTTGGGGGCAAAATGTTAATTAATTAACTAACTAATTAACAGAGAGTACACTAAGTGCTATGGGGCGGTATAGAAGTGTGATTGCTTTGCTTTGCTTTTGTGTAAGGAATACAACTTGACATTCTCTCTAGTTCTCTTGTGGTCCTATTTCAGCCAAAACTGTCATCACTGCTGGGCTTCTTTTATCTGTTACTAATCCTTCTTTTTTATCTCTAGCAGTATAACTTCTGATTCTTTGCAGAAGAGATGCATATTCTTACCTCGAAAGTTTACTTCCTCTGTTAATCAAAAATTTCTTCCTGTGAGGAAGCTTTGACTTTCCAAGGTTACTGATACAATTTACTGACTCTCTCACTACCTTGTGCTTTGTTGAAAAAACATGCCTGTTCATTTACCTGAATATTCCTTGGCCTGTTCTAAGGATGGAGAATAGTCATATGACATTTGTTTTGGTTTTTACTTCTTCTGCTGTATCCGTATCTGGATATAGGTGATCATCATGATGATCAGCCATGAAGACTGTCCTGGGAATATAATGCAGTGGTCTTTCATCAGGCAACCTACAGCCTGTGGCCCACCCTTGCTCCTGCCGCCACCACTGCTGGAAGCTCCAGAAGCAGTGAAAAGACCTTCAAATGGTCTACATCTCATATTACTTAATATTTATGTTCACTGGGACAAGTTTGAAGAACCTGCACTTAACTAGAGAATTAGGAATTGGATGTTTGGGTTTTCTGGACTACAAAGACCATAATTTTTTTATTCTTGGAGTTCTGCCTACCTTGCAGGCACCTTTCAAACACCTCTGTGTGATACACTTGAAATAAAGGCCTACATTTAGAAGGATTTGAGGCCTAGCTATGGCAGGTTTTGAGGAAGCTTTCTGTTCCTGGCCCAGTGCTAATTTAGAACTTTATTTCTGAAAAGCAAAGCAATCACACTTATATACTGTCCCATAGACCTTAGTGCACTCTCTGGGTAGTTCACAAGTTAATTAGCATTTTGCCCCCAACATGCTCATTTTACTGACCTTGGAAGGATGGATGGCCAAGTCAACCTTGATTCCTGGTCAGGATCGAACTCACAACCTTTGGGTTACAGGACAGCAGTTTAACCACTGCACCACCAGGGCTCCCAAGAAAACAGAGTAGTTTGCAATAAAAGATAAAGGCTTATCAGTGGCAATTGTTCAAGACAGATATTAGAAGCGATATGTTTTTGAATACCAGTCACTGTATAACATAGATAGCAGAGTGTCATTCTCCCTTCCTCCTTCCCTGCACATTGGGTTCACAGAGGCATTTGGTTAGCTACAGTAGGGACCAGGATGCTTGACTAGATAGTCCTGAGGTCTCCAACAGGTCTTTGTGATTTTTTCTTACATCTGCCTTGATTTAGATTAATCTCTAAAACCATTTAAGCTTCCATCCTTTTTATGGCTGTAGCTATCAGTGCCCCTGCAAAGGGGAACAGGAAGTGGCTGTTGCTTGCTGGTACATAGCTCATCTTTCAGCATCCTTGGCTAGGCGACACAAGCAATTTTTGGTTGCCTTTATTCTTTTATTTTATTTCTGCCCAAACTGTTTCTGAAACCTATCAGAACAGTTCATCTGTTCTTCCTTACCTTTAAACCATCCAATTCAGAATGCTGTCTATTCTTGAATCAGGAGAAGGAAAATATAATAATCTACAGAGGATGATTAAGCACAAAGTAAGATCTGCAAAGGAAGCTTATATGGCTGACAGATGCGCTGAGATACAGGAATACCAAATTAAGCATGATTTTTTTTCAATGTACATAAAAATATCAAGGAAGTTACTGGCAGAAGACAACAGAAGACATGCATTGTTAAAGGACAAAGATGGGAATCTTGCGGTGGAAATAAAGGATAAAATCAATGTATGGAAAGAATACATAGGTGAACTGTTTAGTGATGAAAGAGGTGAACAGCTTGTCATAAATAGCAATACTAGAGCACCAGTACTGGAGAGTGAGAATGCAAGAGCTTTGCAAAGATCAAAAGACAGGAAAGCAAGGGGGCCAGAAGACATTCCAGTAGAAATTTTGAAACTTCTGTCTGAAATTAACATCAAAGAGCTGATGGACCTTTTTAACACCATTTATGACACAGGGATCCTTCCGAGCAATTGTTATCAACCTTTGGTATATTGCCAAACAAACCAAATGCAGAATCCTGTGTGAGGAGTACAGAATGATTAGCCTCATGAGTCATGCTCTTAAGGTCTTTTAAAATATATTCCATAGTAGAATGTATAAGAAATGTGAAGAAAGAACAGGTGAATGCAGTTTGGCTTCTGGAATTCTAAGGGCACCAGAGAGGCATGGTTTATGATGCAGGTCCTCATACAAAGATGTAGCGACATGAGATGTGATGTACATGCATGTTTTATATATTATGCAAAAGTCTTTGACAGATGCCAGCATGGGACGATGATCACAGCACTGAAGAAAATAGGTATAGATGATAAAGATCTCAGAATACCAACCAAAGATACCAACCTTGATTGGAATCAGACAGGTCAGAGATGAAGAGCAGCTGACAGAGCAGGTTCACATTCGTAGAGGTGTGCGACAAGACTGTGTTTTGTCCCTGACACTGTTTAATATATATTCGGAGAACATTTTTTCAGAAGCACTATCAGATTTAAACATGGGCATTAAAGTTAACGGGGAATACCTGAAAACATCTGATATGTTGGTGACACAGTGTTGTTGGCCACAAACTGTGCAGATCTTCAGTTGATGCTGGATCGAGGTATAGCTTCAAGCACAGAATATGGTTTGGATCTCAACACCAAAAAGACTAAATATCTTGTTATAAGCCAAACACCAACTTAAGGCAAGAGGAATTTTTATGCAATTTCCTCCAAAATGTGTGGAGTATGAGTGGGGGGGGGGGAGGGTGTTGAGGATCCTCAGGAATTCTTGAGATCTGCATTTAAACCATGGGGTGAGGGGATCAAATGCAAGCTGTGGGCCACAGATTTTGCATGCTTGTTGTAACAGGAGGCTGCTATTGTCTCATTGAAGTTATATCTCACCCTTTCCCCAAGTAAATAGGAAACAACATATTTAGGGATTCACTGTGGTTTTCCATCCAGAAAACTAAGCAGGTTCAGTCCCGCCTGGCGTCAACATGCTTGATTGTCCCACATGTCTTAAGGCTGTGTTTGAGACATTTTCCTACAAACATTACTTTAGAAAAACCTGCTGGCAGCATACTGTTCTTTAGATTGAAGGATGCAGTTGTTTGTAAAATTAACTGAATGTGTGTTGCTCGTTTCTTTTTCTTACTCTTGGGCAGATATTGGTTGTGGTGTACATTTTGATTGTATAAATTAATCAGGTCCTTTTGTTGATAGCCTTTGAGGACAATGTGGTCAGTTTCCACATGCTTTATTCATTTATTTATTTATTTTATTTGTTCAGATTTATATTTATATGATCTCTAGTAAGGCCTGTTTCAAAGGGAATACATGATACTTTAGGTAGCCAGTATCTTGCTCTTCACTGCCTTATATCATGCTACTACAACACAATTTTTAAATAATCTCAATTTAATTCTGAGGATAGGGTTAGGCTGGATATCCTTCACTAACAAGAATGTTTATTTCTGATTTGTAATCTGAATGTGATTTTACTTCCTTCATTTTACTCTGCTGGGTTTTATATGTATTCCCACTTGTTATCTCCAGGTGGGGCTATTCCTTTGTAATTGGATCAAAGTTAAGCCTAATTGATTTATCTCACTAAAGCGTTTCAGTCCTTTTAAAGACAATTATAAACAAAAAACAGTTTCTCTCCTTGCACCAGTTTATAGCTGTTCTTACATTACTTCTGTTTTAGTGCCAATACTGTATTACCATATCATACATTTATGCATTACGTTGGGTGGGAAAGTATGTGTTGTGATACAGTTTTCCTGTGAAGAACAAACATACTTGTGAAAAATTTCTCTCTATGAGAGTGGGAACTGGACTTCTCAAGAGGGTTCAGGAAATATAGTACAGTACTGTATGTAGAAATTTACTCCAAACTTTTATTTGCAGTGCCTTTCTTAACAGCTTTTATGCTTATATTTATTACACACATCCTATACTTCCTGCTGCTGTTGTGATATGCCTTTAAAAGTTGCATCCAGAAGCTGATTGGAGCCCCATTTAATTTGCTTGGGGAATGTACTTGTTCATTACAGGAGGGTCATTGATTCCTACCTATTCTTTTGTCTTGTTCACACTAAGGCTACAGGTCTGAAGAAAGGAGATTCTATCTGTGAAGGCTTTGCAAATGAGCCAGATCTTGCATTACTCTGAATTGTGGCTTGTGTAATGAAGGCTCACAAATAGAGGAGTCTGAACTTGTCAGATCTTCTAAGCAAGGAAATGAAATAAAACAAAGTAAATACAGTACTGTAAAAGGAATGTGAATGTATTTATTTAAATGTATTTGTATATGCTCAGTAGGTTCTTGGCCTGGGAAATCACTGATGAACTCAATATGAGACTGAAGGAAGGAGAAGTAGAGTAAAGCAGGGATGATTTCCCCGTAGCTTGGTGTAACAAGGTTATAGTTGTTGTGTCTAAATTTAAACTCCACTTAAATTTAATTTCCAGTTTTGCTGTTTCAGGAATTGCCTTTTACTTGGTACTTCTTCAAGTCAACACAGCAGCCTTACAGTTTACTTAAAAGACAACGGATAGTTTGCTGATCAACCTGCAAACCTTTGTCTGAAAATACAAATATTTATTTGTTTACATTTATACCCTGCCTATCTGGGATATTCTCCCACTCTGGGCAGCTGACAACACATTTTAAAAATCTATACAATAAGAAATAAGCAAACTAACTAAATAAATTACAAATAACAAAACAGAAATAATAACCCACAAATTAAAAATAACCATCAATGGGGAACACATCTTGGTGAGGAAATAGTTAATAGAAGCCTATTTCTCGACCTTTGGGAGTATATCCCCAAAAGCCTCTTTATAGAGTAGTAATGACAAATCTTTTAGAGACTGGGTGCCCAAACTGCAACCTAAAACCCACTTATTTAATGCAAAGTGCCAACACAGCAACAGGGGAGGAAGGAAATGCTCCCATTGGGCTGTTGGGCAGAGGGGCGTGGTGAACTCTGTGCTGTGGGGGGAGGGAGGAAGTGCTCCCATTGGGCAGCTGGGCAAAGGGGCGGGGCAAACTCTGTGCTGTGGTGACTGCATGGGTGCCCATAGAGAGGGCTCCTAGTGCCACCCGTGGTACATGTGCCATTGGTTTGCCACCACTGTAATAGAGTAACGATTTAAGTTGTTTTTTTAAATATGAGTAGAGATGGAACCTGCGGCAGCTCAACCGGAAGAGAATTCTACAAAGTTGGTGCCGCCACCAAGAAGGCTCTTCTCTGAGTCATAGCCTTTCTTACTAATCTCAGTGTTGGCACCTGGTGCTGTGCTATCTGGGAGGAATGAGTGATGCAGGCGGATATTCTCAGAGGAAGACATTCTGCCAGGTAGGAAGGTCCCAAACCATTTCGGGCCTTAAAAATTAGAACTAACACGTTCTACCTGATATGGAAAGGAACAGGTAGCCAGCATAGCTCTGCCAACGCTGGGGAGGTATGATCAAATTTTCTCACTACAATAATCAGCCTGGCTGCTCCATTTTCCACCAATTAAAGCTTCCATATCAGAAACAAGGCAAGCCCCATGTAGAGAGCATTACAGTAATTAACATGTGACACTCCAGTGAAATAACAAAGATAAGTAATTGATTTATATCCTTCAAGATGTAGCCTGATAACACCAGGCTGCGGTGGCTAGTGGTTAAGAAGTTCACCTTGTTAGCTGGAAGGTCGGCATTTTGGCAGTTCAAGACCCGAGTACTGCATGACAGAATGAACGCCTGTCTCTGTCCCAGCTCCTGCCAACCTAGAAGTTCAAAAGCAAGAAATTGCAAGTAGATAAATAGGGACCACTTCAGTGGGAAAAGTTCTAGGGGACATGAAAGGAGCCTAATTCAGGCGTCCCCTGAGCGGAGTTCCTCTAGCAGAAATTATTTCAACCCAGAAAGCACCTTTGTATGCTTCTGACATGATTAAAAACAACAACAACCCACCTCAAGTTGGTTCTTCAAGTATGCAGTCTTTGTTTTGGTATTTAAGTAACTACAGACCATTTTGTCACCATGCTTATTCAGTTTATACACAGAACACATAATGCGCAATGCAGGGATGGAGGAATCACAATTTGGGATCAAAATTGCTGGAAGAAATATCAACAATTTGAGATATGCAGATGATACCACCCTAATGGCAGAAAGTGATGAGGACCTAAAGAGGCTCCTGATTAGGTTGAAAGAAGAAAGTGAAAAAGCTGGCTTGAGACTCAATATCAAAAAAACCAAGATCATGGCAACAGGCCCTATCAGTCCCTGGAAAATAGATGGGGAAGAAGTAGAAGCAGTGACAGACTTTACTTTCTTAGGATCAAAGCTCACTGCAGATGGTGATTGCAGCCATGAAATAAAAAGGCGACTGATTCTTGGGAGGCAAGCGATGAGAAACCTGGGGAACATAGTGAAAAGTAGAGACATCACATTGAAAACAAAAATTCGCATAGTCAAAGCAATGGTATTCCCTGTGGCAATGTATGGTTGTGAGAGCTGGACCATTAGGAAAGCTGAACGCAGAAGAATAGACGCCTTTGAGATGTGGTGTTGGAGGAGAGTTTTGAGAGTCCCATGGACAGCGAGGAGAACAAATAGGTCAATCTTAGAAGAAATCATCCCTGACTGCTCATTAGAAGGTCAAATAATAAAGATGAAGCTAAAGTACTTTGGACATCAAATGAGAAGAGAGGATTCACTTGAGAAAGCTTTGATGCTTGGAAGGGTCGAGGGCAAAAGAGGAAGGGGAAGGCCCAGGATGAGATGGCTAGATGGTGTTGTGGAGACGGTGGGTGCAGAGCTGAGCGAGTTGAGGGGGATGGTGGAGGACAGGAGTGCCTGGCGGACGGTGGTCCATGGGGTCGCAGAGGGTCGGAATCGACTGTGCGACTGAACAACAAAAAAACACCCAATGGCTTTAACATCTGGACAAGATGACTTTTGAGCATTAGGCTTCCATTCCATGCCCCCTTTTTTTGTAAAGCCTTGCCTAGTGCAGAATTCTGAAGGACCTGAAAGCTCACCTTTTTAATCTTTCAGAGAGGTTGTCTTTCACTCTCACTTTTGATTCTACTCATGGACCACACAGCTAAGTCCGTCCCTCCTTCTTTCCTTCTTACTTACCTGTGTGTAAAGTGGCCTCTGGATCATGTAAATGATTTTTGCTAAGACTGAAGAGCAGACTTAGCATAAATCCAGTGTAGGTTTCCTCTGCTAAACCAGTGACCTTATCAAAATCTCCCTAAAGTGTATCTGATGAAGGAATGTGCTTGAGGCTAACACACAATTAGCTTACCTGTCAAGCCAACGTCTTCATTCTTACTATACTCTGTCAGTGCCAGCAGGATAACTGAAATTGATATTGGCTTGTAGATACATTTCCAAATTAAGAAAGGATCTTTAGGATGATTCATATAACCATTGGGGATGATTTATACATTAACTTTTTTGAGGGCCTTCTCAGTGGAACATGACTTAGAATGAGTAATGTAAATAAATAAATTTGTGCTGCTTTTTAGGATGCTTGGTATATGTTAACTAAGGAGGTGTAAAAGAGCTTAGAGGAGTTACTTCAGCTCCTGGAATTCTCTGGAATACTAGCTGGACAGTTCTGAGAACTGTCCAAAAATGTAACTTTTCCAAGCTCTGAAAAACAAACCCACTTATAACAATAGCCCTTGCACATAGGCATAACCAGCTGGTTGTCAGGAACTCTCTGCCAGATTTTGGTACAGGCAGGATGTGACTTTGTTTGAATTCCTGTAAATGCTAAAAAAAATAAGTTTACAAGTCCTAAGCAGAAGGTTTGAACTTACACATTGCAGAAGTACCATGTGATTGGTTGGCAGCTGGCAGAGAATTGAAATCCGTAGTTTTTCAAGAGCTGCCCCACTGGATTGTGTGAATCAACCTTCAAGAGTCTAACTAAATGTTGGCACCTAATCAGAGACTTGGGTTAAATTGCTTGAATGAAAAGTCCATTTTTTTCCTGAGCTATAGCAGCTGCTGAATTTAATTTGGAAACAATACAGTAGAGTGCTGCGACAGCATTGTTCGTAACCTTTGCTTATCAGTGAATTATCTGGGTGATCAACCCAGGAAAATGGGCCAGCATTAGTTCACATTCTTCTATATATCTAGGCAGTGCCAGCCTTACTTTGAGGCAGAATATGGCAAATCATTTGAGATGTCATTGAAAAGGCAGTAGCTTGTTAGTTATTTAAGTTATTGTTGTTAGGCTTTTAAGGTAAAGGTAAAAGTAAAGGTTGCCCTTGCTTGAAAGTCAGTTGTATCTGACTAGGGTTTAGTCCTCATCCCTGTTTATAGCCAAAGAGCCAGTGCTGTCTGCATCTGCAGATGTTTCCATGGACATGTGGAAGGCATGACTAGACACCATAGTGCACGGAATGCTGTTTACCTTTCCACCAAAGTAGTACCTATTTATCTACTTGCAATTTCTTGTTTTCGAACTGTTAGGTTGACAGGAACTGGGACAGAGATGGAAGCTCACTCCGTTATCTGGCATTCTGGTCTCGAACTGTTGACCTGCTGACCTTCCAGTCATCAAGTTCAGCGTCTTGACCTGTAAGCCATTAGATATATATCTAAAAGTCTTATTATAAAGCTTAACTGCAGCCTACTCTCCAAAAACACGTGCTTTTATAATGTTAATTCAACTTGGGTAGATGAACAAAGCTGAGGTGTCCAGCATATCCATCCAACTCCCAACATTTTAAAAGCATTTTTTGTTCAAAGGTCCTCTTGTACCCTGTTAGGCAAGTTTGCCATGTTTCAGGGTACAGCATCTCTGCCTGCCCAAATAATTTAGAATACTTTTGGCCACTAGCAGCTACAACTGCCCTTTTCAGTGGAAAAAAAATAAAGGAAACCTTTCTGACATGTGGGTTGTAGGAATTGGAGGAATTCTGCAAGTGCCAAAGTCCTGCCATGTATCTATATCAGCGCACAGAGGTGCCATGTCATTGGCAGTGCAGACTCCTTCAATTTCAAGTTGAGTGCAGTTCCACCTCGTTGTTTGGCACTTACCCCAGGGTAAGGAAGGTACATGCAGTCTCAGGATCACTGGCAGTGGCTCACTCGTGCAATGAGAGCTAGAACCTTAAAAGATTTGTTTCCTTTGAGAAAGATGTATTGTTTCTTCAGTTTGGAGAGAGCAATATTCTAGAAAGGGTGAGTCAAAGTTTTTTGCTGTATCACTGTGTGGGAGTACAAAAGTAAGTACCAAACATCTTTACTGGTATCCTATTGCATTGTTCTGCTGGCATGTCTCTAGTGGCAGATTGCTTCGAACGAAAGAGTTTCTGCTTCAATTTCAGGTTGTGTACCACTCACAAACAACGAGGTGGAACTGCACTCAACTTGAAATTGAAGGAGTCTGCACTGCCAATGACATGGCACCTCTGTGCGCTGATATAGATACATGGCAGGACTTTGGCCGTTGCTTTTTGAGAAATCTTTGTACTTCTCTCCTTCCTTATCATTTAATTCTCTTTTGACAAAAAACAAACACTAATTTTTTAAATAGTTGAAAATAAATACAAGTAGTTATTTGCGAGAAGTCTCATACAGTAATACCTCATATAACATTAGTATCGAATAACACTAAAATCGCATAACATTAAGGAATCTGGGGGGAAGAATTGCATCAGATAACATTAAGATCCTATGGGATGCTTCAGATAACAACCGCTAAAGCCTGTGTGGTTACAATGTATCTCTATGGATCCCATAGGATTTTAACATGCATCAGATAACACTAAAAATCATATAACACCAAGACTTGTGGAACCAGGTTTTAATGTTATATGAGGTTTTACTGTATTCTACTAATGATATTCATCACATATATCTCTTTGAAGCAGACGGAAATAGGTTTTTCTTTATGAAAATCTAAGTCTATAAATTTTTTCACACTGGAAAAACAAGACCTTACTGTAAAGTCATTACATCAAATTGGTTTTCAAAGTCTGGTAAATTACTTCTTCTTACATGTCGTCAAGATGTCTCCAACTTACGGCAACCCTATAAATGAGAGATCTTCAAAATGTCCTGTCCTCAACAACTCTGCTTAGCTCATGTAAACTCAAGCATCTGTCTTCCCTCATGAAATCCATTTAATGTTTGATATTTTTCTTTTCCTGCTGCCTCCCATCTTTCCCAGCATTATTGCCCCCCCCCCCCCCCGAATCTTGCCTTCTCATGATGTACCTCAAGTAGAACAGCCTCATCATCATCATTTTCTCCTCCAGAGACTAAATCAGGCTTGATTTACTCTAGGTTCCATTTTGTACTTCTTTGTGTCGGGGTATCCACAGAGCTCTTCTCCAGCACCATATTTCAAATAAATCAATCCCACCCTGCCCTTCAGCTGTGTTTATTGTCCAGCTTTCACACCAGTACCAAGTGATTGGGAACCAGAGAAGTGTCATTTGAATCAATGGAATTTGCAGAGGAGGTGACTCACTAAGTCTCCATTGACTCAGTGGGCCTACTCTAGTGGGATTTACTGTGCTAAGCAAGAAGGCTTTGGCCACCGCCATTGTTATGCATATGTCGCCAGCTCAAGTGGATCACTGCAGGGTGTGGGCTGATATATTATATTCTTCACCCAACTAATGTTTCCAAAGCAGCACAACATTGTACAGGGTGGCTCATAAGTCCCTACCTGTCCATATTTATTATAACTTCCCCCCTTTCTTTCAGATAAATATGGGTGATTTAAGCCGATTTACACTTTTTTAAATGACAAAATTTTATTAAATTTTCAAATAAAAATAAAAATACAACACTAAAGAAAACAAAATAATCTTTCACATTAACAAGATAATAAACTCAATACATGGAAAATACATATAAAAAAAATCTAACTTAAAATACACATCTCAGTGATATATACAATGCCTGGAGGATTGCGGGATATCGCTGCCATCTTCAGCATTTCCAAAAACTTATTTGGTCTGGTACTGGCTTTGTTCCTCCGCTCCTACTCAGTGTAAATTCCACAAATAATCACCAAATTTTCCAAAATCTATTTTCTTGAACTATGCCTTTTTTAATATTCAATTCCTAGGTTAACTTATCAATTAAGGCAAGTTCCCACATTTCTTTATACCAATCTTCAATCTTTCTAACCACATCATTTTTCCAATACATTGCAATACATTGCCTGGCTGATGTTAACATTACAGATTTTAATTCTTTTTTATCTTCATCAACCTTTATATGGTCAACATCAGTCAGTAGCACTGTACTTGGCCCCAGCTCATGCCGCATCCCCAATTTTTTTGAAATTTCTTCTTCTGTTTTCCCTTAAAAAACTTTTACCATGTTACAACTCTACCACATATGTTCCCTTTATTTTTTTACATCTCCAACACTTATCACTTGTATTTTTGTCTATCTGATGCAGCCTAACTGGGGTCAAGTATCATCTCCATAGCAATTTATAATTATGTTCTTTTACTCTTACAGACATTGTTCTCATAATTCTTTTCCATTTCCCCCCATGATAAATCAGTGATTTTAACATTCAAGTCCTGTTCCCAAATACTTTTTAAGGTTTCTTGTGGTCTACCTTCTTTATTTAACATGTTATAAATTTTACGTATCAAGCCCTTAATTCCCTCTTCTCCCTTTCTTATTTTTAGTATCAATTCTTCAAATTAAGTTTTTTCCCTTTCTAAACTGATTTCATTTAAATATTTGCTATTCCATTTGTTTACTAATATAATTTGAAACCAATTCAATTTCATCTGTGTAAATATCTCCATCTTCCTCTCTCTGTCTCTACAGGCCCGAGTCCAGTCCTTCAGCATAGTCACTCCATTTCCAATGAGAATTTTCTGCAACCTGCTATCCAGTGGTGGGATGTAAAAAAATTTACTACCCCACCGTGATGTCATCACAGTGTGGGCGGAGCCAAATAAAAAATAAATAATAATAATATAATAAAATAAAAATAAGCATGCGCGCACACGCACACACAAACACACACACCTCAACCCACCCACCCACAACACAAGGACAGCAAGGAGGCCATGCATACGCACCAATCACTGTAGGCATGCATGCACACCAAGTGCTTGGCATGCATGCACAGTGGGGGAACCAGTCAAAAGGTAAGCCCCGAAGGTGGTTCCCCCCAAAAGCTGCTACAGGTTCTCTGGGACACTGGGGAAAGTTACTACCGGTTCTGGTGACCTGGTGAGAACCTGTTACATCCCATCACTGCTGCTATCTAATTTTATTGGATTTTTTAAAATATCAAGCCCATTTACCCTTGAAGAGCATATTGTGACAAGTATGTGGTACATGAGCACAAGAATACTGGTGACACCCTGAATACAATAAGTGGCAAATTTAGAGAAAGATTCAATAGGGCCACCCTGTAGAATGCCCTCTTCACTAGATCATATTTGTAATGCTGATTGGAATATTATCTTGCTATTATACTGTTACATTTTTTATATATTGTATGTTTCTGCCTTTATTGTTGGACTCTATTGATCGACTGTATATTAATTATGTTGTACACCGCCCTGAGTTGGTCACACCAAGTAGGGCGGTATAGAAATCCAATAAATAAATAAATAAATAAATAAATCTACTGAGATCTTGAAGGCTTTGACCAGCCCAGGTGGTAATGCAATAGCTTAGCTTAATAACAAAAGATGGTTCTTGAAATCATGCTGCAGTGTTTTGTGGGATGTTAAATAAATTCAAATCCATAGCCTTATCTTGTAGCAAGAATATATCAATCTTCTTAGCTTTCTTTAATTGGAATAATTTTGGGACATATGTGCAATTAATGAAATTTTCTTAAATATATAAATAAACTATTGACTGCTGGTAAATTGTGGGACATATGTGGAGTTAATTAAAGAAGAAGCAATGTATAGATAAGGCCATTCCTGTACCAGTTTCCTCCAACTTCACTAATGACAGAAGACCTCACCACCTGATTGCTTTTTGAATTTTTTTTAAAAAAACTCTTCAGATGGAAAACTTAATTTTAGTCATGACATGCACCATAATTAATTGCACATAATTTGAGAGTGCAGCTTTCCCACCTATGATAGGGAAAAGGGAGTGTGGAAGGTGTTGATATTTCCACTGATGGTTGAACATTTATTTTCCACATCATTTTGACATCAGTGGTAATTGCCACTCCTGAAATATTTTCTTGCTGCCATTGCAAGGAAATTGTTAGGGACAAATTAATTATGAAAACTCTTGTTCTGGCGGATTAATAAACCGATGGGAGAGATTTCTGCCTGTCTTCTGTAATTTTTGGCTGGCTCTGAGCCTGGCATTTTGTGTATTATAAACTAAATCTTCCCCAGATACTTGATGTAGGGTATGTTATCTCTACACACCAGGAAACTAGCATATCAGCTTATTCTCTAAGGCAAATTGCAAAATTAATAACAGTAGTCATGGGCCAATCTAAGAATCGAATATTTCCAGTACAAGCTACTTTTTTTCCTTTTTTTTTTTTTTTTTTTAAAAAGGAATTTTGTTTACTAGAACTTGCAACTTTCACTTAAATAAATGTATCCCTCCTGGCGCAATCTGTACAGTACTGTATATGATATTTTACAGGGGCCCACAAAGGTTCTGGACTCCTTCAGAATTAATTCCTTCCTCACTTCCATGGGTACCCAATGTGGTGTAGTGGATAGATTGACAGACACATACTCAGACTCTGGCAATTGGGTTTTTAATGCCCACTTGTCTTTGGAGATTGACTGAGGAAGTAAAACTGGTCAAACCACTCATTAAATATTTCACTTCTTTTGAAAGCCCTCTTAGGTCTGTATAAGTCAGTTGCGACTTGATGGCACATAACTAACACTTTCTTATGGAATTTTGCTCAATTTTTGGGGATTTTTAAAATTGGTGTGTGTGTATGTTTACATGTTGTGCCCCCCCTCCAACTTTGGATCCTTTCTCCCTTGGGCTTAAACAATTTTATATAGTCTTACATACCAATTTATTACATTATTTATGTATTTACATGGTAATTTTAAGAGCAAAAGCTGGTTTATAAATAAAATTACAATTTTTCTAAATATAAAACAGAATGTAATCTAACAGCGTAGGTCTGGCCAGATTATCCTGCTATGGTAGTAGAGTAGACCATACTGCCAGCAACTCAATGCCGAGTGTCAGGTGGCAGTTAACTAACCTGACAACCCTCAGGACTAACAGTCTTGGATCCTGAAGTCCACAGAGAAGGGCAGTGGTGCCCAAACCTTTTATTTTGCTGGCTGGTCTTGTCCCCAACACACAGCTGCGGGAGCCGGAGGCAGGCTGCTCCCGCTGCTGACAGTTTTGATGTCAGCAGTGGCGGCGGCGGTGATCACGCTTAGTCCTGGCTGTTCTGAGCAGCCTCTTGCTTGGTCCCATCCCCTCTGCAGCCTTTGCCAAAGCTGATCGTGCATGGGGGAAATTTTCAGAGCCTCTTGTGTTTCAAAATCTGTGGCGCTGGAAGGGTAAACCTGGTGCACTGTGGTGATGTCATCCTGGACGCACCAGCGCCACTAATTTCGAAACACAGGAGGCTCTGAAAATTTCCCTGAGGTTGTGATCGACTTTGGCAAAAGGCTGCAGAGGGGATGGGACCAAGCAAGAGGTTGCTCAGAGAAGCCCGAACAAAGCGTGATTGCTGCCTCCGCTACCACCACTGCTGATGTCATGCGGTGGGGGTGGGTGGGGTGGTGGTCCACAGTGAGCCCGGGTGTTCAGTGTGGGCTGCATTAATGATATGCAGGGGCCTGATATCCAGGCCGGCTTAAAGAGGACACTATGGTGGCCAGCGGTGGGATTTCACCACTCCCACCCCCTGGACTTGCCTTTGGCTAGGGCGGAGAGGCCATCGCAGTATGGTTGTATATCTTTGTTATTGTTTATGGGCCGTTTTTGTAGGATGTGTATTTTATAATTTTTGTGTATATTGTATTGTTATGTATTGAGTACTGTATCATTGTTATGCGTGTTTTTTGTTGGATGTGTATTGTATAGTTGTGCACATTGTATTATTGTACAATGGGGCGGCATAGAAAACTAAAAATTAAATTAAATTAAATTAGTTTGGGAGCCTCTGGAGAATGGTGATGGTCCCCAAGTGGATTAAATCCCATTTGAGTCCATCTTGATGTAGGGCAACAGCTTCATCAGTACTGGCCTGGGCCCAATGAGGACTTTGCATGCCAAAAGGGTTCAGGACCAGAAGGTGACTTGCGGAACTGGATCAGTGGTACTGGTGTCATGCTGTGATGCAGAAGGCAGATAAAAGCCACTGCATTACAATAAAACCCTGACTTACATATGCCTCGAATTACATAAAATTTGAGTTACATAATGATTTTTGCACTAAAACCATGTCTTGATTTACATAAATGTCCCGATTTACATAACACAATTTCCATAATAAAGTAAGTAGGAGTAGTAATTTCCTATGCATTTGCTTAAAGTTACGTAAAAAATCATTTTTCCTATGGGGTTTCTTCGATTTACATAAATATCATTTTCCTATAGGTTTGCTACAAGTTAAGTAAAAAATTCATTTTCCCTATGGGTTTGCTTCAAGTTAATTAAAAAACCGATTTACATAAAAGCCTACGGAACAGACTTTTTACGTAAGTAGGAGTTTTACTGTATATTCTCAGGACAGTCTTCGTCACTGATCGTCATGATGATTGCCTATACTGTATTTGGATTCAGATATGGAAGAAGAAGAATAATCCAACAGTGTCTGAAATGAAATAGTAAGTAAGTCCTTTAAGTTAATGGGGATTCGGTGAGTTAAGTCCTCCATAAGTTCCACTAACTCAGTGGGTTTACTTTAGTTGTGGCTTGGGTCTATCTAGATTTCAGCCATAATGTCATAATTAAAAGTAGCCAAAATTAAATAGCAACAATGTTAAGTTAGCAACAACTTAAAATAGGGTTGGAATTTTATCTAGTTGGCCAGATTTTACTTGCATTTCAGGCATACAACCTGGTACAGATTACAAATTTATTTAAAGAAAGAAAAGTTATAATCAGACAGCAAGAAAGGATTGCATCTGATTGCAGTGGAATGGGTCACTTTTCTAGGAGTGATCTCTCTTAAAGTAACTTTTCTGCCCATTCAGGGATTATTCCAGTCTGGTCCTAAAAAGTGTAGCACTGCCACTGGACCAAAATACAGTACAGTAATACCTTGGATAACGCTAAGACTTGGTTCCACAAGTCTTGGTGTTATCTGATTTTTAGTGCTATCTGATGCATGTTAAAATCCTATGGGATGTATCGGATAACGTTAAAGCTCCATAGAGATACATTGTAACCGCACAGGCTTTAGCGGTTGTTATCTGATACATCCCATAAGACCTTAACGTTATTCGATCCAATTCTCCTCCCCAGATTACTTAACGTTATGCGATTTTAGCGTTATCTGAGGTAAACGTTATCCGAGGTATTACTGTATTCACCTTTAGGGCTGAGTGCTGTTGCTTGTTTGTTGTGCAATTGCCAGCAAATAGCTCACATTGGGTCTTGCAACAAGTGAGCCAAAATGCAAGCTATTTCCCTGTCTGATTGCACCCAAAGTAAGCCTTACATTTATAAAAGTAGCAATTTAAAGCAGGACAAATTTTGAAAAATTGGTTTGCAACCAAAAAGCCTTTCAATGTCTGGACATTTTAAAATGTCTTGACATTTTATTATTGTGTGTACCTTGTAACTTTATATTTGTTTTGTGAACCTCCCTGAGTCAGTTTTACCGAGTTGGGGGGGGGGTATATAAATTGAATAAATAAATAAATAAATAAACAAACAAACTTTGTCAGTAATTATGGAATGCAACTAGTCTTCAGTTGCTCCAGTGATCTCTGGCTTGCTTATCAACCAATTGAATGTTTCATGCATATACAAGGAGATGGAGGCTATAACTTTGCACAGCTGAGGGGATAAGCACCCTCTATGCAACAAGTCATTCTCTCTCTCTCTCTCTCTCTCTCTCTCTCTCTCTCTCTCTCTCTCTGTGAGATGCTTCTTCTTCTTTGTTTCCTCTTTTAACCCATCGGGTGTTGAGGGAGATGCAAGGTTCTTGCTCTGGCACCTCTAGTTTGTTTCTTCCAAAAATAGTGACCATTAAAAAAACCTGAAGCTGATAAAAAGCACAATAGGCATCTTTTGCTATCTGCATTTTCACAGATCACACTGAATCCAAGAGAAACTCTAATCTGCAAAATTGATTCCTTAGGTTAGGGGGATGTACCCCACCACTGAATAGCTGCCTAAGACCTGAAATCCACCCAAAAAAACCTTCTTCTCTTTCCCACATATGAGAAGTCACATTGTGAGAGAGGGCCTTCTCTGCTGCATCACTTTGAGCGCAGAATCTTATTTTCTTGGGGACGGAGTAGATACCAATGATGGAATCATTTTGACGTCACGTTAGAACCTGGCTGTTAACCTGCATTTGGGTGCCAGTGACCATGACTTTGGTTTACATCTGTTGGATTACAGCTCTGTCTTCTAGTTCATTTTGTTTTGTTTCTTTTAATCATGTCAAATTGCTTAGATTTTTAATAATACAGTAATTTGAAGTTGCTTTTATTGTCTCTGCCTGACGAAGTGACCACAAAATACTTTGCTTTATGATATAGATAACTTATTACAATATATTATTGCAGGAGAAATCAATTTCCACTCCTGCTTTGTAGTGTGGTTGGACAGTCAAATTCAAAGGGAACAGCAGGATCTTATTGTGTGTGTTTATGTAGGGTGGGGAGGTGACATAACAGAGGTCTCTGGATACAGAATAGAATATAGATACAGTACTTGCTGAAATGTTATTGCTTGTTGTAGAAGATCACGCTAGAGAGTAGGCCCATTGAATCAGTGGGGATTTGATGAGTCAGCACCTCTTTAACATCTAGTCTCACTCTAGTTGCAATTTACTACTGGATTTCAGCCATTGAATTTCAGCTTGTTTCCCCCTGCTTCTAGAAATCAAATTAGTTTCATGGTTTCCCCAGGATTAGTAGAAAGAAATGAGAGATATACCTCTAGGGAGCACTGTTCTAAGTAACTGGTTCCATTCATAAGCTATTCTTACCATTAGACATTTTCCTTCTAATGCCTACCTACCGGTAGCTGAAAAAAAAATACTGTTCTTTCAGTGTTTCCCAAATGCTGGTTTTTGGACTTCAATTCCCAGAAGCCTAAGTCATTTCCCCAAAGCACTGATCAGTCAATGTACTGACAGGCTTCTGGGAATTGAAGTCCACTAGTGGGCTGTGTACCCCTTGTTGGGAACCACTGCCGGGGAGGTCCACAGCTTGGAAGAGGTACTGACTAGGAGTTCTCCTCCCTCAAGGTAGCTTTTGCAGGTTCTGCTTTCTGGTCAACAAAAAGCCAAATAAAAAGTATTGCCTGCTTTTTCTGTAAGAAGCTTCCAGGGATTTTAAGAATGCCACTATGTCTTCCTTAAATCTTCTTTTCTAATGCAAAACATATCAATTCATTGTACATGTCTGCAGGCAGAAATTTCAGTGAAGCATGTGTTACTATCCTGCAATTGTCTTGGCTCAGGAAAACAGAACATGACACAGTCAAATATGTTATAGCTGACAATTGCTGAATATTTAATAGTGCTTGTTGCTTATCTATAAATTTGCATAAGACTAGTAGAATAAAACTCCTGTGGGCAACCAAGGGATAGTGGAGGGAGGGCTTACAAGTCAAAGCACCAGGATGTTTTGATTAATAGAGGCAGTGATGGAATCTATCTTTCTTATTAGACTTCCTTGTTTCCTCTGAGACTAGTTGTCATACTCATAGTAATAGGGTATCCTAGAGTGGGCGGGCAGGGAGAATAGATTTGCCCAGTAGTAATATATCATGAGAAACTATTGGTGGTTCTGAAAGGAATAGGGGTGCCTCAACAATTGATTGATCTGATGTGTAACCTACACTCTGGACAAGAAGCTACCGTTAGGGCAGAATTTAGAGAGACAGAATGATGGATGGAGCAGGGATAAATTTTATCCCTTTATCTGTTCGTTCAGTCTGCACGCATAACTTGTCATACGGAAAGCTGAACTAGATTCAGATGAAGGAGGAGTAAAAATTGGAGAAAGAAACATCAATAATTTAAGATACACAGACGCCACCATCTTGCTGTCTGAAAACAGCAGTGACTTGGAATGACTTTTAATGAAAGTGAAAGAAGAATGTGCCAAAGCAGGACTGCAGCTGAACATTAAGAAAACAATAATTATCGCTACAGAAGATCTACATAACTTTAAAGTTGACAGTGAAGAAATAGTAAAAGAGTTTCCATAGCTTGGCTCAATCACCAATCCAAATGGGGACTGCGGCCAGGAAATCAGTAGCAGACTGAGACTTGGAAGAGTAGCAATATAGGAATTGGAAAAGATCATGAAGTATAAGGCTGTTTCATTCACACTATTGTTTTCCTGATCACCATGTATGGATGCAAAAGCTGGACAGATTTTGTTTTATTAATTTGAAATGTGTTGCTGGAAGAGTGCTCTGCAGATACCCTGGGCTGCCAGAAAGATGTACAAGTGAGTCTTAGAACAAATCACGCCTGAACTGTCTCTGGAGGCAAAAACGATGAAACCGAGGCTGTCTTACTTTGGACACATAATGAAAAGGCAACATTATTTGGAAAATACAGTAATACTGAGAAAGGTGGGAGGCAGTAGGAAAAGTGAAATACCAAACTTAAGATGGATTGACTTTGTGAGGGAACCCACAGGGTTGTGTTTGCAAGAGCTGACTGGGGTTGTTGATCACATGACATTTTGGAGATCTCTCATTTATAGGGTCACCAAAAGTCCCAAATAACTTGATAGCAGAAAACAACATTAAATCATTGTAAGCTATCTTTTTTGTACTGTAAAATATTTTCAGGTGTCTTGATCAGCTTGATCGTTGATAGGCAAATAAGTGCTATAAAAATACAGTCTTGCATGTTTTTCCTTTAGCGTTTGTTGTCTGTGAAACATTTATTATTTATTTATTTAGATTTATATCACCGCCCACTTGCCATGGCGACTCAGGGCGGTTTACAGTCAGGAAAAACAACAGCAACAAAAACACACACACAGCACAAACAGCTAAACTCTATTCCTCCTTCCGGCCAGAGGATGTTAGTCTTTTCCTTCCCTGGACAGGTAGGGCCCAGGATTGGGAAGTGGAAGCTTCCATCTAAAAACCTTAAAACTGTTAAAATTTAAAATTAAAATCTAAAAAAGATTAAAAACAGATTAAAAACACACCAGATGCTACAACTACTAATTTAAAGGTAGAGAAAGAGAGGAGCTCAGATCATCCAATGTGCTGGGGTCATTATACCTTCCATACTCCATATCTGTTCCACCAGCCATGTTTTTACATGCGCTGTATCTGCTAGTAAACTTGAAGAGTTTTCTTTTCGTGTTGCTTCCCTTGTTAGCTGTCTTTCCTCCTCCTCCCCCTGTCTTGTGCTCCAAAAATGAATGGATGAAGATGTGGTTCCACACTATATAAAAATACATGAAAAGGGCTATTAATTTTATTTTATTATTCCACTTGTATCTCGCCCATCTGGGGGATCTTCCTCTGGGTGGCTAACAACAACATCTTAAAAACATTTTAAAATCACACAATCAAAATACAAATACCAAACCTAATTAATGGCAGGGGAGGTCCAACATGAGACTTAACACTTGACAGATGACGACTCCTTCTCAAAGGCCTCCATAAACAGAAGCGATTTAAGTTGCTTTCTAAATGCCAACAAGGAAGTACAGTCAATCCTCGCATAAAGAGTGCTTCGCTTAAAGAGTAACTCACTTAAAGAGCAGAATTTTCTCTGAATGTTCGCTTTGCTTAACAAATAAAACCAACCAAAAACTCGCTTAACAAATAAATCAGGGTTTGCAATCCCCCCCACAATTGGTCACTTACAATGGTGTTTTGCTTAAAGAGCAAACTCGCTTAAAGAGCAATCCTGTGGAACCCATTATGCTCTTTAAGCGAGGTACAACTGTAGTCTGATGCGACTCCATCTGGAGTTCCATAGGTTTGGCACCGCCACCAAAAAGGCTCTTCTCCAGGTCTTAGCCTTCCATGTCAATTTCGGCATCGGCACCTGGAGCTGACCCATCTGGAAAGATGGAGTGATGCGGGATGATGTTCTAAAAGGGAGACACTCTGCCATGTAGGAAGGTCTCAAACCGTTTTGGGCTTTAAAAGTTAAAACTTAACACCTTGAACCTGATACGGAAAGAGATGGGCATCAGTGCAGCCCTGCCAGTGCTGGTGAGATATGGTCGAATTTCCTCACTCCTAGTTGCTGCATTTTGCACCGGTTGAAGCTTCCGTACCAGGGTCAGGGGAAGCCCGATGTAGAGAGCATTGCAGTAATCTATACAAGAGATTATCAGCGAGATAACCAGTGTCATAAGGGACTATCTGTCCAAGTAGGGGCACAACTGACCTATTTGATACAGTTGGAAAAAAGTAGCCTTGCATACTGCCATAATTTGTGCTTCAAGGGTCTTATAATGATCAAAAATGATCCCTAAGTTAATGGTAAAAATGTTGTTTCCATTAATAAAGAAGCATCCAGACTAGTCTCTGTTTTCTTTTCTAGTGGAAGGTGTGAGACTTCTTCTGTGTCTAAGCCAGATGTGAAATTGTCAAAGTGAAGGCACCTTTTAGTGAGCTCATTCTGCAGTTCCTTTTGCCTGACCTAGTGTGAGAAAGATTAGTCAGCACCACAAGGTTGCTGTTGCCAGGGAGCCCCTATTGTGGTTGAAAAATACCATAATTCTCAAGGAGGCTCTTTGTCTGAGCAGATCATTTAATGCTTTTCTCTGTGCTAAGAAGTGAATAACAAAATTTCAATTCCTTCTAATGTTAAGACCCATTTATTCTACTGAAGACTTACTCTTGGAAGAGATTAAAATTATTAGAATTGGTTTGTGGTCTTCTCTTGGATCAGGAACTCTGTTTTTGGATTTTTCTTTGGAAACTATCATGTGCACCAGCACTTTAAAACAGACTGTTGTATGCCACTGGTAGGCCTTAAAATAGTATTTTAACGGCCATAGCCATTGATGAGCTTCTTAAATCTTTTCTCTGGATGTAACATGCAAATACTACACTAAATTACACTACACTATTCTTCTTCAAGTGCCGTATTCGATTCCAAATATTGGCTATCATCACAGTAGTCAGCCATGAAGATCGTCCTGGGAATATAATGCAGTGGCCTTCCATTTGCCTTCCACGTTGCAGCATAATACCCACACCTCTAATCCAGTTCCACAAGTCATTTTCTGGTCCTGATCCCTTTTGGCACACAAAGTCCTTATCAGCTCCAGGCTAGTATGGATGAAGCTGCTGCTCTCTATCAAGATGGCTTCAAGTGGGATTTAATCCACTTGGGGCCCATCACGCTTCCCTGTGGTCTTTGGCACCCAAAACTGTTAGTCATTAGGGTTAGTTAACTGCTGCCTGACACTTGGTGTTGAGACGCTTGCAGTATGGTCTATTCTATTACCATAGCAGGGTAACCTGGCCAGACATGCAATATGCTATACCAGTGATGATGAACCTTTTAAAGACTGAGTGCCTAAACAGGGGGGTGGGGTGAACTCTTTGTGCTGGGGGAGGAAGGAAGCACTCCCACTGGGTTGCTGGGCAGAGTTGTGGGGTGAACTCCGTGCTGGGAGGAAACACTCCCATTGGGCTGCTGGGTAGAGGAGTAGGGTGAACTGTGCTGGAGTGACATGCCAACAGAGAGAGGTGAGCTGCCACATCTGGGACGCATGCCATAGGTTCACCACCACTGCGCTATACAGTAATACCTTGAGATACGAATGCCTCAACTTATGAAAAACTCACGATACAAAAGGAAATCTTTGGAAAAATTTGCTTTGAGATACCAATTTTTTTAGACACAATTTTTTGGGGGGCACCAGGGTGTTTGGAGCATTTCTGCTCCATTTTTTGATTTTTTTGTCGCATTTTGACACCACCCGAAGCTCTCCTTGTAATTAGGAAGTGTCAAAAATTCCCCCTTCGCCTCAACAGCTGATTGTCCAGGACTAGTCCTGGAATTACCTGAGCTGGCCACTAGAGGGCGATGTCAGAAATGTCCCAGATATGTATTGAAATGCATTGAAAACCTTCCTGAGCTCAGAAAAAAAGTGGAAAAAAAGCCCATATCTTTTATCTGTTCAGAACTCTTTCTAAAGTGCACTTTGGAATTTTTCACCATGTTTTCACCACTTTAGTAAGAGTCGAAAATACAAATTTTCTGAGCTCCGAAAGGCATTATTTGATTTTCAATGCATTCCTGTTGGAAATCTTTTTTCGAGATACAAATTTTTCAAGATACAAAAACCCTGAAGGAATGAATTAATTTTGTATCTCGGGGTATTACTACACTACACTACAGTACACTATACAGTAGTACCTCAGATAACGATGAGACTTGGTTCCACAAGTCTCGTCATTATCCGGTTTTTAATGTTGTGCAATGCATTGAAAAACAGACTTTTTTTTACCCATTTCGGGCTCTCTGACTTCCCTGCCAGGTCCAGGGAGGTGGGAAGACCCGATCCAAGCTGTTTCTGGGCTTCCCCGACGTCCCCAGAACCCTGACGTTTTGGCTTGCTCCACTGGCTGGGGAAATCGGGGAAGCCCAGAAACAGCTGTAGATCGGGTCCTCTGATCTCCCTGGAGCAGGCAGGGAAGTCAGAGAGCCCAAAATTGGTTTTAAAAAACGGACTTTTAAAAACCCATTTCGGCCCCCTGTCTGCTCCAGAGAGATCAGAGGACCCGATCTACAGCTGCAGGGTGGCTGGGGAAGCTGATGGGGACTCCCTGTCGGCTTCCCTAGCCACCCGCCCTTGCCTCCGCAGCTGTGGGGTGGCTGGGGAAGCCGACGGGGGAGCCCCCTGTTAGCTTTCCAGCCACCCCACCCCTGCCTTCGTAGCTGCAGGGTGGCTGGGAAGCTGAAAGGAGAACCCCGTTCAGCTTTCCAGCCACCCTGCTGCTAAGAATGACTGTATCGGATAACGCTAAAAGAAATTAGAAATTTTGCATCGTTATCCGATTTTAGCGTTATCCGATGTAGTCGTTATCCGAGGTATTACTATACTATACTATACTATACTATACTATACTATACTATACTATACTATACTATACTATACTGTTGGTGTTTCAGGGCAGAGTGAAAGTTCTTTAAAGGAAGACTGTTTTGTATCATGTTGAAAAGGAGAGCTGAGAGTTGATATACAGTCCAGATGCCCAGAAGTACAGTCATTAAAAGTTCTAGGTAAAGCCAGTTCTTGGTGATTAGACATCTGTGTTCATTGATGCACCATAATCCATCCCATTTTTCCCTTTTTCTTTCATTAGCATATTAAGTGCCACAAAAAATACTGACTAATCGGAGGACATTCAAAGGAGAACAACATAAAATAATCAGGCAGCTGGAGGGATAGTCCAGTAAAGTGGAATTAAGAGCTCTTGGTGTATTCAGGCTTGGTTAACAAAGAGATTATATATTTTCATTATTTCTTGTGATCTTAAGTGGGCAAAGGCAGACCAGGATAATGTTTCTGTTCATCTTATACTCTGAGGGTCAACAACCACCTCTGTTTTTTTTTTAAAAACTGGATCCTCTGATTTTATTTCTTTCATGTCCTCTGATGAAAATTGCACATAAATAGGGACAGTTGGATTTTAGTCTAAATGAGAATCGCTTTTAAGAAGCACAATCCAAAGCTCCTGAAAAGAAGGACCAAGTGAGGTTCTTTGTGTCTTCTCCACCTTCTTGAACAAGGGCTGTGCCTGCTGTTAGTTTAGATTTTTATTTTTTCTTGCAACTCTCTGCAGCACCATCCACTAAGCCTCTTGCCTGGTTTGTCCATCAGCCTCTATGC
Organism: Furcifer pardalis; assembly: GCA_030440675.1. NCBI lineage: Eukaryota > Metazoa > Chordata > Lepidosauria > Squamata > Chamaeleonidae > Furcifer > Furcifer pardalis. The sequence continues at coordinate 33,445,935 of CP126894.1, read as the reverse complement.
CCATTGTTGATGCACCAGCATGTTTGGGGGCAAAATTAAATTCTTACTTGCTGCACTAGGCATTTGTTTTGCAGCTGGAGATAATATCCAATCTGGCATAGTTAGCACTATTCCTATCAAATTGTTATTGCTTCTGCTGTAGCTAAATGGAAATGGTATTCACATTCTAATAGATCAGTCAAATAAACATGATTGATTTGTTAGATCAAATTATTATTTTGTTCATTTGCACAGTTGATTCTGACCCTTTGTGACCCCATGGACCATTGCCCTCCAGGCACCCCATCCTCCACCATCCTCCTTAACCCGCTCATCTCTGTGCCCACTGAGTCTCTAATACCATCTAGCCATCTCATTTTTGGCCACCCCCTTCTTTTTTTGCCCTCCACCTTTCCCAGCGCCAAGGCTTTCTCAAGTGAATCCTCTCTTCTCATTTGATGTCCAAAGTACTTTAGCTTCATCTTTACTATTTGGCCTTCTAAGGAGCAGTCAGGGTTGATTTCTTCTAAGATTGACTTATTTGTTCTCCTCGCTGTCCAGGGGACTCTCAAAACTCTCCTCCAACACCACATCCAAAATTGTCTATTCTTCTGTTTTCAGCTTTCCTAATGGTTCAGCTCTCACAAGCATACATTACCACCGGGAATACCATTGCTTTGACTATGCAAATTTTTTGTTTGCAAGATGATGTCTCTCCTTTTAACTATATTCCCCAGGTTTCTCATTGCTTGTCTCCCAAGAATCAGTTGCCTTTTTATTTCATGACTGCAATCTCCATCTGCAGTGATCTTGGATCCTAAGAAAGTAAAATCTGTTACTGCTTCTACTTGTTCTCTATCTGTTTTCCAGGGACTATAGGGCCTGTTGCCATTATCTTTGTTTTCTTGATGATGAGTCTCAAGTCAACCTTTGCACTCTCATCTTTCAACCTAATCAGGAGCTCCTTTAGGTCTTCCTCACTTTCTGTCGTTAGGGTGGTATCATCTGTGTATCTCAAATTGTTGATGTTTCTCCCAGCAATTTTGATCCCAAATTGTGATTCCTCCATCCCTGCGCTGCACATTATGTGCTCTGTGTATAAGTTGAATAAGCAGGGTGATAAAATGCAGCCTTGTCTTACTATTCCTATTCCAACCCACTCTGTCATTCCGTATTTCATCTTAACTGTTGGTTCTTGATTCATGTACAGATTTCTCATGAGGCATATAAGGTGTTCTGGTATTCCCATCTCTTTAATTACTTGCCACATTTTGTTATGGTCCACACATTCAAAGACCTTGGTGTAGTCAATGAAACAGAAGTAGACTTGTTTCTGATATTCCTTTGTTTTCTCCATGATCCAACATATGTTGCCAATGTGGTCTCTAGTTCTCCTGCCTCTTTGGAACCCAGCCTGCACTTCTGGTAATTCTCTTTCCACGTGCTGCTTCAGTCTATCCTGTAATATCTTGTTCAATTATTTGAACATTTTTTGGCATTACCCTTTTTTGGTATTGGAACGTTTGTGTGATTTGAGCAGTCTCTTGTGATAAACTTCCTGGATGCTATGTTTTGATTCCTGGCTTTGGTTTAATCTGTTGCGTCTGATCTTGTGTGTTAGCTTGTAGAATTCTATCCTCTGGCTCTTTCTAAGAGAACAATTTTCTGTAGTTGTTTTGCCACATAATAGTCGAGCAACTGTGTATCAGATCTATTTATTATACCCTACACAAATGCCTTGAATGAAAAGTTGCAGTCGTTTGCTTGCCTTAAAATCTTGGTTTATTTTTTTGTTGTAGTTTCTTTCAGTGATTTCTTATGCTGTTTACAATGTACATTTGTTCAAATTTCTCTTTTGTTCATTACAATCAGCATTATCTAATGCTTCCTTAAATGTGAAGCAATTAATTCCAGTTCTGGAAAACCATTTTGCTTCATTGTTCAGAGCTTGTCCTTAATTGGAAAGGTTGTGAAAGTGACCCGTTGTTCTGTCCTCTAACCTTTCAGCCCCATTAATTTTTGTTTGGACTAGTTGGTGGTTTTCATGTTTACAGGAAGATGTTCTATCTAAAGAATGGAGGAGGTCAGATGTTTCAACCCATTATGCCTTTCTGAAATGAAGCAGCAGTAAATATAATGGGTCCTGAGGACATCTTCTATTCATATGATAAGATGTATGGTATGTACAGTAAACTCCGGAAAGGTTCCAGGTTGCTGGAGGTCAGAATATTTTGGAGGTAATCATTAAAAATAAATAAAGAGAGAAAAGTTAAGGATTATCAGTTGTAATTTCAGAAGATAAGATCAGGATAAGTTTGTACTGATTGATTTGCTGTCTTGTGCATCAAGGTATGCATAAGATCCTTTTGCAAGACCTGCACTTTACAAGGAAGAAACCTAGCCTACCTGCAATGGCAACTAAAAATTTAGTTCTGTTGGCATGCAGCAAAAGCCACCAGTATCATTTTGTCTGGCATTTTATATCTTGTTGAGCATAATCCCAGTTGGTGTCTTAGAATGCCTCAGACTTAGGACTCTTCCAAAAACACTGGGCTAGTTAGGATGGAATGGTGATTGCTACCAAAAATCATCACGTGTTTTTGAGAGAAGATTTTGTAAACTGATCTTCCTTTTCTACAAATATTATTTTTTTAACTTTAAAAATTTATTTTTGAAAACCCTATTTAAATAACCAGTGATGTCTACAGATGACTGTAGTTCCTTGTTCTATAGCTAAGCTTTATGAAATATTAGATGAAGTGCTTCTGGTATTTAAGTGTTCTTCTTCTGAAAGCTATTTTTGGTTGGCTTATTTGAAGTACAGTAATACCCCGTATAACGCGAGTACCGTATATCGTTAAAACCGCATAACGTTACAAGATTTTCGGAAACATCTTGTATCGAGTAACGCGATTTTAACGTTACACGATACAGTCGTTCTTAGCAGCAGGGTGGGTGGAAAGCTGAACGGGGTTCTCCGTTCAGCTTCCCAGCCACCCTGCAGCTACGGAGGCAGGGGTGGGGAGGCTGGAAAGCTGACGGGGGGCTCCCCCATCGGCTTACCCAGCCACCCCACAGCTGCGGAGGCATGGGCGGGTGGCTAGGGAAGCCGACAGGGAGTCCCCGTCAGCTTCCCCAGCCACCCTGCAGCTGTAGATCGGGTCATCTGATCTCTCTGGAGGTGTTTCTGGGCTTCCCCGACGTCCAGAGCCGGTGCAGCAAGCCAGAATGTCAGAGTTCGAATCCCGACGTTCTGGCTTCCTGCACTGGCTCAGGACGTCGGGGAAGCCCAGAAACACCTTGGATCGGGTCCCCACACCTCCCAGGACCCAGTGGGGGGGTCAGAAACCCCAAAATTGGTAAAAAAAAACGGACTTTTTTTTACCAATTTTGGGGTCTCTGACCCCCCCGCCGGGTCCAGGGAGGTGGGCAGACACGATCCAAGCTTTTTCTGGGCTTCCCCGATGTCCTGAGCCAGTGCAGCGACCCAGAATGTCAGGATTCGAATCCCGACATTCTGGCTTCCTGCAGCATAAAAGAGGGTGGGGGAAGTTCAAAATTAGCGTGCATCGGGTCTCCCGACCTCCCTAGAGCTGATGTGCGCTAATTTTGAACTTCCCCCACCCTCTTTTATGCTGCAGGAAGTGAGAACGTCGGGATTCGAACTCTGACATTCTGGCTTGCTGCACTGGCTCAGGACGTCGGGGAAGCCCAGAAACACCTTGGATCGGGTCCCCACACCTCCCTGGACCCGGCGGGGGGGTCAGAGCCCCCAAAATTGGTAAAAAAAACGTCCGTTTTTTTTACCAATTTTGGGGTTTCTGACCCCCCCGCTGGGTCCAGGGAGGTGTGGGGACCCGATCCAAGGTGTTTCTGGGCTTCCCCGACGTCCTGAGCCAGTGCAGGAAGCCAGAACATCGGGATTCGAACTCTGACATTCTGGCTTGCTGCACTGGCTCAGGACGTCGGGGAAGCCCAGAAACACCTTGGATCGGGTCTGCCCACCTCCCGGCGGGGGGGTCAGAAACCCCAAAATTGGTAAAAAAAACGGACGTTTTTTTTACCAATTTTGGGGTCTCTGACCCCCCCGCCGGGTCCAGGGAGGTGGGGAAACCCGCTCCAAGCTGTTTCCAAAGTTCTCCCACCTCCCTGGAGGCAGCAGCAAGCCAAAATGTCAGGATTCAAATCCCGATGTTCTCGCTTCCTGCAGCCTCCAGGGAAACAGGGCTTTTTTTAACATTGTGTGTTCAATGTATCGCACAACGTTAAAAACCGAATAACGACGGGACTTGTGGAACCAAGTCATAACATTATTCGGGGTACTAGTGTATATGGACGCAATAGGGTCAGAAGACCAGTGTGGGCAATTCTCTGTATGTATTACTGAAAGAGCCAGTTGATCACAGGTTTTGGGGTCACATGTTTTTTCTATGGCTTCATCAGCTGGTTTTAATTTTGGCATCCGCTTGAACCACTTTTCTAGGTAGTCTCCCATCTATAAGCAGAGTGAACAATCGTAGACTATAGAAACAGAGCTGAGTCATCACCTGAAAAAGCACACCTCATCACACACAATACGTAGCAGCAAGGGAACATGAGTGCCAAGAAGGATAGGCTGCAGTGGCTATAGCTGTCATCATGTAACAGCTGAGGCAGCTGACTTCAGCTGAAACCACTGCATCGAGCACCATAGAATCTCACATGTAGATTAAAGCAGGCAGGGCTGGGGCAACTTTAAATGTAATTTTTCTTGTGTGTTTCTTTCCAATTATGCTCAAGGCTTAAGAGTTTAATGTTTTATTTTTGAACTTTTCAGTATTTTAGAGTGTGTGTTTTTTAATGTATTTTTCCTTGTTTAAATGTTTTAAGAAACATAGTAAAACCTCACTTTATGGAATTAATTCATTCCATAGGGTTTTCCTTATCGCAAAAAATTCCTTATTGTGAAGCGCCTATAGGAATGCCATGTGCGGTTTCCCATAGGAATGCATTGGGGAAAAACCTTAATCGCAAAGAGCAGTTTCCCATAGGAATGCATTAAAAACCAATGGCAACTTTTCTGTAGCACGAGGTGTCCATAAAGTGGGGTTTCACTGTAGAGTACACTAGTACCTCGGATAACATTAAGACTTGGTTCCACAAGTCTTCACGTTATCCGGTTTTTAATGTTGCGCAATGCATTGATCACACAATATTAAAAAAAACCCCTGTTCCCTTTCTGGGTGGGCAAGACGAATCCCTCACTGTTAGCCTTTCAGTGTGGGATTCGTCTAACAGTGAGGGATTTGTCTTGCCCAACCTGTTGTTTCAGGGGAGGCAGGGAGAATCTCTCTGCCTTTGCTTTTGGGTTGGGGGGGGGGAGTATGGGCTCTGGTTCAGCCCCTAACCCAAAGGCAAAAGGAAAAGGCAGAGAGATTTTCCCTGCCTCCCCTGCTGAAACAACAGGATGGGCAAGACGAATCCCTCACTGTTAGACAAATCCCACACTGAAAGGCTAACAGTGGGGGATTTGTCTTGCCCACCCTGTTGTTTCAGAAAAGGAGGCAGGGAGAATCTCTCTCACCTTTGCAGAGATCTCTGCCCCAAAGCCCACAGGGTCCAGCCCTGCGGGCTTTGGGGCAGAGATCAACGTTGGGGAATTTGAGGCAAACATTTGCATCACACAATGTTATTTTAACGTTGTGCGATGCAAATGTTTGCCTCAAATTCCCCAAAGTTATCCGATTTTAGCCTTATCCGATGCAAACGTTATCCGAGGCACCACTGTATATTCTTTTTAAGCCTGTAAGCAATTGTATTTTAAAATGCAATGGAGACATTGTTTCAAGTAGCTAGTGTTTTAGATTTTTATCCAAAGCATTTTATACTCTTGTTTTGTGCTCCTGTATTCAATTTTCTTTTTTAAAGGCTATGCCTGCAGTTCAGTGAGACTGTAAGATGAAGATAAGATACTGAACTTTACAACCAGAAGGTCAGCAGGTCTCCAGTTTGAGACCTGAGTGCTGCATGACTGAGTGAGCTTATGTCTCTGCCCTAGCTCCTGCCAACCTAGCAGTTCGAAAGCAAGAAATTGCAAGCAGATAAATAAGTACCACTTCGGTGGGGAGGTAAACAGCATTCTGTGCACTCCTGTGTCTAGTCATGCCTGCCACATGTCCACAGAAACCTATGCAGATGCAGACAACATTAGCTCTTTGGCTAGAAACAAAGATGAGCACTAAACCCTAGAGTTGGATATGCCTGGCTCTTGAGCAAGGGTGACCTTTACCTTACCTGTTATATGTTTTCATTAATTTCAAAGTACTTTAGAGGAACCACATGACCAGCATGCTCAACCACGTGACTGGCACGTGGTCCGAAAAGTTTGAGCACTCCCGACATAGACCTAAGGCATGAAATGGGGAAGAGATCACAATTAAGATTTCTTGACATCTTTGTTTTCTAAATTAACAGTCCCAAAGGGCTACTCTGAAGACAGCAAATATAGTGCCCCTTTTCTCTTTTATTCTCTTCACAGTGTATATCTCTCTTCTCCCTTGCTCACTCATGTGCATGCGTGCATGCACACAAACACACCACACACACAAAGAGAAGCTATTATCTCTGCAGGATGAAATAAAAAAGAACAACATCATGAACATTTTCCTTCATATCTGGTTTAGCCCTAATAGAAATAAAGGTTTTTATCTAAGTTAGGTTTTAGGCTTAACAGATACAGTACTGTGATTCCAATTTAGAAATTTTACTTGTTGATTTCTCCACATGGAAAAAAAGGACATTCATGTGTGTAGTTTAATCCAAACCCTCACGCTAAAATACAGTATTCTAGTAGTTTGACTACCTAGGTAAATACAGTTATCTCAGATGTGTCCACATCATTCAAACTTTATCTTTGAAAAGTGTTTAGTCTATTGCAATGTGACTCCAGACAGTCAATGTATCTGAGAATAGCAATGATCAGGAAATTCCCCCCATTGCCACTGTGGAAGAAAAGGAGACTCACACAATATCAGAGTGGTGTAAGATCACTTTCAGTGCCTCTGTGCATTTTCTTATTCATTTCAGAGCATTTTGCATGGGAAATCTTCCAACATATTATGTTCTGAGTGTAATTTAAAATAATTTTTTAAAAAGAAGTCCTGGCTTTCATTTTTTTTGAAGAGGCCCTCTGCAAAAAAGAAAAAGAAAAAAGAAAAAAAAGGCCATTGTGTCTTGTTGGTCTTTAGATGGGGAACAGCTGCTCCCTATACAACATCCGACCCTCCCCCTTAACAACTCCTATTGATAACTAATCGCAGCCCAGACACTTCTATTAGCTATTTACCCAAAATCGAGTTGGCTAATGAAAATGTTTCTAATTAATACAAGGCAGATTAAAACTCATTACAGCAAGGTCGTTGGTAATGAGAGATAATCAGAGCGCAAATGACCGAGCTTGGAGCAAAATGAAGATGGAGCGCGAGCCAGGAAATTGGCGCCAGCTGTGTCTGCATCAAACTGCAAGGGAAAAGGGAACAGGGCAAGGTGGCTGGAAGAGGCTTTCTGCACTTTTTGTTGCAGACCCTGAATAGCTACTTGGTCGGTCTCTCTCTCTCTGGGATCCAAAGCCTTTTTGCTTAGTGCAGGAGTGCTCAGCCTTTTTAAACTGGGGGCTGGGTCACTCTCCCTCAGTCATTTTCAGGGGCCGGATGGCCATTTTGCCCTTCCTCCACCACATGGCACTTCCTGGTGTGGTGGAGGCAGTGGGGGCCAGATGAAATGGTGCCATGGGCCGCATCTGGTCCACGGGTTTCAGGTTGAGAATCCCTGGCTTTGTGCATATCTAAGTACAGTATTTGGTTGTCAGATGGGAGAATAGTTACCTGGGAGAATTGTTGTTGTTGTTGTTGTTGTTGTTGTTGTTGTTGTTGTTAGGTTAGATTAGATTTATATGCCACTATTTTTGCCGAAGCAACTCAGAGCGGCTAACAATATTACAATTTCAAATATAAAATGACAGAATATAAATATAACAACAAATATCAATAAATCTTACATAAAAATAAAAATACAATACTGTACAGTCAAAGAAATACATTACAGTAAAAAAAAGACATTACAAAACAGTCAGGAAAGTCCTTATCCTTTCCTGAGAGGGAGTAGCTGGCTGCGGCACAGCTGTGGTGGTGGTAGCGGCAGCGGTGGTCTTCGGCCAGTCAGCCAGTCCATCCACTTGGCCCTCATTTTTCCCTGCCTGACTGGCTGGGGAGAGTGTCCGGTGATGGTCTTGTGGCAGCAGCGGCAAGGTCTTTATAGCTGCCTGCCCAGTCTGTCCAGCTGGCCCTCATTCTCACCACCCGACCGGCTGGGGAGAGTGGCGATGGTCTTGCTCTTGTTACCTGTTTGTCAGAATTTTTTTTAAAAAAATCATATCAGAAGTACACAAAGGTGCTTTCTGGGTTGAAAGGATTTTTGCTGAAGGAACACCCCTCAGGGGACACCTGGATGAGGCGCCTTTCATGTCCCCAAGATCTTTTCCCACCGACTTGCAATTTCTTGCTTTTTAACTGCTAGGTTGGCAGGAGCTGGGACAGAGACGGGCCCTCATTCTGTCATTCAGAATTCAGGTTTTGAACTGCCGACTTGCTGGCCTTCCAGCCAACAAGGCGAACTTCTTAACCACTGAGCCATTGCAGTCCTCTTTGTCAGAAATGAGAAATACTATTTAATTGGCCTAGGTCACTTGGACATTCAAGGAGCTATTGTCCAAAAAAGGAACTTTCCCCACAACTAATGTATTTATGCATGTGCAGAAGTTTCCATAGAGATGAATGGCGGGCCAAGAACTATGTCCCTTATGTGTTCCAGAAGGTGATTTTTTTTACACCTCTCAGTGTATCTGACTGAGATGTTAATTCACAGAATATTAAGCAAATAAATGGACAGAGACAAGATAGGTGAAATATTTTGGGCTGTCCAAAAAGCAATGAACTGCTGCCTGCATCATGCCTCACAACTACTAAGGCTAGTTAGGCTAGGATTGCCATATTAAAATTATCAGGTTATTTTTAAGGAAAGGAAAAACTAATTACAGTAATACCTCGCATAACGAATTTAATTCATTCTATGAGACTGCTTGCTATGCGAGTTTTTCGCTATGCGAGTCAGACTCAGATAGTGAAAATCCCTATGGAAAAACTTGCATAACAAGCTTTTTAAGGGGAAAAACTCGCATAACATTTTTTTTTCATTTTGCGAGTTTCCCCTATAGAAATGCTCGCTATGCGAGGGTTTCCATAGGAGAAGTCTGACTCGCATAGCGAAAATTAGGTTTTAGGCTTAACAGAGACAGTGGAACCTTGTATAATGAAGTCATCATACAACGAAAAAAAATGTACAATGAAGAGAATTTGAATAAAAAACATTGCATCGTACAACGAAAATCTCTATGGGAAAAATCGTACAACGAAAGTCTTCTTTGTATGATTTTCTCCATAGTGATTTTCGTTGTGCGATTTTCCCCACAGGGATTTTCGTTGTACGATGCATGCATCCTACAACAAAAATTTTTTATAATGAAGTGCCTTGTGGAACCAATTATTTTTGTTATACAAGGTTCTACTGTACTGTGATTCCTATTTAGAAATTTTACTTGTTAAATTCTCCACATGGAAAAAGGGGAGATTCGTGTGTGGAGTTTAATCCAAACCCTCATGCTAAAATACAGTATTCTAGTAGTTTGACTACCTAAGTAAATACAGTTTTTCATGTCTAATCATTTCCACATGTCCCGCCAATCCTCCTCATATTGAGTTAGTTTGTAGTCACTGGGCAGTTTCAACTGGTCCAGTAGGGTTGTTTCCAGGTTACACAAAAATAATCTTTGTTAACCAGTGGTGTTTCATGTGAGTGTCAAATAACCTACACAGAAGCACCAAATACTTAAATACTTACAGTATTTTTCTGTCTGTAGCAAATTGTTCTGATTGAAGAAATCAAAGTATACGTTACAATCTTTCAAACATGTTTTTGGGGAAGGCAATCACAAATGAACTAGTATCTAACTAATATAAGCTTAAGTATAGGTGTAACTTTAGACTTCTGGTTCCCAACCTTTTTTTGGCCATGCCCCACCTAAGCTTCTCTAAAATTGTTCTGTTTGAGGAAATCAAGGTACACTTAAACATCTTTCATACTTGTCATTGGGGAAGGCAATCACAGATGAACTAGTATCTAACCAATATAAGCTTAAGTACAGGTGTGACTTTAAAACAGTGGTTCACAGGCTTTTTTTGGCCATGCCTCACCTAAGCATCTCTAAAATCCTGATGCCCCCCTGCCTGTGACATGTAATTCTTATTATTCAAAAAGTGAACTTCTTCATGTGGAAGAAGCCTAAAAGGCCATTAACTTGGTCTAAACATTCTTGAATTGCCCCCCTTAAAAATCAAATCCACCCCCCTTTGGGGCATTTGCCGCACTTTGGGAACCATAACATTAGGCAGGAGTCTCACAGAATTTCAGAGTACTAGTGCAGAAATGGGTCTGAAGTTCATTTAATCCAATCACTTCTTCTCTCTTCAAGAAGCTTAACCAACCCAGTACACAGAAAGGCCTTCCTTGAAGGTTGTGGTATTTTTGAACCACAATCAGGTGTACCCTGAGCAATGGCCACCTTATGAAGGTGCCTTCATTTTGACAGTTTGACGTATGACCTAGACACGGAAGAAGAAGAAGACCAACCCATAATATTAAAATTATATTCTGCTGTAAAGAAATGACAGGTATGTATCAACTGCAGTGCTGTCCCAAAAATACCTATAAGGCAATGAGGAATAAGCTTCCTAGATATTCATGAGAATTATTGTTGTGTAGAAGCATGTGCATATTCCCTATAAAGTTCCCGCAGTGATACAGTTTAGTTAGATAAACCAACTCTTCTTGTTTAAACAAGTGTGGAAAATGCTTAATAATGCAAAGCCAGTGACTCCTCAGAGCTCAGAGAAAAAAGGAACCCCAAACCAACATTCCTTTTCTTTTGTTGTTCCAGAAAAAAAATAGGATTTTCTGTCAATCATGTGATTTGCTGGGCTTGACTAAGGCTTTATTTTAGCTTTGACACCAGTGGTACCATCTCATTTTTCATTGCTATTGTGCTTGTAATCTACTTTACATTTTCATTTCTGTCCTTTTGTTTTAACGGACCCAAGCACCTAGCAACTGCCATGTTAGAAAGAAACTGATCTGACTTCCATCTGCCACTGAGCTGCTAGTATGTTTGATTTCATCTGGTGTTTCCCTGAATGTTTCTTCAGTCTAATGTAACCAAAATATAGGTTGAACAGTGGCTTTACCAGCCAGAAACATGTTGTTTTGTGTAATCCCCAGAACAGAATTTTGCAAAAGATGGCTTTCCAGTAGGGTTGCCAGGTCTCAGCTTTTGGCCTTAAGACAGGCTTTGGAGTCCATTCACTAGTTTTCAGGGTTTAGCCCTAAAATCTTATGGGATAAGATATTGACCATTTAACAGGTGCCCCTCCTAATTTTAGGAAAGTCACCTTTGGTACTCTAGGATACAGATGAGTAATTTTGTCACAATATGGAGAGGAGGATTATGCTTCCAATTTTTAATAATAATAATAATAATAATAATAATAATAATAATAATAATAATAATAATAATAATAATAATAATAATAATAATAATAATAATAATAATAATAAAAAACAGGGCCATAAGAGGCTTCAAGGGAACTGTTTTGGTTAAAAAACATTTTTTTAAAAGTTAAACCTATTGAATGTTAACAGAAAACCACTCTAGCAACCTTTATACTGTACTACATAACCAGTTTTTTAAAAATACAAATTAGCTTCTTTTATGCTTCCTCTTTTAGCTTCTGCCCCAGGAGGCATTTCTCTTGGACTGTTGGCAAATCTTAAAAGGGTCTTTGGCTCTTCTAAGATCACTACTTCTGCTCTACATTGTATGTTTGTCCTGCAGGTACCATTTTGTATTTGTGGCTAAAGAATCTGCTCTCTCCATGATATAATGAGTGTCTGGAAATCTCGGGAAATCTTAGAAATATGCTTTTGCTTGTGACTGGTCTACTCTAGTTCACAAATCCTGTGCTGATACAGTGATGATAGTATGAACAGATACTGATTTGTGCCTCAAGTCCACGGGCTCAGATCCAGGAAGAGCTTTATGGCAAGAACAAACATTCTTGAGGGTATGCAAGAGCAAAACCAAATTAGAAGATGGAGGAAGGAGCTCACTGGGCAAGGTACAATATTAATGGAGGATGTAGCTGAGGAACTCAACCTCCGATACGTCACTTGGAGGACCCTAAATAGGCTGAAAGTCAGAGTCCCTAAATGTAAGACCAAAATGATCAAGTGGGAGCTGCTGGTGGACAACAGTACATGGTGTGAATGTGGAGAGATACAGAATCCAGCTCATTTACTGGTCGGCTGATTGCTGCTGCTGCTGCAAGGACAAGCTGGGAGGTCTGTTAGTAGATAATGTAGTTCCTCAAGTAATTGCTGCTTAGTCTGTATGAGAGGGGAATTATGTACATGCTGAAGCACAGATGACTAACTAGCAGGTTTTGTGTGACCAATTCTCCAACCCCACTTTCTTTCCCAAATAATCCTTCCACTTATTTGTTTGGTGATTGTGATGGGGAAAAGCTCTACAGCGATGATCCATGCCAAGTGCTTGCTACCTCATGTCAATTGCATTGTCTTCCATGGTCAAACAACTGCTTGATAATTTGGGAAATCATGATTTGCAAAAGGATAGTTACGTATTGTCAATTTTTTTTGATGAACCACTAAACCAACCTTCAAAGTACCGTACAGTATATGTCAGTGGTGGTGAACCTATGGCACGTGTGCTAGATGTGGCACTCCCAGGCCTTTCTGTTGGCATGCATGTCCATCACCCCAACACAAAGTTTGCCCGCCTCTCTGCCCAGCAGCCCAGTGGAAGTGCTTCCTCTCTTCCCCAAGAACAGAGTAGCAGCCCAATGGGAGCGTTTCCTCTCTCCTCCAGCACAAAGTTCACCCCGCCCCTCTGTTTGGGCACTTGGTCTCTAAAAGATTCTCCATCACTGGTATATGTAATTCAGCCATGCAGCTGGGGTCTTATATCTCTAGGGTCATCTCATAATGTTTTGTTGATTGTGGAAAGATACATTTAAAAAGGCCATACTGCAAGGCAATATGGGATAACAGATGCCATCAGGAAAAATGAGTTTGTCAGTAATGTATAACTATATCACATAGGAGCCTTGGAATATGTTATCATATCAGCATTCCCACCCTCTTCTAAACATTGTTTCTTCTCCAGATATACACACTGATGTTTGAGAAATTTATTTCCCCTCTGAATTTTCAGTATAAGAATGTTTATTAGTCTGGGAGCTTGACTAGCATTGCTTTATAAAACCAAATAAAACTGACCTCAGTTTTTATTGTTGTGGGAAGATGCTATTAATATTTTGGTAAAACTCAACCTGCTATATTCTGTTTTGTCATTTGTTACAGCTGAACCATTTGCTGGAAATTTGAAAATTCAAGTTTCAAAAAGTTTTGCCTTAAATTGCTATTTTTCCATTCTTCTATCTAGATACTAGGGCAGGGGTGACCAACCTTTTTGTGCTGCGGGCCTTACCATGCACCCCAGAACAGCTGAGCAGGCTGGACCACGCCCCCTGGAAGTGGAAGTGAGCGCATTTACGGCTGTTATAAATGCACCCACTTCCACATTTACGTCAGCTGTGGGTGCATTTGTGCATGCATGGGCATGTTTTATGGCTGACCTAAATGCACCCACTTCCAGGTGCAGGAGAGATGGCAACAGGCCGGATTGAATGGCATCAGGGGCTGGGGGCAGCCCACGGGCCATAGGTTGGGAACCTCGGTTCTAGAGTATTAGGTAAATGGAGAGGGAAAACACTGTGGTGGTAATCTGCAAACAAACAAACAAAATCTAAGGTTATGCATGTATCTACATTAGATACATCTCTCTGACTATTGTCGGAAAAAAGATGTAGTATTTTTGGCAGATGTGGCAGATCTAGCCTTCCAAGCTAGGCAGACTTACCTTACGAGAAATGCTTATACTGGTATGTACTCTGTTGCTCTTTAGCGAATATACTATTTGCCGGCATATAAGATGCATCAAAGTATAAGACACAACCCGTTTTTTAATAGATATTTTTAAGGAAAAAATAATTTTCTACATTTTAAATCCCACCCCCATGCCCACCACTGGCTGCCAGGAGGCGATGGACGTATGATCAGAGGTTCAAGATCGCTCCAAAAGGAGAAATCTTGCCCATCCCCCACTGCTGCTGGTTGCCTGGAGGCAATGGGGGAAGGATTGGGTAAGCAAGATCACCCATCCCCACACCACCTCTGACTGCCAGGAGGCGATGGGGTCTGGATCGGGCTCTCTCTCACCTGGCCTGGCCCCCGCTCCGCTTCCTGTCAGGCGGACAGCAAAGGTAGGGTCAGGCCAGATGAGATTACCGGAATTCTGCTTAACTAGTTTGGTTATGTAATGAGAAACAAACTGTATGGCTTGCTACAGCTGATCATTGAATACAAGATAAATGAGAAGTAAATATAAGGAAGTGAAGGATTTGGGAGAGTGGTTTGAAAGCAAAACAATATCATTGTTCAGAACTGCTGCATCCAAAGTGGAAATGACCATAATAATGTCTAGCTTCCAGTAGGAGAACAAGAAAATTCATTTATATGCAATACATGTTGGAATGCCATGTTGTGGTTTATGTAGCTTGAATGTTTTATTTAGGACCCTTTGCCTTAGATATTCTATTCTTTTAGGCACAAGGTTGAAATGTTCTTATTTACCTAGGATTTTAATTTATGTATCATTTAATACTGTGGCCTAGTTTTAGTTGCTTGATGAATTATAATTTTATCTCATTTTTATGGATTAGTGTTCTATTGTATTTTACTGGTGGCGGGTTTATTTTATCTTTACATACTATTCAGTACCAATTTTTAACAAGTTTTCTGTTTAAAAATAGATTAAAAGGAAAGTACGGTATTATAAGATAAATGCATTAAAACTGTAATAATGGTATAGCAAGTTTTCCATGGACAACACAGTGTGTTAATCTGTCAAATAATATAATAAACTAGACTTAAAAACTTGAACCAAACCCAAATTATATTTGTTTGACAGATGTGAAGAGGTACAGGTCAGCTTGCTGGCCAGTGTTCCTTAGTTTTTGTTGTTGTTGTTCAGTCGCACAGTCGATTCCGACCCTCTGCATGGGAATATTGAGGATTTAGAAATATAAGGTTAGGACGAATGGGTTAAGATTTGTAAAGCATTTTGTATAATTAAAATATTCTATATTGAATGATTAATAGCAATGACAACTCTGTGATCACTAATTCTGTTATTGCCTGATTATATTATGTCAGTCAGGTGGTTTTCTTAGACATGACTAATGTTTTCCAATATTTTGGGTTTGAGCTACTGACGGCATCTCATTTCTCAGTTTTTGCTTCAGTTTTAATAAAGGAAATGTCTGTATCATTGATGTTGTCTGGTCCTTTTTATAACACTGCATCACAAAAAAATAAATATTGTCTGCTACTTGGTCAAATCTGTATGTCCTATATTAAATCAAGTGTGCTGAATCCAAATCTGAACTCAGAATTTGCCTATCACATACAGATTTTAAGACGTGCTATAGCTGTTCAAATGGTTGGTAATTGGGTAATGTAATTACAGTCAAACCTCGCATAAAGAGCGCCTCGCTTAAAGAATAACTTGCTTAAAGAGCATAAATCGGGGTTAACAATCCCTCTCACAATTGATCACTTACAATGGTGTTTCGCTTAAAGAGCAAACTCGCTTAAAGAGCAGTCCTGTGGAACGCATTATGTTCTTTAAGTGAGGTACAATTGTACTATATAATCTCTATACTGTACATAACTAACTTTTGCCTCATAGTTCCATGACATTATAAAAACATAGTTTTATTTTTCAACAACATATACAATTACACATAATCCACCTGAGTCCTTGTTCAACACACATGCATACTTCAGAAGTGTTTCAGGCACTTGCTTTTGTCTTTGTGGCTCTCCGCTGTCTCCTGTTGCAGAAATCAGTAGTAGTCACCCATCATGTTGGGGTTTCATCGGCCTTGATATCTTGTTTCCATTGTTCATCACTCACGTCACCCAAATTTTGTGGGAAGAAGTCCAGATGGGAATGTAAGAAATGAATTTTAAGTGACATTCATCAGCCAAGTTGATAGTATGCTGTTAGCATGTTGTTCACGAGTTCAGCATGATTTTCAGCTCACTTGTTACCTAGAAGGTTTTGTGCAACTAGCACAAATAAATCCCAAGCAGCAAGTTCAAGTGGATTGAGTTTGTCTCTGAATGTGGCATTACACATCAAATTGCGGATTTGGGGACCAACAAAAATGTCTGCTTTCAGTTTAGCATCTGTTATAACTTTTGCAAACTTGTCCTTCAGATACTAAAAACCTATACCTTCACAATCCATTGCAACGACAACGTTTTTCATTAATCCAAGTTTAATATGAAGTGGCGGAAAGAAAACTTTCTGTGGGTCAATGAGTGATTTATGCTTCATGTTGTACAAAAGTGCGAAGTTGTCGTTCCCCTTTGTAGCAAATTCTACTCCTTTAATTTGGAGGCTCACAGTTCAGACCTCCCAATCATCTTTTGACATTCAGTCTTTTGACAAAGACAGGTCCCTTATTAGATCATTTAAATCAGATTGGCTTATAAAATGTGGCTTATCCTCTTCAAATTGGGATTCATAACATTTATTAACATTGACATTCTCCTCCAGTTCCTATCTGACATATCACTGTCAGTAACAGTAGCTGTAGGATGGACTGGCACTGGATTCTCTGCATCGTATGGCACTGGCTTCAGAGCAGATTCACAATCAGGATAGATGATTTTTTACTTAGTCTTCTTCGAAAACCCAACAATTTTACTCATACAGAAGTAGCAGTCCGACTGATGGTCTTTTGGCTCATGCCAAACCATAGGCACAGGAAAAGGCATTTTATTCCTTTCCCATTCAACCATTGTGTTGGGCCAGCGTAACACACCTGACAGCAGATATGAGGTGCCCAGCTTTTATCCTGATCTCTAGTTTCAATTCCAAAGTAATACTTGTAAGCAAATCTCACCCCCTTGGTTAGGTTCTTGCCACAAATGTAGCAAAAATTATCTGGTTTATTAACACAGCTGCACCTACTCATCTTTTAGCTCCAAACAGACTCACTATGGCCAAGCTGTACTATCCAATAAGGTGGTTTTGAACTAGAGACAAGCCATTGATCCATCTTGCCTTATATACCTGTTTCTGATATCAGTTTAATGACTTGCCCAAACATGCCCGGAACATGCATGCCACCAGAGGACGTGATTCAGCTCAGGCGGCAGCAGGCATAGTGGTAGCTGCAACTGTTATAATGTTCTCATGTAAGAATACATTACCCAGTTACGGACCATTTCAGTAGCTATAGCACGCCTTACAATCTGTACATGATAGGCAAATTCTGAGTTCAGATTTGGAATCAGCACACTTGATATCATGTAAATAACATGTGTTATTCCCAGTAGCAAAATCATCATTGTGCAAATTTTTCTTGATGGCAGAATGCAAAGAAATATGGTTTCAGGGAGGTTGTCATTAAAACCCATGTCTTTGTCGTCTGAAATGAATCTAAACCTAGCTCACTGTTACAGCTTAGGAAGGTATTGGACAATTTGAACCCTTTTAGGCATTCAGGTAGGGCCACGGTGGCTTAGTGATTAAGATGCTGAGCTTGATGATTGGCAGGTCAGCAGATCAGCAATTTGAAACTCGAGTGCTGTGTGACGGAGCGAGCGCCCATTATCTGTCTTAGCTCCTGCTAACCTAGCATTTCAAAAACAAGAAAATGCAAGTAGATAAACAGGTACAGCTTAAGCGGGAAAGGTAACAGCGTTCTGTGCACTCTGGCGTTTAGTCATGTCTGCTACATGGACAAGACTACGGAAGTAGTGCAAGACCATGGAAACTTCTGCAGATGCAGACAGCACTGGCTCTTTGGCTGTAAACAGACCATACCCTAGAGTCAGACATGACTGGCTTTCAAGCAAGGGAGTTCTTTAGGCATTCTGGTAGAGTCAGAGCAGAGGACACAGACTGGCCCTCTTCACTCTCTTACCGCCTTCCTTCTTGTTGGTTCTGGAGAGCAACAGTCTAAAAAGGGTGCGGGGGAATGCTGCTAACAACCAGTCAGGCTTCAGGTTTCTCAGAAACGTTAGGAAGACAAGAGTAGTCCCTCCCAACACACAACTGAAATTACTTCTTTAATGAGCCATGGCAGCCTAGCTGGACAGGATAACCTTGGAGGCTTTTTCTTCTGAGATAAGAGACAGATGTTATCATCCTAGGCCAGGGATGGTGAACCTTTGCACTCCAGTTATTCTTGAACTTCAATTCCCAGAAGCCCTGATCAGCAGAACAAATGGAGTGCCAAGGTTCACCATCACGGTCCTAGGCAAAAAAGCTGCCCATTCACATAACAGGACTGATTCTCAGATGGACTCCAGGTCTCACATCTCCCTGTTTTCGAGTTTCTTCACAGGGGGCAGAGGGATGTGAAGCAACTTGAAACATGCCTCTCCAGAAATATTAAACATGTCTGTGTGAACTGTGCCAGCAATTTAAAACAGGGGTGCCCAAACTTTGCAGGCCATGGGCCGGTCATGTGGTTCAGGGGGCCAGTCACTATGGACTGTGAGCTGGATCTAGCCCCTGATGCCAATTCACCCCAACCCACAAAGCCCTCGTCGCTCCCAGAAGTGTAAGTAAAACGTGCCCATCCAGGAGTGACGAGGGCTTCATTGGCCAGATGAATTGGTATCAGGGCTGGATCTGGCTCATAGGCCATAGTTTGAGCATTCCTGATTTAAAATTTCAAGCTGTAAAGCAGGGGTTCTCAACCTGTTGAAGCCAAGGACTGGGTCACGCTCCCTCAGATAGCTTTGGGGGCCAGACGACCATTTTGTCCTGCCTGCCACACATGGTATTTCCGGGTGTGGCAGAGGTGGTGGTGGGCCACATGAAATGGTGTCATAGGCAGCATCTGGTCCCCGGGCCATAGGTTGAGAACCCCTGATGTAAAGGATAAAGAAATTTGCATCAGCCTGGGACAAATTTCTAGGGTCACAACTTTAGTTTCTGAAGATCATCTCAAACATTTGGTAAATACAGCAGCTTGAAGCAGCTGCTGTTGTGTGCCTCAAGAGCCATGGATGTTTCATATTATGAGAGAAAACATTGTTATTAATTTAATTAGATAAAATTGGCTAATTTTAAGTATCTTCCTCAACTAAATTGATTATTCGTATAATCAGTTGTGTTGGGAAGAATTTTTTAAATAGTACTGTATACTGTATGTTGTTTTGATTTTAAAAAGCTTTTGAAAATGTTAACTGAAAGCTGTCTTGCTCTTTTCTTGATAAATGGTGTCTGAAAGTTGTTGTTATTGTTTGGTCTTTACTGAAATAGAGAGACAAAGTTGCTAGTGTGATTTTCTGGATCATGTCAGCAAAACACATGAGTGGATCTGGCTAATCTATGCATAGTTGGTGGGATAGAGTATCACCATTTGCTGCTGTGCTTCAAGCAACACAATATCTTGCATCACCCTGCTGTTTCCAGAGATGTCTTGATTTTAGCCTAAGGATCTGTTGCCATTATCTTGTTATTTGGCCTGCAGACTTAATTAACATATACCCATTGATTTTTCTTCTACATATCCATGCCTCCAAGCAGGCCAATGTCTTAAGATACTGTTTGGCTGTAGGGCACGGCTATAGTCACTCTAGCCAACAACACTAGGAAATACTTGCTGGCTCAGCCATAAATGTTAGCTTTGTATCTCATGTGCTATATTATTTTATATAACAAAAAGTTATGTTTAGAAATATTATACTGTACTGTGTAGATGATCTTAGCCTTTGCCTCCAGCAACATGTCCTTACACTTGACTATTTTTTCTGATTCCTTTGTTGCTGCTATTCCAAGTCTGACTCTTCTGCTTTCTTGGCTGCAGCCTCCATTTGTATTGAAGATTGAACCAGGGTATACAAAACCTGTAACTGTTCCAGTTTCCTCATTGTTTACATTAAAGTTGTATATTCTGTAGTCCTGTTTTGGCACTTTCTTATTTCACTTCCACTAAAATTCCATTTCAAGTCATAGCTTCTTTGTGCTAGTGAGATGGCGTCATCTGCATATCTTAGATTATTGCTGTTTCTTTCACCAAATTTCACTCCTCCATCTAAATCTAGTCCAACTCCCCATATGGTCTGTTTGTGTAGAGGGTGAAAAGATGAGAGGATAAAATGTACCTTGCCTGACACCTTTGCCTATAGGAAGCCATTCTGTCCCTCCATATAGATTTAGGACTTTCTTGTCCACAATACAGGGCTAGACATGTAAAGAAAAATATGCAACATCTGCAGCTGAGCCTCTCTTTCATTTTCTTGTGCAAGTATACAGGACCCTGACCTAGATCAAGATCATGATGCATTGGTGGGGAAGGTGTTACCTGAAAATCTGCTATCCCCTTTTTCTGTCATAGGTCAAGGAAGCTGTACAAGCAGAGGACAGCTGAGACCTGCAAATCACTGGAGATGCTTCACTAAAATAAAAAAGTTCTTCCACTGGCAGAACCCCCCAGGAACCATTGAAACTTGAATTTCAGGCAAATAAAATAGTTTTATTGAAATGCATTTAATCAACAGTGGCCACCTGCTAGTCAAAGACAATTCTCAAGCCTGCCTGGTATAAAAAGAATCTACATATGAGCTTCCCTAACTACATTTTGACAGAGAGCTAGAGAGAGCTAGAGAGAGCTAGAGAGAGCTAGAGAGAGCTAGAGAGCCAAAGAACTAAAAAGCTACAGTATCGACAGCGCAAAGTCTTTTTATACAATTCTACAGATTCAGGCCAATCCTATCACCTATCTATTGTAACAATAAAGTTTTTACAATGAAACAATAAACTTGCAGCAGGTGGTCATTTCATAGATAAGTAAGTTAATTTTGGGTTACAAAGATAAATATTTATGCAAATAAATGGTAATGGTAAAATATTACAATTTCCAGGAAAATAGAGGTAAGAGATTGAGGATTAGGTAAAGGCAAAGATAATGCAGCAACCAATGGCAGAGTTTGTTTGTGGAGCCTGTCACCAATGGGCACGCTCAGTTTGAAGACAGGAACTAATCAAGAACGCTGCATGTCAGAGGCGGGAGCATTTTTGGATCTTCACTTGATGAAGTACCCAGGCATTTTCCACCAATAATCCTAATCTTGTCTCAAGGCAGTAAAACCAGCCAGCAGCATTAAAACGCAACCAGCACTATGTACATATGTTAATTTCTACCCTACCACTGACCCCAAAGACAATAGAGAGAAAGAGACAAGCAAAAAGATAAAATAATAATCTCTAAAATAATCAAGACTTCGGCTGTAGGTTTCAGGAAAGGTTGGAGGTGAGTTCCTGGCTTTGGGGCAGCAGATACAATGGAAGGCTTCCTTTTGAATGAAATAGGGCTTTTGGACTTACCCCAACATGCCCAGGACAAAAGAGAGTATTCAGAGAATTCCTGCTTCAAATATACAAAGACAGAACAGTTTAAAATACAACAAAAAGAAAACATGTTTATTAATTTTTAGGACATTCCAGGCATAACCACTACTGGAATAAAATCAATCAGGAGTGAAAGGGTTAAGTCTACTGTGCCTGTTTGGCAGGAAGGAAAGAATGCATTTTAAATCAAGCTGCAATTACTTACTGAGGCTTGGCTTTAAACAGAAGGAGAGGAAGACCTGCCGCCGCCCCCCCCCCAACGTACTTTGGCTCCTCGTCCGGTCCGGCCCGGAGAGTGAGCCCAGCTGCTGCGCGGCGCGGGCGGGCGGCTATAAGACCTGCCCCCCCCAACGTATTTCGGCTCCTCGTCCGGTCCGGCCCGGAGAGAGAGAGACGCCAGTCCCGCTATTACCGCCACAGCTGAACCACGGCCAACCACTCTCCAGTTAAATGTATATTTAATAATTGAAATATTTATAAGGGATGAGGACTTTCCCTATTGCTTTGTACTGTATATCCATGATTGTTTTTTGTATTTCTTTGACTGTACTGTATTTATATATATTTTTTATTATTTTTTATGAAGGTCTTGTCGACCACATTGATTGTATTATACTTGTTATATTATATGTATATTATGTTTTCTATTGTAACATTGTTAGCCGCTCTGGGTTGCTTCGGCAAGGAGAGCGGCATATAAATTTGAATTTAATAATAATAATAATAATAATAATAAAAGGTCCCCCCTCCCCACTTGACCATGGCCTTTTAAAATAATGGTTTGAGATCTTTATACATTTATTAAAAATCAAACCTTGCAGTTTCTATCTGCAAGTGAATCAATCATGGTACAGTGTGGTGTTTTTGGACATATAAGCCTATTATGTTTTGTCGGGGGGGGGGGGGTGAATGGAAAAATAAAGAGTAAAAGCATTTTTATTGGAAAATAAAAAAATAAAAATAATAATAAAAGGGGTAATTTTCAGATTTGGGGTAACAGAGGCTAACTAAGTTTGTTCCAGTATATATATATTTTAAAATAAAGAATAAAACCTGCATTGATTCCAGTGGTGGCTTCTCTCCACTTTTAGTCCCTGTGATTACTTCTAATAAAAAAAGGAGCTTAAACAATCAATTTTCCTGACACATGCATATTGTGTAGGTTTTGTGCCAGTCCCTTTCCTGACATCGTTGGTGTGAATCAAATGTATAGACTCTAAGGACTGAAACAGAGACTGATTCAAACCTCTTATGCAAGCTGACACATTTGTATTTATCCTGCATTTTTTGGGAAATTCCTTAAGATAATTTTTTGTTGTTTCTCCATAATTGGGGGGCATGGGGGCCCCTAGAACTCTATCATTATATCAGATGTGAGGACATTCCTTTGGGTGCAAATGTGAGGAATTGATAAATTATGTTGAATTAGGATTTAGTTCAAACCTCCACTTGAGGAAGTGTCCTTGGGTTAGTAGTTCCAGTTTTTAAAAGTAAATAGTCACTGTAGTGAATGTGACTTGACTTAGGAACCTGGCATCGTTTATAAAGTCTAAACCTTTGCCTGCCACTGTGAGGTCCTGATCTGGATCAGGGTATGTGAAAGCACTTTATGCTCTTGAAGAAAAACCCTTGTTAGTATCAATGGAAGCTTCCTGATTTGGATTGGGAGCATCTGTGTGGAGCAAAGGATGAACCTCCCTGGGTAGCGTTGTGACCTGGACTATCTCATCACCCATGGCTGGCCTCCTGTTTACTTTTCTAAAAGTTTTCGTAGCAATAACTAATTGCATGAGTGGCATTTTGTCCATTTTTGATTTTTACTCTCTTTAATAAAGAGTATATATTCAATAAAAATGTATATATCCAATTAATTTACACTGAACATGGTGTTGTATGTGTGCAAGATTAAGTAATAGTAAGAGCCATCCATTCAGTAACTGTTCTGGACATGAGTGAAATAATTTTAGCCATATGTCTTTATTCTATTTCTTCTTTCTGTCTCTTTGTGTAAATGCTTTGTAAGAGCCATTACAAATAATAGTAATTGCCTATTCTTTATCTTGCAGTACCATGATCAGAAAGTGCATATTATCACAGCCAGTTGCACTGATCATGTACCTAAAAGAGGGGATTCAGAAATTGTTGTAGTCATTCACATGGAAATATTTAATTATCCTGGGAAGATATAGGAAAGACTGCGAAAAGGCCTTTATGGGATATTTAATCATGTCTTATTCAATTCATGATGACAGTCAAAAACGTGTTTTTTTAATGTGAATCATATTTACATGGTGGAACAAAGCTGTCATTTTCAATAATTTGTCGTTTAAGGCGTGCTCCTTTTATGAGCCCTCCCAGATGTTAAAATCTTCAGGGGAGTCATTTATCTCCATCCCATACCCTTACAGGTGTACTTGGGGGTACATGGGCATGGGACTTTTCTGTTGCTGACTCTGGAATTCCCTCCCATGGGATGCTAGGCTGATATTTGTTTATTTTTTTTTAAAAAAATGTAGTACTGTACTTGTTTTTAGTTTGTATATTGCTTTTTCAGTGATGTAAGCTGCCTTGGGTCCTTTTAAAAGAAAGATGAGAGAAAAGTATATTAAATAAATAAATAAATAATCCATATACGTATAACATTTTTGTGAGGCGAGCTTCAGAGCCATTACTGCATTGGTGGCATTTGATGAATTATGCTTGTTTCTACCTGACCTTATTGCTTGTAATCTGTAAAAGAGGGATTCTCAACCTGTGGCCCGTGGGCCGACTGCAGTCCACAGCACCATTCCATGTGGGCCTCCCACTGCCTCCACCACACCAGGAAGTGCCATGTGGTGGAGGAAGGGCAAAATGGCCATCCGGCTCCCGAAGCTGTCTGAGGGAGTGTGACCCAGCCCCTGGCTTTAAAAGGTTGAGAACTCCTGCTGTAAAGACTACTTTCTTAAAAGGTCAATAGTTTCATGCTTAGTCTGAAGTTGTAAACAAAGTATATCTTTTGATGTACACATTTGTTCCTATAGCTAATTTAATAAATTTACTAAAGACCAAGTGGAAAGGTGATTCCGTAGTCGTTCAGCATATATCAAGTACAGTAGTACCTCGGATAACGATGAGACTTGGTTCCACAAGTCTTGTCGTTATCCGGTTTTTAACGTTGTGCGATGCATTGATCGCACAACGTTTAAAAAAGCCCTGTTTCCCTGGAGGCTGCGGCAAGCCAGAATGTCGGGAATTGAATCCTGACGTTTTGGCTTGATGCAGCCTCCAGGGAGGTGGGAGAACTTTGGAAACAGCTTGGATCGGGACTTCCCACCTCCCTGGACCCAGCAGGGGGGTCAGGGAGCCCAAAATTGGTTTTAAAAAATAAACAGACCTTTTTTTACCCATTTCAGGCTCTCTGACTTCCCTGCCGGGTCCAGGGAGGTGGGAAGACCCGATCCAAGCTGTTTCTGGGCTTCCCCGACGTCCCCAGCCAGTGGAGCAAGCCAAAATGTCAGGGTTCGAACCCTGACGTTTTGGCTTGCTCCACTGGCTGGGGACATCAGGGAAGCCCAGTAACAGCTGTAGATCAGGTCCTCTAATCTCTCTGGAGCAGGCAGGGAAGTCAGAGAGCCCAAAATTGGTTTTTAAAAATGGACTTTTTAAAACCCATTTCGGGCTCTCAGAGCCCCCTGCCTGCTCCAGAGAGATCAGAGGACCCAATCTACAGCTGCAGGGTGGCTGGGGAAGCTGACGGGGACTCCCTGTCGGCTTCCCTAGCCACCCGCCCTTGCCTCCGCAGCTGTGGGGTGGCTGGGGAAGCCGACGGGAGAGGCCCCCATCAGCTTTCCAGCCACCCCACCCCTGCCTCCGTAGCTGCAGAGTGGCTGGGAAGCTGAACGGAGAACCCTGTTCAGCTTTCCAGCCACCCTGCTGCTACGAAGGACTGTATCGGATAACGCTAACAGATCGTTATCCGATGCAAAATTTCTTTAGAAATTTTGTATCGTTATCCGATTTTAGCGTTATCCGATGCAGTTGTTATCTGAGGTATTACTGTAATTGTTTCATTTCTTCACACAAGCCAGCTAGTAGACATCTTGTCGTTTAAAGCATAGACATTTGCAACTTATAATGAGCATCCTTTAGGAAACCACTGACCCAAAGTACAGTATTCAACTTAGAAAATTCCCTAAGTATGACTAAAAGCCCTTTTGGTGGAAACTTTATACGTATCACCTGTCTGGGTCACTTATACTTGTCCACTTGAAACAGATACATACAAAGGTCAAGAAGTTTACTATGATTCTTACAAAAATATATTTCCCCTCATAATTTGAATAGTAAAGGTTACACTTGCTTGAAAGCTAGTCGTATCTGACCCTAAGGTGCAGTGCTCGCCTCTGTTTACAGCCAAAGAGTAATCACACAGCACTCGGGTCTCGAACTACTGACCTGCTGACCATCCAGTCACAAAGTTCAGTATTTTAACCACTAGGCCACCACAGTCCTTGAATTTGAATACTGCTTGCTAATTGGTATGTGTAATTGCTGTAGGCTTTACTATTATTTAGAAAAGGTTTAAAAAGTTCAAAAAATGAACAGGAGGTGTATTTCCTAAAGAACTTTCTGTATTGTACTCAGATTGCACCTGTTCATCTTTACTAGCAAGAATAAACTCTCTTCGCCAAACTCAATCACGTCCCCCCACCATCTATTCAGTGTACGGTGTGTGGTTGCATGTTCCATGCCAGGATTGGTTTATAGAGTCACCAGAGACACATCCATCAGCTGAGAAAATGACTTCAGGAAAGAATGTATGCTCAGATACGAGTAGCAGACGATGACAAAGTAGTGTATGAAAGACGTATGCCCAATGAAACTTAATAATCTTTAATATGGTCCAAACCCCGTCTTTCTATTGGGAGTAAATAACATACAAGTGGAACCTCATACAACAGTTGCCCCGTATAGCAACAAAATCGCCTAACAATTAGTTTTTTGGGGGGGAAATGGTGTCCTGCATAACAATTTTCTCTATGGAAAAAATCGTACAACAATTTTTCAATGGGAAAAACCACTTAGCAAAAATAAAAAAATAAAATTTTTTTGGAGGAAATATAATTGGGCAGGGGGTGTTATTTGGATCTGATCACTGATTTGCAGCCTGGGGCTTATGTCTGCATAAATATGCTCCAAACTGAGTTGTGCTTCTGAAAGACTTGTGGGAAATTGTCCAAATGGATAAAAATTACATCTGGTCCCCTCCTATTCCTCAGCTCCACATGTTGCTGGCAAACAGCTCCATAGCACTTCCCAAAAGAGTTCCCACCCTTGCAGCAGAGCTGTGTTATCTCTCCCATTCTACCTGGTGGCAAAGCAGCTAGAATATTTACCAGAATGGTAAAGGTCCCTCTTGCTTGAAAGCCAGTAATATCCAACTCTAGGGTTCAGTGCTCATCTCCGATTACAGCCAAAGAGCCAGCACTGTCTACGTCTGCAGACATTTCCGGTAACATGTAGCAGGCATGACTAAGTGCTGGAGCATACAGAACACTGTTACCTTTCCCACCAAAGCAGTACCTATTTATCTACTTGCAAGTTCTTCCTTTGGAACTGCTAGGTTGATAGGAGCTGGGGCAGATGACAGGAGCTCATTCCGTTGTGCAGTACTTAGGTTCTTGAACTGCTGACCTACTGGCCTTCTGGTCAAGTTCAGTGTCTTAACCACTAAGCCACTGCAGTCCTTTACCAGTAACTATCAGTAAAAAGGTATTTTAAATTTGCATTTTAGGAGTAAGATGAAGGTTTCTTTATTTAATTTATAATATTAATTTCATTTATATACTGCCCCTCTATGTGTCTCACCATTGCCTCTTTTGATCGCTTTCTTCAGTTTCACACTCCTGCACACATCTTAAAGAAAGTAGAAGAGTATCTGTGTGTTCATTTATTCACATGTGTTCCCAATAGCCTCCAAAACAATTCCAATGGATCATGGATAGTCTGTGTAGTTATGAGGAAAAATAGGTTGGACTTTCCCAGCTTGAGCATATTAAGCATACAAAGAATTAGGGTTAAATGATCTTTTTCTTCTCAAGTGTGCAGGACTATCCATCCTTCCCCCTAAAATGCAAGTTCATTTTTGAGAGCTATAGATAGACCACCCTCTTGCTTTTGCTAGCCGCTGATCCCTCCCCCGCCTTTTCTCCTCTGCTGGAGACAGTGTCGAGGACAATTATCTGGGCTGCATAAAAGCTGTTTCCCTGTAATGGACTGAACTCCCTGTACTGTGACAAACTGCCCAGCTGCTCTGGCATTTTTTCTGTCCCTCAACCCGTTCTGCACCCTTTCTTTTCCAGTTTCTCTGGTTTTCTTTTCCTTCTTGACATTCCAGCTTGTTCAAAGGGAAACAGCAAAGAGTTGACAGCCAGGTGAAGGGGTAGCATAAAGTGCTACACAACTATCATGCTTCCCCAATCACACTTCTTCATGGTAGTGGATTCCTGGAGATTGCAAGAACATTATTTATAGAAGCTGCCACTTTGCACACCATTGCCTGACCCTTTGCTCTGCAAAGGTATACAAAATGGCTGCTCCTTGCTACCACCATGAATATTTATTTATTTGTTCAGATTTATATTGCCGCCCACTCGCAGAGACGACTCAGGGTGGCTTACAGTCAAAACAGCAACAGTGCAGTAAAAATCATAAAATAAAACCTCACAAAACAACCAAAGCAGAACACAGACTAACTCCCATCTGGCCGTTGGTTTGGACCCAGAGGAGGGGGCAAGATCTACTGTGAGCAATGAGCTGTCTAGAAAAAGTTGAAGCTGAGGTTTTTGTGTGTGTCCTTCATTGATTCTGTGTGCATTCCATTTTTATTGAGGATGAGGGAAAGTGCTTATGTAGTTTTTGTGTATAGATCACATGGCTATCTTTGTCTGCTTATGGAACTACTACATACCGCAAAAAGCCACCTGGCAAAACCATCAAGTACTGCATGGACTTTTAAACATCACAGCAGCACTACAAATTGAAGAAACTTCTTATCACTAGGTAACATTTTTAATTGACTTTGATTTGGCTACAATTGGCACACCTAGTGTGTAATCAAGAAGCAACAGTTAGGACAGAAAATGGAATGACGGAGTGGTTTGGAATAGGAAAAGGAGTAAAACAAGGCTGCATTTTGTCACCCTGCTTATTCAACTTATACACAGAACACATAATGTGCAATGCAGGGATGGAGGAATCACAATTTGGGATCAAAATTGCTGGGAGAAACATCAACAATTTGAGATATGCAGATGATACCACCCTAATAGCAGAAAGTGAGGAAGACTTTAAAAAGCTGCTGATAAGGTTGAAAGAAGAAAGTGCAAAAGCTGGCTTGAGACTCAATATCAAGAAAACCAAGATAATGGCAACAGGCCCTATCAGTCCCTGGGAAATAGATGGGGAAGAAGTAGAAGCAGTGACAGATTTTACTTTCTTAGGATCTAAGCTCACTGCAGATGGTGATTGCAGCCATGAACTAAAAAGGTGACTGATTCTTGGGAGGCAAGCGATGAGAAACTTGGGGAACATAGTGAAAAGTAGAGACATCACATTGCAAACAAAAATCCGCATAGTCAAAGCAATGGTGTTCCCTGTGGTAATGTATGGTTGTGAGAGCTGGACCATTAGGAAAGCTGAGTGCAGAAGAATAGATGCCTTTGAGATGTGGTGTTGGAGGAGAGTTTTGAGAATCCCCTGGACAGCGAGGAGAACAAATAGGTCAATCTTAGAAGAAATTAACTCTGACTGCTCCTTAGAAGGTCAAATAGTAAAGATGAAGCTAAAGTACTTTGGACATCAAATGAGAAGAGAGGACTCACTTGAGAAAGCCTTGATGTTTGGAAAGGTCGAGGGCAAAAGAAGAAGGGGGCGGCCAAAAATGAGATGGCTAGATGGTATTGTAGACACAATGGGCACAGAGCTGAGTGAGTTGAGGAGAATGGTGGAGGACAGAAGTGCCTGGCGGACAGTGGTCCATGGGGTCGCAAAGGGTGGGAATCGACTGTGCGACTGAACAACAACAAAAGTGTGTAAACCAAATTACACCCCCAATTCCCTGATGGAGAGCCCCTGGAGTTTGTATTGCCTTTGTCTGGCCACAAAAGGAAGCTACAGCTTCAAAGGCCATGTGAGAGCAATTAGCAGATACCCGGCCTCCTGTCCTTGCTGAATGGGGGAGGGTACCATACAATGTGCTGGTTTTTCACATTCATTTCTAAGAAGGGAGTTTTACTGTCCTATCCACAAGAAACCGATGCCTGCCTGCAGAAGGGATTTTGAATCATGAAACTTGCACAATGCTTGATTTTTTGAGTGATCTAATAAAGGTATCACCTTCCTCTTACGTTTGCTTATGTAGTGTGTCTCAACAAAGCCAGCTCCAGCCTTAGGAAGAGTGAGCAGTTAACTTCAAGCTGGGTGGTGCGGAAAAGGCAGCAACAACCTTTTGTGTCTTCTCTGTTGGAAAAACAACAAAGTCTATTCTGTACTGCTTATCCTGCATACCCAAAGCTTGCCTGATGCTCTCTGGAGAGGCAGAGGATGACCCATTACCAGTCTTAAAGTTTTTCTTTCTTCTTATCAGAGTGTTGCAGTGTTAGCTTATTTTTTGACCAGAAGAAGTATCCTTCAGTATCTGTTATCCTGGCCACTTACTAGATCTTCTCCTGCATGTGGTGGGGCATGGATTGCTTTGGATTTATTCACATTCACAGAAAAATTGTCCCGTGTCCAAGTAGTCCTATTCTGCTTGATTATTCTTTGATCTTCTTACTCCACTTCGAAGTCTATTAAGTGATTTCCAGATGGTCCAGCTGGAATCTTGCCCTGTGGGAGACATTCTTTGGCAGTCTTCCACTCAATAAGGTGTGATGTTTTTGCTCTCCATAGATTTAGCCTCTTCTAATGAATATTTAGAGCTTGTGAGATGTGCAAAAAACTTTACCTTGATTTTAGCAGCCATCTAGGACCGGTTCTCAACCTTATTGTTATATGGGTCAGACAACTCCCCCTCAGAGCCATAGGGCCATAGATAGTGAACTCCAGATTTAGGGGGTAGGTGACCATGAAGAGAATGGATTGGATGTGTATTACCTTATTTTGTTCATTATTTGCTGGCACCTCTCTGTGTGTTTCCAGAGGGACAAATATAGACTTCTTCAGTTGGAGTTGGTTTTAGACAGAAAGTAAATAAGAGTCACCTGCCCATATATATAGTTGATTTTTGCAGGTGGAATGGAGGGAAAAGGCCTTCTTATCAGAAGGTCTTGGCTGCTTCTGCTCCTAATGACTAATGCCTGCATTAGGCTGTGAATGTCGGGTCACACCATTCCCTGTTCCACCTATACAAGCTGATGGAAGTAACTGCTGGAGTAACACAGGCATTGCAAACTAGAAGCATCAAACTAGAAGCCTTGGTGGAAAAGAAGAAAGAAAGAAATACTGTACTGTATATAGCTGATGATATGGCCAAAAAATTCCAGCAAAATTTCAGAGTGTTCTGAACCTTTCTCTGTCTCTTTCTCTGTCTAGGTCCATCAGCGTTCTGCAGAACGTCTCCGAGATCTGTGCTGTGCCAACCGGGGCACTTTTATCAAAGTGGGACAACATTTGGGAGCTCTTGACTATCTGTTGCCAGAGGAATACACCAGCACACTCAAGGTGCTCCACAGCCAAGCCCCTCAGAGCAATATGCAGGAGATAGAGCAAGTGATCCAGGAAGACTTGGGTAAAGGGGTATGTGAGACAATAACTTCTTGAGTTCCTGTTCTAGTGAGGAGCAGCATACTGCAAGAGCACTATGTGCATTTGGGCAACAGAACAGTGCTTTGAAGAGACTAGAGCATGGGGAAAATTACTCATTTGGACTGTACCTGTTAGAATCCCCCAACCAGCACTACCAGTGGTCATGCTGGCTGGTGGAGTTTGAGAGCAATTATCAATAGGAGAGACTCAGAATAGTGTTTCTCAACCTTTTGTTGAATCCACAGTCCCTTTTGGAAAACATGAAAAAGTCATCCCTCCTTCCAAATCTGTCTTCTTTTGTAATTTTGTTTGAAATGTCATAACTGGAAACAATTAACATCTCAATTATTATTTTTTTTGGGGGGGAATGACTTACATCTTTACAGCCATTAAAGCAGAGGATCCCAATGTGGGGCCTACTGATCAGTGCTTTGGGGAATTGACTCTGGCTTCTGGGAATTGAAGTCCAAAAACCAAAGGTTTGGAAACACTGCATTAAAGTTATAAAACTGATTAGGTTTTTCCAAACTACACGTACCTCCACTAAATGTTAATACCCTCTTGGATCAGGAATACATCTTTCTGTTTGAGAATTACTGACTCAGAGGCTTTCTTGGAACGGTCATAGAATCAATGTGCTGTTAGTTGCACCACTGCTTAGTTGTTATGCAACTTACATAAGGATTTCCTTCAGTTAGTGTTTCTGTTGTAGAAATATTGCATGTCTGCAATGCTCAACATAAGTTGTTTACCTATTAGTTTTGTGCCATTGAAATACCAACCCTAATAGGGCTTTCAAGGAAAGTGAGATATTTAAGGAGCTGTTGTATCAGTTCCACTTCTCCAGTCAGTTTTCAAGGCCGAGGGATTTGAACCCTCTTCTCTAGAGTTGTGATGTGTCACACTACTTGCTACACTACTCTGGATATCTATTGGTTTTTCTATTACATAAAAGTAAGTTCTTAGCCCCAGCTCTCTTGCCTATTATTTTTCAATTGCTGTATGCCATGCTGTGTATTTTTAGATGATTAACATAGGTACTCTGTTGGATGATGCTTATGCCTTTACTAGTGCTGCACTAGCCTCACTGTGCCATAAGCCTGCTCTTTTGTATATACATTACTTTTGTGATTTATCTAACACTGTGAGCAGGAGGAAACCCAGGTTAGGCATCTGGTCCTTAGATAGGATTGTAGAAGTCTTCATTTCATAATAATTGGAGGCAGGTAGTATTTATTGGGCATATAAAGCTATGACTTTTAACTTATGAATAATTGTTTAGTTTAAAAAATTGAGAACAGTAGTGCATAGCTCAACCTGGATAATTAAGTAAGTCTGAGTGGCCTTAAGTATAACAAAAATGGAAGGACCTGTCAGGAACCCAATCAGTGGCCAGGACCAATGACAATTTGTGATTACAGTGTGTTTTTGCTCCCAGGTTGAATCTGAATGTGCTTTTGATTGACACTTAAGTTCCACATTTTTATCACTAATGAAACAGAGGACAGAGAAAGGTTCACAAACTTGAGAAAAAAGCTTCAGAAAAAATGTACTGAATATCAAATAAGGTCTTAAGTCATTACTAGGTGTGAAATGCCACACTGATTCACACAATTTGTGATTTATGTCTATTAACCAACCATCATCTCTTTATTTTGGGGCCATGTAGAAATATATAAACATTTGCCATATAGTCTTGCCTCATATCTGAGAAATTGGATGTAGTCCACAAAATCTCACATTAAAATATAGCAGACAGTATTTAAGGAGCCACAATTTTTTTGTTTCTTGCTTGAAATGAATTTGAGGAGTTAGTCTAAGTTGAATGCTAGGGCAGATAAGTATGTGGTCAAAATTTTTTAGGAATAGAGATGTCAATGGGAGAAAGACTGCATGGATGGTTTGTTGCTGTTGTTGTTCGTTCACACAGTCGATTCCGACCCTTTGCGACCCTATGGACCATTGCCTGCCAGGCACTCCTGTCCTCTACCATCCTCCTGAACCTGCCCAGCTCTGTGCCCACTGTATCAACAATACCATCTACCCATATCATTTTCTGCTGTCTCCTTCTTCTCTTGCCCTCAACCTTTTCCAGCATCAAGGCTGTCTCAAGTGAATCCTCTCTTCTCATTTGATGTCCAAAGTACTTTAGCTTCATCTTTACTATTTGACCTAAGGAGCAGTCAAGGTTGATTTCTTCTAAGATCGACCTATTTGTTCTCCTCGCTGTCCAAGATACTCTCAAAACTCTCCTCCAACACCACATCTCAAATGCATCTATTCTTCTGCGCTCAGCTTTCCTTAAGGCCCAGCTCTCACACCCATATATTACCACTGGAAATACCATTGCTTTGACTATGCGAATTTTTGTTTGCAAGGTGATGTCTCTACTTTTAACTGTGTTCCCTAGGTTTCTCATAGCTTGTTTCCCAAGAATCAGTTGCCTTTTTATTTCATGACTACAATCACCATCTGCAATGATCTTGGATGGTAATTGACAGAAAATACAAGACATTCTGGCCGACAGCATTGCAGTAAAAGTATATGAGGCAATATTGATCTGATTCAGTGAAATCATGGAAGACCTTCTACTTAATTAGGATATCACAGCTTATGCATCAAACAGAGTTCATTGGCAGAACATTTTGCCACTGGGCTACTAATCCTTCCTTTGTTAGAACAACTGACGGTACAAAAGATGTGTCTGGATGTCAGAAAATCAGCACTTTGATTTCTACAGGTGGTCTTCAACTGAGAACCTAAATGGACGTGACAGGCCATTAGAAGTGGAACCAGCCTAAGAATTAAAGGAGATGTAATTATCCTTGTAATGTCTCTCACATCTTCCAAAGGTGCAAATTTATTGGCTTTTGTTTGGTGCTTGGTCATCAAGAGGGAACAACAGGTTCCCTTTGCATGCTGATTTTGCAAACATTGCAGTTTTGAAAATGTATCTCTGGAAGAGTAATATGTTACCACTTCCTGTTTGCAAAGCTTTTGCCTGCTTTGGCCCTGAAAATTAACATCCTCCAGGTCTGTTGCAGCATTTTCGGATCAGAAAATAGGGAGATAGTGGAACTAGTGAGTTCAAAATACTTTGAAGAGCTTCAGAGAGTAAGGGTGGCCATGGGTCAGGTCTTAGGCAATCATTGCCTTGAAGCTTTCCCTTAAGTAGAACTGCAACAGCAGACACAGAAAGCTACATAGCTGCACTATGCAATTTCCAGACAAGTACAGTACAGTGAGCCCTTTATATTTGCAAGCCCCCTAATTAACCCCAAATGAGAAATAAATAAATCCTTGTAATAATACCATAAATCGTTGGTCCCTTTCAGACAGAGGCCGTGTGGTAGCAAAGCAGCCGCGGCACCATGAAAAGTCGAGATTACTTTCAGACACCCTGTTGTTCTCCCCTGATATCATTTATGGCCATATGTCAATCCACTGGCAAGGATTGCAAAGGATTAGGTATGAAAAATGGGACTGTGGAGTGTGTTAGAGTTTAGACTGGGTGGTAAGATATGGACAGTTCCCCTGAACTCTTGTGTCTCTTCTGCAACAGATGCAACAAAAGCCTTGCTCACAAAATACATCCTTATGGGATTTTAAAAGTTTTTATTTGTTTTGAAGTTTCCAGTTTGGCTGAGGAATGGTGATGACAAGAAATTTTAAAAGCATCTATCAGCTAAAACTAGGTTATAGCAGACCGACCTAGTACGTTTTTTTCCTTTCTCCCCCAGCTTTAACTCTAGATACTGTATATACAAAAGTTTTTGTTGCTCCTGAAGTTTGTTCAGTCTGTGGGTTCCTTCCCTGTTGATTCTTTAAGAATTTCTGTTTGTTATTATTGTTCTATTGGATATGGTAAATGATAGCATTTTGCTGGAACACAGTGGCGGGAATCCTATTAGTTCTTATATAAGTTTTGTTAGAGTTAATTGATGAAACACTTCAGTGCATTGTGGTCACATGCTTGGCACACAGATGTTCCAGAACCCCATCAATTAGCTGCAATTAGCCATACCACTTTATCTACCATTAGGATTCTGACCAGTTAGAATACTTGGTACTGTTGTAATTCTTAGGAGTTTCTACATTACTATTTCATTACTATTACTCTTGAGAGTAAAAAAAAACCAGTAGATAAATTGTTGTCAAAAACAGCTTTGTTCCTTGGGAAGTACTGTATGAGGTCAGCTTTTGGGATTTTCCCTTGCTTGAACTATCTTTGTGAATGGTAGTGAGCACAAGAGGGTACCCATAGACCATCGTGACTGCTGCCATTGGTGTTGCCAGTATTCTGACTGGCCTTTGTTATATAAAGCTTGATGCCCACACACTGCTGCAAGCTACAATGAGTCAAATGTCAGCTACAATGCAAGCTACAATGAGTCAAACATCAGGCTTATCTTATCTGCAGCTTATCTTATCTCCCTAGAGCAGGCAAGGGAGCCCGAAATGAGTTAAAAAAAAAGTCTGTTTGCTCCAGGGAGATAAGCTGCAGATAAGATAAGCCACCCTTCTGCTATAAAACCACACCGTGCTAGAAACTGTAACAAGCCAAAAACGTCAGGATTTGAGACCTGACGTTTGACTCATTGTAGCTTGCAGCAGTGTGTGGGAACTTCAAAAATAGCGCGCATCGGGTCTCCCGACCTCCCTAGAGCCGATGTGCGCTATTTTTAAAGTGGAAACAGCTTATTTTTGAAGTGGAAACAGGAAACCTTTGGAAACAGCTTAGATCAGCTCCTCTGATCTCGCTGGAGTAGGCAGGGGGAATCAGAGATCCCGAAATGGGTTAAAAAAAAAGTCCATTTTTTTTTACCCATTTCGGGATCTCTAACTCCCCTGCCTGCTCCAGGGAGATAAGTCTTTTAATACTAGCGTGGGGGTGGGTGGGTATTCCCCTCCCAACCACCCCTCACCCCCATGCTAGCATTAAAAGGAAGAAAATCCAGAAGTTCTTTGAGGCTGCAGCAAGCCAGAATGTCGGGATTCGAACCCTGACATTCTGGCTTGCTGCACTGGCTGAGGACGTCGGG
This sequence comes from Furcifer pardalis, assembly GCA_030440675.1. Classification (NCBI taxonomy): domain Eukaryota; kingdom Metazoa; phylum Chordata; class Lepidosauria; order Squamata; family Chamaeleonidae; genus Furcifer; species Furcifer pardalis. The sequence continues at coordinate 33,409,458 of CP126894.1, read as the reverse complement.
GAAGCCCAGAAACAGCTTGGATCGGGTCTCCCCACCTCCCTGGACCCGGCGGGGGGTGGTGGTGGTGGTTTTTTTTACCAATTTTGGGGGCTCTGACCCACCCCCCGCCGGGTCCAGGGAGGTGGGCAGACCCGATCCAAGCTGTTTCTGGGCTTCCCCGATGTACTCAACCAGTGCAGCAAGCCAGAATGTCGGGATTCGAACCCTGACATTCTGGCTTGCTGCACTGGCTCAGGATGTCGGGGAAGCCCAGAAACAGCTTGGATCGTGTCCCCTGCCTGCTCCAGAGAGATCAGAGGACCCGATCTACAGCTGCAGGGTGGCTGGGGAAGCTGACGGGGACTCCCTGTCGGCTTCCCTAGCCACTCGCCCTTGCCTCCGCAGCTGTGGGGTGGCTGGGGAAGCCGACGGGGGAGCCCCCCATCAGCTTTCCAGCCTCCCCACCCCTGCCTCCGTAGCTGCAGGGTGGCTGAGAAGCTGAACGGAGAACCCCGTTCAGCTTTCCAGCCACCCTGCTGCTAAGAACGACTGTATCGGATAACTTTAAAATCGTGTTATTTGAAACAAGATTTTTTTTCGAAAATCTTGTCACGTTATATGGTTTTAGCGCTATATGATAGTCACGTTATACGGGGTATTACTGTATATCATACAATGTTGGGAACAATACACTTCCTTCGGGTACTCCATTCTTCTGCAACCTACATCTGCTGTTCTTTCCATTCATTGTTACATAGAATCTCTGGTTCTGGAGAAAACTGCCAATGACCCTAGTTAGCTTGTTATCTTTAGTAAGATTATTTATTTTACGGAGCAGTATCCTATGATTGAAGTTAGGTAAATGAAAGCCACTCCTATAATTAGTTTTCTTTCAAAACCATCCACAATGTGTTGCGTAAGGTTAAGAATTTGACCACGACATTGCCCACTTGGCCTGAAGCCTGCTTGTTCCTTCATGATCTTTCCACCAATAAATTTGGAAATACGATTGTGAATCATCAATTCCAGTGCCTTATAAAGGTAGCAAAGGAGTGACACTGGTCAATAGCTTTTTGCCAAGTTTCAATAAAACAACAACTCTAACCTATCTCCTTAATTTAGGAACCTTAAGTTCATCTATACACTTATTCATTAATTGCAGGAACCATTCCAAAGTTCAAGGACCAAACTACCTTATTTGCTATGTTCTTATGTCATCAATACCTGCAGCTTTATTTGGTTTCATGCTGTTTATAGCTTCCTCCAATTCAGCTGACACAAAAAGGCTATTAAGGAACTCCCCTTCTTGTTCCTCAGGTTGAATGCCTTTTCTCTCACACCTTTTTGCCTTATGTTTTTCCATTCTTTAGCAGCTGGCTAGCTATTTGATCTGCTGCTATTCCCCTATTGTTTTGCTGTGGCTGGGTTAAATCTCCCCCTAAATTTTTAAGGAGTTTCCAAGCTTGTCTACTGTTCTTGACTAATGTGCACCATCATGTTTTCCAATTTTCAGCTAGAGCCTGCATCAGTTCTTCTCCAGTTTCAACAGTATATTCCTAATTCTACAGTTCCTTTGGTTCGATCCAGTGTTAGAAAGATTAGCCAGCAAGGTTGTCACCCTGGGTATGGCTAATTGTATCGACAATCTTCAAGGTGAATCTTTCTGTGTACCCCTGCTTCTCAGCTGAAATCTAAAAGCATACCTAGCATCTTGGCCAGTTCTCTTGGCATCATATCATATAAATTGAATTACAACTATGGCCATTCTTGGCAAAATATGTCCATTTGGTTTGGAAGGATATCAAATTCTCTAGAATAACATGATTAAACACTGACACACTACCTGGAAGTATTGATGTCTGGAGCCATTTTAATAAAACAAAGCAGAGTCCACTTCTGAGGTTACTATAAGTCAGTGGATGAGCATTTGGCTTACTGTATATACTCGAGTATAAGCTGAGTTTTTGTGCCCCAAAAATGAGCCCCCAAAAGGGGACACGGTTTATACTCAGGTCAATAATCATGAGGGTTCTAAGAGCGCGCTGGATTGAGATGAGCCAACAATTTAATTTATTTTATCACATTTTCATGTATTTTGATTATTGAACACTAGCAGCTGCTGCATTTCCCACCCTTGGCTTATACTCGGGTCAAATTATTTTCCTGGGTTTTCAGGTCAAAATTAGGTACCTTTGCTTCTATTCGGGTCAGCTTATACTTGAGTATATAAAGGTACAGTAATACCTCGGATAATGTTTACCTCGGATAACACTAAAATCGCATAATGTTAAGTAATCTGGGGAAGAGAATTGGATCGAGTAACGTTAAGGACCTATGGGATGGATCGGATAACAACCGCTAAAGCCTGTGCAGTTACAATGTATCTCTATGGAGCTTTTATGTTATCCTATGCATCCCATAGGATTTTAACATGCATCGGATAACACTAAAAATCGGATAACACCAAGACTTATGGAACCAAGTCTTAGCGTTATCTGAGGTATTACTGTATTTGGAGATCTCAAATTCTATTGTTTGCGTCTTCAGGTAGGATTTGAAATATTGTACTAGAAGTCTTGGTAAGTCCTTTTTGATTCATCGTCAACCACAGTAGACAAGATTAGCGTTTCCCAAACTATGTTCCATGGAACACTGGTGGATTTTAATTCCCAGAAGCCTAAGTCTGGCTGATCAGTGCTTTGCAGAAGTAACTTAGGCTTCTGGGAATTGAAGTCCAAAAACCAAAGATTGGAAAACACTGGACTAGATGAACCAGTGTTCTCACCTATTTTAACACTGTTTCTCATGCCCCATCTGCTTAGGTGATATTAGCCAGGAAAAAAACATGTCTGGTCCCTGCACACTACACAAAGAGGCTGTTTGGTCTGGTGATTCTGCACAGTATTAAAGTATTACCAGAGTTTTAATTCAAATCAAGCTCATTATTCTGGCAATCTGTGGGGGGGAAACACCAACCTGTATGCAAGGCTAGAACAATATATGTTAATTGCATATTGTTCAGACTTCAGATAGATTTATACTTGTATTTCTTTGCATAATCTCTGTAAGGACAAAATTCTCTTTTGTATTGACACCATAGGATCTACTGCTTCAGACATCTGAGTTTCCACTATTTCCCCCTTAATTTCGAGAGCTGAACTAGACAATACAGGCGAGGAGGCAGTTCCCCAAGTGTTAAAAAATGGTCTGATCACAGGTTTCTGATTTCCCATAGCCTTAAAATTAGCTTGCTTTGTTTTGTGATTGGTCATCAAGAGTTTGATACCAGCTTCATTTGCATTTTGATTGCTCAGATAAAACTCTAGAGGAGGATTGTGTGGCTGAAATGCTGTCAGGTTATTTTCATCTAAATATGTGCTAACTATAGAGCCTGATTTGACCTTGACTGGGAAATATAGTACAAGATTAACAGTTTATAGCACTTTCCAAGTCTCAAAAAATACCTATTTAACCGATGCAGTGTTGCTTCTAGAATCATAGAATCATAAATTAATGGAGCTGGAGGTCGCACCGGATAGATAAAGAACAAAACTGTTTAAGACCATTAAACAAAGAAATTTCCAATACCTTGGACATATCATGAGGAACAACATGAAGTATATTTATGTTATATTTATGAAGTACATATATGTTACTGTACTGTTGCTGTTTTGACTGTAAGCCGCCCTGAGTCACCTCGGCGAGTGGGCAGCAATATAAATCTGAACAAACAAATAAATATAATACTCCAATTCTTTATGCATGGGGAAATGCTTAGGACGAGAGCAGTAGTGGGATTCAGTCAGTTCACACTGGTTCGGCAGAACCAATACTTAATTTTTTGTTGAGTTTGGTGAACTGGTTGTTAAATTATTGGAATCCCACCACTGGAAGAGAGGCCCTTAGATGTAGGCTGACTTCATGGCTGAAGAACCTGAGAGACTGGTGTGGAATGTCTTTGGAAGAACTGTTCAGAGGAGTTAAGAACTATCGCCATAATCATGGCCAATATTCAGAATGGATATGGCATTTGAAGAAGGTGTCTTCTTCTTCTTCTTCTTCTTCTTCTTCTTCTTCTTCTTCTTCTTCTTCTTCTTCTTCTTCTTCTTCAACAACAACAACAACAACAACAACAACAACAACAACAACAACAACAACAACAACAACAACAACAACAACAACAACAACAACAACGCTGTGTAAAAATTAGATCCAGCATGACTTCTTTTGGGTTTTTTTTGTTTTGGATGTTTTACTGCAAAAGGTCAATCCCAAAAGTATAGAACATTATACCTTCCTTCCTTATATTCAAGATGGCGAATAGACATCTGAAACAGTCCTTAGTTGGCTTTACTTATGAACTGAATATGACAACTTACATTTTATGCATTAAACTTTGAAAAGATCAACATTTTACTGAAATATTTTGGAACTGACATGTTGTAAAGTCAAGGAAAGGTGTTAATTTGTGATACATCTCACAGCAAACATGTAGTTTCTAGGCTGTAGAAAGTAAATATTTCAGAACATTTTTTGCAGACCAGCTTCAGGAAATCAGCAGCTGGCTTGCATGCTATCACCCCATACTGTTACTAGAGATAGTTTCCCTGCTCAGAAAGCATGCTGAATACTGAGGTACTATGGATGTTTACTTGGCTTGAGACTCAACATCAAGAAAACCAAGATCATGGCAACAGGCCCTATCAGTCCCTGGAAAATAGATGGGGAAGAAGTAGAAGCAGTGAGAGATTTTACTTTTTTAGGATCAAAGCTCACTGCAGATGGAGATTGCAGCCATGAAATAAAAAGGCGACTGATTCTTGGAAGGCAAGCGATGAGAAACCTGGGGAACATAGTGAAAAGTAGAGACATCACATTGCAAACAAAAATTCGTATAGTCAAAGCAATGGTATTTCCGGTAGCAATATATGGTTGTGAGAGCTGGACCATTAGGAAAGCTGAGCGCAGAAGAATAGATGCCTTTGAGATGTGGTGTTGGAGGAGAGTTTTAAGAGTCCCCTGGACAGCGAGGAGAACAAATGGGTCAATCTTAGAAGAAATTAACCCCGACTGCTCCTTAGAAGGTCAAATAGTAAAGATGAAGCTAAAGTACTTTGGACATCAAATAAGAAGAGATGATTCACTTGAGAAAGCCTTGATGCTAGGAAGGGTGGAGGGCAAAAGAAGAAGGGGGCGGCCAAAAATGAGATGGCTAGATGGTATTGTAGACACAATGGGCACAGAGCTGAGTGAGTTGAGGAGGATGGTGGAGGACAGAAGTGCCTGCCAGACAGTGGTCCATGGGGTTGCAAAGGGTTGGAATCGACTGTGCGACTGAACAACAACAACAACTTGGAAGTAAGTCTCATTGTGTTCAGTGGGATTTACCACTGGACAATATGTGTACGATTGGAGTTTTAAAAGCAATGATAAGCATTCCCTTTTGTCCCCATCCCTGGCAAGACTTGCATTCCTACACATATAATCATCAAGGAGCACATTCTGATAGTGGGAAGGACAAAGCCAGCAGCACAAAGCAAGCTGGTCATTTCTTTCTGTCACTCTGTTTCTGCTCTTTTTCTAGAATCTCTTTCCCCCCTTTCCCCTCCTCTTGCCCAGTGGGCTTTCAGGGAAGAGGCAGATGGACCTTGCAAGAGATTTGAACCTGATCACTTGCCAAAGGCTTTTGAGATTTGTACTTTTTTGCCTTAAAATGTTTATAAAAATCTGTTCCTTTTCAGATATTGTACAGTGATACCTCGTACAACAACAAAAAAAAATTGTTCCACAGAGTTCTTCGTTGTACATTTTTTTAGTTGTACGGGACCACTGGCTGTGCATGTGGGTGATGTGGGGTGTGTGTGTGTCAGGGGTTCTGAAGGAAGCTTCCCCTAGCTGCCCTGACTGGTGATCACGCAATGGCTGGTTTGAGGTCGGAGCAGCTGGGGTTTGGAATTGCAAGAGGGCTTTGCTGAAAGCCTGTCAGAGCTCATTCTTAAAATAATCAAAAGCAACAGAAGTTCTCCTAGTCAGAGTCTTAGCATCAAGCAAAAAAGAGCTCTCCACTTTTAAAGGTAAAAGTAAAGGTCACCCTTGCTCAAAAGCCAGTCATATCTGACTCTAGGGTTCAGTGCTCATATCTGTTTATAGCCAAAGAGCCAGTGGTGTCAGTGTCTGCAGTTGTTTCCGTGGTCATGTGGCAGGCATGACTAGACACTGGAGTGCACAGAACGCTGTTACCTTCCCAACAAAGTGGTACCTATTTATCTACTTGCAATTTCTTTCTTTTGAACTACTAGGTTGGCAGGAGATGGGATAGAGACAGGAGCTCACTTCATCATGCAGCACTCAGGTCTTGAACTACTGACCTGCCAACCTTCCAGCCATCAAGTTCAGCATCTTAACCACTAAGCCACTGCAGCTCCTTCTCAGCTTTTTTACAGTGCTCCAAATAATTTTCTCCTCCAATTTTCTGAACCCCACCCAAAACTAATTTGAGTACTCACCTCAACATGTGTGATCTTGCGATTGTTGGGATTGGAATAATAGAAATGTACTAACAGTGAGTATCTGTGGGAGCGGACTTTACTGCCTAATATGATTGTCTTTTACCACTAATTTGTCCAGTAGAAGCCGTTTTCTGCCTCTCGCATTTGAAGAAAACCTTTACCACTTCATCTTGTTTGCTTGATTCCATTATCTTTCGTATTGAAAGCCCTCTTCTGCCTCTTATATCCAACCAAGCAACAAGCTTGGATATCCTCTCCACATGGAGGAATTGCTCCCATTGGGCATCTGGACAGAGGGGCAGGGGTAATTCTGTGCTGGGACAACGGCATGTGTGTCCTTCTGTCCCAAGGTGAAGTTTTAAAGCTGTTAGGGGTTGTTCAGATACCACGCAACCATTTTAGAGGGGCGGGGGTTGACCAAAAGTCACAGAATGTCGGGAGGGGGGAAAGGGTGGTTCGGTGTGAAGTCACATGACTTCAAAATTATCATTTGCTTTTCGCATACAGCTGGCCATAGATCTATCTTCAAACAATGTGATGGGGGGGGAGTCGTTCAAAGGTCACGGAAAGTCACAGAGGGGGGGAGGGGGGGTCAAAAAGTGGCATATTTTAGGTCGCGCATTTGAAAGAGCCCTTACATTTGACAGCAGAATGTGATGATGATGAAGACAGTGATAGTAAAACATAAAACAAAACACATGCAACTGCTTTTCTGCATCCCCTTTGTTATCATCTCACAGTGGGCTTATTAAACTTTCCAAGCATGTATCTATAAAAATACATTTGTTTTAAAAGTAAAATGAGGAATATAGCATTTAAAGAAAACACTTTTTTCTATAATGCGGGAATATAAAAAGGAGATTTTTATCAATTATGAAAAAAGATTTCAGCCATAAAAAGGTAATTTAACGAGTGGGAGATGGATGACAACGAGTATAAATGTCATCCAGAACAAATGGGCCCACATTAGTCAACTGAAAAGTGACATTGCTGCTGCCTTGGCTTCAAACAATGGGTCTGCTTTTCAAAGCTTGCCAAGTGCTGTTGTACCTGAAAGATGCAAGGTGCAAGGGCAACCCCATGCAAGGTGCAGCAGTTATTGCCTAGTACTGGTGAAAGTCTCACAGGTAAGATCTTGTGTATCTGCTAGGGAAAAAACCAACAGCACACAGAAGAGAAGTTCTGTGAAGATTTCTGTGGCCATGTCTGATACAGAGGTTGATGAGGATTGATGGGAGTTGCAGCCCAAAAGCAACTAGAGGGCTATGTTTTACATACGTCTGTTGCACATGATAGCTCTCAATGAGCCCCCCATCCCCAATATGTGAATCTGTGGAGTTTGTGGGAGGATCTGGATGAGCCAGAAAGGGAAGCTAGGGTAGCAGAACAGAGCCAGGGAGAGCTTGAGACCCAGATATCTATTACCTGTACTTTGCTTGATGACCTCTTAAGGATTAGTGTCCTCTTAAGGATTTTTTTTTAGTGTTTGTGAGTTAGCTATCTCGTTGCCAAGCCAGAGGTTAGGTGTTTGATTCCTCACTGTGCCTTGAAGGAGAAGAGCTAGCCTATGTGATCTTGGGTAAGATACACAATCAGGTGTAAGCTACACAATCAGATGTAAGATGTCTTCAGAAAAAGGGGATGGTAGGCTACTTCTGAGTACTGTACACCTAGAAAATTCGGGAAAGGGTCTCCATAAATCAGAATTGACTTTAAGGCATGTAATTAAAATTTGTTTAATTATATTATACATTCAGTACTGTTGAATTTTTTTGGAATAGTAGCCATGTTAGTCTGTTTTTCAAGCATATCAGAGAATAAACAAAAACAAAAATTCTGTAGCACTTTGAAGACTAACTTATGTTTTAATGTTAGCTTTTGTGGATCAGGTCCACTTCATCAGACATGGGAATGAGACTTCATGGCATCAATTTATACGCATCAGGGGCAGAGTGATTGGTTAGCATAACATATAAGTCAGTGATGGGATGTCCCCGGTTCCATACGGTTCCCTGGAACCGGTAGGAACAATCCCGGAGGGTTCTCCGGGAGGGGAGTCAACTTTTCAGGCGTCCGTTTCCGGACGCCTCACTGAAAGAATTTTTTTTTAAAAAAATTGGAGCTAAAATGGCTCCGATTTACTGCGCATGCACAGAAACTCAATTTGCCGCATTGCGCATGCGTCAGATTGAGTTTCTGCGTATGCGCAATAAAATTGGAGCAATTTCCTCCAATTTTACTGCGCATGCACAGAAACTCAATCTGACACATGCGCAATACGGCAGATTGAGTTTCTGCGCATGCGCAGTAAATCGGAGCCATTTTAACTCCAATTTTTTTAAAAAATTAGGCAACACCACCAGCGATAGTGGCGGCGGCGGCGCTGACGGCGGCGGCGGCAACACCAGCAGGGATAGTGGCGGCGCTGGTGGCGGTAGCGCTGACTGCGGCGGCGCTGGCGGCGGCGGCAACACCGGCGGTGACTGCAACGGCGGCAGCGATGGTGGTGGCGGTGATAGCGGTGGCGCTGACGGCGGCAGCAGTGGCAGCAACGGTGGCGACGGCGACAGCGGAGATGGCGACAGCGGAGATGGCGATAATGGCGGCAGCGGCGTGGGCAGGCGGCACCAGCCCTCCGAGGAGGGCACCTCCCCCGGGGCCGCCGAGCCCCCACAGTCAAGTTGAGGCCTGGCCTGTCCTGGCCGTCCGCCCCTGCTGAGCCCTCCCAGGGGTAAGTGAGGGGTTTGTGTTTGAGGTTGTATTTTTATTTAATTTTAATTTTATTTATTTATTTATTTTATTTACGGGTTTGTGTGGTGGGTGGGTGGGTTGGGTTGAGGGTGTGTGTGTGTGTGTGTGCATTTATTTTATTTTATTTTTTATTTTAAGGCCCCGCCCACAACGTCATGACATCATGACGTCAGCTCCGCCCATGACATCATGACGTCATGACATTGGCCATGCCCATGACGTCGTGACGTCATGGAGTGGTGGTAACAAATTTGTCATCCCATCACTTATATAAGTATACAAATCAATATGGCTTTATACAATTGGTAATGACAAATGATCTCTGGTGGGATTTACAACTTATCTGAATAACAGCCAGATCATCTGCCATTACCAATTGTACAAAGCCATATTGATTTGTATAATTCCTGTTATGCTAACCACTCTGTACTTCTGTACCTGATGTGTATAAATTGATGCCGTGAATCCTCACTCCCATGTCTGATGAAGTTGACTTGATCCATGAAAGCTAACATTAAAATATAACAGTCTTCAAAGTGCTACAGCATTTTTGTTTTTGTTTTGTTTATTCTCTGATATTCAATACTATGAACTCTTAAATTATTACTGAATTTGGCGGCATATAAGACGCATCGGAGTATAAGATGCTCCATGTTATTATGAAAATAGCCCATTATAGGCCACTATATAAAGTACAAAATGCACTCCATTTTCCCAGTGTATTTTAAAGGGGGGTGGGGGGTGGGTCTTATATGCCAGCAAATAGGGTATATAATTAGTTAATTCCAGTTATTGAAACTGGATTTTTGTTGTTGTTCAGTCGCACAGTCGATTCCGATGCTCTGCGACCCCATGGACCACTGTCTGCCAGGCACTTCTGTCCTCCACCATCCTCCTCAACTAGCTCAGCTCTGGGCCCATTGCGTCCTATTGATGTATTTTATTATACAAATTTTTATGTGAGTTACTTTGACCATGTTTTGATGATGGAAAGTAGCATATCAATAAATGTGATGGCGATTTATTTCTATTTGTGTTAGCAGAGATAGTTGGCAAAATGGACCCTGCCTTTGGGTATGGTGGGCTGTTTGTGTTTAGACAGAATATATACAATTAATTTCTGCATGGAAATTGCTTCCATTTTTAAAAAAAATCTGCATCTTTGCATGTGCTATATCTACTCATGTGTTATTATTGCACACAGACTTTGACACAGTCTACGTCTTCCATGTCTGCGCTTGATGGAGACCACAATATATTCTTCAGAAGTGACAGGATACATATGGAAATCCTACTTTTCCCATACAGATATGACACCTAAGGAAAGCACTTGTTATTTTTCAAACATCTCTTGGAAATCTAGACAGATCTCTAGATGCATTGGATAATATAGGTTTTAGTGCTCCAGTGCAAATGTTTGTCAAGGACCAGACCGAACTTTAGGCAGAATAAAACAGCTGCCTCAGGCAGCTAATACTGGCTGTCAAGACAAAGCAGCAACTTGTCAATTATTCAGTGTTTTATTGCTGTATAGTAATTCCAAGAAAGATAGTTTGGGATTTCATCTCAGATATAAAGAGAAAATGGACTAGAGTGATATATTATTTATGCTATGGACTATGAATATGGATATGATATGATATGATATGATATGATATGATATGATATATGATATTATATTATATTATATGATATTATATTATATTATATTATATTATATTATATTATATTATATTATAGTCAACACTGAAGTTTCTTGAATTCTCAGACTGAATAATATGATATATTATATTTTGCTTCTAGTCTTGGGAAGGACGGCGCCATCTATTCTGCCTCAGAAATCAAAATATCTCTCATTATATCTTTGGGTGTTCTGTCTAGATTGCAAATAAACTATCTTACTGTTGAAATTCCCTCAACAATCCTGCAAAGTAGACCATTATTATTATCATTACCATCCTTTTATTGCAGAGTAGAGACTGAGACTGCAAGAAATTAGCTTGGCTAAAATGGTGTATTATTATTATTATTATTATTATTATTATTATTATTATTATTATTATTATTATTATTATTATTATTATTATTATTATTATTATTATTATTACTCTTTCTCTTTAAGTGAGTTTGCTCTTTAAGCGAAACACCATTGTAAGAAACCAGTTGTGACTTCTGGTGGGGGTGGGTGGGGGTGGATTGCAAACCCTGATTTATTTGTTAAGCGAGTTTTTGGTTGGTTTTAGTTGTTAAGCGAAGCGACCATTCAGAGAAAATTCTGCTCTTTAAGCAAGTTACTCTCTAAGCGAGGCGCTCTTTATGCGAGATTTTACTGTATTATGAATGAAATCCAATTAGGTTTTTATGCTAACATAATAGTTGACATTTACAAATCTCAGTGGTGAATTGCCTCAAGTTAAGAAATCAGCATTGGTATTTGTTGTTCTCCTTCTTATATGATTTAGTGTGTGACAACAAATGCTTATGCTACCTTCTTAACATGGGTCAACTGGCCATAGAAATTTTCGCCACTTGCACACTGTATGGTGTAACTAATATGATTTTGGGTTGTAACTCAACATTGTGTCTTAATATTACAAGTAACTGTGTTTGTATTTTGTCTGTTTTTAATATTGTTCTAAGCCATCTTGAGTTCCAGTTTTACAAGAAAGACAGGGCATAAATGAAATTAATGATATCCTGGAACGACGCAGTTTGTAGGTAGTACTGAGTTAGAGATGGACAAACAGTCTGATCTGGCATGAGGTTGATAGCTTGTTTGTCTCTGACAAGGAAAACATGCCTTAGCTGTAATTTCTCCAGCCAACCCAGCAAACATAGAATAAAATCTATCAGTGAGGGATCTTTTCCTTTGATGATTGTGTCCCTGTTAAGCAGCAGCAGTTTGGGGGCCCATAAGTGTAGTTGATTTATGTTAACTGTTCAAGTGATAATGTTTAATCTGTAAAGTGCTAATCTATTTTTATGTTGATTATGAATAGGCCAGCTGTGCCTACTTCCCTATTCATAGAGTTTAGTGAACAAGCCCATTTTACGGGCTGGTCTTGGAGGGTGATTTACATGCAAACAGCAGACGCTGCTTTAAGGAGAGTAAATCAGCTGAGTTGCACTATGGAACCAATGTTCTGGCAGCACAGCAAGAAAAAGCATGGCTAGGGAGGGAGAGAAGGATGAATTGACTGATAAAAGAGAAAATGAAGGGGGAAAGCAGGGTGGTTTGGAGAAAGGAGAAAGAGGAGGGTACACTCCATTACGAGTTGGCAGATGACATGTTCAGCAACTGCAAAAATCATGTATCAAAAGTACAACCCTGTGGCAAAATTTGGTTTGTACATGCAGAAAATAAGGAAGTCTAATACACAGGCATGCGCCGTGAACTGATAAAATTGTCTATAAATAAAAATTGGGATCCAAAGTTAGAGATCAAAATACGAATAAAAAAAGCAAGACTTTCATAAAAATGTGACATTTGTTATGCAGTAGAGCTGTAACTCTCGCTACAAAGATCTGCATAGTGAGATGTTACATATTCCCAGCATTGCTATATGGAGTTGAAGCTTGGACATTGACTAAAGCAGGGGTGTCCAAATTATGGCCCAGGGGTGGGATCCAGACCCCAATGCCAATTTATCCAGCCCACAATGCCCTCGTTCCCAGGAAGTACTTCCGCTTCCGGGAGCGATGAGGGCTTAATGGGCTGGATGAATTGGCACCAGGGGCTGGATCCGGGTCATAGAGACCGGCCCTCGCCACATGACCGGCCCACAGCCTGAAAAGTTTGGGCACCCCTGGACTAAAGCATCTGAAAAGAGAATCAAAGCTTTTGAAATGTGGATCTACAGATGGCTGCTAAGGATATCATGGGTTGACCATGTGACTAATGTAGTAGAAGTGTTGTGCTGGATAGATAAAGAACAAGAACTCTTTAAGACCATTAAGCAAACAAAGGCTCAATACCTTGGCCATATCACGAAGAACAACATAAAGTATAGAATACTCAAACTTGCTATACAAGAAAAGATCCCTGGTAAGGGACGCCCTGGACGTAGCCAGACTTCATGGCTGAAGAACCTGAGAGACTGGTGTGGCATGTCCTCGGAAGAACTGTTCTGAGGAGTTAAGAACAGGAAGACTATCGCCATGATGATAGCAATAGAAGATAAAACTGATCTGAGGAGGGGCCTTATGATGTCACAAGTATGTAGCCTATCAATTGTATACATAGCCTCTTCTGCTTCATACTGTAGAATGGGTTCCTCAAGATAATTTTATGTGTGACAGCCACATACTGTATAAGGTAAAAGCAAAGGTCACCTTTGCTCGAAAGCCAGTCATATCCAACTCTAGGGTACGATGCTCATCTCTGTTTACAGCCAAAGAGCCAGCACTCTGTGTCTGCAGATGATTCCGTGGTCATGTGGCAGGCATGACTAGACACAGAATGCTGTTGCCTTCCCACCAAAGTAGTACCTATTTATTGACTTGCAATTTCTTGCTTTTGAACTGCTAGGTTGGCAGGAGCTGGGACAAAGATGGGAGCTCACTCTGTTGTGCAGCACTTCTTGAGGTGCTGACCTTTTGACGTTCCAGTCATCAAGTTCAGCATCTTATCCACTGAGCCACCACAGTTCCTAACACTGTGTAGGCTTTCCAAACCTGGAGTTTCTGTTTTCAAGCATATCTGGACATTCCCATCATAAACACCTTCCCCCCAGAATTAGGTTCAAAGGCATATTTCAGGCTCAAATACTTCACCTTTTGGGTGCAAATGAGTTGGAATTACCCTTAGCCAGGGTTGTCTAGCCTCCTCCCCAGTGAAAGCTACCAGAGTTTGCTACATTGAGTATTCCTCCTATTGACCTGATGGACTGTTTTCATGTGAGGAATTCTGCTGATTCTGAGTTAACTGAATAATTCCTAGAAGTGCTCTGTCTGAGAGATGAAGCAGTCACTAGCAGAAGGTGAATGGGAACAGGCAAGAGGAAAGAGTCAGGACACTGTGGTAAGTTTTTTTCAGTGACTGCCGTCCTTGGTGTCATCTCCATTTATAAAAATCCATTGAAAAGTCTTAGGCTGAAAAACAAATATTTGTTGCAATGATTTGAACTGCTAATAAATAAACTATATGGGCTCTCAGTTGCAAAACTATCCATCTCCTTGGTTGAATATGTTGGACACAAATTCCAGTTTTTCACATTGACTTATTGTCAACTCTCAGTTTTCTCCCACACTGTTCTGGAGGGTGTTTCAACTTCCTGGAACAGTTTTTAAGTGGAAACAAGTTAAGAGAAATTGCTTTCCTGCCCTTTTTGCAACAGGAGTGTCCCCTAGGCTTCTGGGACCTCTGGATCCAGCCATAAAGCAACAATTTAATAAATATTTAATTAAAAAAAACCCTAAATACAATTTATTGTAGTCTATTGGCATGGGATTAATTAATACCATCAGCCTTGATGGATATCACCTATTCTGGTTTGGAATAATTATAGGTATAGATTTTAAAATAACATTTCCCCCCCGAAGATAGGCACAAATACAGTTGAGTTATCAATTTTAATTTCGTTTTTGTTGAAAAATTAAGGTTCTTCTATCCCAATTCTTTGCCCAATAGGTCTCACAAGATGACTTATAAATCTATATAAACAACTAGAAAATACCAGTGACCACAATGTTGGGTGTGCAGTCCAGTAGAAGGTCTTGGGGACTCTCATTTCTAGAAGATGGAAAGGTTATTTTATTTCATTTCAACTCCCAATATCTGCTCTGGGAATTTAGATTCAAAAAATACTTTTCTAAGTTTTATGTCCTGAATCACCACAGAGGTACCCATGTCCCCACTACTGATCAGTTGTAGATAAGTTTTCAATAAGCGTTTTCAGCATACTGGCCCTGCTGTGAGAAGAGAAACTTCACATAGTCATATTTCTCATTCACTGTTAATACCAGATGATGACCTGTGAATCACTGCAGTTCAAGTGCCACAGTTCCATATCAGCTATTACCATCATTTCAAAGTACAGATTTTTTTCATGGTGGTAGAGGTTCATATATTCATCTATGAGAAATGTATTAATTAGTAGAATGTATATGGATCAATTTATATTCAGTTTGTGATGCTTTCACTTAAAAATGCCTTCTGCCCATTTTCAGTTTAAATTTATAATTTAAAAATAACTGGAAAAGTTACATTTATTTTTATTTAAACTTTTCCTGAGATAATGCATTTTGTATAGATCCTTCCCGAATATACACGTTTTTGTACATAATTTTTCCTGATACGCATTGCAAAATTCACATACAGTAAAACCTCATATAACACTAAAACCTGGTTCCACAAGTCTTCGTGTTATATGATTTTTAGTGTTATCTGATCCTCTATGGGATCCATAGAGATACATTGTAACCACACAGGCTTTCGCGGTTGTTATCTGAAGCATCCCATAGGATCTTAATGTTATCTGATGCAATTCTTCCCCCCAGATTCCTTGATGTTATGCGATTTTCGTGTTATTCGATACTAATGTTATATGAGGTATTACTGTAATTGTAGATTCCAAAAGCTGCAGTGTTTTTGCCTGTTTATTAGTCTGTGACAGAAATTTTAGATAACTTGCTTTAAAATATGAACCTGACAAAATTCTCTAGTATACATAATTTGACCTAATCTAGTAATGAGATGTAAGGTGATATAGTTGTAATTGTGTAATTAAGGCCAAGAATCCCAAAACTACTAAGACATACCTCAGAGATAACATGCAGGAAAGATGGTAGGATACAAATCTAACAAATTGTAATATTCTACTAAAGTAACCAGGAATTTGTATTTTGCTTTATTGATCTAAGGCAGGCATTCACAACCTCCACTCCGTGGGCCTAATTGGGCCCATGCATATCATTAATCTGGCACTCACTGAGAACCCAGGCATTTCTAGACCCACCCCACCCCACCACCAGAAGTCGTGATACATCACTTTCCGCTGTGGTGGTGGTAATCAAAGTTTTTCTGGGGTTTTGGACACCCCCCATTGCTCCCCACAGTAGTAGGAGGCTTTTCGGAGCAATTTTGCTCCATTTGGATAATTGTCCGATGCTTCCCCACTTTGTTTCAGTTCTTTGAATGTGGCACTGGGCAACTTCCGGTGTTGGGCAGAGTTTGCATCATTGGCTTGGTTCCTACCGTGGAACCAGGAACATGCCCAGCAGTGAGTTCAAAGAGCCAAAACAAAGTGGGGAAGTATCAGATAATTATCTAAACGGAGCGACCATGCTTCGAAAAGCCTCCTACCTCTGTGGGGAGCGATGGAGGCTGTGCAAGAAGCTGGAAAGATGGTGCAATGGGTGTTGTCACTGCCACTGATGATGACAAAAATGTAAGTCCAGGAAGCAACTACACCTCTGCCCCCCACCTGTGTCTGGCGTGTCTGGCCCGTGGCGCGAAAACGTTGCCTACCCCTGATCTAAGGATACTTTGCATTGCTGCTGTAGGTGACTACTAACAATTTTGATACCTCGTCTTTTTTGTCCCATTCTGTAATTTCACAAGAAAATAAAATGTCTTGTGCTATGGAGACCATGCATAGGAGCAGTGATGGGATGTCAAAAATTTTACTACCCTACCGTGGCGTCATCACAGTGTGGGCAGAGCTAACGTCATGATGTCATGACATCGTGGGTGGGGCCAAATAAAATAATAAAATAAAATAAAAATAAGCACACACACCCCTCAACCCACCCACCACCCACAACACAAACCCATAAATAAATAAAATAAAAATTACATTAAAATACACCCAAACACCTCCCACACCCCCAAACATAAATCAACCTACCCACCCACCCCAAACACAAACCCATCGCTTACCTGTTAGTATAAGTGCCTGGGCAGCACCATGTTGCAAGACGGATATGGTCATCGTACCAGTTCTCTAGGATTATATGCCTTAATGTAACTATAAAACAGCTGTACCTCCTTAAGGGTTCTCCAATTGGAACAGCAATTGGAGCAGCACAGGTGCAGCTTATTGATGAGGTAACTCCAAGACTTTGCTTAAAAACCCCAAGCCAGGCCACCAGGGCTGCCGGCCGCCAGATCTTTTTAGGAACTGTGGTAGTACGTCAATATAGGTAAAGGTATTAAATACACATTAAAATACACACAGACACACCACATCTAAAGGTGAGCCACTTACCCTGGGGAGCAGGCTATAGGGAGCTTCAGGCTAGCAGCTTCTCTTCCTCCTCCCCGCTTGGGAGGACAGCAAGGAGGCCGTGCATACGCGCCAAGCACTGTAGGCGTGATTGTACACCAAGTGCTTGGCATGCATGCACAGTGGGAAAACCAGTGAAAAGGTAAGCCCCAAAAGTGGTTCCCCCCAAAAGCTGCTACCGGTTCTCCGGGACACTGGGATAAGTTACTACTGGTTCTGGCGAACTGGTGCGAACCTGTTACATCCCATCACTGGATAGGAGGACATGTTTCTTCACATCTCACAAAATTAGATTCTGAGGCTGTATACTGAAGTTGAATGGCAAAACATTCAAGAGAGATTTAAATACTTTTCTCAGTCCGTAGGTAACTATCAGAATCAGTTAAAGCAAGATATAGTGATGGCCACCAATTGGTAGAACTTAAAGGAGAAGAGGAGATCAAATTCAAAGAGGGCAAGTCTATCATGACTACCAGTGGTGATGGATATCATTGGCAGGATCACAAACAGTATTTGTCTTAGTACCATTTGCTGTAGAGCATAATTGGGAGGCTGCTATTTTATACAGGTCTTGCTTTTATAAAGGTGAGGAATTGAGACTGCTGTAGTCTAAAAAGAGCTGGAGGGCCACATGTTAGCTACCAGTGTTTTAAATGGCAAACCTAGAGACCTGAGACCTTCTGCATGCCAAACACTGAGGAGTTGCTGTTGCTGTTGCTGTTGCTGTTGCTGTTGCTGTTGCTGTTGCTGTTGTTGTACTTCTATGCTGCCCTACTCCATGAAAACTGACTGTTGTTCCTCCCACTGAAATTGACATGTTAAGAATGTTATTGCTTAGTATTTTCCATAACTCTTATGCTACTTCTAAATTTACTTATTTTTATTATGGCATCTGAGGACAACTTTTTGCGATTACGGACAAGTAGAATGTACATAAGAGATAATAGAGCTGGAAATATAATGTAGTATTTTTGTAGCCTGTGTTTGCTTTTTGTTTTGTTGGAAGCATAATATAGTGCTGGGAAGAGGTGGATTATGCTGCCTTTTCTTTCTAGATCAGGGGTGCAGAAACTACGGCCCACAGGCTGGATCTGGCCCATACCACCAATTAATCTGACCCTCGCTGTCTTGCTGTCCCTGGAAGTAAAACGTACATGCATGTGTGCAGAACGCGCCTGCATGCCTGCATAATGTGCATTTTACTTCCACTTCCAGTTGGAGGAACCACGTGACCAGCACAGCACGCTCAACCACGTGACTGGTCTGCAGCCTGACAAATTTAGGCCCCCTGTTCTAGATAGTATGAGAGAGACTGTTGCCAGAAGAAAACAGTGAAAGGATGTCCAATTTCCAGTTGACTACCAGGAAATCAAGGTCAGAGTCTTCAGTCAGAAATAGAGGGAGAATCTTTTTTTTAAAAAGCACACTCATTTTAAATTGATGTCCATTCTGCAGGAGCCATGATTCAAATCCATCTCTAAGATTGACAGACAGAGATCCATCCTGACAGGCAGGGAAATGGAAGAAGTCCATGAGATGATATTTCTCTAAAGAAATAAATTTAATGAGTATCCTTCAATCCAGGTAGGAGATGAGTTGAGACAGAAGAGCAAATTAGCAGGAAACCTGCTCCATTGGGAATAGTTGTCTTTTTATTTCATGGCTGCAGTCACCATCTGCAAGTGATCTTGGATCCTAAGAAAGTAAAGTCAGTCACTGCTTCCATTTCTTCCCCTTCTATTTGCCAGGGTGTGATATGGCCAGTTGCCATTATCTTGGGTTTTTTTTTAATGTTGAGTCTCAGGCCAGCTTTTGCACTCTCTTCTTTCACCCTAATCAAGAGGTTCTTTAGGTCTTCTTCATTTTCTGCCATTCAGGTAGTGTCATCTGCATGTCTCAGGTTGTTGATGTTTCCCCCAGCAATTTTAATTCCTACTTGTGATTCATCCAACCGTGCATTGCACATTATGTACTCTGCATATACGTTAAATAAGCAGGGTGATAATATAAAACCTTGTTGTACCCCTTTGCATATTCTTTACCAGTCAGTTGTTCCGTATCCTGTCCTAACTGTTGCTTCTTGACTGATGTACAGATTTCTGATTATACAGCTGTGGTGCTCTGGTTCTCCCATCTTTTTAAGGACTTGCCATAGTTTATTGTGGTCCACACAATCAAAAGCCTTGGTGTAAAATGTGGATTCAGGCAAAGACCTTGAAGGTCACATGTGGCCTGAAGGCCACAGGTTCCCCACCCTCTAGCTATTTGAAAAGTGCCCAGTTACAAGGTAGGTGCTTGCAGCTGTTGGCTCCAAGACTCCCCCAGAGACAGACATTTTGGAAACAGCTGGCTGAAAATGGGCAAAGCCTTCCTGGAGCTACAGATTTTCTGTCTTGAGCAGCATCCCACTGCCATCAGCTCTGCTGTCTTTATCACTTGCATTCTTTTCGCCTCTTGGCGAGTGTTCAAAGGGGATTGGGGTAGTGGTGGGTGGGCCCCCAACAGTAGGTGGGCTCAGGAGATGGGAACCTCTCACCTTACTTATTACCAATTTTAATGTGACCTGTGGATCACAAGCTTCAATTGCTCATACAGTCAGTTTCTGTGGAATGGACTAGGATGTGTTTGTGAGACATTATATCCCCAGCCAGCAAAATGTTTTGGTCTCACCCAGGGAAAGACTTTTGTCAAAGGACAGTACTCAGAAGAAAGCCTTTGGTAATATTTTGTCTTGTTGGGCAGGTTTACATCACAATGAATGGAGTGCTGTGTTGTAGGAAGGACTGAATTGTGTAGCTTTTTTCTTCCCAACTGGATTTACTGTCAGATAAGGAAAAACGTATTGGAAACATGTGCTTGGGGAAAAAAAACAGATGGAAAGTGATCCATCCCTGTGGTTATGGTATTCACAGATGTGTATATCAGAGTTGAACAGGATAGCACCATGGGCAAGTTGTTCAAAGATAGCGGGATATGCTTGTGTGTGAGAGTGAGACAGAGAGACAAAGAGAAATGAAAGGGACTCAGTCATAAGCATTCACAACACAGCTCACCCGCTGTAACTTACAAAAGTGGATTCAAAGCTACTTCACTACACAAATGTTTACATAAATTACCCTTGCTTTAACTAGGGATGCATTGGGAGCCTACAGCCAGCAAGGTAGAACATCAGACTTTTATTTCATATTCTTTATTTCCTTCCTACCCATCCCCCGGAGCTATTCACCCTAAGCCATGCTGTGCAATAAATGAACCAAGAGATCCTGCAGGCCAAATAATACAGTCACAAAAAGAGTGTGTTTCCTTTGCATTAAGGGCAATGGAGATAGATTTTCAAGACTTTCTCCATTTGGGTTGAATGGCACTATATCATGCACGTTACGATATTATTATTAAAAATACTTAATAAATATGCACTCTTGACAGCCAAGTTAAGATCTCATCAATTAAGTGTGGCATTCATTAGTCAAGAAGAAGTCCAATCAGATTTCACAAGCTCAGCCTGACTTCTATAAATTGTGGACTGTTTGTTCTGACATTTGATGAATTATTCTTCATAATCCACTATCTGCTATGATAAATCTAATCTTTCAGCTTCTTCTGTTTTAATAACTCCTAGGGCAACAATGCAAAATTTGATTTCTGAGCACAGAATGCACAAATTGATAGTGGATGAAAGAAATTCATTTACCATCTAAGTTTAAGCTTAATATGGCTCTCAAATTCTAGACCAACACTTCCTAAAGGCTGGGTCTCGTCCAAACCTATTGCAGTATTTTGAATCAAACTCTTAGGAGCCAGCCTCTTTCTGGTTGTGCTGACAGAGGATACTGGAAGTTTTAGCTGGTGATGGGAGCACCCAAATGCTGGCTTCTTTTCATGGAAGGCAAGGCGGGCCACCCAACTTGCCTTCCCCGAAAGGAAGCCGGTGATGGGAGCGCCCAAATGCTCAGACCGCCAGTTTCTTTTGGGTGAGAGCAGGCGCCTGCCTTCTTACCCAAAGGAAACCGGTGATCTGACACTCAGACTGTCAGTTTATTTTGGGTGAGAGTGGGCGTGTGCCTTCATACCCAAAGGAAACCAGCGATCTGATGCTCTGATCGCTGGTTTCCTTTGGCAGAGAGCAGGCACGCACCCTCTCACCCAAAGGAAACTGGCAATCTGATGGAGGAATTGCTCACCTGAGAGCCAAGCCCCAAAGTCAGCAGGGCTGGTCTCCACCTGGGAAGGCGCTTCCCAGGCGGAGACCAGTCCTGCCGACTTTGGGACTTGGCTTGAGCAGCCTGCCTCTTTGGAAAGGGCAGTGGGGATTCCACGCATAAAATCTCCGCTGCCCTTTCCAAAGAGGCAGGCAAATTGATCCCCGGTTCCCTTTCCTTTTCGGAAAGGGAACCGGGCTTTTTTTTTTAATGTTGTGCAATCAATGTATCACACAATGTTAAAAACCGGATAATGCTAAGACTTGTGGAACCAAGTTTTAACGTTATCTGGGGTATTACTTGTATGTGCAAACTGAAATTCATCTTGTCTATGCAATGGGTCAGTTACATAGCTGCCTGTTCACCTAGATATTTTGGGTCCCAAACCATAAATGAAATGGGTATCCAATACAGCTCCTTTACAATTGATGTTGTCTTATAACTGCATTTTCGCCATTGAATTAACAGATGATTTTGAGGCCATCTTCAGAGGCACTTTAATATACAATGTGTTACCATGCAGCTGGAACATTACAAGATCATGATTGAATATGGCTAGATATTCCATGTCTTCGAGCAGTTATTGATAAAAAAGTAAGCATAGATAAAAGGCTTTATCAAGCCACCAAGACTGAGGAGATAATGTTTTGTCATGTCTCTCTTACTGCCATAGTTCCAAGATAGTGAAACTTAGAGCCATAAAGGTTGGCATAGATATTTAGAGATGATGATCATCATCCTAGAACTGCAGAGTTGGAAGGGACCCGATGGATCATCAAATCCAGCCCCTGTCTAAGAGGTGCAGTGGCCAATCAAATTTCCAACCTCTGGGTGCATAGCAAAATAGGCTATTTTGTTTTTAAAAACCATTTAATTCAGGGGTGGCCAACCTTGGTGCTCCAGCTGTTCTTGGACTTCAACTACCAGAAACCGAAGTCAGCACACAATTAAAAAAGATAGAAAAACCAGCCAATAAGA
Source organism: Furcifer pardalis (assembly GCA_030440675.1). Lineage (NCBI taxonomy): Eukaryota > Metazoa > Chordata > Lepidosauria > Squamata > Chamaeleonidae > Furcifer > Furcifer pardalis. Next base: position 33,386,817 of record CP126894.1, on the reverse strand, counting down.
CAAATTAGTTAAAGAAAAAATATGTCAGGAGAATACTGATAGAGGAAGGAGAGCGATCTGGAGGGAAGGTTTAAGACAGGGGTGCCCAATCTATGGTCTGTGGCCCCTGCCACTCCTGGAAGCCAAAGTAAAACACACGTGCACCTGTGCAGAATATGCCCGTATATGCGTGGAATACTGCTGTACATGACCTGCGGCTGTTGTAAATGCATTTATGACAGCCACAGGTCATCTATCACAGCATTCTGCGCATAGGCGGGCATGTTCTGTGCGGGCATGTTCTGCGTGGGCACGTTCTGCACATGTGCGGGTGCATTCTGTGCACATGCATGCACATTTTACTTCCGCTTCTGGGTGGGAAGAATACGTGACTGGCATGCTCGACCACATGACCAGCCTGTGGCCCGAAAAGTTTGGGCACCCCTGGTTTAAGAACATTTACAGGGATACAAAAATATGCTTGATCTTATTATTACAAAGATATTACAGAAATATGCATCTCATTTCAAAAAATATGCTCAATCTTATTTAGCAATTAAAATACTATTTGAGATGTGATTTAATTGACAGATTTTTAAATTTAGTTACCATAATTCTGTTCATGTCAAGGCTGTAAGTCAACTTCAGCAACTTCTGGCCTTGCAGATGATGTTGCATTAGAACTCCTTTCAGACCTAGCCAGTACGGCTAATGGTGAGGACCTCTGGGAGTTGCAGTCCAACGTTATCTGGAGACCCACAAGCAGTGATGGGCAGCAACAGGTTCGCACCCCCTGGGAGGGTTTTTTTTTAGCAAAATTGGGTGACCTCTGGGCAGAGGGGTGGCGAAATTGGGTGGCCTTCGGGTAGGGGGGTAGCTAAATTGGGTGGCCACGCCCACCTCCCTGCCCTGCCACATCAGGTTTTGTCCCTGCAAGTGGTTCAAGGTCTCCCTTGCTCAAAAGCCAGTCATATCCGACTCTAGGGTGCAGTGCTCATCTCTATTTACAGCCAAAGAGCCAGTGCTGCCTGTGTTTGCAGATGTATACATGCCATATGGCAGGCATGACTAGATTGCCCATGATGTAGGCTCCGCCCATGATGTAGGCTCCGCCCATGGCATAGGCTCCACCCACAACATAGGCTCCACCCACAACATAGGCTCAGCCCACAGTGTGGTAACGATTTTTTTTTTTTTTTGCTGCCCACAAGTTATCCATTTCTGATCTAGGTAAACCAAAGGGGACAAATTCTCTCTTCCATTCTTCTCAGGCTTCCTATGGAAATAAAAGGGAAAATATTTAAAAGCATTTAAATAAAAATATCTTCAGAATCACAGATGGCTGGTAAAGCATTCCTTCAATTCCATCATCTCATTCACGCATGAGCAAATACCTTTTTCACGAAAACGTATTTCATTTTAAAGTAGTCTATCTTATCAGTAGCATCACAGATCAAGAAAAGAGCTTTTCATCTTTTTAGAAATACGACATATACTTATCCAAAGTTTCCACTTTTTAGAATTTAAAGTTTATGATAGATTCATAAAATTACAGAAAATAGAATGTGCTATATATGTTGTATATCATCATTTTGTCTCATATATAATCCTCCCGATACTTACACACATAATACACTTGAATAGACTTCCCATTTCCATTTCTTTCTAGTTACCATGCATGCTGGCGTATAAGATGCATTGGATTATATTACCAAAATTTTATTTATTTATTTATTTATTCATTCATTCATATTTATCCATTGCCCTTCTCACGGAGGTGACTCAGGGCAGTTTACAAGTCATAAGAAACACCACAATAAAAATATAAAAATTTCCTAAAACCTCAAATTTAAAACTGTTAAAGATTAAAAATTTAAAATCTAAAAAGTTTAAAAGATCAACAAATTGCTACATCTTACTGATTAAGAAGTTGAGGGAGAGAGGGGGTTTAAACCATCCAGTGAGATGCATCCCATACCCCATACCTGCTCCTCCAGCCATGTTTTTAAATTCTTCCTGAAGGGCAGCAACTCCGTCTGGAGATGTAGCTCCGTTGGCAGGAGGTTACATAGGGCCAGAGTGGACAGAGAAGACCCTCCTTCTGGTGCCAGAGAGATGTGCCTCTCTGCCTGATGGAACAACTAGAGTGCCCCTCTGGTCCGCTCTGGTGGGGCGGACAGATGTTCTTGGGGTGAGTCTCTTAAGTATCCTGGCTCACTACCATGTAGGGATTTAAAGGTAATTACCAGCACCTTGAATTCCACCTGGAGATATACTGGCAACCAGTGCAGCTCCCGGAGCAGCGGTGAGGCATGTGCATACTGCCCACACCCCATCACCACCCAGGCAGCTGCATTCTGGACCTGTTGAAGCCTCCGAATGGTCATCAAGGGCAGCCCTATGTAGAGAACATTACAGTAATCAAGTCTGGAGGTGACCAGAGCACGTGTGATCATGAGCAAGGAGTCCCGATCTAGGAGCGGGTGTAACTGGCGAATCACATGAAGTTGTGCAAAAGTCCTCTTGGCCACGACTGCCACCTGCTCTTCGAGCTGTAGTCTCGAGTCCAGGAGGACTTCCAAGTTACGCACCAGGTCTGTTTGGGGCAAAACTGCCCCATCCAGAACCAACAATGGTAGCCCCTGAGATAACACAGGACCCCCGACCCACAGCCACTCAGTCTTGCCGGGATTCAGCTGAAGCCTGTTGTCTCCCATCCAAACCCTGACAGCTTCCTGGACCTGGAAAGGACTTCTACTGCATTGCTTGGGTCCCCACAAGCCGAGATATATAGCTGGGTATCATCAGCATATTGATGATACCTCACCCTCAGTGGTGGGATGTCAAAAATTTTACTACCCCACCGTGATGTCATCACAGTGGGCGGAGCTAATGTCATGACATTGTGGGTGGGGCCAAATAAAAAATAAAATAAAATAATAAAATAAAAAGAAGCACACACACACCTCAACCCACCCACCCACAACACATACCCGTAAATAAATTAAATAAATAAATAAATAAAAATTACATTAAAATACACCCACCCCAAACACAAATCACACCACCCACCCCAAACACAAACCTGTCACTTACCTGTTAGTATAAGTGCCTGGGCAGCACCATGTTGCAAGATGGATATGGTCATCGTACAGGTTCTCTAGGATAATATGCCTTAATGTGAATGTAAAACAGCTGTACCTCCTTAAGGGTTCTCCAATTGGAACAGCAATTGGAACAGCACAGGTGCAGCTTATTGATGAGGTAACTCCAAGACTTTGCTTAAAAACCCCAAGCCAGGCCACCAGGGCTGCCGGCCGCCAGACCTTTTTAGGAACTGTGGTAATACATCAATATAGGTAAAGGTATTAAATACACATTGAAATACACACAGAGACACATCACATCCAAAGGTGAGTCACTTACCCTGGGGAGCAAGCTATAGGGAGCTTCAGGCTAGCAGCTTCTCTTCCCCCTCCCTGCTTGAGAGGACAGCAAGGAGGCCGTGCATACGTTCCAAGCACTGTAGGCGTGCATGCACACCAAGTGCTTGGCGTGTATGCGCAGTGGGGGAACCAGTGAAAAGGTAAGCCCCGAAGGTAGTTCCCCCGAAAAGCTGCTACCAGTTCTCCGGGACACTGGGAAACGTTACTACCGGTTCTGACGAACTGGTGAGAACCTGTTACATCCCATCACTGCTCACCCTGTGGGAATAGGGGCCTCTGGCTGGACACCTCGCCCTCCAACCACACTGACTGGGTCCAGCCTCTCAGAAATGAGGAAAACCAGGACAACACAGTCCCCTGGGTCCCGAATACTCCCTGTAACTGTCGCATCACTGCCTTCTCTAAAATCTTGCCCAAAAAAGGCATATGGGACACAGACCAGTAGTTGGTAAGCACCGTGGGTTCAAGTGATGGTATTTTTCAGGAGGGGGCACACCAAAGCATGTTTTAAATTTGCTGGAAAGACCCCCTTCCGTAATGATGAATTTATGATAGCTTCGACCCAACCGCCTGTCACTGCCCTGGAAGTTTTAACCAGCCAGGCGGGGCATGGATCTAATGTGCAGGCAGTGGCACGAACAAATCCAAGGAGCCTATCCACTTCCTCAGGGACAACTGAATCAAACTGATCCCAGATAACATGACCAGATTGCACTCTGGATAACCCCAGCAATATATTATTCATGCCAGGATAATACTCCAAGCGAATTTGAGCGATTTTCTCCATCAGATAATCAGCAAAAGCCTCAACAGATCCCTGTCACCTGGGGCCCGACCCCCCTGTACCAAGGAGGGATCTGGTCACCCAAAACAAGGTCGCTGGGCGATTATCCGCAAAGGCAATAAGGATGGTGGAATAATGATATTTCACCACCTTTGTTGCCACAAGGTAGGCTTTAATAGTAGCTCTAACCAGCGTTCGATCTGACGGCATCTCTTTGCCCATTTAAGCTCCCTCAGTTCTTCTGTGAACCATGGGGAAGATCCATGTCCACAGGAATGGAGAGACCATAGTGGCATGATCATGTCCAAGGCCATCGTCAACCTCTCATTCCAGAGGCCAACAAGAGTCTCAAGTGAATCACATTGCTGGTCCAGAGGAAAGCACCTCAGTTCCTTCTGGAATCCCTTTGGATCCATTAGTCACTGGGGGTGGACCCATTTAACTGGCCCTACCTCTCTGCAGTGACGCCTTACCCCCAGAAAGTGCAGAGTCACCAGATAGTGGTCTGACCATGGCACAGGAGTAATATCTAATTTCTGTAATTTCAGATCACTCTGCCAGCAAATACAGTAATTAAATGGTTGATCTTAAAAGCATATTCAGATCAATATAATACTTTATATATTTATCTCTAAATTATATAATTAACGATCGCAATAGCAATTATACTTACTGTATTTGCCAGTGTATAAGACATACCAGAGTATAAGATGCATCCTGTTATTACCAAAATAGCACACTATAGGCCACTATAAACAGTGCAAGATGTATTTCCTTTTTACAGTGTATTTTAAAGGTTGAAAAGTGGGTCTTATATGCCAGCAAATACTGCACATATGACTCCATAGACAGTTACAGTACTCTCTGGGAGGTTTATGAGGTAATCAGCATTTTGCTCTCAACAAACTGGATACTCATTTTACTAACCTTGGAAGGACAGAAGGCTCAGTCAGTCTTGAATCTGTCAGGATGATATCAGGCTGTGAGCAGAATTTTGGCTGTGCACCATCCCGCCCCCCCAACCCTAAACAAATAAGACTTCAAAGATGCAGTCCTTTACATGTCTCTTTAGAGGTTGGGCTTACTCCTAAATATTTTTAGGGCTGCAGACAATTTAATAAATGAATCAAGAGATAATCAGCTTTTCCTCATATTAACTTTGATGTAATATTTTAAGCAATACATATTTTGTGTTGTAGATAACTATGATTTTCTTTTCTGACACACATAAACATTCTTCACATTTCTTAATGATGTTTTCTTTGCAAAATGCAGTAATATATGTCTTACCATCTGTGACACAGAATGGATGGATGATGATAGGTTATACATTCCTGCAGCCCTAACAGTTTTCCTTTTTCTTCAATTTGCAGATTGGTGAGTTGTTTCTAAGTTTCGACAGTGCCCCATTAGGGGCAGCGTCACTGGCCCAAGTCCATAAGGCTGTGCTACAGGATGGGAAGACAGTTGCAGTGAAAGTCCAGCATCCTAAGGTTCAGGCCCAGAGTTCTAAGGATATTCTACTGATGGAGGTAAAGCCATATCCTTCTTTGGCCACCTTTACAGAACACTGTCTATGTTTACATAGTGGATCTCTATCAGCTTTGGCACGGGCGGGCTCAAATGTTGGGAGACCTCTTCAGTTCCATGCTGGCACTGTGGTTCTGTTGTTTCGGTGAGATTGTCTTCTGTTTGTTACATGCCTGGCAAGCTACAGAGGGTTTCAGTGCCCTGCAAAGAGAAATAACAAAAATATAAATCTGGAGGGCCAGTGATGGTAGAATTGCATTAAAATTAATGGATGGAACTGAAGTGGCTTGGCTTTTGCAAAATCAAGCTGTATTTCTGCACTTGCCTAAAAATGTGAATTTGGCTTATGAATAGTCTGCTATTACTTATCAGTTTGCATTATCTGAAAATGAAAAATGAGCAAGAAAACCACAGCAGATACATGCATTCACAGATATCTATGCAAACATATGCTAATTAACTTGTGAACTGCCCAGAGAGTGCACTAAGCACTATGGAGCGGTATACAAGTGTGACTGCTGATTGCTGATACAGATGCTCTATTTATCATCACTGTTCTACTTTAATTTTCTTCTTCTGTGTCTAGGCCAGACGTGAAACTGCCAAAACAAAGCCATATTTCAGTGAATTCATTCTACAGTGGCCAAGCAACTGCATGCCCAATTGTGGTTCAAAAAAAATGCCACAATCTTCAAGGAGGCTATTTCTTTCTTTTTTTTACTTTTTTAAAATTAAAGTTTGACAATAAGAAATATTAAAAAGAGAAAACAGAAAACAAAAACAAACTACATCTTACAATACAGAAAGTAAAAAAAAGCAAACAAATATAACATAATACAAGAAAAAAGAAAAAAGAACAAGTTAATTCAATTGTTTTCAATACAATCAATCTCTTAACCATACTATTTATATGCATATATAAAATGTACTTTTGCACTTTGTACCAGTTATTGTCTTCATCATGGTATTACAACTTTTTAAAAAACATAATACATGTATCACCCAAGTGCACTAAGGTCCTTGAGTCTGCCAGCCATCCCTTTTACAACTCAATTATTCTGCCAAAAACACATTGTATTCTGTGCAGGTTTATCACCTTTATTTTCCTTCAGTGTATATTGCAAAAAAGGTTTCCAAATGTCCCAAAATCTATTTTGTTTTAATAACCCCCTTTTTATGTTTAGTTCCCATGTAAGTTTTTCATTAAGTGTCATATCCCAAACATCTGTATACCATTTACTGAGTTCTAAGTTCATAGCACCTTTCCAATTTATGGCCATTTGTTGTCTTCAAGGAGGCTCTTTCTGTGTACCCCACTTTACAGAATAACATAGTAGATCACATGAGTGAGTTCTAGATTTAATTTAATAGATAAATTTATATCCCGCCCTGGGTGGTGTACACAAGTTAAAACCAATATAAAACAATTAAAAACGTAGATAGTAGGGTAGCTCTCACATCAACAAAATAATTTATCTGTCCTTATTGACAACATCCCCAATATCTACAGTGAAATCTTGGTGAATGCTACAACAATTCTATAGCCTGTAGCTATACATTATGCCCTCCAGATGTTTTAGACTGCATGGTGGTTGACAATCATATGGATGAAATAATAGAGATTTTGATTTTAAAAGTGGCTGTTTCCTTAATTTGTAGTCTGAAGACAGAGAATATTGTTTACTCAGAGATTTAAGGGTAGTTTGACGGGATGTTTACAGACTGTGGGGTACATGGTCACCCCATCTTTTGCATCCAGTTTATACATTTTGCAAATGCCTTTATTGTCTTAACAGTCTGCAAAAAGTGGTTACATCAAAGTTGACTTCAGACTCTAGAATTGAAAGAGTGCCTCTCTCCTCACATAGGCTTCAGATTAAAAGAACACTTACTGCTGCTTGGAAATGTTTAATGCTGAGGAAGCTACTCTAGAAGAAAGTAGCTGGAAAGAAACCACTCAGAGACTGTAAACCGACCCCCACCAACACTGCCGGGAGTTCTACGGGCCAGTCAGGGACCAGGGCTCAAAAGCTGCTATGGCTGTAGGACTCCACTGCCCTCCCTGGGACTCCCGTGCGGACAAGGCGAGGAGGCCGTTGCGCCACCAGACGCCAAGACCTCCACTTGTTCTGACGTCATGGCCCCCACCCTGGGACCAGGGCTCGGAGGGCCACTGCAGCTGTGCATGGCAGGACTTCACCATGGAGTGGAGAGGCTGGGGTATTGTTGTGCTGATGCTCTGTTTATGTATTTTGGAAATGTTTTGTATGATGTATTGATATAGTGTTTAGTAATTGTTTTGTTATCTAATATTTTGTTTTATGATATTTGTAGCTGTGATATATTGTTTCGTTGTCAATCCCACTCATTTTGCAACTTTGATTGGGGATTCCTTGAAATGTTCTTGTTTTTGATACTTTGTTATTTGATATTGTAACTGTTATGTATTGTTTCGTTGTGAGCCTCCCAGAGTTGCTATAAGCAATTGGGGCGGCATATAAATCGAACAATAAACAAACAAACAAACCGTCAGTGTTAGCTGCAAATAAGGAAAAGAGCCATAAATGCTTCACATACATGGTGCCTTTCCTGTTAAAACCAGGACGCCTTTTTTCATATGATAGGGTAGTTCTGCATTTAAACTATTTCCTTCCTATGTTCTTTGTTGGCTTCCTATTCTTCTGTAGTTGTAACTGTATTGCCACCCAAATGGTCCAGGAGCCCCATTCTAAACTTAACTCTTGATTAAATGGTTTCAGATCCTTGTCTTGGCTGTGAAGCAGATCTTCCCAGACTTTGAATTCATGTGGCTAGTGGAGGAAGCAAAGAAGAACTTGCCACTCGAGCTGGACTTCCTTAATGAGGGAAGGAATGCAGAAAAAGTGGCCCACATGTTACGATCTTTTGACTTTCTACAGGTAGGTGTTTTGTGTTTGCAAGGACAAAGTTCCCTTTGTACAGGATCATCCACATCTGAATGAAGTCAATAGCGCATTAGTGGTGCACCATTAATTTGTTCTGTGAGGAGGAACATCAAAAGAATTCTTTTCCAAAGAGAATGTGATTCTTCTGGACCCTCTTCATATTGGGACAGAATATGAAGAAAATAAGAAAATCTTAATTTTGATCTGGAAAAATCAACTGCAGAGACTCATTTTAATAACCACTGGGGGAAATCATAGCAGCAGCTGAAAGCAATACTGCTGGTGCAGTCCTGCTTTCATGTGCAGCTCAGTAATTTTTGTACTGCGTGATTTTTTTTTTTTTGCAGCACTGGCAGAACAGCTTCATGTAAGTGCAGTCCTCCAGAACAGATAGTTTCAGGTTAGTGGAATGGACTCCTAGAATTGTAAATAATGTATAGAATCACCTGACTGAGCATTGTCCACATATTTTACCCAAGAGGCCAGCAAGCCTGGCTCTCCATATGTTCTTGGACTTCAATTCCTAGAAGCCCTGATCAGCAGGGGTACTGACTTGGGCTTCTGGTAATTGAAGCCCAAGAACACTTGAAGAGCCAAGTTTGCTGACCCCTGCTCTAGCCCAAAGAAGTCTAGGCTACCAACCATTAAATTAGTGTTAAAACCAGATGATATAACAGCAGCAGCAGCAGGAGCAGCAACAACAACAACAACAAAAAACCCTCATATTTCTATGCCGCCCAATCACACACACGACTCAGAACAGCACAATATGAAATTGTGAATACTGGATCAACATGACAAGTTGTTTTGAGCTCTAAGGATATTTTAGAACAGGGGTTCTCAACCTAAGGCCCATGGGCCAGATCCCACATCCCTCCAAGGACATTCAAGAAATAAAATGGCTGCCTCCTTTTGAAGCTGTTGGGACAAAATGGCCACCCCTTTTTACAGGCAGGGCAAAATGGCCATCTGTCCTGCAAAGCTGACTGAGAGAGCATGACCAGGGCTCTCACCTGAAAAGGTTGGGAACCCCTGTTTTAGAACTAATTAGTTCCCTACATAGGGTTGGAAAGCAATAAGTTGTATTAGTTAACTAATCTCTCCTCCTGATTGTCTTCTCATGGGTGGCTCCTCCTTGGGGAAGATTTCAAGGTATGTATACTCTCTGAACTTGCTTTTATCTTAACTACTAGGCCTTTGGAGGTCACCTTTTATGAGTTATCTCTGAATAATGGAAAATAATTGAAATAAAAAGGAAGTAAATGAATCAAAAGGAAACACGGCTGTGAAGAAACAGAAGGAAGTCACTTTTTATAACATGTAAAAAGGGATGTGTTGTTTCCTCAGTGATCCATCTCTATAAATGCATACACGTTGCAACTAGATTTTCACTTCATGAATCACCATATTTACAGTGCTGTGCATACATCTCTGTTGTACCCGGGCTGCAGCCCAGAGGCAGAAGGTGTTTGCTTTCCAGACTGGCTTTGTTGAGTAGCAATTGCCTGTGTGACTGGCTTGACTTATGTATGGCAAGTGCTACAGCAGTGTTCCTGCATGACTGTATATTTGCTTATGCATATATGCACTTGACAAACTATTATGAAATCTGTGCAATGGTAACATGGCGGAACCTGTACCACATGAGTCAGCTTTCCCCCTCTTCCTGCAAGAATGGCATCGAGAAGGTATAGCACACTCCTGCACATAGGCTGCAACCAGTGGTGGGCACCCAAAATTTTTATTACCACACTGTGGGTGGAGCCAACATCATGGGCGGAGCCAATACCATGACATCATGGGTGGAGCCAACATCATGATGTCATGGGTGAAGCCAATGATGTGGGTGGAGCCAATGTAAAAAACCCATAAAAATAAGTACGCATAAAAATACAAATTAAATAGACATAAAAATACACATAAAACACATAAAATACACATTAAAATAAATACACATTAAATAGACATAAAAACACAAATTAAATACACATAAAACACATACAAATACACATTAATAATAAATACACATTAAATACAAATTAAATAGACATAAAATACATAAAAATACAAATTAAATACACATAAAACACATAAAAATACACATTAAAAATAAATACACATAAAAATACACATTAAAAATAAATACACATTAAATACACATTAAAATACACACCCACACCCCACACCCAAAGGTGAGTCACTTACCCTAGGGAGAAGGCTATAGGGAGCTTCAGGCTAGCAGCTTCTCTTCCTCCTTCCTGCTTGGGAGGACAGCAAAGAGGCCGTGCATGCGTGCCAAGCGCTGTACACGTGCATGCACACCAAGCTCTTGGCACGCATGCGCAGTGGGGGACTGGCAGAAAGGTAAGTCCCTGAGGTGGTTCCCCCCAGAAGCCGCTACCGGTTCTCCAGGACACTGGGAAAAGTTACTACCGGTTCTGGTGAACTGGTGTGAACCTGTTGCTGCCCATCAGTAGCTGCATCAGTCCTGCTCAACCATTTTTCCAAAATGTGTATACTGTATTCACAAGATGTTTTCCTGTTCTGAATCATAGAGTTCTATGGAGGCCTTGAAGGCCATTTTGCCCAATCCCTTACTCAGTACAAGAAATTTAGAGTTATAGCTCTCAAAGATTGCTGAGTATCATCTGCATGAAAAGTAACAAGGGAGAGCCCTCATTAAGACAGTTGGTTGTATAGTTGAACTGGTCTTATTTATTGAAATCTTTCTCCTAATGTTTAATAGCCATCTGTCATCTTGTAAAATAAACACATTAAATCTGGTTTTAGCCTTTCGGGTAGCAGAGAACAATATTTTGCACTCCTCTGTGTTACAGACCTCCAGGTATTTGAAAAGTGCTATCATGTGTCTCTTGTCCCCTCTTGGATAAATGTCATATTCAAAGCACACACATATTTGTGAAATACATATTTTATAGCATTTGTTCAAGGCAGTATACTACCATCTGCATTTCTACATATGTTCTATATGTATTGTATTGATGCCAGCACATGCCAAGATTATAAGCAAAATGCTCTTATGGAGTCGTATATTTGCCTGCATAAGCAGCCAGGTAACTTGCCACTATCCTTTGTTTTTGTCATAAATGATATGGAGAATTACATGCCTAAAGCCACATGTGTTTACTAAGATTTGAAAAATACAAAGCTTGTTTCCCATGCCTCACTCTCAGACTCTTTTGGTTGACTAGGCAGCCCTTTCCAGTTTTGAATGTACTTTCAGTGACACTGTAATAGTCCTTCCCACATGTAACACTAATCAAACAGGCCTTAAAGAAGGGCACAGAAGGCCAAAGGCTGACTGTGTCTTCTAAGTGAATGTTTATTGAGAGCACTGTGCCATGGAGAACTGTGTCCATTGCCACTGTAACAACCAGGAGAGTGTGGAACAAATCCCCATGGAGACAGCCAGTCACCTATTTGCTGTGTTAAAGAGCTACTGCAATATTGATTCAGGGAATAATAACCAATTGCTGCAAAAATGGCTAAATAATGGATTTCTCCCGTCTTGTCCGTTGCTTCAAAGACATTAGCATCAACTCCACAGGCATCAAGAGAGGAACTCAGTAGCACAGCTGAGAAGTGGATTTCGTACTGTGAACCCAGCTGAGCTTCTAAAGCTAGAGATAAATTGCTTCCATGCACAGGCATTAGGGCAAAATGTCTATGCATAATTTAAGTTTGCCACAGCCAATAACGCTGTGCAAATGAGACTTATACACAGATTAATAATGATGATTATTGACTGTTGCTATAAATTCTGATACAGGGATAAATGTTGACTCAGGGTTAAAATAAGCTATGAACTTTGAGATCAGTGGATTTAAACATCAATATATTATCAGAGTACATAAATTAATAAAATGTGGCATGAAAGCATTTACTCTTTAAAAGCAATATATGAGGCTTTATAGACCAACATCTGTAAGCTAAAGTAGGAAAAAACCCTTCTTGGCATGGTTAAAAAGTAAAAGGGAGGGGCTGAGATAGCCCATTCCCATCAAAATCAGCCCTGCCAAGTGATGCTTAACTGGCTAAGCTATGCCCAGACAGGTAGCCCAATAACGGGGTGGGGTGAAATATGTCACCCCCTCAAAGTATAAATACAATCCTCTTCATAGTTTAAACTCAGTGACTGGCTTCTGCTAGTTTTGCTCGAAGACCTGACCTGTTGTTTACAGACACTGATCATCTGGGCACTCTACCAAGAAAGGGTATGTTTACATTATGTGTTCCAAAACAATAATAAGAGACCTCACTGAAAATAGAGACATTACTTTTAATTCACTTAATTGTTCTATGATTCCTTTTTCTTTTGTATTTTACAATATTGATGTGTTCTATTTCAAGCTAAAATAAGCTAAGATGCTTTCTTTATAGTTTTAAGTATTGAAAATATTAAGTTTCTTATTCTAAGATTGTTATTTTTTACAGTTACTCTTCTGATTTTAAAGATATACAGTAAAACCTCGCATAAAGAGCGCTTCACTCAGAGAGTAACTCGCTTAAAGATCAGAATTTTGTCTGAATGGTTGCTTCGCTTAACAACTAAAACCAACCAAAAACTCACTTAACAAATATATCGGGGTTCGCAACCCCCCCGCCAGAAGTCACAATTGGTCACTTACAATTGTGTTTCGCTTAAAGAGCAAACTTGCTTAAGGAAGGAATTCTGTGGAACGCATTATGCTCTTTAAGCGAGGTACAACTGTAATTCACTTTTTGTGACTAGAAGCTGTGTTAACTCTTTCTCAACTGTGTAACTGAGAGTACAAGTTTTACTAGTGATTTATTTGAGATGGCATACTGCTTTCCTCCACCTCTCTGTTGTTAACATAAAAAATTAAATATCCCTCAGTAAGAACGTATTGATGAATCTGATATGTCATATTTACCATAAATTATATGTTATTTCTCTGTCTGTTATTAACATAAGTAATAAGTGCTTTAAGCAATATTGCTGTTCATCATGGAAAGCTTGTTTTAGTTTTCCTTATTAATTTTGCAACTTTAAAGTTTGGTTTCAATGTACTTTGCTAATTGTTAATATCATAACCATACACCCAGATATAAGTGCTAACTCATATTTACTCTGTTAGCAACTAATGTAAGCAATAGGTACTTTCTAATACTTTGGATTTGTCATTTATCTGGAACCTTGTTTGGAAATAATTAGTTATTGGGGCTCAAGATTGACTCAGCCTTCCATCCTTCTGAGGTCGATAAAATGAGTACCCAGCATGTTGGGGGCAACATGCTTGTGAACCGCTCAGGGAGTGCACTAAGTGCTGTGGGGCAGTATATAAATGTGATTACTTTGCTTTGCTTTATGCTATATATTGGAGTAGCCAACCTTTTTATGCCAGGGGCCTGATCACGCCCCTGGATAGCTGAGTGGGCTGGACCATACACCCTAGGAGTGGAAACAGGTGCATTTCCAGCTGTCGTAAATGTGCCCACTTCGGTGTTTACAGCGGCCATGGGCATGTTTGCACATATGTAGGCATATTTTATGGCTGACATAAATGTACTTGCTTCCACTTCCAGGTGTGATGGAGGCGGCGACAGGCCAGATAGAATGGCGTCATGCACCGGGACTCTTTGCTCATGATCACACACACTCTGGTCACCTCCAGACTCGATTACTGTAACACGCTCTACATGGGGCTTCCCTTGATGACCATTCGGAGGCTTCAACTGGTCCAGAATGAGGCTGCCTGGGTGGTGATGGGGTCTGGGCAGTATGCACATGTTGCCAGTATGTCTCCAGGTGCAATTCCATGATGCTGGTTATCACCCTTAAAGCCCTACATGGTAGTGGGCCAGGATACTTAAGAGACCACCTCACCCAAAGAACATCTGTCTGTTCCACTAGAGTGGACCGGAGAGGCTCTCTAGTTGTTCCATCGGCCAGAGAGGCGCATCTCTCTGGCACCAGGAGGAGGGCCTTCTCTGTGTCTGCTTCGCCCTATGGAACCTCCTGCCACGGAGCTACGTCTCCAGATAGAGTTGCTGCCCTTTAGGAAAAATCTAAAAACATGGCTGGTAGGGCAGGTATGGGGTGCGGGAGATATAATGACCTCAGCCCGCTGGATGATTTAAGTCCGTCTCTCCCTCAAGATATAGTAATTTGGCATTCTTTTAACATTTTTAGATTTTAAATTTTAATCTTTAACATTTTAAATTTGAGGGTTTTTAGGAATGTTTTAAATAATGTTTTATGTTTTATTGTGGTACTTTTGTGATCTGTAAACTGCCCAGAGTCACCTTGATGAGGAGGGTGGTGGAGAAATATGAATAATAAATAAATAAATAAAATATATACTCATGTTAAATAAATGTTAAGAGGGATCTTTCCTTTGCTATGTTTATTGCCTCTCAATAATTGTAAAAGGGTGCAAAGGTGCTGGGAGCACAACATTTTCTTTGAGAATTTTGGATTCTGGTAAACTTCAAGAGTAGAAGACATGTTTCTGCTGTGTGTTGTGCATAGTGGGCATCGTTCCTGTTCTGGGTCAAATATGGCCTTGACAAAATTTGTTCTCACAGCATGGTAACAACAGAGGCTAGAGCAGTGATGGTGAACCTTGGCACTCCATGTGTTCTTGGACTTCAATTACCAGAAGCCCAAGTCAGCACTCCTCCTGAACAGGGCTTCAGGGAATTGAACTTCAAGAACACCTGGAGCGCCAAGGTTTGCCATCACTCGGCTAGGGGAACTGTTAACGTTGTGGCCTTTATGCATTAGCAGTACATTTTAAAAAGAAATGTAGAATTGAAGAAGGCTTAGAAATTGTTCTTAGTGAGGCTGGAGGTTTTTGGAAAATATTGCTTCCTCCAGACTGTTCTACTGTTGGCTTTGCTATAAAAGTGGGAGAAAGACTGGAAGAGGGAAGAGTTCACAGACCCAGGCTAAGGAATGATGGCACAGCAATGAAAACATTCTAGAATTGGCCTGAGATTTGGCAGGAAGTTCCAGAGGCCTTGGACAGTTCTAAATATGGTTATAATTCATCTTCACCCATTGTATAGCTAAGTTTAATAAAAGGCTTCCATATTATCCTCTACATGGAAACTAATGACAGAAATTATACTTTTTAAATCCTTGTGGCAACATTTTTTATTATTGCTCTTATTGATAGAATACATTCATATTCTGCCTTTCACCTACAAGTAGCTCTCAATGCAGCTTACAATCTTCATAAAATAATACAAACAAATAAAAATAAATGGAACCGTAGAATCATAAAACCAAGTAAAACTAACCACGGTAAAAGCCATTAAAATTAACTAAATGCATTAAAATTAACTAAGTGTACAGTTAAAAAGAGTACACCAGCCTAAGTCTGCCTTTCTTTATTTGTAGCAGAGCATTGCACAATTTAAAGTCAGTGTGAAGATGATACATACACATACACCCTTGCCAGCAAATATTTTCCCCACCGATAACTTCTAATACATGTGCATGCTGAACTGAGAGAAACAACGTAAAAGGAAAGTGTTTAATATCCTTGCTATAGTGTACTTGATGAACTAATTCTTGCTTAGTGAAAATGAATGATTACATTTTCTGGATTAGTTGGGCCTGGTATACATGCTTAGGACTGCGGTGGTTTAGTGGTTAAGACACTGAACTTGATGACTGGACGGTAGGCAGGTCAGCAGTTCGAGACCCAAGTACTGCTTGATGGAGTGACCTCCTATCTCTGTCCCAGCTCCTGCCAACCTAGCTGTTCGATGGTAAGAAATTACAAGTAGATATATAGGTACCACTTCAGTGGAAAGGTAAACAGCCTGCCATGTGTCCACAGAAAGTCTACAAATGCAGACAGCACTGGCTTTTTGGCTATAAACAGAAATGAGCACTGAACCCTAGAGTCGGCTACAACTGGCTTTCGAGCAAGGGCGACCTATACAGCTAACAGGGATTTAACCTTTGTAAGTGCTTCACTTTGAAGAAAATCTTGGATTGCATTTTTCTAATTGTTCCACTTACCAGAGATCTGGCAAAGATTGCAGGGAAATAACTAAAGACCTGGGAAGCAAACTATGATCATTGGGAATCAGAATAGTGGTTTGCAAATTTTAACATAGGGTCCAATATTATGTTTTCCAGTGGCATTTCCTTGACTGAGGGGACCATCACCCCACCTAAAGGGGCTCATCCACCCCTAGCCGTTGGCCTCTTTAGGGAGTCAGGTTATTTTCTGCCCCCCAACATTCGGCTGGCTATACAGTCTACTCCATTACTGTAGCAGGATGACCGACCAGACTAACAGAAGGCAGAGATGTTAAACTGGGAATCCCAACAGCTCGACCCAGACTAGGATTGCCAGCTCAGTAGCATTCCATTCACTAACATTTTAAGGCCATACACTTCTTTTTCTATATCCAGGCCAGACGTGAAACTGCCAAACTGATGGCACCCTTTGGTGAGTTCAGTCTGCAGTTGCTTTTGCCCGACCTAGTGTGAGAAAGATTAGCCAGCACAAGATGACTGTTGCCCAGGTACACTTGATTGTGGTTCAAAAATACCACAATCCTCTAGGAAGGTCTTTTTGTGTACTCTGGGCCAAACACTGAGACCAGGCAGACTCGTATGATGTCACAAGAATAATGATGTCACAGAGATTGACTAAGTAAGGGCTGGATGGGATGGATTGGCAGGCTTGGCACTTCTAATGCCAGAGTTTTTACAATAAGATATTGCCACACTGGTGCTTCACGCCTAGGCTTGACACAATACTGTATCTATATGCCAAAAAAAGGAGTGAGGGAAGCAACTGGAGAGAGAGTTGGTAAACGCTTGCATTAGGGCCATTTGCCATTTAGAGCAATCTGTACATTTATGCTGAGCCAGTGAGCCCTGGTGCCAGCTAGGAATGGGTGGAAATGGGTGTACATACTTTTATGTCTCCTTATTTATAAACATCAAACTATGTCCTCTGGTAGTGGTCATCCTAAGACTTCTCTTCCTTCCTGGAGACCTAGATAACCATGGCAGTTCCTTGAGTGTTTGGCTAATACTTTGAGGCTTGGCAGCCCTCCACTTTCCTTCTTATTCTCGACAACTATCCTAGTTTCCCCTAGTTTATCTTGGATTACTGAGTTCTGAAAGATGAATGCGTGTCTGCTTGTATCAGGTTATGTATCTTGCCTGTAGCCTTATGATTACTCCCCTGGGGATTTTGTAATGATCCTCTCTACCTCAGACCATGAAACTAACCTCTGGCTCTTTTGTTTGCCATCTCATGAAACTTACTCATTCCTACCCTACATACCACACTACTGCCCTCTGGTCCATCTAGTTGAGAGCTGACCTCTCTGAATCCTACAAAGAAGCTGCTATAACTTTAAAAGGCATTGAGAGATACTTACCGTAATTATCTCCCCAGGAGTTTGCAAAACATCAGCAAAGTCCACCCAAGTTCATAAGGCACTATTCCTGACAGCCCGGAGGCCTTAAACATGCATTCTTAAGGCCTCCAGGCTATCATGGTTGATGAAATATAGAAATTGGAGTTGCTGTTAAAATATAGGATAAAATTGTTTATTACTTACAGAATGAGAGCAAGTCTCCACTGTGATGAGTTGTATTTATAATTCAGGTACATGTCACAATTAGCAAGCAAAGCTTGAGAAAGCTTCAACATCCAACATACTCAACAGGCTTTAGTGCAGGTTTAAAGCAGTTAAAGCAAGGACCGCTGTGGCTTAGTGGATTAAGATGCTGAACTTGATGACTGGAAGGTTGGCAGGTCAGCAGTTCAAGACCCGATTGCTGCATGATGGAGTGAGCTCCCATCTGTGTCCCACCTCCTGCCAACCTAGCAGTTCGAAAGCAAGAAATTGCAAGTAGATAAATAGGGACCACTTCAGTGGGAAGGTAAGCAGCATTCTGTGCACTCCAATGTCTAGTTATGCCTGCAACATAACCACAGAAATGCCTGCAGATGGAGATAGTGCTGGTTCTTTGGCTATAAACAGAGACAAGCACTGAACATCTGCAGAAACTCAGGCTTCTGCCCTCCTGTTCAAGTTGGAAGACCCCTGCCACAAATCAAATAGTATTTGGGTAGTTTCACTTCTGGTCTAGATACGGAAGAAGAAGAAGCAACCAAGAAGGCGGACTTTGTCATGTTGAGTTATGATAAGGCCTTTGTTGAGAGTTTTATGCATGCTTCTTTCAAGAACCAGGATGTTTTTACATTTTACATGTAAGGTTCCCTACATGTTAAATATAACCCATAATACTCTACCCTATCTCACAGTATTCAAAGAATTATGTTGTCTTTCAGGTTCCTAAAATTTATTGGGAACTTTCAACAAGGCGAGTTCTCTTCATGGAGTTCATGGAAGGTGGGCAGGTGAATGACAAGGCCTACATGGATAGAAATGGCATCAATGTGAATGAGGTAATACTCTCTCTGACTATGGCATCAGCCAGTGTTGGTGATCACAAAAATAGGAACATCACTAGTTGTCCCTGAAACCAACCAGTATTTTAAAAACTAGTTTCATATGAGCCATTAAGGAGCAAAGACAAATTATGCTAACATGAGCAGGTTCTCTAATATATTTTTTGAAAGACCTATTTTCTGTTAGAGTCATCATCTGAAGGTTATCTGTTATTATGGTGGCTCAGTGGTTAAGAAGCTTGCCTTGTTAGCTGGAAGGCCAGCAAGTCGGCAGTTTGAAACCCGGGTACTGCATGATGGACTGAATGCCCATCTCTGTCCCAGGTTTTGGAGACATGAAAGGAGCCTCATTTGGGCATTTCCTGAGCAGAGTTTCTGCCACAATAATCCTTTCAATTTAGAATAATTTATGACACAAAATTATTATTATTATTATTATGGAATTGCATAGGGTTCATGGTGTAAAGATTTGTCTGAACAGTTTTCCTTGAGTCAAATGTTTTGAGCAATTTCTGATGGTCATTAGCAACATGTGGTAGAGGTGGTGTGGCTTAATAGTAAACTAGAAGGTCATAGGTTTTATTCCCAGCATCACCAGGTAGGGCAAGGAAATAATCCTATTAATGTTAATGATGAGAAGATTGGGCTAAGTGTACCAAGCAACTTACTCAGTATAAGGCAGCTTCCTACATTCCCAAGGTGTGAATTGCTATAGCCTAGTGAATCCATAGGGGATCTCTGGCCTAAGGGTTAAGTATGATCTATAGGGCTTTTTCATTCAGTCCACTATGTTCTCTTCAGCCCTCCTCCTTTTCTAGCCAGGGGTAAGCTTTTCTGGACTGTTGGATAATTGAAACAGTCTGGCTTTCCTGGACAAATCTATTTATGTCATTAAAAAACAATATACAGTATACTATTCTTGGCCACATATATTCAGGATTACATGCTGAAGAAAACGCTTTAAAAATAGCAGTAGAAGCACTTTTAAAAAAGCCACCAGAATCCCTGTGAAAAGATATGTACTGTACATAGCTCTGGTGAAGGGCATAGTTCAGAAGTAGTAATGTCTGATTATTGCCTTGTTATCAACTGACTTTGTTTGCCCTACGTAGTGTTATTATCAAGCAAGTCTGACTGACCACATAATGTTGTTATGCAATTATATGAAATCAGCTGGAGTTGTCACATGTGACAGGTTTCTAGAAGTCTGGAGAAAGTACAGTCAGCATTAGCAGAGAAGAGAGAGGAACCGGGGGGGGTGGAATAAAGAAAAAAAATGAAATTTCTATACTTGTGTAGGCAGAAACCATTTTTGCACTCCCTGAGAGCGCCATCTTTTAACCTCAGACTCCATACAGCTCTGTATCTAGTTTTTCATATTAATGACAATTCACAGTTTTCACGGTGTGTCTGCAATATTTGGGAGTTGTCCTTTAAGATATTACACAATTCCACATGCAGTCATTTTCTGTTAGCAGATACAATAATTCATGTGTACTGGATGCATATAGCTGTCTATTTGGAGATGAAAGCATGTACATTGGAGGAGAGGATATGTGTAAGAGTCAGGGTAGTGTACAGCTTGTCAGACTTACCCTCTGAGTCAGTGATTTTTGATTGAATCAGTGCTGCCTGCTTTCCCCTCGTGCAATATTGATGGGCGTCAAAATGCCACTTGGCTGACTAGCTATCATAGAACTCCAGCTTAAAAAATCAATTACATTTAATCCATCCATCCATCCATCTCTGAAGTCTGGGTGCTCCCTTACCTGTCATCTTTTTATTTTGTGGCAGAGTTCACTCAGTGTCAATTATAGACTGTCCAAAATATATCCAGAGTGGGGACTTAAGTTACGTGTTCATTATCTTCTGAGAGAGTCAACATCTGTATTTTTCTGCTTTCTGTATTAGAAAGAATTGTTCAGAACTGTACATAAAAATCTCATTAAAGCATCAATTTCCACTGCATGGAGGGAAATCACTAATCAGAATCACTGTCTCTTTGCTACTGAATTTTCAATTGCTATCATACATGTCAGTTTTTAATATTTTGTGACCATTTGGCATGATCAAGGATCTACTATGGGCAGGACTATGGAAATCAGGGGTGGGAATGTATAGAATAGAGCAGACTTGTCTCAGAGTCTGGATTCATTATGGAGTCCAAGACCAGAAAGCAGGCTTAGGATTGCCTTTATTGGAGTCCCCAAGTAAAGTGCTTTAGCTTCTTCCATATAGTTATGTATTATTGTTATTAATTCCTTTGCTGACATTGTTGTTACCAGCAAGGAAAACCCAACTATAACCCTCTTTCAATAAGATAAAATTCAAATGTTAGGTGGCAGTTAACCCTGAAGGGGCCAACAGCTACAGGCAGATAGGCCCCTTTAGGTGGAGTGATGGTTCCCTTCAGTGGAGGAAATGCCACTGGAAATCATCATATTGGGCCCACCCGCTTCTCCCGTCCTTCGTCGGCGTGTCTCAACCAGTATGGAGAAAACTCCTTTCTGCTGCATCGTATTTTCATGTACCATATTTTGATTATTGAAACTCACTAGCAGCTGCTGCATTTTTCCAACCTCGGTTTATATTCGGGTCAATCTATTTTCCTAGTTTCTCAGGTCAAAATTAGGTGCCTCGGCTTATATTCTGGTTGGCTTATACTTGAGTATATATGGTAAGTAACATTCAAGCTACAGCTTGTGCCATCCTGCTCTTTAAAACGGATTCCCAACACTTTTTGCACCGCAAACTGGTGGCAAGGAGGAGGGGCTCAGCCACCTGCCAGCCACACCATTCAGCTCGGGCAGTGAGGTATCATACTGCACACAGGCATGAGGCAGAGCCCTGCCATAGTTAAGCAAAATGGAGGAGGGGTCAATTCACCTGCCTACCTGCTGTGTCTGAAGCCTTTGCTCTTGCTCCGTTCACCGGGCAGACCCGGTGGAGCATGTTGAGGGCAGAAGGCTGCCATCAGGGCTCCCAGCGCTACCCACCCCTGGTACAACTCATGGCCCAGTACTTGTCTGCAGCCCAGTGGTTGAGGACCCCTGCTTTAAAAGAAAGAAAAGGCTATTTGGGGCAGTAGTTTTCATATCAGAGGCCAGAATGTCTACAGGTGGGCATATAGTGTTGATATGGAAATTCTCAGTTTTGACTGTCTTCTGTTTCTCTGGGTTCCACCTGCATTTTTGACTCATTTCCTGCTTATATCAAGTTGCTGGATTTCCTTCATCATGATTTGGATGTATTTTCTATAGCCATTTTCTGTAGTGTATGCACTTATTTACATACTTTCTCTAAATCCCATATTTTAACAGACTTTTTACATTCTTCTATTCGTTTTAAAACTAGAGGCGTGATTATGTGCTTATGAAACCTGCTGCATGCTTCATAGATATATAAATTTGTGAGTAAATGTTTGCTTGGTTTTGTAAAGAGTCTTAAGAGATGTAAATGGGCTATTTCAGAAAGAATCTCAGTACTATAGAAATTATTCCCTTTTCTAATATATAGATCAGTAGGTCGGTTTAGTTCTACTTTCTTATCCTACATTGTCAGGAACAGGGTTAACACCTGACATTTCCTTCCTTATGCATGCTTTGTCTCTTTTATATCCTATGACCCCATTATAGCCATGTTTATATTGTTTGCATCTCTTTAAATTTTATTTCATATATATGGGGTTGTGAGCAACATGGATTATTTGTATTTATTTATTTAGCTACCATTATCGTATGTTTCTTCTATATTGTTTCACTACTAGAAATATCCACAAATTAGTCTTATGCCTTGTCTGTAAAAGTGGCTTTAATATAGTGACAGAGGAGGCCATGCTTTGTGTTTAAGAGGCTCCAGATTGCTAAAAAGATCTGAAACATTTGAGCAGTGGAGCTGAAAAAGAACTGTGGTTGGTACATTAGAGACCTTTGGCGAATCAGATCAGAAATTCTTTGGTCTGTTTTTATTTATAAATTTTTATACCACCCACTTGGGATATTTTCCCACTCTGGACAGTATACAACAATTAAAACCAGACACATACAACCAATAACAATTACTGGTATCCAAGGGTGGCATAATCCAAATATACCCTTATTCATTGACACCAGTTTGATGTGCCAGTGATTTGACTTATGTTTATATTGCACAATATATATCTTGTATATGCAGTAAAACCCTGTTTTACAGAAGCCTCCTTTTACAGAAACCCCGTTTTACAGAAGGGTTTTTTGCTGAAAATGTGTCCCGTTTTACAGGAAAAACCCTGTTTTACAAAACGCTATTTCCCAGAGCACATTGCGCCTGGTGGGCTATAAAAGACCACCCGCAGCCATTCTGGGCCCTGTGGGTGGCAGCAGAGTGATCTGGAGAGGAGTTAGAGTGTTTTTTTAAATTTCTATTATTTTGGGGGGAGGGATCAGGAATGTTCCCTCCCCCAATGCATTCTTATGGGAATGCCTTATTTTACAGAAAAAAATCAAATTAAGGAAAAAGCTACAGAACAGACTTTTTTTTGTAAAACAGGGTTTTACTCCATTAACATTATCAATGTATATACAGTCATACCTTGCATAACAAATTTAATTTGTTCAGCGAGGTTGCTTGCTATGCGAAAAATTTGCTATGCGAGTCTGACTCGGATAACGAATTTTTCACTATGCGAGTTGGACTTTTCCCTATGGAAAAACTCGCACAACGAGCGTTTCTATGGGGGGAAATCGCATAGCGAAAAAATTTGTTGTGTGAGTTTTCCCCATAGAAACGCTTGTTATGCGAGTTTTTCCATAGGGAAAAGTCTGACTCACATAGCGAAAAATTCGTTATGCGAGTCAGTATGCTTAGCAAAAAACTTGCTCGTTATGCGAGTTTTTCGCTAAGCGAAACGCTCGTTATGCGAGGTTTGACTGTATTTATTATGTTATAGCAACCCTTTCTAGGGTTTTCTAGGTTGAGAATACATGGAAGTGTCTTTCCATTTCTTTCTTCTGGGGTCACCCTGGGACTGTGCAGGTTGCGCAAGGCTACACAAACTGGCTTTTCCCTTAGGAGTTACAGTGGAGAATTAAACTTCCATCCTCGGGATCCATAGCTGGATACCTAAACCTCTGAGCTATCTTATCCCATCAGCCTCCTTCCTATCTTTGTCAGGGGACCTTCATTTAAAATACCTGCAGCAAGAGGATGGTAACCAGTTCAGCCAAGGACCACAAGGTGCTTCCAATCCCAGCCCCTCTTCAAATCCCCACCCTTCTTATCCCAGCAGCCTCCTTCTTGTCTCTGATTTATTGTTATTATTTTATTTGGTACAAAAAAGAAAAAAAGCCACTTATTACAGGTACAGTAACTACATTACTCGCACCCTTAGCTCTAAAGCTGTGATTCCCAATGTTGGGCACATGCCCCACAGGGGAGCAATTTGATTTTTAAGGGGGCGATTTGAGAATGGTTTATTAACAGTTAATGGCCTTTTAGGCTTCCTCCACATGAACTGGAGCTCAATTTTTGAATAAGAAGAATTATATGTCACCTGGGGGGAGGGTATCAGGATTTTAGAGATGCTTAGGTGGGGCAGTGCAAAAAAGAAAAGAAAAAGAGGTTGGGAACCACTGCTCTAAAGTATTTATGCTCAGTCTGCACTTCAAAGTCAGTGTAAAAACTGCAACTTGGACAGAATATAAGCAGTGAGACTCTTATCTGACACCAAGCATTGTGAACATTTTATAAGAGACCTTTCTTTGGTTGTAAATCCTGGTCTCAAAATAAGAACCCATAAAATTATAGTCGGCCTCACAAGGTGCCCTTGTCAAAAAAGAAAGAAAAAGTGAGAGTGATATTTAGTGCAAATGACAAACAATGCTTTAATGAGAATAATGCAAATTGCACAAAATGATGGTGGCTGCTGGTTTGTTGCATGGACTTTTTAAAGATTAAAAGCATTGAAAGGGATGTTTGTGTCTTTTTCAACAATCAGCCAGTCACTCTGCACTTGCCTGTGCTTCTCAAAAAGAAGAAACACCGTTTTTCTCCTTGATGTGCTTCTGTTAGAGTTAAGTGTCATGAGACTTGAAAATTCCTAATTGAGATATCTTAGCGACATCGTTGTCCGCTGCTATACATATC
Organism: Furcifer pardalis; assembly: GCA_030440675.1. Classification (NCBI taxonomy): domain Eukaryota; kingdom Metazoa; phylum Chordata; class Lepidosauria; order Squamata; family Chamaeleonidae; genus Furcifer; species Furcifer pardalis. Next base: position 33,361,592 of record CP126894.1, on the reverse strand, counting down.
TGAGTATACATTCTCCCCCCCCCCCCCAAAAAAAAAAAAATCCCAGGAAAAATGCCACTGGCATGATTTTGTTTAAGGTGGATCCCACACTATGATCATGAAGCCATCTCCTGTGGGACATATGAAATGAGACACGCCAGATTTGACACCAGGACTGCAATGGACTGCAGCAGCCTTGAGGATATTAACAAGGTGTGCCTTCACAACCAGTCCATCTTGCATGGCCACTTCTGCCTCCATGACCATTGGGAATCAGAATAGTGAAGTGGTTCCTCCTCTGCTCATTTTGACGTTGGACCCAATATGATGGTTACCAGTGGCATTTTCTCCACTGGGGGGACCATCACCCCTCCTAAAGGGGCTCATCTGCCCATAGCTGTTGGCCCCTTTGGGGAGTTCAGGTTATTTACTGCCACCCAACACTCAGTGTTGAGTAGCTGACTGTGCGGTCTACTCCATTACCATAGTGGGATGTCCAGCCAAACAGATTTGCATCATATACTGTGCATTTTAATGTTCATGAATGGACTTTGCACCCTTCCTATTGAAGGATAAATTCTCAAAGGGCTATCAGTCACCTGGGCCACCTGCTTCCTTGAGAAAGAGAGGCCTCTGAATCCCAGTTGCTGGAGGAAATAACATGAGGAGGGAAAGGGCTCCCAAGGGCCAGCCTGCCTTGGAAACTTCCTTGAAGGCATCTAGGGAGCCTCTGAGAGAAACAGGATCCTGTACTAGGTCAACCTTTGGTTTGATCCAGCAAAACTCCTGTTACACTCTTAGCACTCTCAGAAGAAAGCAGAGGCAGACAGGTCAATTTTGAACAAGGGATTTGGGACTGAAAGTAATTTCTAGTGTCCCTGTATTCATTTTCTAAAAAGTTTGAACACTTTACATATTGTGGATCATTCTTCAACAATAAAAAATAAATAATATTCTTCCCTATCTGTAAAAGCAAAATATAATCTTCTTCTGCCATATCTGAATCCGAATATTGGCAATCTTCATAACAATCAGCCATGAAGAATATAATGCAGTGGCCTTTCATCTGCCTTTTGCATCACAGCATGACCCCTGTACCACTGATCCAATTTTGTACATCACTTTCTGGTCTTGAGCCCTTTTGGCACACAAAGTCCTCCTCAGCTACAGGCCAGGATTGATAAAGCTGATGCCCTCCATTAAATTGGATTCAAGTGGGATTTAATCCATTTGGGGCCCATCACTCTTGTGGACTTTGGCACCCAAGTCTGTTAGTCCTCAGGTTTGTCAGGTTAGTTAACTGCCGCCTGACAATCGGTGTTGAGTCGCTGGCAGTATGGTCTACTCTATTACCATAGCAGGATAAGCTGGCCAGACATATAAAATATAATAGCTATTGCTATTCCCTTCATCTAGAGGGCCATGGTATAAAAGCTTGCTATACTGTATAAGCATTAAAAGTGTGGAAATAGAATGCTATCCTCATTTAGGACTAAAGTGGCTGAATACAAAGGGAGTCAAATACATAAGGTGGCTTTTAAGCATCTTATCCATACCTGATATGGTTCTGCTCCATCACAAGGAAGATAGTAAGGAATACCCATTGCTGGCATCCTTTTGGCACCTATCATAGTGGCACCTTCCATATTGCCCTGATTGCTCTCTAGTCACTGGGGACTCTGTTGTCAAGCGGAGATTCCTTGATTCCATGGAAGTCAGACTTGGCTTCTGCATAAAGATTCCTCATCAAATCACAGTCAGATCACAATGTCCCATGAGGAGAGGGACATCTTTTCCTTTTTTAGATGCTCTGCTCAGAAACACATTTGTTGCCCACCTTAATGCCCTTTCAGTGCCTAGCTAAGACATTTTCATCATCTCGAGCCTATTTATCATCCTATTTTTTAAAGCATCAAGTTATGGCAACCCTTTCCAATGGCTTTCTAGTATAAGGTGATCAAAAGCAGTGCATCATTCCTTCTTTTGAGCAGTGCAGTTTGCAGCAGACACACAGCCTGGTAATTCTCCTGAGGGGCATAGCAGATCATTGCATTCCCAACTCTGTGCTCCATCCCATTAAGCTGCCTGTCTAGTAAGTGTAATATAATTTTTATTAGTGGCTTCCATTGATTGTGAAGTTTATTTTTTAACCTTCAGTAAGCTTTCTTTAGCTCTTTTGTATGATTAATTGGCATTTACTGGTGGCTAGCATTTGTTCTATCTTTTTGTGCTAGATTTGAATATTTGTCTATGTTTAGTTTCTTACATCTATTTGATTTTACTTATTGCATAGGGAACTGAATGGTGGTGTAAGTAACATATTTGTTGTTCAGTCACACAGTCGAGTCCAACCCTTTGCATGGACCACTGCAGGTACCATATGAAAGTAAAGGTTTCCCTTGCTCGAAAGGTAGTCGTATCTGACTCTAGGGTTCAGTGCTCATCTCTGTTTCAAAGCTGAAGAGCCAGCACTGCCTGCTTTTGCAGACATTTATGTGAACATGTGGCAGGCATAACTAGACACCGGAGCGCACAGAACGCTGTTTACCTTCTCACTGAAGTGGTCCCTATTTATCTACTTGCAATTTCTTGCTTTTGAACTGCTAGGTTGGCAGGAGCTGGGACAAAGATGGGAGTTCATTCTGTCCTGCAGTACCCGGGAATCAAACTGCTGACCTTCTGCCTTCCAGTCAGTGTCTTAGCCACTTGAGCCACTGTAGTCCCAGGTAACATATAGCAAACAATAAATACATGAATAAATAAAAGTCTGCTTCATACACTCTCAGGGCTCAGGGTGGGAGCGTGTTACACAGAAAGAGCCTCCTTGAAGATTGTGGTATTTTTGGGCCACAGTCGGGTGTACCCTGGTAATGGCAATCTTGTGTTGCCAGCTAATCTTTCTCACACTGGGTCAGGTGAAAGGAACTTCAGAAAGAACCCACACAGAAAAGTGAATTTATTTTGGGAGTTTCATGTCTGGCCAAGAATGGAGGAGGAGGAAGAAGAAGGGCTCTTGGGACTTTTTGCATAGCCTTGCTCACATGGACCTATAAAACCACTTTATACCAACATAGATCATGAGCCCATCTACTCAGGAAGTATGGTATATTTTGCTTAGCAGAAGATCTCTCCCAGCCTTGCCAAGATAGATTTTGATTCTCCAAAGTGGAGGTGTTGAGAGTTAAACTTGGGCCCTCCTAGCCCTGCATTACAATATTTCTGTGGGTCTGTGCTCGGAACTGCACCACCTTACTTTGCCCAAAAGAAGTCTCACCATCTTTAGCTAAGAGAAGCAGACAGAAATCTGTGCTAAGCAGGCTTTCTTTTGTATAGCAATAGAGCCCTGAAAAGCAGGCTGAGCCTTTCTCCTCTAAATGGAAAGGATCCCTGAGGTGAAAACTCCCTTCAAACCAGGTTACTGACATTTACTTAATGCCGTCTGTAGCGGGATTATCATTAAAGCTGCCCAAAAGCACATTAATCTCTCTGGATCCATCCGAGTGCTGGACTGTAATGGCATTTAATCTGAGAAGCCTTTGATTTCTAAAGACAAGTGCAAACACTGAAATATCTGCCTGTGGAACAGTTACTTACTCATGTGCGAGGGCAGCCTGTAATGAGAACATAGCCTGGGGACTATCAGGCGGGGAAGGGAAAACAGAGTCAGGCCTTTCATGAATGCAGAGCAGTCTTCCATACCCAGCTGCATTCTGGACACAACCAATTCATAATTTGCTGTCCAGATGCGATGGACACAAAGCATTACTTCTTGCATGAAGCTATCGGCATTTAGCTCTGCCCACCAGTGCTGGAAGCAGGTTCTCCATTTCCAGGACATTTGATGAGCAGCATTCTGAGGAAAGCTGTTTAGAGGGCGAGGTTAAAAAAAAAGACGGGGTTGTGTGTTTGGAGATAAAAATAAGATTTTTTTTGTAAAGACCCATTTGGATCAGGCCATCAGATATTTGAGGATAGAGATGAATATATTTATTGATGAACTTATTCAAGTTTTCCCACAAGACTAAAAATTTCATCACTGTTCCATGAGTCAGGAAAAGCCAATGGCTTTCACTATGTAAAGTATAGGATTCCCATATTTTAATGCTGTCTCTCCCTTTGTATGTGATGGCACAGTTATGCCAGTATGTATGAACCCCAGAAGTATACAAAGCCATTGCAGATCCATTATGTCAACATTGTGAGGAAGCCTACACATTTATGAGACAGGTATGTTTGTACATCGTTGTATTTCCCAGCCTCTGAGTTTGGCAAACAGTGAGACGATGACGATGACGATGACGATGACGATGACGATGACGATGACGATGACGATGACGATGATTATTATTATTATTATTATTATTATTATTATTATTATTATTATTATTATTATTATTATTATTATTATTATTATTATTATTATTATTATTATTATTATTATTATTATTTCATGTCAGAAATTATTCTGGGTTGAAAGGATTTTTGCTGGAGAAATTCCACTCAGGGGATGCCCAAATGAGGTTCTTTTCATGTCCCCAAGATCTTTTCCCACTGAAGTGGTCCCTATTTATCTACTTGCAATTTCTTGCTTTCAAACTAGGTTGGCAGGAGCTGGGGCAGAGACGGGCGCTCAAACCATCATGCAGTACCCTGGTCTCAAACTGCTGTCTTGCTGACCTTCCAGCTAACAAGGCAAGCTTCTTAACTACTGAGCCACCGCAGCCCCTAGAAAACAGTGAGATAATTTGGCTACTGATGGGATTTGAATACACATTTTAATATTACTTCTGCTTTCCATTGCTTCCAGGGCCATAGCCAGGATTCTAGACATGGGTGGGAGGATATTTTTTCAAGATGGGCAACAAAGCCTCTTTTCAATGCATTCCTATGGGAAACCCTCTAGTGGCCAGGGGTCAAACTGCTAACTCAGGATGGGCAAAGCCCACCCTGGCCCTCCTGGCTATGGCCCTGATTGCCTCCCCTCTTCACTCCTGGTATTAAAGTGAGGGAAGGGCCCAAATAGCTTCAATGGGAACTGTTTTCCCCATGCCATTAACTCTTGTATAGAAAGGGTGGGGGTGGAAATCCAATTTGGGAACACAGGCATTACTTCTCAGCCTGCACCTGGGTCCCCTTTCTGGCTATTTGTGACAAAGCAATCCTGTGCCCGGAGGCAATCTCCATAATTAACAGAATGGAGAATTTGACATGTAAATCTGATACAGTACATATTTTTGGATCTCATATGTATGACCAGGAAACTCTTACTATCTAATGAAAGGAACAGCCCTCATTTAATGAATCTTAGTTATTACTTCAAGGATGGGCCCCCTTCTGTGCCATGAAGTATCTGCTGGCTTTGTAGTGACATAATACCTGATTAAGCCAAAGATAGTCTAACACAACTACCTTTTTGAATAAGCTAAAGCAGTACTTTATCAATACTGGTTTTGGCCAAATTTGTGCTAGAACTAGCTGTTCTTCTCAGGTCAAAGGCTGGTATAAAATCAATAAAAACAACAAATAGATGTTTGTTTATACCCACAATTTGATTAGATAAGCTGCATTTATCTTATGCAATGCTAGTTTTTGTTGCAGATCCAGGAAATTAATTGCAGGCTTCTTAATGAACTTTGCTAATGATTAAACTAAGTTAGGTTTTAAGCACAGTAAAAATGTGGAGATGAATTTGTACTGTGGAAATAAAAGCTATTTAGGGTAACTAGGAATGGATTTTTGTGCTCATAGCTTGTAAGGTTAGTGCAAGATCTCTCATTTCTTGAGACAGGCAAAGTGCTACTATTGCAGCCTTGCCACTATGGGTTAATGCTCACTGGGAGGAAGAAGGTAGAGGTGATGGCCACAGTGGTACCTTTTTTGTCAGGTTGCTGCCAACTCACTGCCATAGCACAAGTGCTTCTCAACTGGATCTGTGAACAGTTCTTGACCCCAAGGGTTTGTTGTTGTTATGTCTCTTTGACTTATGACAGGGGTTCTCAACTTTTTCAAGTCAGGGGCCGTGTCATGCTCCCTCAAACAGTTGGCGGGCCGGACTGTTGGTGGGTGGAATCAGCAATGGACTCATTTATGGCTGTTGTAAATGTGTTTATGGTGGCTGTAAATGAGTCTGCAGCTGATTCCGGTGGTGACAGCTGGAGCGAGGGCATGGGCTGGATTATTTGGTGCTGTGGGCCGGGTCCAGCTAATGGGCTATATGCTGAGAACCCATGACGTATGACAATCCTATGAATGAGAGCTCTCCAAAATGTTCTGTTCTTAACAACCCTGCTCGACTCCTGCAAGACATAGTCTGTGGTTTCCTGTAGCAAACCAATCCATCTAGCATTTGGTCTTCTTCATATCCTGCTGCTTTTTACCTTTCCCAGCATTATTGTCTTTTCCAGAGCCATGCCTTCTCACAATGTCCCCAAAGTATGACAGTCAACATTGTGCAGCTCTTCTGTGCCAATTATTTTAGTGATTATTACATTATACTTAATATTCATCTGCAGCCCTGCTTTGGCACATCTTTCTTTCACTTGGATTTAAAGTTGTTTCAAGTCATTGATATTTCCTGCTAGTAACATGGTGTCATCTGCATATCTTAGATTATTGATGTTTCCAATTTTCATTCTTTCTTCGTCTGAATCTAGTTCAGTTTTCCCTGTGATATATTCCACATACAGATTTAACAGATAAGGAAGCGAAATGAACCCTTGTCTGACACATTTGCCTATAGGAAACCAGTTATCTCTCTCCATATTCTGTACTAATCCTAGCTTCTTGTCGCCAAGATAGGTTACACATCAAGGCACAAGGAACCCCCATTTCTTTCAGAACTACAGTCAAACCTCGCATAAAAAGTGCCTCGCTTAAAGAGTAACTCATTTAAAGAGCAGAATTTTCTCTGAATGTTCGCGTCGCTTAACAAATAAAACCAACCAAAACCCCACTTAACAAATAAATCAGGGTTCGCAATCCCCCCCACCAGAAGTCACAATTGCTCACTTACAATGGTGTTTCGCTTAAAGAGCAAACTCGCTTAAAGAGCAATCCTATGGAACACATTATGCTCTTTAAGCGAGGTACAACTGTATCCATAATTTCTCATGATCCACTCAAGTATTCCAAGGATACTTGGAGCCAAAGTATTATTCAGCTAGGCAAGAAGGAGATGGACTGTGAAGATGTCCAGAAATGCATGTGAGAGGGTGGACAGCTCCAACATCCACTTATTAGATTCCATTTCTTTGTCAGAACTTGTAATTTTCTATTGCAATTAGTTAGCTACAACAGTCATAAAATAATATTCTGTATTTTGTGATGGGTAGTGTTGGATCATGTTAAGAATAATCATCCCTCCCAGCAGTTTCCAAAACCTCCCCCCCTCCACTGTAACTAAAAGGTCCATAGCCCTTTGTAGGAATGGAAGAGAATTTTGTTGGATTTGATAATCTCAACAAAACTAGTGCTCTTGCACTTCTTGAAGTTTGGTGCAGGAATGAAATGCACTCAGCTTGAAAATCCACACATTTGCAAGGCTTCGAGGGCATTTCAAAAAATTGTCCCTATTGTACAGGGTGGCCTGTAAGTCCTTATTGAATCTCTAAATTTGCCAGTTATTGTATCCTGGGTGTTACCAGCATTCTTGCACTCATGTACCCCACACACTTGTCACAGTACCCTCTTCAAGTGTTCATGGGCTTAAATCGGCCATATCTCTCTGGAAAAAATATACATATGGATGGATAGGGAGTTATGGTCAACCCTGTAAAATATGCATGTCTAAAATGCATATAGTTTGGGGGGAAATGCATCAACATGCTTTAGCAAATGGAGGGATTTGGAGAGAGATGTATAAATCGTATAACAAATACAAGTATATACTGTATTAGATAAATTGCACAAAATATGTACACATTTTATTGCAGGAAGACAAAGTCTCAGAAGTAGTTAACTCTTCACTCCCCCCTCAAGAAAAAGGGCATTGAAACTGCAATGTGAGTTTCAGAGAAATAACAAACATAAAAATGAATTTTCTGTCAAGTTTCCAAGTCTGGCTCTCTGCATGCAGCACTGTAAGTTACAACCTAGTGTTTATGCTCAGAGTCTCATGGCTTAGTGCTGAGGTTTGGCATACAGAGGAGGATAACCACTCTGACAATGATTATTGGATGAAAAGAATGAGAATATTTCAAGAAAATCGGTTTAGAAAATTGCAGGAGGGAAAAGATTGTTAAACTTATTTACAGAAATCTCCAGAGGTAGCCTTTATTGATTTAGACAGAGTGCTACTGCTGTGTAAAAAAAGATGGGGGAGAAGGAAGAAACAGGAAATGAACTCACAAAATGAATGAAGAAAGTTGAGGAATGCCAACCTTGCCGTTCAAAATCAAGAGATTGCATGTAGATAAACAGGTACCTCTTTAGTGGAAAAAGTAACAGCATTCCATGTGTTCCAGAATTAATCATGCCTGCCACATGACCATGGAAATGTCTGCACATGCAGACAGAGTTTTCTCTTTGGCTGTAAACAGAGATAAGCAACACCCCTAGAGTTGGATACGACTGGATTTTGAGCAAGAGAGACCTTTATCTTTACATTATCAATTTGTATGTTGATGTAGAGGAGGAAAAGACACTAGAAATATTTATCAATTGCCATGCTTATTTTTTCACTTGCTATAGGTAAAGGTCGCCCTTGCTTGAAAGCCTGTCATATTTGACTGTAGGGTTCAGTGCTTATCTCTGTTTATAGCCAAAGAGCCAGTGCTGTCTGTGCTGTCTGTGTTTCCGTTGACATGTGGCAAGCATGACTAAACGCTGGAGTGTACAGAGCACTGTTACCTTCCCACCAAAGTGGTACCTATTTATCTACTTGCAGTTTCTGCTTGGTTGGCAGGAGCTGGGACAGAGATTGGCACTCACTCCATTGTGCAGTGCTCTCAAACTGTTGACCTGCTAACCTTCTAGTCATCAAGTTCAGTGTCTTAACCTCTAAGACAATACAGTCCCATTTTGCTATGAAAGGAGCAAAATCATGCAGTAGTAGAAATTAAACTGCCAGGGAGACGGTTGAGGGAGAGAGAGGGTGCGTGCATGCGCACGAGAGAGAGAGAGAGAGAGAGAGAGAGAGAGAGAGAGAGAACACAATAAGCTTGAGTACAGTACATTTCTCTTTTATAGGCTTCATTTCTTTTTATGTGGACTTATTTTTACATGGTGTAGTGTCTGTAAATGATACCACCTACCTGTCATTTAAAATTCTACAATAAATTCTATTATCTCAAGATTCTTCTACCTCATTTAGCAGACCATTGGTTCTGTTCTGTCTTTGAAAACATGCTTTTCTGCCCATAGTGATTGAACCAGATCTGTGGCCAATTGCCTAGCTATGCACATTATCCCTTTATATCATCCAAACTCTTTGCAAATTGCTAATAATATTGTACTTGTAAGATTACACCAAAAGATTGCTCCCCCTGTGCTGCAAAATCTACTTAAAGAATAAATCTTCCATGTGAATACATGCTTTCATTAACAAAAAATTGCTTCAGAGCTGGGCTTTTCAGCAAGCTGTGATGTCCAGACCCCTCACATTTCAAGCTACCTTTGCTGACTTGAAATCATCATGGCTAGAGAACTGCAATGGTAGGATTAAAAAGATGCATCCACATTCACTAATCTAATTAACCTTCGATTAAGGTTTCAAAATCAATGCTATTCTTTTGGCCTGAGGAGGTAATATTGAGCCCTGAGAAATGAGCTACATCACGACCTTTACTTTTAATGAGATCAATAGAAGTTAGTGTCGCCATCTCTTAAAATAATTGGCAAATATTATGGCCAAAGAAGGTCCAACAGCTAGTATTTGTTCTAAATTGAAAGAGACAGGAATAAACAGAAAAGTGTGTAAGGATCTAATCTTGTAGTATCTGCTCCTTCTGAAGTCATCAAAGGGCAAATTTTGTACTGGAGATGTGGACAAACGATGGCACAGTTGATCATGCTGCCTATTTAGAGTAACCTAAACAATTCTAAGAACTCAGTTCAAATACTTAAACATTTCTGTGTAGCTTCTGGGCAATGAAAGACAATTCAACTGCCAAGTATCATGGGTCTTTTAACCACTCTTCTGCACAAAATGATTCCTGCTTCTTTATCACAAATACATACAAGATACACAATGCCTACAAAAATACTTACGGTACTTACAAAAGTCCATATTTTTGGGAAACTCCCCCCCCCCCCCGAATGAGCAATCTTACTAGTGGCAAAAAATGAGAAGCTAAACAAGAAGCTTTACAGATCCTCCCATCCTCAGTTAATGTAGACTGTTTGCCTCATACTTATCTTCCCTGTTTATGAGTAGGTGGAACAAAATTGATGTTTTGACATCAACACAATAAAGGTGGAATTCAGAATTTAAAATTAGCCAGCTCCATTAAGATGCTTTACTTACCAAGAAGCAAGAAACAGTTATTATATGTTGTTCTACAAGGATACAGGTAGACTATTTCTGTGTAAAGTAATAGTGCACTGTGGGCAGAGTGATGAACTCAGTGATGAACTCAAGAGACCTATGTTCAAATGTTCAGTTTGCCATGGAAATTCACTGAGGTAATGGATTGGTAAAACCACTACTTAAATATTTTACTAACCCTGAAATCCCTATTACAGTATTTTGATATAAGTCAGTTACTGTATATACTCGAGTGTAAACCTAGTTTTTTAGTCCCAAAAATGAGCCCCCAAAAGGGGAAACGGCTTATACTCGGGT